>CM067356.1:24792947-25050447 GCA_034190875.2 Urechis unicinctus
GACAATACTAAAGCGGAATACTATGAAATAGTGAAAGAGGAAACAGACTCGAAGAAAACACAGTTGTTGCAGATCGGTAATAACTGGATTGAGTTGCAGGAGGACACAGGTGGTATGTTACAGCTGCATGATGAGGGAGGTAATGTGCTTGGAGACGGCGCAGCAGTCGTTGAAGTAGTCACAGGAGATACCAATCAGTGTGATGGGAAAGAGGGCATGTCGTCTTCAACACTTGAGGGAGATATCAGAAACGATGGAGACACTATATCACAACTCAACGCTGGTGAAATAGACATGGATGCATTGATGGTTGGGGGGAATGTCAAAACTGGTGAAAACATTGCAGACCAACAAGTGGTTTATCAAGTTGTTTCCCATGAATAAGTGCACCATCACTTTCAATATAAATTATGAATTGAATCAATGACAGTGATAAGCCATTGCATCATACTGTAAGTGTAAATTTTTCTCAATCATACACCTGTTGAATAGATTTCTTATTCATATATGATTCATGTAAGATGCAGCTGTTATACATGTCATGTTATAAATTTGTGTTGGATAAATAAAACCATTTGAGGAAAAAGGACAATCATTGTTTATATTACTTTCATTTGTTTAAAAGGCTGATATAAAGTATAAACTGACTGAAACGACAACTATGTACGGTGAATGATACTTTTAATTTATAATCGTAATAACAAGTTCAGATATGCATTAAAACATGATTTTAGTTTATATATATATGATAAGAATAACATTGTACACATATACACTACATTCTTTGGTCCTCATTTGTGTATAAATACAGATCCTATAAAAACAAGATAATCCTAGAATATGCATTACTATTTGCAACAACAGCAAACTATACAGAAACGTATTCAAGGAATAATAGTTCATTCTCTGTTACTGGTTTTGTTAGCTTCTCCCTGCACGTGACTTTTAGAGATGACTATAATGATGTTATTTTATGACTAAATAAGGCATCCACATTATATATGTGTTCTGATTTTTTAACAATTAGACTACGATATTCCAGGTAAGGGGTAGTCACCGATCGGCTGGTCCTGAGGCAAATAATTTGCATTATGTTACTTGTTCTTGTGGCACAATGCACTGCAGCTTATGACTAACTAAAAAAAAAACATCAATGAAGAACTTCAGCTGACTTTAATTGCAAATAAATTCCTTATCATGGTAAAGTATTAAAACCTGATGACTGACAAAAATTATACTTGACATAATCGCAGTTCTTGACAAAATCGCACCGACTAGGTTTTAATATCGGCATCATAAGCAGACATACTCAGTCCCACATCAGCAAAAAAATTTTGAAACTTTCATTATGTTAAAACAATATTGAACATACTTGTTGAATTTGAAACAATCCACCTTCATACAATCTAGTCTACTATGAAATTCCCAAAAAGTATTACATTATCTTGATGGTAAGAAACCACAGCCACTTATAGATCCAAATCAAGTGTAAACATATCCATTATTTTGTACATAAGGGCTTTTGGGATATGCAGCTCCTTTAAATGAGCTTTCTTCCTACCGACTGCTTTCCAAATAACCATCTTACAAAGCGTCTGAAGCCCTTTTGGTTTGTAGACAAACTCTTGCATGAGTTCTTTGATATAGAGTACTACTGATTGAGGGATCTCTACCTCAGAGCCTGTAGGATGTTGCAGAGTTTCCTGAATTTTCCCACATGCATCAACTGCTTCATGAATATTCATGAAGTAAAGGAGCTGAAGGACTTGGGACGCATTGTCGGCCTGTTTCCACCTTGTGAATGCAATGAGACCCCCCATGAGGTTCATTAAGATAACAAAGTAGTAGTGTACAGCAAAGAGCCCATTGGTGGACATCAGACCAGCATCTCCTCCGAAGTACAACAGCATCCGAATCATACTCCCAAAATCCACATTCATGTGACCCATAGCATGTTGCATTGCTAAAGCTTTCACTAAATCATGTAGTGGTGTCTCTCCACAGCTGTCTGTGTAGTTTGGATCAGCACCATGTTCCAGTAAGCCCAGGCAGCACCGGTCCATGTGTTCAGAGATGTGTGGCACCCAGGTGTCCGAGCTTTGTAGCATGACAAACAGAGAACACAAGGCTGAGGAAAATGGGTCTCGTCCAAGAGTCAGTGCAACTGGATGTCTCTCATCCCCTGTATGTTCATTAATGTATTGCTGCTCATCAAAATTCGGATCTGCTCCATGTTTGAGCAAAATACACATACTGTTGATGTTATAGATTGGGACATGGTTTGGCACATGGTCTTTTTCAGTCATCATGGCATGTATGGCACTGTAGAGGGGATATGAACCAATTGGTTCCTTCTCGTTCACATCAAAGCCATGTTTGACTAAGACCGAGGTACATTCATCCAGCCCCTTGTTTCTGTTCTGGGGCCCATGGGCTTGATAAGCAGAGGAGTACATATAGAGAACATGGAATGGGTTAAGGCCGTTCAGTATGTGGCTAGCATTAACTTGCTTCTTCAGCAATATATCTAAACATTTTGGAAGCTTTCTTCTTAAAGCTGTTTTAAAGGCAATATTGATATGGTCCTGATTGTATGGTTCAGAGCTAAGAAGTAATGCCAAGGCATGGTGGGATCCAAACTCTACAGCACTTTCTATCACATTATTGCGGCTATTGCCAAAATGCAGCAATGTTTTCACACAATTAAGATTTTCATATATTGCAGCTACATCAAGAGGCATAAAAACTACATTTTCACAGTTACTTGGGAATGTGTTGTCAATTCTGGTGAGCTTCTTCCATGCCTGGGACAACTGTTCTGCTCTTTTCATCCATTTTTCAATTACATCGAGATTTTTCCAACCAGAACCTTCTACTGTTATCTTGAAGTCTTCTTTGGTTCTGTATTCCAGAATAGTTATCACAAGTTGAGGCCTGCCAATTAAACATGCTAGATGTATGTAAGGCAGCTTTTGTTCTTGACCAGTAGGTTGGAAATATCCTCTCATTAAAAGCCATTTGGCAACAGCTGAGTTACTGGCAAAAATGCAATGATGCATTAGATCCAGACCATCTTCCCCAGAGTCTTCAACTGAAGGTTTGCTAAGCCCCAATATAATGTCCATTAAATTTTTCTCATGATCTTGGTTATAAATAACATCAATGGCTTGTTCCATATCCCAGGCAGCTCACATCTGCCTAAAGAAGAGAAAACAAATAAGGAGAGTATATATCAACATATCAAACGTGGCAACTAACTTGGTTTTTTTTATATCTGTTGATACATTCAAATACATGGGAATATGACTCCAGCTGTAGTGGATGGCAAACTGTATCATGTATTTATTAACCGACCATTTTAACTATTATTCTATGACTGAACTTTCTATAACTCTGAGCAAAGCATAAGGGACCTGTTGAATCAAAATATAAACAAAACATGTGGCATCATGATTCCAGTTTCAAAAAGTTTAGGTTAAGTTGGCATCATTCAAGATCCAAAGCAACAGTGTCATTACGCTATCTATGTGGCACACAAGATAGATTCACCAGCTATAGATTCGGGTTGAAGGAATGTTGACTATCAACACCAAGGAACAGATCGATTTTAGATGTACTCTCTCCATTTAACACGAATACATGGCAAATACGAGTTGATATATAAACTAATACACATGACTGTGTGATGATCATCAATCGCGATGATTTATCGGAAAGTAAGCCGGAAAAGATGCTACCATTAACCACCATCTGAGAATAAATGCCAAGTTATTTCGGATTCAGAAATATAACATATTCAATCTTGTTAGCCCCGGTCGGGCGGTAATATACATGTCTACTTAGACGTCCTGAAGTGTAGGGCTACTAATTAGTAGGCAAAGAAACTACGCCTCTGACAGCGACCGCGCTGTTTTAATGTTTACTACTTTCCAGGGCTCTCGGGAACCCGAGGTTCCGGGTCCCTGACCCGCGATTCTTCCAGTGGACTTGCGACAATACGCACTGCGAGTCCCGTGGACGCGTGAGATTTGTGATGCCGTGCATCCATTACGCAAAGCTACAAAATTCGCGAGATCGTTAATTGGCCCACCTGCAGGTGAAATGAAAACTCGAATGGTTGTCGCCCGACTGGCGAGTGCAAGTTGAAACTACCGACTAAAATAAGTTGCGTCTCCTGACTTGTTTGAATCAATAGAGCTCGCCAGGTCAACGCAATGGCGACAGCTTTTCTCGCCAAGAAGTGCGCTACAGAGTACGGGTGTTACTCTTTCTTTACTCGGCGTATGTAAGCGAATTCAATCATTGGTCTAGATGATAGTGATGAGAAGGTTTGAGTATTGACATTTTCCGGCTAAAGATGTTCTTTTGGGAAGAGATATGCAGATAGAATCATTGTCACAGCGTGTTTTACCAACTGAACTTCACCCAGTTGGCTTGTTACCATGGCAGCGCTGGGCGCTGTGCTAAAGAAACTCGGTTAGAAACTCGGTTAAAGGACATCGAAGGGCGATCGCGCGTTTCACGTAGCGTCGAGTCTGTGGCGAGATTTTATTCTGAGCTGCTTCATGAACTTCTCCATACATATGTCACAAAATCTCGCAAACGTGCTTCGTTGTCAGAAAGAGTGCTGGAGATACTGATGCGCATCAAGATTGAGGGTCCAGCTGTTCAGGACTTTGACAGTCAGAAAGCAGCTATGAACTTTATTGCTGATAAACGAATTTATATGCATGCAATGTCTGTTCATAGGCGTTTGTGGTGTTGTGTTCAGTTATCAATAAACATCTATTTGGACCCTCGTGTTTCTTGTGGACCCCCAAAATGTGTTGGGGACCCTTGGGAATTTTAACCTGAGGGTCCTGGACCCGTGATAATTTTTGGCTAGCAAAAGCCCCGACTTTCGATCTCTCAAATCCGCCAGCAGATCATCAAAACACCAATGACGAGTGCCTTGCCTAACAAATTAGCTACATAAAATAAGCCCTATAGATCAACTTCAGGTTTAATCACTTAGTGATGTAGTTTAAAACGTCTATTAACTTTAGGATGATGTCTATGCGTGAGAAAGAAGGTTTTGATGCGATGGAACTTAACAAAAATTTATAATCGCGCGAACTCCGTAATGACGCATTGCTGGATGTACATGGGGACATTCCTATATGTATAACTCAAGTTTCCTGCCACCAATATTAATGAAACTTGGCCAGTTATTAGATGATATGTAGTTTAAAACGTCTATTAACTTTAGGAAGATATCTATGCGTGAGAAAGAAGGTTTTGATGCGATGGAATTTAACAAAAATTTATAATCGCGCGAACTCCGAATTGACGCATTGCTGGATGTACATGGGGACATTCCTATATGTATAACTCAGGTTTCCTGCCACCAATATAATGAAACTTGGCCAGTTATTAGATGAGATGTAGTTTAAAATGTCTATTAACTTTAGGATGAGGTCTATGCCTGAGAAAGAAGGTTTTGATGCGATGGAACTTAATGAACTTTTATAATCGCGCGATCTCCGTAATGACGCATTGCTTGATGTACATGGGGACATTCCGTTAAGTATAACTCATGTTGCCTGCCACCAATATTGATGAAACTTGGCCAGTTATTAGATGAAATGTTGTTTTAAACGTCTATTAAGTTTAGGATGATGTCTATGCGTGAGAAAGTAGGTTTTGGAGCGTCGGAACTCAACGACAATTTGTAAATCTCGATATCTCTGCAATGACGTGACGGAATCAAAAAATTCGAAAACGAGGGAAAAATAGGGGTTTCCATCTACGTAATAGAAGAATTCCCTGTGGAAATCTCTACAACAGCCAATCCGTAGCCAGGATATCATTGATCGCCCTGCGTGGGATAAGCGAGAGACCCAAGCTGCGGTCTGCGGACATCGGCCCACGCCTACCGCTTGGAATTGCCACATACCTACTAAGTCGAGAGAGTGCATGCATCACTCCCGTACTTGTTTGTTCGAAAGAGCTACTACAAATACAATCTTGTTGAAACTTCAGTTCTCGAAAACGTAATTATACAGTGCAAACAATGTATCACCCCTGACCATAACGCTTTACAACTTACCTTATTAAATCCGATAGTCCTGACCCCTGTATCTCAGTTGCTTATCTGTAGGATCATCAATAGGCCCAGAGCACGTACACGTCAAGTTGCGACCTACAATAAACAAGTTTCAGTTTCAGTTGCAAGGTTTTGACCTCTAATCTCTGATGTAGACTACTTCCGGGTTACAATTATCCGGGCTCTTGACTGTTATCCGTACGTGGCTCGCTCTTACTTGCTTCAAAACAATCCAAATCAAAACATTGGATGCCTCGAGATCGGTGCCGGAATAGACGTGATTCTGCTTTCACATTGAACCACCCTTGTTAGAGTGGGAAGGTAAGGCAGATGGATTATTTCAAACAGAAAATGAAAATATATGAAATGTTTATTAAATTATTCGGCGTTTTTTCTTAATAGCTTCCGCATGAAATGAACGAATTCGCGTAACATTTCCCTTCTATCTAGGCAAGGCACTCGCCCCCGGTGTTTTGATGATCTGATGCCCCCGGGGGGTGGGGGGCACTTAAGTGTATAGAGGTAGTATATATGTGGCGCGAGACGGGGTATGTTTTTTCAGCCTCTCGACTTGTACGACGGGTTTTTGGGCCTCATACTTGTACGACGGGGTATGTTTTTCAGCTTCAATCTGTACGACGGGTTATACATTTGCATAAAACCTTGTGCGACGGGGTATGCTTTTGGCCAATTTGACCTTGTACGACGGGTACGGGTTTTCGAGGTCCCGCGGCACACCCCTATCCGGAATAAGGCCAAGTGCCCCCCCTCGGGCTGATGCCTCCTACAGTTGTTAATAGCGCGGCGCTGTCAGAGGCGGAGTTTCTTTGCCTACCTTCTATCTAGACTACTAACTCTAAATTAGCTCTACAAGACGTCCAAGGGTAGACCATATATTTATATTACCGTTCGACCGGGGCTAACTCTAAATAGTCTTAATAGTCTTTTCGATTTGTACTAGAAGTAGTTTGTACTACCCAACGCTGCCCTACCCGATGCTAGCCTACCCTACCCCATGCGGCCCTACCGACCCTACCCAACACTACCCTACCTTACCACCGTATGCCACGCACGGGATGCCGGACTCTGGCCGCTTGTGACGGGCGAGCTAAGAGGCTAAGTATGGTGCGTTGGCAACGAAAGTAGTTTAGCTGTTTAGGGAGACAACATTGCTTGTCAAAATAATGGAAATTTATATTGATTATGTTTAAACTCAACGTTAATGTACATAAGTGAATCACACGCAAGTCCGGTATTAACCTTAAAACTTGGGTACGAGTTGGTCTGGGTACGAGTTGGTTTGGGTACGAGTTGGTTTGGGTACGAGTTGACCCTAACTCGCTGCAAGGTGTGTTATCGAGTAAGAATACTGAGATGAGTATCGATCATATTCATCAGCCTGATCAGGTGTTCATAGCCATAGCATATGAAATTCAAAACAAGTATTGAACTGCTCAACTTGTTCATGTTTACACCCCAGGCCTGTCGCTGTAACTGTAAATACAAGCTAAACCAATTCGAATGAGCCCTTGATAGTTACGCCCGCACTGTAGATCAAAGCTGACTCATCCTTTTATCCTGTTGTGCCTTCACCGTCACAGTGGGTGTGAAAAGATGTGGTGTCTCTGTCAGCTTGGTAAAGTCGGAGGACCGGGAGGTACTTGTGTAACTTTGTAACAGAAGATAACCATTGACATCCCTATGATAACTATTCTATGGGAATAGGGGAGGCTGGAATGACAAATGCCAAAGAAAGCTTCTCAAGGCTGAGGGGAAAAAAATATGGATGTGCTGATAACAAGTGTATTTATATTGTAACTCTTAGCAGGCAACTACAATAACCATTATACTCGATACTCTCTCCCATGTTAGTCAAAGCAGCACATTAACAATCTTATCCATGGATGCAAGGGTTATTTCTAAAATTTCTCTGGCTGAAAATTGCTTCTGGTCTTTGATGAAAGCTGGGGTGGGCAACTTTATGCAGCCCTGTATTGAAAATTCTTTTTGCTCAGTGAAAACCAGATCAGCAATGATTTGGTCCCTGCTTAGAAAACTATCACTCACTGTCTTCACATCAGGTGCTCTACCACCCCTGAAAATAGGTAACTTAGTCGAGTATAGGGCCCAATCATGCCTCTTGTCCTGAACTAGCCTCTTAGTTCATTTATTGAATATCTCGGTAAAGAAAAGAGTCAAAATCTTGCGAGAATCAGGTGGTTTCCTGTTAAGATTCATGTGAATCTATTGAAAGCATTGTTCCTGATACTGTGATAGCTGTACACGGTAGGTATGTTTCAAAAAGAAAAACAAACTATATCCTGGACGAGAGAGTTCACACTCTTAACACTTTATGTTACTAACATTAAGTAAACGAGCCTGCCTACTTATCAACAATTTGTTTTTAAACCCGATATATAATTCTCAGTTTTGATTACTTTAATGGATATTCATCATCTAGAAATTACAGAATCCATGCCTGTGCTTAATGTTGGGTGATATGCTGACTGACCATGTTTCCTCTCAAAAGGAGAAATGCAATATTTTGGGAAGAAATGCAATTGCTATGTAGGTCTCCAGCAATCTGGCATTTTATTATTTTTTAAGCTTTGACTAACATCACATTGTACATTAATACTTGCTTTGTGACATGTCTAACCCCTCAATATCCTAGCCATTGCCAAGCCAAAGCTTATACCAGATGTTGACATCCTCAGTAGCTAAGCAACAACATAAGTAAACAATCAACTGAATACATCAGTGTTAACACTGAATATAAAAGGTTTTCCTCCAACTAAATACCACATCCTGTTAGTCTACACAATGCCCATTAGATTCTGTTATTTACCAACTTTAGCTTAGTCACCTACCTACATTGATATTCCATGCAATTTTGACAAATTCGCAGTTATTTCTTGCCAAACTTATTCCTTGACTAATAACTTAGTGGGTTATGTTTGCCTTTAAACTTGGCATTGTAGGTTTTAAGCCAGCATATAGCCCATGGCCTTGTATCAAATGAACCTTGGTTTGAAAGAACTTTGTCCAACCCAAACAATTTACTTTATTTACTTGCTCCTGGCCTGACACAGTATAGCATTGATACCCACATACAGATGAAGACATTCACCTTTACTGTACGGATACATTTGCTTATTTACGACTGTGACTTGAATTGAAGACTACAGATACAATACAGTGAATGCTTATGCTTGTCATCTTGGGACCTCCATATTTCACAGGGAAACCTGTTATACTTGGGTCTAGTTTATAATTGAAATATGCTGTATATATGTATCACTTTTACTTACTATGTGAAGTATTTTTCCTGTACCTTCCAGCTGTGCAATTTAATACAAGATGGCAGACCCTAACTTTGATCCATGTGCCTGTATCTGGAGCCACGAGAGTGCCATGCAGCGACTGTTGAACCTGGTGAGTGTAGCAGACCATGTGTAGTGGTACTAGGTCCGTATTAGTCAGTGCTAGTGCCAGGGTTAGTGTCACCAGGTCTATATTAGTCAGTGCTAGTGCCCGGCAAATTGTTACTACATCTGTATTAGTCAGAGCTAGTGCCAGGGGTAGTGTTACTAGGTCTATATTAGTCAGTTCTAGTGCCAGTGATAGTGTCACTAGGTCTATATAAGTCAGTGCTAGTGCCAGGGGTAGTGTCACTAGGTCTATATTAGTCAGTGTTAGTGCCAGGCAAAGTGTTACTACATCTGTATTAGTCAGAGCTAGTGCCAGGGGTAGTGTTACTAGGTCTTTATTACTATTACTACCAGTATTAGTCAGTGCTAGTGCCAGGCAGAGTGTAACCACATCTGTATTAGTCACAGTTAGTGCCAGGCAAAGTGTTATTAGGTCTGTATAAGTCTGTGCTAGTGCCAGGTACTAGTGCTAGACATAGTGCTACTAGGTCTGTTTAAGTCTATGTTAGTGCCAGGCGTAGTGTTACTGGGTATGATAATTTTGTAATACGTATAATTGATTGATATTCTGTTTGGAGTATTCAACATGTTTTCTGTCTTGTTGTAGCAATTTTTTTATCTTTTATTTTGCAGCTGCGCAATTCTCAGAACACCTGCACTGATAACCAATGTATGACTGATTGTAAGTACTGCTATCCTGTCAATCAGATTTATCAAGTACTGCTATCCTGTTTATCATAATCTTTATCTCACTCAACTCAGACCTCTTTATTTCTGATATAGATTGGTGCAGTGCAGATTAAAAAATAATATGATTCTACAATGTTCGATCAAACTATTTAGAAGCATGTAATTATCCCATTAACCTTTGTGTGAGCCAGTGATGAATTAACTCCTGTACATTTCCATTGCTGTAGGGTAGAAATATTAGATTTAATGCAAAAAAAGAGTTTCCTAGTCCATGGTCTGTTTGGATCCAATATTGCAGGCATCACATGTCTCTTTATGCTATCCTATCATTGAGACATTGTTCTGCCACGTCTTGTATTCAGTGCCTGGCCCAGAGGGTGACCCTTCCACGGGGATGAGTATGACTATGATGATGATGATGGGCTGGCTTGTCATTGCCACAGCCTTGTTCCTCCTGCGACCTCCAAGCCTCAGACAAGGTGGCAACCAGAAACCCTCACAGGTATGTTTATGTACTTAATACTTTCATCCAGTATTTCTTAGCCCATTGTATGCAGGTACCATTTTTCATAATGTTGGTTTGGGGTATCAGGATCGGTGGTGTGGTGATGTGCGACACGCACGTGAGGTTGTTGATGAAGGAATAGGAACTTCAGGCGTGTGGTTTAGAACTTAATTGATAACCATGACTTCAGCATGCGAGATGGGGCTTTGCCTAAAAGATGGACAGAGAAGTGTCGAGCTAAGAGGTCAGGATAGAACTGATTTTTAAAGGTCAAAGTGATTTTCTCAACGACTGAGGCATGCAGTAGCCTGGTCAGAAGATGGGCGTGGCTATGATATATGGGGTATGTATGAGGAGAGGTGGTGTGGAGGGCTGGCAGGTGACACGTATGTCACTTGTGGGCATGACTGAGAGGGCCACGTTATGATGATGGACAAGTTTGTGGCATAATGTTCTTTAGACACTCGACGTGGTCTAGTTTATATTACAGCATAAATGCATCTCTTATAAATGAATGAAATAAAAGTAATGAAGGAAAGGTCGCTGAAATGGCATCATTATTGGGTCGGTGTCAACACATTTCTAATCATTGTCAAGGCCTGGGCAGCAGCACCATGTATTCTCTGTAACTTTTAATTCACTGATATACACTTGTTTCCTTGGTCTTGATATTCAATTCATGTTTCATGACTGATTGATATTTGTGTGTGATATCAGGGTCCGGGTAACAATCCACCCCCTCCTCCGCCAGCCCCTCCTGTCCTCTGATTCACTGGCCTCATTCACAAACGAACTGTGGTTCTTGTACAAGGAATATTGGTTGTGGATATGAAAAACGGATCTACAAAACACCAAACCAAAGGGTGTTGATGCATTGGGCTGGATTATAAATATTCTGTTTACTGGTTGTGGGCCATAGACTTGGATGTGGATCATGGCAGATGAGTGTACTTACTTGAGAAGGGTTATTTATATTACTGTAACTGCTTAATTGGCTGGGGTTCATGTGTTAATATTATATATCCAATCAACAATATGAATGATACCAGTAAATACAACATTGATGGTGTGGATTTTCAAGAAATATGACTTAGGTGATGGGTCATTTACTACACATTGCAGAAATGAAACATTTGTTTAAGACCTGAGTTGCTTTAAGATTCTGCAGCAGTTGCTTTGTTACAGAGCCCTTGATGATTGGTCCATGTGTATTTGGAGATGGGTTTCTTATCTGTGATATTTCTACATACTCTCTCCCTGTCACACTTAAGCCTTTTGTGAGATTTTCCCCTGTTTTTCCCCAATTATTTTGTGACTTGTTTTCATGAGTTGGTTGTCAATTCATTCACCTTGATTGTTGTAATGTTGCTTGATATTTAAATAGAAGTGTCTTGTAAGTGATGAGCTTGTTAATACATGCATTTAGAGAGAATATTTTTGTTCCCAGTCCTCAATTTATTTGATCAATTGCTTGAAACTCATGATCACCATTCTCTAATTTGTCATGCAATGCCTTATTCACACCATTTCAATCAGTCATAATGTTAATATTTTACTATCATAACGTTCAGCTCTGGCTGCTGATGTCTGAACGACTGCACGTAATCATGCAATTATTGGCCTGCATAGTGGAAGGTCGTGGAACCAAGGTCTCTTGTTGCTAATAGTAATCCAGTGAAGCTTTGTTCCTTCTGTTCTGCTAATTCAGGCCACACAAACCAATATTATGCTTTGGTTCAATTAGATATATTTTATTATGCATAATAAAATAGAAAACATTGTATACAGTTTACTTTGTTCTATTGATTGTGAATCATGAATAATGTTCATAAACAGAAAAAGTATATAATTGAATTAGGTGTGATGAGGATACTACCTGTGATTACTTATCATAGGCCTCTATGTCTGCAGTAACGGAAAGACATAAGTTAGGTCTGGTACTGCGCTAACAGAGAGACAAAAGTAGTTAGTTCTGGTACTTCACTAACAGAGAGACAACAACAGTTAGGTCTGGTGCCGGGCTAACAAAGAGACAACAGTAGTTAGGTCTGGTGCCGGGCTAACAAAGAGACAACAACAGTTAGGTCTGGTGCCGGGCCCGGGGTGGGGCACTTGGCCTTATTCTGGATAGGGGTGTGCCGCGGGACCTCAAAACCCGTACCCGTCGTACAAGGTCAAAATGGCCAAAAAGCATACCCCGTCGTACAAGGTATTATGCAAATGTATAACCCGTTGTACACATTGAACCTGAAAAACATACCCCGTCGTACAAGTATGAGGCCCAAAAACCCGTCGTACAAGTCGAGAGGCCCAAAAAACATATATGCTACACATATATGCTACCTCTATACACTTAAGTGCCCCCGGGTGCCGGGCTAACAAAGAGACGACAGTAGTTAGGTCTGGTACTGCGCTAACAGAGAGACAACAGTAGTTAGGTCTGGTGCCGGGCTAACTGAGAGACAACAGTAGTTAGGTCTGGTACTGCACTAACAGAGAGACAACAGTAATTAGGTCTGGTACTGCACTAACAGAGAGACAACAGTAGTTAGGTCTGGTGCCGGGCTTACTGAGAGACAACAGTAGTTAGGTCTGGTACTGCGCTAACAGAGAGACAACAGTAGTTAGGTCTGGTACTGCACTAACAGAGAGACAACAGTAGTTAGGTCTGGTGCCGGGCTTACTGAGAGACAACAGTAGTTAGGTCTGGTACTGCGCTAACAGAGAGACAACAGAAATTAGGTCTGGTACTGCACTATCAGAGAGACAACAGTAGTTAGGTCTGGTACTGCGCTAACAGAGAGACAACAGAAATTAGGTCTGGTACTGCACTATCAGAGAGACAACAGTAATTAGGTCTGGTACTGCACTAACAGAGAGACAGCAGTAGTTAGGTCTGGTACTGCACTAACAGAAAGACAACAGTAGTTAGGTCTGGTGCCGGGCTTACTGAGAGACAACAGTAGTTAGGTCTGGTACTGCGCTAACAGAGAGACAACAGTAGTTATGTTTGGTGCCGGGCTAACTGAGAGACAACAGTAATTAGGTCTGCTCCAGGGCTACTACATGAGTTGATCCGATATCTATTGTTAACAATTACCTTTTATCTTCTCAGTTAGGGTATAGGTAATCTTGCAGGATAAAGGGACAAAAGGTGCTTGATGTAATGTTTACAGCTGTCAGAGTTATGATAGATCTTATATCAATCGATTCATAATATGAGGCCAGTGATTTTGCTTGACTCATCATGGTTGTTTAATTGCTTACAACCATAACGCCAACCGTCCTCGCCCTCCGTGTTGTGTGTGTGGGTTTCGAATAGCTCTTTCGAACTAAGTACGGGCAGTGCTGCATGCGCCAAGGTGATAAATAGAACCTGACGTTGGTCTTTTGGGCTAGTTTCGAACTATGATATTTAGCGACTAGGCTATATACGACAAGCAGTGAGTGAGGGTTGTCACTGCCAGGGAGCATGTCGTCCTCAGAGAATGTTTTACAACCCCTTTCAGAGACGGCATCGTGCGACAAAATAGGTGACTAAAAACAGCAACGCCACGAGTTTGCTGTGAAGCTGATAATCTGATTGTCATAACGTATATCACAATACGCCATGGATAATGCTGGGTGTTTCGTGGGCGTGGAAGCCTCGACCAATCAGGAAACCCTTCTTAACTAATTTTATGTGGTGGTGCCACCTGTTGGTGTTGAAGCTCCCGCATATCGACGATCTAAACGCGTGTTCACTTCAACTTTCCGAATCAAGCTTCTTGTAGGCAGATCTGGGCTTTCTGATTAAACACTAAGTGTACATTAAATTCGCCAACGACTGTTTCCACTTGTTTGTATGACTTACCAAGATTGGCACGCATTTGCAACGTTTATATGAAATCGATTGTCATATACCACTACCAATACGACAAAATGTGTTCATTCTTCTTTTTATCCCCAAAAGTAAGTGGAATTGTAAAGAAGTAATGCTTGCCCTTAGATGTTCATTTATTGTTAAGCTATAGTTTGGAATCAAAGCATTGAAGCCCTACTAAAACAACCACGTCAATGAGGCAATGATCACGTTTCTGCTACACTACACAGCAAACATCCAATTTGCAAAATACGGAAGTACACTCCCTTCAACAAATCCTGACGTCTACACATCTCAATGCATGGAATCGATTGGCAACATCTAGAAAAACCACTCGAGCAAATAGAACCAGTAATAGGTCATGTGATAACCCTCTCGTGACTCCATGGTGAAACATCCGGGCAATGGCGACGGCAATGGGGTGTTCTCGCCGCCAGAGGGCAGTGTGGGTGGTGGGTAACCTCTAGCGTCGAACATGATGGTGCAGGTTGGTGGTGAGGCATCCTCAATCACGGACGAGTGGAATACGAGCTTGATGACCTGCTCAATGCATAAATGACCAAATTGTAATCTCTCTGTTTAGTTGAAAACGGGACTACCCGGTAATGACCACCTGGTAGCGGTTAATAAAATGCATTTTAATCAGTTAAAAATGCATTAATGATCCACAAAGGAAAGCATTGGGCCCACTGCTCGATATGTGTATATATATATAGATATATATATATAGATATATAGAGATATATAGATATAGAGATATATATAGATATATATATATAGATATAGAGAGAGAGAGAGAGAGATATATATATATAGAGATATAGATAGATATATTTTTATATATTTATATATATATATATATTTATATATATATATAGCGCGTATATATATATATATATATATATATATATATATATATATATCTCTATATAGATATATATATATATATCTATATATATATATCTCTATCTCTATATATATATATATATCTATATATATATATATATATATATATATATATATATATCGCGCGCGTGTTAATAATTACCAATTACCTCTGACTGTAAGATATGCCCACTGGCACTTACCGTGTTATGCTTGTCTCCTGGAGACAGTGAGTACATCAATGCCCCGTGATCACAATCTCCCACACGGACCACCTCACTCTCGTTATATTTGGTATCAGGGGCAAGCGGAACTGTGGCAACTGTTGCCATACACCTAAAACAGTTAAGAGTGATGCACAGCAGACGTTGAAATAACATGTTTACAATATGTATACACACATGTAAACACCTATTTACACACACATTGTATTGTCCCCAAAGGGCTATATCTTGCTTTTCCGTCCATTGTTCCGTCCATTGAAGTCGCCTTTACCATAAGTATTAAACACTCGATGTTATCAAAGTACCGAAAAAAGGCTAACGATGCATTTTGTCGATGCAAGGGTCAATTTTTGGCTAGTTGCTTTATTCGTATAGGAAACACGAATCATCTATAATTCATTGAAATCGGTGCTTTGTAAACAACCTCCGAATTTTGTCCGCAAAACTATGCAAATGAGCATTCGACATTCCAGTATTTTGTAGTGCTATTGCCCAAACTACGCTCGTAACAGCTTCATATTTCTAGTAGAGTCTACCACGTGTCATATTTGGTTTAAAATTCACGTACCGTTAAAAATACGATATCTGACTTAACATAGCAGGAAACACAGACTGGACTTGATTTTGCGGATATCATTGCCAAAAATAGTGGGGAATCGGTCATTTAATTTTTTTTCACATTAGCATTTTGATGATTTTTTATGAAATGCTCCATTAAACCGCATACTTCTACCTCCAGTAGTTTAAACAATATGTGGGCCTACCCTGGTGGTTCGGCCCATGTGTCGTTGACGGAAACCAGGAGACGCAGACGTGGCCCTGGTGGAGCAACTTGTCCTGTCACTTGACTGATTGTAATGACGCAAAGAACAAACAGACGCACAAACGATCCTGACTTCAAAACCGACATCCTGGCTTAAATAATATTATTTCTCGTGAATAAAGCCGACGTGATTTCGCGACGGATAAATGAAGACACGTCTAGGAATACAGCAGATTCGACAATAGATCGATACTTGATAAGCATTGTATTGATTTATATTTCGATAAGACAGTGCGTATCTGTTGTTGAATGAGTGCCTATCCATCGATCAATAAATGGTATCAAAATCGCTGCATTGTAAAGCCAAACTTGTCGCTGGTGTTGATCTCGGTACATGGAACATCGTAATCAATTGAACTTTTGTGCATCTGTGAATAATAAGACATTGAACGGGTGAGCTCGTAGCTGTTTGGACCAATTCCTGCCTTCACATTCTCGGGTTTCCGCCGCGGCCGCTAGGAGGGCCACCGTCGCGCACAGCGATTTTGACCGGAACTGGGGTCATGTTTCTCTGCCTGTCAGCTGTCGGCGCTTTGTTCGCGCTTTACCAGTTGCTGTTTTAAGTTCCTGCGTTGTTGCGCGCATTCTTGTTGCGTGTTGCTATAGCTCTAAAGGGCATCAAAGACGTCGCCGAAGGTGTCAAGCGTATTCTGAACTTCTCTTAAGTTCATCTGAACCAATCACGTCGCAATGAGCACATTTCAAACAGTTCTCTAACACAGAGATTATCATAGAATAGTGACCCAAAATGTTGCCAACTACATTCATCTCCAGTCGTCTGGAGAGCATTCTGCAAGGAAATCAGTATTCACCCGATATCTCTTCGAAGTTGGCGTGCGTGACTGTTGCTACAGCATATCATCACTGTCCCCTTCTTATAGGAAAGTACCCCAGCTGAAAACTTTTCTCTAAGAAAGCGGAGTTTTAAGAACACTGAACTCGTAGAATTAGTGAGAAATGCCTGCAGCACCGTAAATATTGTGGACTTGGTCGGGGAAGATGGGGCTGACATGTCAAATGCACCTGAGCTTACTGTCTTATTCATTTGATGACCAAGTGCAAATGGAGTCCTAGAAGGGTGGCATCATTTGAAAGCGAAAGTGGATATCAGCAGCTCCTCAACAGACACATACATGCAGTTGAATATAAATCCAAGAATCAATGTAGGTGTTATCTGAGGGGGAACTGTGTTAGGGAGCAGTCCCAGTCCGAGCAACCATACAATGTATGGCTTCTCCTCTCCCCATCTGGTATCATTGAGTCTGCTTGATGTGACTGCACAGGGCAATTCTTACTTTATATAATTAGCATATTTAACTTAAGAAAGTTGAATACAGATATGTCACACATCTTATTAATATGTATAAATACCTATGAAGACTTGCTTGTACAATATATACTTTGTGTTTTGTTTTATGTGGTGTTGTGGTTTGGTTGAAGAGAGGTAAAAAGTTTTTATTTATCTTCTCATCCTTCTTTTCAGAGCTGATGGTGGTTGCAAACATGTTGTGGCCGTGATGTTTGCAGTGGCTGAATGCCAATGCAAAGTCTCATCCAGCATTGCCGCCTGATGAAGAGACATGTCGCACGTCTTGTCGCCTTGATAAGTTTGATGTCTGACAATTACAATTACACAGTCTATATAATTTTCACGTCAGAAATATAACTGACGGAAACTTTACTGTCCTCCGCGGGTGTTTTTTCGTTTTCTTGCGAACATCGGCCTTGTAGTCCACTACGGCGCAATTAAACATGGGCATGGTTGCTTCCGCGCAGTCCATGTAGTCTGTAGAACGATATTCTTAAACAATTACCCCTAACTAACACCAATATAAAACATAGAACACCGAATATTCACCACAGATTTAATTCCGCGTCGTCGTGTATTGCGTTTGCGTTTTGGAAAAACATGCCCCTCCTATCGGTTGAAAATCAGTATCGCTGCCTGGCGGCCGCGACGGAATCCCGAGATTGTGAAGGCAGGAATTAAAGATCTTATAGCTATGCTAAGAGGGTGTGAACTGTTTTGTCATAGCTTCTCTTAAAATCACATGGAATTTTTCTGATTAATTCGAAAGCGTGGTCGCCTCGACCAATCAGATGACTCAATTATCTTACATAAGCAGCCAGACGCCGAGCCCCAAGACGATGGACCAACAGTCCAGTAATGATCGGACTGCGTACGGACACCCTTTCGTGACAAAATGTATTCTTTGCATTTGAATGTCTGCAGTTAACGCCAAGATCAGCGAGGACGACCGCCCAAGAAATATATGGTTAGACGCTCGGCGTTGAAGATGGGTGTGTGACATGTGTGCAGCAGTCACCCATATAGAGCAGACCGGTACTCGGAAGCGCACGTGTAGTTGCTGATAGCTCTCGAGGGTTTGACTCAAATCATTACAACCATTCGCATCCTGTTATGTACTTTCAGGAGTTTCAATAGATTTCTTAGGTTATATAACTCCTTGGGTTGGGGATGAATAGTTTTTGAGGAACAAGTATCTTTATTTTACTGATCTTTCTCTCTCAAGCCTCGAGTACCGACTGCCTCACATCTCACCCGTACCACGATACCTCGCTGGTGTCCAGCCAAGCACATAGCAACAGATATCATAAAAACGCATCCATCCAATCAAAGGATGCGAGAAGTTGGGTCCTTCTTGGCTGATGGTGGCTAACCCGCCTCGGCATTTTCACAACAGGTTTATCTTATCTGACTGGGTGACATGGCCATAAAACGTACAAAGGCAACCATACATGACCGGATGAGACATACAATTAAGAAAACATCAAAGCTACAAAGATAGTCAACCATGACGGGATAAGATATAGATTAGTGGAACATGAAAGTACAAGGATGGCCTATATGGCCGGATAAGATAGACAGACAGACAGACAAAAAAGATGGATTAAAGGCGCCCAGCGAATATGAAACTTTAAAATTATATATATATATATATATATATATATATATATATATATATATATATATATATATATATATATATATATATATATATATATATATATATATATATATATATATATATGTGTGTATATATATATATATATATATATATATATATATATATATATATATATATATATATATATGTTTATATATATATATATATATATATATATTTATATATAAATATATATGCATATCGGGTTTTTCCTAGAGGATATGCATCAGATGACGTACCGTCATCTGTTTCTTCCTTCCCGGCCTAACACAAACATGACACCATGTTCGTCTTGTGGCTTGGATGGTAATGCCACCGGGAGTGGGATTTGATGTAATAAATAATGTTCGCATCTGCCGACAACTTAGGGTGAAATGAAAGTAAGACTCAATAGACCGTGCGTTGGATGGTTGGATTAGTGTTTGATCTTTGATCGCTAGTTTTGCCGAAAGGATTTCGGCAGTAACAACTAAGATTCTGGGCGCCTACATCTGAAAATACGATATTTAAATATCGCGTTTAAACTTATAAATGTGTCTCAATCTTCAAATTAGCCCTACATGACGTCTGCGGATATGAAACGAAACGTCAGCGTTTGGATAGCTTCAAATGAGATATTTTGAGAACACAACCATCTTCCGACCGAGAATATTCGTGAAATCGAGGGTCACAGAGGGTGACAAGTTTCTCCGTGCAAATAAGAAGCGCTATCCTTGTACCCTCTATCCCGGCCCGCACGCTTCATCGTTATGCATCGTGTTTAGACGAGAGGTGGTGGCAAGGAACGAGTGTTTAAATTAAATGATGTTTCTGCTGGTCCAGCAGGCGCCCAAGTCAATTCATTCAACGCGTTCATGTATATTTATATTATTATTATACATGTCAGTGTCTCTCGGGGAACGCGCTCGTTGAATGAATTGATTTTAGCTCAACAGACCAACAGTCGATCGAGTATGTCAAGCTTCACTTGGTTCAAAAGAGCTTATATATTTGGGTGCCTGTGGCTGGTCCTAAACGTTCTGACCCCAGTGTGCATTCCCCTGTTATGCGGGCGTACGGGATACGTTATGATCAGCTATAACCATTTCAACACAATGACGGCCAGCGCGTAAATCACAAAGGTCAAGGATTTCTCAGCTCGCCATTTTGAACAGTGGAAGCAAAGTAGGCGGAGCGAGCGTTTCGGATTAAAGCGTTATGGTCAAAGCCTAATGTATTGACGAAGGATTACAAGAGCAGAGACGGGACGGTTGGTGTGTTTTGCGTATTAAGCAAATTGAGTTTGCATCGCATTTTTGACCGGCGACATAAACCCGCAGGCTGGGGTTGCGGAACGAGTCCGAGCCCCGGCCCGGCTATTTCTTTTCAATACACCGTTGTTCGTTGTTGTGACTCACTCCTTTTAGCGCTTCAACCACTTAGATAAAAGCACGCAAATCATTATTGTTTTAACATGCGATCGGGTACGAACCACATCAAACAACCAGTGATACCGGTAATGTGTTTAGCTGACAGACAAATCTGATTTGCCAGTGGAATGGATATAAATTAAAGGAATCTGAACCTGAACAGCAGTTCGAATGGGGCTCCCGCAAATGAAATTTGGGTAATAACAATGCTCTGTGACTTAAAAGGGTACTGATGACAAACCTTGTCAAGTCATGAACTTGTCAAGTGTCTTCTGAAATTTCCAGCATCCGTCTGTCCTTATGTAATCAATGATTTGTTTCATTTATGCTGAGACAAGGATGTAGATATTTCCATACACTGCTCATAATTCATGTCACAATTATTGCTTCTATTTCCCTCATTGTCAATCATGCAGCCTTCATAGAGTATCTTATATAATGTTTCCTTTTATTTCTCTTTGGCTCAGTGCCACAAGGCTTGTAACTCAGCCTACACACAATACTGCCTCCAGACCCTTTGTCGAATCTGGACTGGGTACAAACAGTTTGTTTAGTACATTATGATAGGCCAGTGATATTTGGGTTCTACTTACGACTTGATGGCAATATATGATAAATTATGGTTAATATAGTTGGTATCAGTCTTAATGCTACAGTATTACACTGATGATAAGATAACTAGACTTTGTAGGCTTTGGGACCAATGTAAACATTTGAGATGAACATGCCTCTGTCTCTTATGTAACAGTTGAATTCTCTACCTTGGTTCAGTATAGTTTAGCTTAATGTTTGACTTGTTGAGAAGGGTCTTATCTTCTTATTTTATAATGTCCATTGGGTTGGAGTGACTGACAGATTAAGTGTGTGGTCAGAACATTAGCTGGAAAAACAACTGTCACTAGGATATAAAATACCAGGAGCATTTTCTAAGAATGTGTGTGAGTCACACTCACGTCTCAGAGATCCTGTCATGTTTATATAGCTAATTTAATCACTTATAGCTGATTTCTAATTTGCTTGTTTATTTACCAGACTGCCATGCAAATAATACCTCCTTCTGCTATTGGTCAGTCCATTTGATCATATGGTGAAGTGTTCATGAAATGTCTTGTGTAAGAAAGGCAGTTTGACATTCTGATTGTTATATATGTATAGTAGGAAAAGTTTTAAGTAAATTTTGATGTAGAATAAATTAATTTCTCATCAGAGAAGATTATTATCAAGTTGTGATATTCCTTTTATTTAGAGGAATAGAATCCATTTGTTGTATCACGAATGTGTGTTTTATTTGTCACATGCATAACTGTATTGTGCACTTGCAGGCATTCATTGCAACTGTGGTGTAAATAAAAAAATGGAAATAAAAATGTGGGTGTGCTTTCAGATATCTGCAGCAATGTTTCCTTTCATGAAAAAACAGTCAGCTGCTGACAAGGAGCGGGAAAGGGAGGAGAAGGAGAGAAAGAAACGTGAGAAGAAGGACAAGAAAGATCGTAAGAAGACGAGTTACACACCGGAGGAGTTACAGCGATTACAGGAGGCTCACAAACTGTATACTGAGTCTGTCATGGGTAGTGCTGGTTACCAACCAGTGACAGGGGAGGGGAGTGCCAGTGTCACTCCAAGTGGTAGCAATGACAGTATGAACTCATTGGGAAGCAGGAGTTCCCGTGAACTAACCCCAGATATGCCAACATATACCAGTCAGACCAAGATGGAGCTGAGCAAGAGCAGTAAAGGGCATTCCCAACCTCCCCCTAAACCAGCCAAACCCAGAGGCATCCTCAAAGGCAAGTCGAACTATGGGCCAGTAATCCCTAACCAAGGGGTCCAGGGTAATCTTGATGACACTTACACTCTGATAGAAAACACCATTCGGAATGAAGATTTGTCAGCTGAGGTGCCCGAGGAACAAGCCCCCACGCAGTCGGTCAAGTCTTTAGCAAAAGGCTTCGAGCAATCGTCAGTCAGTAGTGATCACGCTCAACCTCCCGTGATCACACCGAGATCAGCCAAAATCAAGCTGTCAAGGAAAGTGGAAGCTCCTAATCAACCGCCTCCGCTACCTGTATCAGAACCTCCTGATGAGGCAGATGGGGCCATACTGAAGGTCGAGGGTCACAGCCCTACAGAGAAGACATTTGGTGATATCAACCTTCAGTTGCCCCTCCTCGCTCCTCCCAGATGCCCTAAACCTCGAGAAATCACCCTCAAACGTCTGCCTAATGGAGACTTTGGCTTCACCCTGCGGAGAGGCACAGTCCTTGAGAGGGACCCAGAGGAGAATTTGGAGAAGAAACGGGTTGTCATATTCGCAGAGCCTGGTCCCCGGAATTCAATGACGGGTCTCCTGCCCGGAGACAGGCTGTTGGAGGTCAATGAAGTGAATGTGGAGAAGTCAACTCGGGAGGATATAATCGGTCACATAAGGAAGAGTGGTGATGTGGTGAGTCTGAAGGTACAGCCGATCCCTGAGCTAAGTGAACTGAGTCTGCGGTCGGGTTTGGCTGGGGAGGAAGTGGAGATACAGGACAGGAGTATCTCTACAGGAACGCTTCAAAGGAGTGGCTCCATGAGGTTCAAGAACACTCGCCAGGTGAGTCCATTTGAAGGTGGCTTTACATCATTAGCAGCCTTACTCCATCAATAGCCTTACTCCATCAATAGCGCTATTTGATGGATTGCTTTATTGAAGTTATTCCATCAGTTGCCATATTTCATTAATAGCATTACTTCATCAGTAGCCTGACTCCACCAATAGCCTCACTCTTTACTCTGTCCGTAGCATTAATCTGTCATTAGCTTTCCTCCCTCTGGGCTGACCACACTTTGTATGGGATCAGCAGTGAAAAGTTCCATGGCTAATGATGTGAATGGGAGTTGTATTGTATCCGATGCTCGGTTGTCACAGTGACAGACTACCGAGAGGTAACGTATAGTCATATTGTCCGCTGTGGGAACTGCAGCAGTGAGGGGGAACTTAGTATTACAGTGCATGATAATCCTCACTTCTCATTCTATCTTTATATGGCCTGTTGTGTGAAAAGGATGTTAAACTCCATACCAAGTCACTGCAAGTTAAACTAGGTTGGACAAATAATATGATGCAATGTAAAACTTGTGTGGGATGTGGGATTGTGATGTTGTTCAGAAGTAGTTAATGTACAACTGCATTCAGAGATCTTTTTAAGTTATCAAAAAAGTAAGAAAGTCCCTTCTTGGCGAAGGACATTTATCCAGTGCTGCCTTACTCCCTTGACAGTCGTGGATTTTCACCCAATGCCTTAAGGCTACTCGTTCGCTGCTCATGAATAGAGCGGCTTGCCCAAGTCAGACATACTGCGCCGCAGCGGAGTGAGTGTAAGCCGTGAATCGGGTGACCTGAGAACGCGGGTGGGTCTGTGTACATCAAGTCCTGTTACATGGAGTGGATGGTGGAGTGGGTATGACGTAACAGCTCTCAACATGAGGGTTAATCAGCGGGTAGTATCTCACAGGTGGTGAGAAGTTCCCCCAAGCCTTACGTCCACGCTTCCTCCTACGTGGTCGGGGGGTGTGGGTCGAGGTGGTTAATGTGAGTACGCAGTGTGGGGTATCATAGCTGGAAGCGCTACCGGGATCACGATTGATAACCTCCGTGGGTGTGTTCCCTGACTGAAGTGTTCTCCATTGGTTGCAATCATCCTTGGAATATACTGTAGTTACAAGGCATGAGTCATAGTATTGCTCCTATCAATCCTCTAGTAGAGTAGATAGCTTTATTGCTGTTAATCCTGTAGGGGCAGCAAGATGGGGAAATAGTAGTTATGCGGACTTCGTAGATGATTGAAATTCTAAAGCTGGCCATGTAAGATGATTATGATCGACCAGGTGCTGACTGACCGACCAGGTGGTGGCTAACCGACCAGTTACTGACTGACCGACCAGGTACTGATTGACCAACCAGGTGCTGACTGACCGACCAATTACTGACTGACCGACCAGGTCCTGATTGACCAACCAGGTGCTGACTGACCGACCAGTTACTGACTGACCGACCAGGTACTGACTGACCAACCAGGTGCTGACTGACCGACCCGGCGGTGACTGATTGACGTAGACCCATGTCATTTAATCAACGTAAAATGGATGCAGTAAACGCGTTCCGCGAATCGTGACAACAGATCGCATCTCTTCCAAAAAGTTCCATTCATTAGCCTTGTCTTTAGGGATCGTCTATTCGGCGGGGAAGGAAGAGGTCGGTGCGCTCTGACTGAGGCGTCTTGTGGAGTGATGTTTCATGGCAGATGCTAATAAGCCTCGGGCGTATAGTGGGTAAAAAAACACGACTGGAATGATCGAATGAGGTCGACAGTAACAAGTGTGGTGCAGGTTGAGTTGGGGAGTCTGCAAGGTGGTTTCAGTGGGCGATGTTTGTGTGTCGACACCGGGCAGAAAATGCGGTACATTTTCTACGTGCGTTCGCCTTCAAAACAAGCTCAGTATACCTGATTTCTGCTAATCTAGGTAATGAATTATTAGTTGCATCGATCGTTAGGTGGCTCTCTGCTATAGCTCAGCAAAGTTCTTGTTCTAAGAGATTTGCGCCTCGTACGCTGCACTTCAACGGTATTTTCCTCATTGTAATACGGGTGTTATTTTGAGCTCTGGGAGCGACACCCAGTCTGCTATGAGTTATGACCGCTTTCGCGCTATCTGCGTGTTGACGATGACACGACAGGAGTCGGATGTCGTGTGGGAAAACAGGCGCTGACAAGCCTCTCTTCAGATACGATATCTGTCGACGCATTCTACGAACACATCGCTTGATGCGATCACTGATGGATGACAGCTACGAGATAACTGATGTACAACGAGCCAGCTATGGACACATTTCCGCCCCTGTTGTTGACAGAATGCTGGTGTTGTCTCTTGTGACGTCGTGAATCGTTTTGTGTTCAGTGAACAATTGATTTGGTGTTGGGTTGTTCCCTCCCTACTTTGTGGTTTGTTTGTTCAGTTGGTGTGTTAAGCGAGGACTACTGGGGTGAACTTATGTGTATTAGTACAAGAAACCATTTTCCAGTAGACCGCCGGTATTACACTTGAATAAAAAAATCGAACGAGCATCCTAATATTTTCTGTCAAAGCGGTAAAAGACAGCTATTGATTAACGATGACTGTGTGATGATGCATCCTCTCTCGGCTAGAGGTGTCATAGCACGCGTCACGCCAACGGACCACAGTGGGTTAGAATTGGTCGGATAATGTTGAAAACGCTTTGCACTTAAATGATATGTACGTGAGTGGGGTGTGTTGTGACGTTGATTGCCCGTCACATGCCCTCGACACCACTCGGCTATCTCGTCATGTCTCATGACAAGTGTTATGTATTGGGGTCTCACGTCTGAATGCACACAACACCTGTTATCTCATAATAGCAAACCATCCTGGTTAGGTCGGCTCACCTAATTCAGGAAGTCATAGTCTGTTTAAAAGACCTCGGCATGTTTAATATCGGTTGCGATGGTTGAAGTGGGGTTTGCCCTGATATAAGCAGTGGTGAAAAGCTGGAGTGACCGACTTTTCACGCCCTGATGCAGCTCCACTTTGTCATGCTCTGATGAGGGTGAGGACAGCGTGAGGTAAACGCCCGGGGGGGGGGGGGTTATTATTGTTGTTATTATTGAAGATGAAAGCGCCGAGACTTTCAGGGTCGCTCACTCCATACTCGCACGGCGCTGCCGCACTGCCACGTGGTCCTCTCTTATCTCTGAAGTTTCCTTTTCTCTGAAAATCAACTTGACTTTCTCGTTGTTTTATCGACAAACAGTGCATGTTCGAGTGTACGCGTTGTCGCACGGGGGCGGTTATTGTTGAGTCGTTATGAAAAGTCACTCTGTGTGATTAGAGGACGTCGTGGCTTACTCTAGGTAGGACGTGTGGTCGATCACGGCGCCCCCATACCCCGAACGTGATCAAGAAACGGTTCCCGCCAAAACACGCATTACCCAACACACCCTCGAGTACACTCCCTTTCGTAGATATCCCAGATGATTTATCTGGACACAATCATAGTTCGCCAGTGTACACACATCGACAGGCTCGCCTGATGCCCACCCGAGATTTCAACCACCGGAAGCCAGCTGTCTTCAACGTTATGGACACAAAAATAAGTCTAACAACACCTTCTCCTCCACGTGTTTCCCAAGTCGTCCCCATTTCTCCCCTTCTTGTAGCCCTATACCCGTCTGTTTGTGAGGTATTCATCTGCCGTCGTATGTAAGCCGTTTATCGTAGTGAAGAGCCACCTCAGGTATCAGAATGATTCGATACTGACCTGTTTAGATACAGCAAGGGTCGTTCCAGGGCAGCAGGTGTCCTAAGCGCGTACAGGTTTCATGCGATTGTGCATTAAGGGTACATATTATGTACATGCCTTTTATGTTTATCTTTGCTGCGGTGTCCTCGTTGTCAGTCAGTTGTTACGATCCCTGTATTACCTTAGTGACGGTCTCGGCGCCTGATTCGGGAGCACTCGACTTGCGACCTAAGAGTCCGAGTGCTGTTTTGGTGCCAGGCGGACGAGGGCATCTTAAATGCTCTTTGATCATCATAGTCTCAGTGCAGTGCACAATGCTGATCGAGACGTTTGACCCCAAAACGATGCGCATTATGATCATCACGTTTAGGACGATAACGTTATGATCTCTATTTTCAAACGTTATGATTTAATTAAACGGCCATGAAACGTCCCTCTTCTCCGGCTTCTTATATGTAAAACCTAAACATATTAGAAGTCGGAGAGGATGGGGGCTTTATGACTCAAGTGCTTGTGCATTTTACAAAAATATAATCATCGAAAAGGTGTTGTGAAAAAATACTTAATTGATATCCATATCGCGTCTAATACGTCACCTCAACTATTTTTTATGGCCTTTGTGTGGTCAAATAACTTAGTTTTGACGGAACATGAACTATAAACCAAACATGACGCATGGTAGACGCTAATTTATATCCAAGATGGAAACGGGCGGAGTTTGAGCGATAATATCAGAAAATGATGGAATCTCGCCAACTTATTACACGACATTTTCGCTAGTATTTGCGTAATTTTGTGATCAAAATTTGGCACATTTTTGGGGGCGCCGAAAACGGTTAATTATCAACGATTATATGTTCACAATACGAAGATAGGAACACAGTCGAGTCATTTCAGCAGCCATTTATAAACTGAATCAAAATTGAAAAATGCATTCTTAATTTCATAATCACCAGCATGTTTTAGTAGATGCGTTATGACCAGTGGTGTGGTCATAATGCTCACTCAAATTTTCTCGTCGACGGGTGGCGCGCTACGTAATCCCATTAAGTCGTTGATTTCAGGCACATAAGCAAGTAAAACATAGAGGTATGTCAAATAACAACATTAGGGGCCCCTACAAGTGACTTTAATTGAATGTATGAATTATGGTCGGGTGTGAGATCTGATTAGCTCTCAATCCTATCCTCACCCACTGTTAAGTTGGTATTGACCGAGATCCGTTGTTTCCCATTGAACTTGACGACAAGGCCCGTCTGGATCGGGGCAACAACGAGTAACAACCGATTTGATCCAATCAACACACAGCATGTCTACGCGGGAACTAAATCTCCCTGACTATTAAGTGCCAGTAAGTGAGTCTGGGAGCTTTTGGACTTCGTGGTCAGGCGCTTTAGCTGGCGCGCTGCATCCTTTTACTGTTCACAAGTTTAACTTACCACGGGCTCTCTAGTCTTAAAACACCTCTTGACGAGAGCGGTACGAGTTACGAGTTATTTTGTGGTCTTTTTCATAGTATGTCCTTTTTGTATGGAAATTACTAGAAGTGAAAGGCAGAATTTGATCACAAATAACGATATACTTGCTGCCACGCATCGCGAAACACAGACCCCACCAGTTCTCCGCTCTTGACATGGACACCCACGCATATTCTGAAGAACGGTTATAAAAAAAGCGGTCATAAATAAAACTTCGGTCATAAAAAAATTGAGATGGTCCACTCGCATTTATCCTAACAAGGGGTTGGGTGGGGATGGGGTGTTAAGAGAATCGGCTGTCAGTCCCGACATGCTGGTCACATGACTGTCCCTCACAGGGGATGCCGCCAGCAGCGTGACCCTTTCCGGCCTAGTCATGTCTGCAATACCACGATGTTTCGGAAGAACTGTCATAGTCGATATCACACGAATGTTGAGAAATGACATGGTATTGTGCACGTGAATCACACAACAACTTGGCCGTCGTTAACGTGTTTTGGCATGTCCAGCTGTCGGTTAGTCGGCGAACATGGGACAATGCATATTCCTAATTTGTTTTGTCTAACGAGCTATTGTGTAAGAGGGTAAGATTAGTGGCGTCACTCACTCACCGAGTAGAAAAAAAATGAAATAAAACACCTGTGGGATGGAAGTCCAACGCGATACCATTGAACCAGCAGGTGTCCCCAACTTTTCACCTGAGAGGTTAAAGCGACTTTCATGTCATCATCACTGTCATTGGCCCCGCGATGGTCTCAGTTCATCTGAACTACAAACACAAGTGTAACACAACCGCCTCAGTGGACTTCCGAACACCCGTTCACAGCGTCATTTCGTCATTTCACCCTTATGGCGCTGTTACCACAGGTACACAACCGCAAGGTAGACTGGAATAATAGGCCAATGAACCGCTGTAAAGAGAAGTGTAATTAGCCTGGGGCTAGACCAGTTGAGTCTTCTGTTAAAGGTGGCGCTATGCCGTGTAATAGCGGCATATACGTCGGTCACAGCGCATGAAACGACATCCGTCCTGTCACGATACCTGGAAGGAGAGGAGTTTAGAGGCAGTAAGGGACGGGAACAAACGCTTAGTTTCTTCTCATGCTGTTGTGTGGATGGTGTGGGTGGACGTCGTAGGATTTCAGTTGACGCGTGCGCCGGGTTTGCATATGTGACAGGCTGACCGCTTCTCTGACGGCGAGGAAGAAACTTGGTGTTATGTTCCGCCCCATGGACTGACATGCTGTGTGATTGATCCGCCGTCGATCTGGGGTTGCTGGACGGCACAGTGGCTACTCCGATGTGAACGTGTAGTATTGTTTTGCTGGCGTATATAGGCGATGTTGGCGTGATTACGTCGATGGAGTGCGCGGCACCAGCTTGTGACCATTCGGCTGTGTCTACCACGTAGACAATCAATAAGAGCACCTCTTGTCGCGTGAGGTGAGTGTATTCACGGCTTGGTGACCCTGCCGAGATGCTCCATTGATCCTCAATTCTTCCCTCCTACCGCTGCGGAGGATCACCACAGGTTGTCCGGGTGCGCGGAGGATCACAACAGATTGTCCGGTGCGGAGGAGTCCGTCTGTCGCGGTGCAGTGGACCTTCTCATAGGAGCAGGCTTCCACCGCTGGTTCGCGACGCGTCGCGTGTGCCAGCCGCTTAAAGACATTCTGGGGCTACACTTGTGCTTTTCTTTAACATTTGGAGGAGCCGTTGGAGTGACGGTTGTGTTGAGGCGCGGGTGACTGCAGGCTCAGGATAACCCCTCACTTCGTTCTAATAATTGCTTCTGACACATGGATTCACTGTCTCTGTCATTGTGATACCATCTTGTCTCTGTCACTTTTCTGGATACTGGATACCAACGTACACGTTGTGCAATTCCCAAAAAATATATTGGGCCTTGTCTTGGTACTTGTGATAGCTGGTGGGCGATAAGAGAGGTCATGTCTGAGGCGGCGTTGGCTACAGCAGCCCGGCTACGACATGAGCGCCAGGAGAGAAAAAAACAACTCCAACAGATGATCAGCGCCATGAAAGGCGGGACCAAGTCGACCGTCAACAGCAACAATAACAACATAAGCAGCCCGCTTACGCCGTCCACTAACGGCAGCGACGTGACCGACGCGGCTCCCCCCGGCAAGTCCAGTATCTCCAGGAAACCAACCCCAAGTAACCACCAACTGTCGCCTCGTAAACGGCTGTCTCCTCGCGGGGAACCCAGCCCTGTTAAGAGACCCGTGTACAAGAGTTCTACGTCAGTACCAAGCGTCAGTCGCCCGCGTAAGCCCGTCATGTCGCCGTCACCGTCAGCATCACCGAAAACGACCGTCAGTGACGCTAATAATAGACAGAGTAACCAGGGGTCAGGTGCCCTGCAAGTGGAAGTATCCGAGATGTATGAAAGTGACTATGGTAATGTGTTTCGTGTGCTGGAACGAGCTTCTCCTGGCGGGGTAAGTTTTACCACCAGTTTTACAGCACATCATATGTACTCTCTCACGGAATATGTATACATGTGTTTTGTCTTCATGACAACCACTTTGTAGTCTTTCGCGCCCCACTTCACCCCTTCACCCCGCACCTCCTCTGTCCCACCTCCACCCGCGTTAGCCCATCCTACTGCTAGCCTCCTATAACCTCCCACGTTCCCACGGGCTTCACCTCCCCGACAGAAAGCAGTCATAATAACCCTAATCATCCCTCATTGACGCTACTTACACCCTCATATATAAACAGCTTAATATAGACCTACTCGCCATATAATATCCCCGTATGGACACTGACAAATGCTCCCATGGATTTGCTGTTGAATGAATAAGGCTGTGGTGAGTTGAAGAGTGATGTCCGCTCGTCTATTGTAAGGGAGAAAGCGGCTGGACGAGCTTGTCCCACCGGGAGCCCCTCACCTGACATACACAGCTCTTACCTCTCACTTTACTTGATGGCCTGCACCACTGAGTGGATTACGCATCACCAATACCTGTCGTCTTTAAATGTCATTGAGTTAAGAACTAATAGGCTCTATCGAGTCGAGGTTGTTACTGGGTGGGTGTTAGTGCAGACGGCAGGCTGATTGGCCGTGCTAATCCTGGCTTAGATTTCACTCGAATACTTCACATGGCACCTGAAGCTCTGGGGGATTTAAAGAGAATCTATAAGCATTCCGATTGAATCTCGCGAATTTAAAAACAAGTGTATTAATGGAGGACTCGGAGTGTGTGTGTGTGTGTGTGTGTGTGGGTGTGGGTGTGGGTGGGTGGGTGGGTGGGTGGGGGGGGGGGGTGGTGGCAATTGGCGTCATTGTGTTCTCTCGGTCCTGCCACTTCTGTTACGTTATGTTTGATGTGTCGCTCCATCTCGTAGTGGCTTAATTGGTTGGCCAAACTTCCGTATTGAGGAGGTAAAACCATCCATTAAATTTGCGTAATTCCCTATTTCACCCTAGCCTGATGTAATCCCTCGTATTATCGGCAGACAATAAATGTCTGGAGTAAGTTAATCCCGGTGAGAGATGTTGATGTTTGGGGCATAATAAAACACTTTCGGGTGATTGTCAAGGAGCTGATGGCTGTTGAGACCCGGTCATGAGAGAGGACCGTCTGGTGGTATGTGGGTGTGTTGACAGTGGCGCCCTGACCATGTAAGCCCAATAAGATACCGCATGGCTTGATGTCAAATGAGCTCTGTAATGTGACCAATTCCTTGTTATTTGCTGCTCCGAGCTACAGGTTGCAGGGCGCCGATCTCGTTACGTCGTCTTAAAACAAAAATATGTTTTCATAGTGTGTTCATTAGCAGGATGGTGTGGGGCTGATCTGACTCGAACTCTTGTTACTGAGCCTGCATATACAGACATACGACCGATTGGTGAAAGCCCAGGCGCTTGAGCTGGGCCATTATGATCCACACATCATGAATAATCTCATTATGATGAATAGATCATATACTAGGGTCTACCCACGGCGCCTATGGTGGTCTCTCAACTGTCCAGGGTAATCAGTCGTCAATGTTTATGACGTACGTCACGAGGCGGCGTGATAATGGTCAGTTGATAAATCCGATGGAGGGCGGACGAAACAGTGTTTATGACGCTATATGCAGGCTGTGACGACTAAGGGGTACGGCTGTGATCGAGTAGCTGTTGACGTGTATGCATGTCTTGTGTTAAGCGGTGCATAAGGAATCATCAGCGTTTGAGGATGCTTACTGCTCTACGTGATTGCTTCGTAAGGGAAGCCATATATGACCACTGTCAGCACTTCACCATCAACAGCTCGATACAGTGACTTCAACTTTAAGCGCCTCTTGTTAGACTGGAAACAATCACCAGCCTGTATGATCGTGCTCATCGGCGTCTCATTCACCTACAGGTGATACCGTGACAGGTGTGGCATAATGAGACCGTTACATGGATGCCTGGAATCGTCCGTGTTGAAAGATTAGATCCTTGAACTTGACAATGCATTGTTGACATTGTCTTTTCATCCCGTAATATGAATGATGGGCCTTGAAATAAGTATGCAGCAGCGTGTTTATTGCTCACGGCAATGTTTGGTCACACCCTGTGACTTGCCAGAACTAGAAGTCCCTCCCTAGCTATCATACTGGGACGGGATCAGTCAAAATCCACCCGACATCGGGGGCGGTTTGTAACTCCAGTGGAACCAAACTCCTCTGAGAAGGGATCGGATTCGCGTCTGTCGTGTGTAGGTGTGGGTGTGGGTGTAGGTGTGGGTGTGGTGTAAGTGGGGATTCCACCTGCGCGCCATTACCGCTCCTCTTGGTTTAAAAAGGCCGCCTGTTTCTGTCATCATGTGACCTTGAAGCGGTTTGGACAAACTCCTCTAAATCGTCTTATGCCATCAGTTGTAACTAGTTATTTGTTTGTTCGGATGGAAGCACTTCATCTGTGTGTATACTGAGAGATGAGAACAGCGATGATGTATTCGTTACATGAAGCCTTAATCTCGACAAACGTTCCGCCGTGACAATCATTAACGAGATAATTCAATGCTGGGTGGCACTGTGTATTTCTCTGCTGCGTGAACATATTGGTATACCCCTGCCTTATCGATACACGCACCGCTCATGCTCCCAATGGCTTACGAATTTCAACGCTCTACGACGAATGATTTATTCCGTTTTAACTGCGGTTATTTCATTGAAGACACCGTGAGGTTTATTGACGCTGCGTCAGGTGTTGAGTTGGAATAGTCGTCAATGCGAGGTAGAACTCGCAGTATATCCTGTGTTCTCATAGTTTATTACAGCCACTGAACATTGATTTAAAGATGCATTTTTCGGCGATTTGGTGAAATTTTTCAAAGATTATCAAGCGATAAAGGGTGCATTATAACTGCCCCCGAATTTTGTTTACAAATATATTCAAATGAATAGCGATCTCGACCAGCTACTACGCATGCACAACTGTACCATTTTCGTGTATTATCGCTCAAACGCCGTCCGTTTTTCGATTGGTCTTCCGTGTGCCATATATGGGTTAAAATTCACGTCCCATCAAAAATAAGACATCGGACCTTACTAAGACCAGCTGGTGTCACCGATTTGACTCGAGTTTTTTCAACATCATTACAAAACGTAGTAAGAAATCGGTTGATAATTTGTTTTCTCCCAAAACAGAATTTGGATGATCTTTGATGAAACACACCTTTAGATGGTCATCCTGTGCGTGTTATTATTATTGTTCATATCCCTCCCTACCCGTTAACCATGGCCGTATGTCAGCCATCTTCCGGCCCAGTTCATGCACTCAATGCTTCTTGCGAAAGATAAAACTTCGTCGATCATTAGGAGTGGATGTTAAAGAGGCTGTTCAGCCTCATATAAGGCAATCAGGGATCATTTGGTAAATACATTACTACGCTCGATCGGTTACGAAATAATGCCGTCGTTTATTTGGTGCGTCAAATTTTACTTCATGTTTTTGCTTGTGCTGTTATTTTTAAACATATTTGTTTCACTGGAAATCCAAAAGATGTACAGAAGAAGGCTATTTCATTTAGCTGTGTCAGTCCATCGATAACGATACCTCCCTAAAACCATCAGCCGCTCGTTTGTCGGTGTAAATCACTACGCGCGCCTTATAACTACCTCGCTACGGATGTGTATATTTCGGCTCAAGTTTCAAAATGTATCTTTCTTCAAATCATTTGGGCAACACCAACACGATAAATAGTAACTTTTGTCCCTACCATATGGTACGTTGGCTTCTCATACAATGGAATTAAGCACACTGTATTCGTCATCATCTAACACCGACAAAAAATTTCCCGCCGACGCTCGCTGGAGATTGAAACTGAAACCTCACTGTCGTCCGTCCGCAAACACAACTCAGCTGCGATGTTTATGAAGTTTCATTGAAGGGAGGTCCGGTCACCGTTAGCCCTGCCGATCAAAATGGATCCAAAACGTTTGCCACATTAATAAATCCGGCGTTCGAAACCTCGAGGGTTCCATATTGTACTCGGGAGGTACTCAATGAACAATTGCCCATTCAGTCTGCGTAGGCTGCAGATTACGAGAGACTTGAGACCCCAAGCGGTTCCACTTCCACAACCCATTTACCCGTTGCGGTGATATTGGAGGGTGGCCAGTGGAGGTTAAGTGCTACAAAGAGATACCCCCTCGCAAGCTTTAATTTCTCACAACAACAACAAAACTGCAGACGGCGGGAGTTAGGATCTACGGGAAAGACCGCAGCGCCGCGTAGCGAGTGAAAGGCTGAAAATGAAACATTTTTGGTTTCCAAGGTGCTGTCCGCAAGGGCTTGCTAGGCAACCACTTTCCTTATATGGGGCTGAACAGTCTCTTTAACGTTGGAATTTCCCGTGAATCCGGGGACGATATCCGCTCTTGGCAATTACATAGTCTCCTAATTGATATCGCTGGTTTTATGCCCTTTAGAAAGCAATGTTTTGCTTGTCTGTTATCTCCGATATGTATTGTCAAGTGACTTATTAGATATAGAGATGAATAGTGTATAGAGTGTAGCCTTTGTATATGGATATGGTTTTATCGTTAACCCATAGACGTCCTACGGCGCTGGGGCAAGGCTTTGCCAAGTCGTGAACCTATTATCTGGCCCATTTGCATCATACGTTGTCCGTCTGTGATGTGTTCCTGGCTTCTCTGGGGCAATACTATAGCACTATGCTGAGGCGCCCGGACAACCTGACTTTTTGTCCACTCTGGGATCTTTACATGAATATTCCGCAAGCTGAATGATCACATTGGACGATTACTTGGTATTTATCACGTTATGATCGATGTGTGCCACCTCGGCAGTCATCCCATCATAACGTTATCCACCGAGGCAATAATCGTTGCAAGTTGCAATACAAGAAGGCCGCTATCGCAAGGGGTGAAAATAGGTCACACTTGCAGAAGTACAATTTTCTAGCGAGTGTGTGCGTTTAATCTTCAAAGAATGCATAAGAGCTTTCCTTTCTTTGATACTCCTCACAATATTACTGTTCAAAGTTGATCAACGGGACGGTAAAGTTGCCTCTGTAGTAATGGCCGCGGCACGAAAATCTCCTTGGCTTTCCCCGAGATTCCGCAAGGGTTAATATATTCACCGCGGCATGAAATTTGGCAGACAATTAGAGGACGTGTTGCAGAACACGATAGTGAAAGCGGCATTGCTGTATGTTAAGGGGTATTCCAGTTACAAACGGAAACATTTTGTCCTTATCCCAGCGAAACTACAACATCTTATCTTTCTAATAATGGCGATGACATAAAACAGAACCGTCAATTAATACCGCGGAATTGACGGTTAAAGATGGTAATATTCGGTCATTCGGTATATGTTTGGTAGGTATGTGGCAATTCCCAGCCATAAGCGTGGGCCGCTGTATCCAGGCCCCACCTTGGGTCTCTCGCTTATCCTGCGCAGGGTGTTCACCGATATCCTGGCCTCTGATTGGCTGTTGTTAACGTCACGTCATTACGGAGATAGCGAGAGTTAAATTTTCGTTAAGTTACACCGCTTCAAAACCTACTTTCTCACTCATAGACACCATCTTAAAGTTATTAGACGTTTAAAACAACATTTCATCTAAAAACTGGCGTGTTTTCGTCAATATTGGAACGTCCCCATGTGCATCCATCAATGTGTCATGGCAGAACGCCGCAAAAAGCGGCCGCGCTTGTGCCACAATTTTAATTGTATATTTTCCCAACTCGATAAAAAACGATAGTTACAGTTTACTCCCATTCATGTATGATGTATCAATCGTATCAAAATATAATGACCGTTGATGCGTTTTGTCAGAAGCGGATAATTCAAACCTACGGACGTTATAGTCATCTACCGTGGCGGACAACATCAAAGGCGCAATTCGTCGCGCGCAACGCGCCATGACGCACCAAGTAGCTCAGAGCTTGTGGGGTCCAGACTATCCCTGATGCTTTAAGCATAATAGCTGTCACCAGAACTGACAAAAATTGAAAATTCAAACACTAATAAAATCATAACCGCTTATCCTATTTTCAAGATTAAAATGGCTTTTTGATCCTCTTGCTGGGCTCTAGATTCCTATCTTAAAATAAGTCTAATTTGGTGTGATTAAAAATTTCATCTTGCATTGCTATTGCAAGATCAAATAATCAAAGAGTTCACAGGTACACTAAAATGGCTCACAACCGACCAAATATGCGAATACACTTGTATGCAGAAGGCTGCGTGGCATCACGTCGAAGTTAAAACCACATGGGAAGTGGGAGGCGTGGTCGCATTGACCTTCAACATAAACAACAGTCCCATGTGCTTTTGCTAATTCTAAGGTAGTGCTACCTGACAAGAGGTGTGTTGGAAATCCTCCATGTATGAGCCAATAGTGTAATCCCTCTCAACTCAGCTATAAGCTCTTCAGTTAAATTTCCTCACAACAGAAAGTACCATAACCATAACATTAAGTCTTTGGTGACCAGTTTTGTAAATCTTTTAAAAATCCAAAGCCATGCTTTTAGACCCTGATTGTGCATGTTGCTAGTTTCCTAAGCCAAATTGTAGGTTTCTTGTTCTAGTATAAAGGCTTGCCATGTATGCATAGCATATCAAAATCCTGGAATTTCCTTCCCTATATCACCAATCACTTATACAAATTCATAAAGATTGCTATTGACCCGTTATTTGTTTTATTGGTGTTGTTATTGTTGTCAGAGAGGTTTCAACATTGATTATACATGCTGCAGTTGCCCTGCATCCATCAGCATATAATTAGTCCGCAGTCCCCTGATGAGTGCTTTAATTTGGTACCAATAAAATTGACCATTGTCAAGAGGCCTCCTCTAATTGCTGTTTGATAACCCTCCCCATCTTTGTCCATGTAATCACTACAGGTGAATATTTGATCTGCTTCACCTGGTTCCTCGTTGATGAAGGGTACCACGTGAATGAGGCACATGTTATCAAAGTTATCTCATATCCCATTACAACATATCACTCACCTGTAACTCTTACCTGAAATGGCTGATTAGGCGCTACCCGGATGGTGCGTTGATTGTCTGCGCCCCTGTCGCTCAGTGACATCATATACACAGTTAGTGATATGATTAAAGGGGGTTCAGATTAAGGATATGCGGTAACTTGTATATAAATCGATCAAGTCCTGTTAGGTGATTTCTCTGTTGAAATAGTGATTGGCACCTTTGGCAGCACGAGGGGTTGAGTGTAGGAGGTTGTAAAATAGGCATATGTTTACATGCGTATATTTAAACCAATCACGATTTGATTGTGTTGGTGAGGATAAGAGTGGGGCCTCAAATTCTCCAAATCCAACAGCATATATGTCACCACCTATTAGGTGACTGATAAGCTCTGATTAGACCACTCTCTCTTATCATCTGATTCAGATTTCACCTCACCTCAGCCCCGCTCTCTTGATCAAATGTGGATTAGGCCTATGTAAATCCTGGTAACATCCTCTAACGTCCTTGTACCAGTTTACCTGGCTTGATGAGCAGAGCTCGCTGTGAGCGATAATACCATAGTCCTGTAGCAGTCCTCACTCTCTTACAGCCTAACAGGCTCTCCAGGGTGGTGGTGAACGTCGTGGTTTAGATCGTGTGTTTTGCACCACAGCTAGCGATCCAACGCATCACAGCTTGTACTTGACATCCTGTCGTGAATAATGAAGTGCTTTGCAAGGAAAGAAAATCGGGCCTGAAGTACCTCCATACCCGATAACCTGAGTGACTTGAATATATTGGTGGACTGCACAACAACACTGAATATAGTGTCAAATAGCCGGACATTTGACAGGGGATATGAGCTTGTGTGTATTGTTTCAATTCTACCCCTAGTGTATTGGATTGCATTCAGTTGTTGGTTGGACCGCTAAATATAGCACAACGATGATACTTGAACAGGACACCATTGGGGAGAATGGCTTAGATTTGAACCATAACTATGAGAAACTAAGCGGTGCCCAGGCATTAATTCAGCGATTTCATCGAAGTCAGACCCCAGATATGTCTCAGCGGAAGAGACATCGTAGCATGGCTGACCTTTTTGGTGAGGGTAAAGGTCGGATGCAGTGGGGTCGTCGTAGCCTGGCCTCGCTGCAGAATGATGTGCCAGTGTTGCCTCTGGTCTTACAACCAGTCAAATGGCAAAGGCGCAGTCTGGCAGATGTGTTCGGAGTAAGATACCTCTCTTCCTTCTGACTAACATCAACCATACAAGTTGCATCAGCTCATTTAGTTATAGCAATAGTTCAGTGATCCTGTTCATTATCTATGGGTCACAGTTGGATTTTATCATCACTCCTGCTAAATTGCTTGCTGTATCATTGTAACAATCTCATTTTGATTGTTTGCCATTGTGTGTTATCGTAGATTGAATTATTAGGATTCATCTAGCTTGTTGTGTTTTTCTGTGTTTTACAAGGCAAAGACAGATGCCCAGATAGCGTCAGAGCAGGCGTGGCTATCTGCAGAGAGGGTGTGGCTTGTCCATAAGGGCGGGTTTGCTGCTGCTCGTGTACAGCGTGAGGAGGATGAGGAAGAAGCTAAGGTGGCCGTCAAGCTGGATCACGGGGGAGAAGTGCTGGAGGTCGAGGCGGAGGATGTCGAAAAGGTCAACTGAATTCAATGGAAATTTACTACAGCAAGACCTGTGTGTTTAAAATATGAAGTTAGGCTGATTAACATGGAGGTTTCCTTCTATCATATTCAGCTGCTATTTTTTTTGGGGGGTGGGGGCGGGTTCAAGTATGTTTTATAAACTACTATTTTAGCAATTAATATTCTGTTGCCCTGTTGTCCATAAGTGATATGTTATAGATGTAGATGATATGTGTTCCAGGCTAACCCGCCCCAGTTTGACCGGGTAGAGGACCTTGCTACCCTACGCTACCTCAACGAGTCCAGTGTACTCCACACATTACGTCAGCGCTATGGCAGTAACCTCATCCACAGCTATGCGGGACACTCCATGCTCGTCGTCAACCCGATGCATCCCCTCTCCATCTACAGTGACAAGGTGTGTACTCACTGACCCTTGTTGCAGAGGCAGCCCAGTCTGTATGCTGGTGTCCGGACTTACCAGGGTTTTTATGCGGGGGTGTGGTCAGCAGAGCCCCACCCCCTTAGTATACAACCACAGCACCATTATCATTTAGTATCTCTCTTTACCTATTGATCTTGAGGATCCAGGTAGCTTATATTGTAGAAAAATCTTCATTCACTTGCCTGGTATAAATGAAATTGTAAAAGCCTTGATGTAAGAGTTGTTGGCTGTCTGTTACACTGGGTCGAGTCGTACCTGTACATAGCACTGTTGGCTTAAACGTGGTACATCTTGACTGCATGATGATCAAGTTGTGAATAGAGCTGTTGTAACTCTGCCACCCCAGTACTCCTCACCACCAGACCACATACTGGTGCTATATTTTGGACCCAGCATTTTTTAACAGCATGTAAGCTGTGACTACTCTAGGGGCCCCTTGAACTGGTTGGAGGGACTGGTTTATGGCTATGTTATACAGCCCATGTTATCAACGTTCTTCATATTGCCTTATCACATTGTGGTTACTGGTGACATTCCTAGGCTTATCTTGTCAGCATGCCTCACAGGACTAGAGTCTCTGCTATGTGTGTGATGGGGTGTGCTGACAGAGGATAGGGTGTGTTAACAGAAGAGAGGTGTGGGACTGAATGAGGTGCAGACACCTGGATGACATGATGTGCGCACCTTGAGTGTAGTTTGCTGTATATATTAACTATATCAGAATACATTACCATGGCATTCAGCTAGCTATAACACCTTGTTATGTGAATGGAGCTTGTGACAGGTGCCTTAACCTTTGACCCCATAAGTGGCCCTTGTGCTCCGAGATTAACCAGATAACACCTGAGACTGTTAGGTTTTTCATATTTTTTTTATACATGTTTACTTTCCCCTGCCAATCAATCCATGGTTAACTAATGACTCTTTGATCCTTACATCAATCTTGACACTTTATCTTTGATACTGATCATGGCAAAAACTGCATTTTGGTATGGAAGAGGGATTTTTAGAATTGCTCCTCATGAATGTTGTGGTTCCCTTGTATTGGCATCAACTCTTGAGCTGTCAACAAGCGATCTGTCTGACCATGATAAGCTTGGAGCAATTTTCCCTTCAAACATAATATCAGCCGGTTTTCTGTGGCCTAGTGGTATGGCCTTTTGACTCACAGTTCCCCATGACTCAGATGATCACGTTAAATAGCCGTCCCATCTCTGAGAGGGGATGCACCCTACCCGGTAGCTCCATTGTATCGTGATGGACCTTCATCCCAGCGGCGTTTCGCAGCAGATCTGGGCAACGGGTTTGTGCCAAGTGAATACTGGCACTTAAGGGCAGCTGTCCAAGCATCACAATCATCCTCATCCATCACCGTCACGACATCACCTTGTTGTTGATAGTGACTTTAAACCCCGATATTACCATTACCATCCATTTGACGTGTGTTTTTCTGCTGTCAGGTGATACAGATGTTCCGGGGGTGTAAGCCTGAGGACATGCCCCCTCACATCTATGCCACCGCCCAGCTAGCTTACCGAAACATGCTGTCCACCCGCAAGGACCAGTCCATTGTGCTCATGGGGAGGAGTGGCAGTGGCAAGTCCACTAACATGAGACATCTCCTGCATTTCTACACGCTAGCTGCAGGCTGCTCCAATAACGTCCTCAACAGTAAGGCCAGATTCGATCTGGGATTATCAGTCTATGTTAATCATGGGTTCAATTCTTATTAAATTGTCACATCTCTTATCGATTCATTAGAGCCTTGTGGCTATCCTTGCACTTACTGGCTCATTCTCATGGCTGTGTGTGTTACCAGTGGAGAAGTTGACGGCCCTGTCGTTGGTGCTGGAGGCGTTTGGCAACAGTCGTACCATCATGAACACCAGTGCCACACGCTTCACTCACATCACATCTTTAGACTTTGATCACACAGGCCAGATTGCTGGAGCCTCATTACAGGTAATGCTTGATCTGGTACGAGTATGTAGTAGCCGTTATATATTTACCCTTCATTACAGGTAATGACAGGTAATGGTTGGTCAATGCCAACACTTGGCTAAGGTATCCTATCACCAAAAATAATAGTTCATTAGACTATTTATGGTTATCAAATGTACATATATCAGCGAGTAGATAGCTCATATAACACGTATTAGTTCATATTGCATCTTGTTCTGTTAATGGTCTTGTGTGCTGCTTTACCAGGTGATGATGCTGGAGAGAGCTCGTGTTGCTAGGCGACCAGAGGGAGAGCCCACCTTCCATGTGTTCTACCAGATGCTTGCGGGAATAGATTCAGCCATCAGGTAAGGTTCATGTCTAGGCAACTAAAACACTACAACTAAAATTGGAGCCACAACTTACATGGTACCTGAAATGTTATGGCGTTTGGTGTCTCTTCAACTCTGCAACTGTCAGTTCTGTGGCTCATAAGTAAGTATAAGTGACGTGTATAACAATGAGATTTGTGGTTTCTGTCTGTCTGTCTGTGTGCCTCCATTATCAACTTTTTACAACACAATGTAAATACTGTATATGTGCTTATGTGTACTTCAAGGAAGGACCTATATCTGGAAAACCTCAATGAACCCAACATCTTCATGACTCCTGTGCAACGCGTGTGTATTGCTTAATCACTCACGGGCCCCACTGAGCCTTATAATGATAAGAATCGTAGTTACTCATGAGTCTTTTTGCTTGAGACATACATACAGTAAGCTTAGCTTTCATTTTGACATGAACTGGTGTGCTCATGATACATGCATTAAAAGTCAAACTGCGTTGTTACCAGCCAAATTAAACCGATTCATTTCTTTTGATACGATAGACTGAGGACCGTCAGAGAGCGAGCCAGTCCTGGGCTAAGACGCACCACTCCCTGGGCCAGCTAGGACTCAGTCCCGCTGAGATTAAAGCCCTCCTCTCCATTATGGCTGCCATCTATCATCTGGGTATTGCTGGAGTCTCCAAAACTAACAACAAGTACCATTTCGCTCGGCCAGCGGCAGCCCATCATGCAGCCGCTGTACTAGGCTGCTCACCTGAAGAACTCAACAGGTGTATCTTCAGTGCCACAAACCCGGCCGCGCAGAACCGGGGCACTTCACTCCGGTGAGTTTATTGGGCTGGCAGCAGTCATATAGGGTCCCTCAGAGGTCATGTCTAATGTAGCCAAGCATACAGGGCTATGTCTTTGAGAGAAAAACAATTGTATTATGTACCCTTTACTGGTGACTTACTCAGTGACTGATATGACCCCTGATTTATCATTGTATCAGACCTACAGTAGAGACAAGTCCGGCCGTGGCATCAGAAAACCTGACTGGTCTGGAGTGTCTGGAGGGCTTTGTGATCGGCCTCTATTCTGAGGCGTTCTCTGCACTGGTGTCCCTCATTAACCGGTAAAGAGAAATTAACATCATAGCTTATGGAGCTTTTATGTGTTGTGTATTTCCCATTGAATGCTGGCTTGTTAAGGAACTCAGTGGGGGGTGATCATTTTGCATGTGATATCAACTTGCTACGAAGTGTACTTAAGCTTAATAATGAGTTCTATTTGTTTTGTAAGTGTGCACTTAAGCTTGATAAATAATGAGTTATGTTTTTGTTTTCATTAGGCTTCACTTTACTATATTGTTATTTCCGTCATAATGTATCATCATAACGTTTTATCATAACGTCTGCTACCCAGTTCGTTGGCCTCCAATGCACGCACACTCTGCACCATCTCCATCCTGGACGCCCCCGGCTTCCAGAACCCGGAGACGGTGGGCCGTACAGGGGGCGCCAGTCTCGAGGATCTCTGTCACAATTACTTCCAGGAGCGCTTGCAGCTCATGCTCCACCAGAAGGTGTTCACTGCCGAGCAGGACCTCTACTCACAGGAGAACATCGAGTGTGATTTTGACATGGTGCTGACGAGTACGGCCAGGATGGTGGCTCTGATTGACCAGGCCTCGCCACAGAGCATGGTACGTGTTTCACCAAGCCCTCGTGTACAGTCACACCAAGCATCTGTTATCAACAATCATGCTTGTGTGGTCAGGGTTATAATGTTATCTGATCCATGCGTGACTAGGTTAGATCCCCCAACAGGGATAAACATGACCAGGATTACATGGGGTTGTTATGGTTACTGGATGAGGAATGCCTGGCTCAGCGTCCGTCAGAAGAAAGCTTGATCCAGCGCCTTGTGAAACTCAACCCAGACACTGGCCATAAACGTGAGTTGCTGGTGTTATGATTGCTCACGAGCTTCACTTGTTTCATGATAACCCTGATTATTTTTTCTGGTTCCAATGTTACAAGATATGTTGGTTTCCTTGTTGTTTTGTTAATTTCATTTAAGCCGTCAGGGATCTTAATGCTGCTTGTTTAAATTGGGTTCCAATTAGCCCTTCATTTGTTCATCAGTTGTTATCTTCACCAATATGAGGTGTGTATTGACTAGGAGACGCCCTGATTCTCGAAGCCACGTCAGCAAGCTTCACACTGAACCATTTCCAGGGCACGAACCCTGTGACCTACAGCACCAAGGGATGGATGCGTATGTCAAGGGAGACGGCCGTCACAAGAGGGGTCAACAGCTTCCTACAGGAATCTCACAAGTCGGTAGCCAGCCTGAATCATTCAGTCATTCAGTTCATGTATTGTGACAAAACTGATGGGTTACATTATTGTCAAACTGATGTAGAAATCATTTTCAATGCAGAGCCTTTCCTGTGTAAGTGCAATGATTTAATTCTTAATCAGCCATAAATTATATGCAGTCATATCTCTGTTTTCTTTCCTGGGTATTTCTTCAAAACAATCTATGTTTCATTGTATATTTTAACGTAATTGATGTTGGTTGGGTTGGTTCACCAGGGAGGAGATCTCCTCATTGTTCCTCTCTATCCGAGGCACAACAAGCACCATGACCGGATCTATTGTTGGAATGGAGGGCACCTCCTCTCTCAGACGCACGGCCAGTATGAGGCGTAACTTTACCTCCTCTAGCGCTAGCGTCAAACGCAAGTCCCTCTGCCTACAAGTCAAGTTCCAAGTGGTGGGTATTATATCACATGATGTTGTATGTGCCATGAACCCGCTGATCGGTGAATGCACTCCTCTGTAATTACAAATCATCAAGGTGAATGATTTATTCGTGTCGTTTTTCAGGACACCATTATGGAAACGTTACGGAGAACAAAGTCACACTTCGTACATTGTCTTCTGCCCCAACACAATGCGGGTCTGTGTGACCTGAAGGGGGCCTCGATGGGTCCTCCCAGTAAGCCCAGCACAGCAGGCGTACCCTCATCGGAGAACATCATGATGAATGTGCCTGTGGTGCGATCGCAGCTCCGTGGCGGGGAGGTTCTAGAGGCGATCAGGATCTACAGACAGGGTGAGTTCTCACGAGTGTGCTATGCAGAGATGTTGTCCTCTTACAGCGTGGATGTACAGGAGGTCTTACTAGAAGTGTGGTAACTTGACCTCCTCATGCACTGTGCAGCTGTGTTGTTCTCTAGGTGCTACCCTACATCACAAATCCCTCTTTATCTCATGCATTGGAAGGGGACTTGCTCCTTTTACTGTTAATTTGAGCAAAATGACATCAAACTTCCTGGGTTAAAGGCCAGTGTTTTGTGGCTTTAGGTGAAATTCTCTATTGCGGTGTGAAAGTTGGGCCCAGTTATAATGTGGTTTACTTCAGTCAGCCCAAGTGGACTGTTTGCTTCCCACAGGAAGTCACCTTTAGTGTAGTCAGACACTGTGTGAAATTATAATGACAGGTTGATGATTAGAGAAAGCGCGCTGCCACCTGCCAATAAGCAGGCTTGATCTGTTAAGTCGTGTTTGTATTGCACTTGGTCATAGCTGACCATTTGTAGATGTGATTGTCATTTAACAAAAGTTGGTAAGGGGTGAAGGTGCAATATGAATGCTGATGCCATTGATGAAGATTACTTAGCTTATGTATCTAAATTCCAGGTAAGTAATTGGTGATCTCGCGTTATTAACATCCAGGATGAGGCCCAGCTAAGCTTTGGATCATAACAGATGGTTTACATTGAATAGGGTCCTGCAATAATCCCCTTGCCCGTGTTATGTATATATTGGTGCTCATGAAATATTGGCGGTTATTGCTATTCTGTAACGACACAGCTGGGCGCATTCAATGAGCACTCTGGTGACCTATAATTCGTGTTCACTCAACTGCGGGTTTGTTTACTGGTAGAAATGCTGTGTAGTTCGATCGTGTTCAGCGCTTTTGCATTGTGCGTTTCTTTGGTGTTGAAACTGTTGAAGGAGGTTCTATCGTGGGCTGGAAGGTGGGTCGAATGGGGTGGTCGAATATGGTGATAGTGATGGCGAGGACGAAATGAGACGAGCTCTGCAGGAGGCCATGTATGCTACATTCTGGCAATCCACGGCTAGGCAGTTGCTCTGTTGAAGTTGATTCACGCTAATCGGCTATTTCTCTTCCCGGGTCACATGGGAAGGGGTGGTGTCACCTGTGGCGCAGTATACAGGCTATACTGTTTATCTTACCTCACCCCACGACATACACCTTCCTCGTCATGTTTTGTCACCTTTTGTTAATTGGCCACGGCGTCTGCTAGGTATCGCGGACGGCGTCCTGTGACTTGTTGAACATTCGCTAGCTGTCGTCAGTGTTTAACGCGTTTAACACATAGTGCTGACTGACGTTTCTTTTGATGCATGAGATCCTTATCATAACATTAAACGAGGATTTGGCGTTCAGTTCCAACTGGCTTTTATCAAGAACGTCGACAGGTTGGTCTGGTGTCAGAAGACTTACTGGCGTATTACGCGATTTCACCCATGATTAGGGCTCGCCTTCATTCAGGGGGAAAATCTTGTTCCATTACGAGATGCCTCTCCTGACAGCTTGAAAGAGTCATTCTTCTATGAGAGGTGTAGCATTCGTCAGTTACGGACAGTTGTAGATGCTCGCCGTGGTTGTCACAGGGGGAGGCCGGTAGTATCGAGAGAGCAACCACAAGAAGGCAGTGTGCCATTGTTGGCACCGAACAGAGGTCATTTTGGTGTGACGCCGTGGTTGCCTAGAGGTCATTGTTATAAAGGTTTGGTAACTCTATACGGCTTCTGTGTCGGGGATTTGTGCTGCGACAAAGGAATGTGTGTTCCTGCACTAATGATCTATCGTATTATGTAAAATACTGTTCACTTAGTACTAACGCCTCGTTGGTACCGGAATCGGTTTTGCGAACAGGGATCTTTTTCTTATGGCATTGGCAAGCCGGCCTGATTTCAATGTCACCAGTTTATTCACAGACGGTTATGGAACCATCGCCAACCACCCGCGGATTATGATATAGGTAAGAGAGACTCATATCGAACGACAACAGATACGTCTGTGTTAGTTTAACTCTTGCCCTGCTATACTGGCTTTGGGTATCCACACCTGACGGAACTTTTGACGTGATCTCGCGTGAAGTCATCACTTGGCTCACTATACACTCCCGTCATCAATACTACATAATATCCTTCTCATTAGCCTTCCAGGATTATTGCCACGATCAAAGCCTTATTCAGGATTATTACCACGACCACTCAGTGACGTACTTGACGCATTGTATAGACTGTAGCAGTAATCCTTGGTGGATAGCAGCTTACTGGGCTGTCAGCTGGAGAGGTGGGGTCGCACGGCTGAATAGGGGGCAGATGTGTGAGACAGGATTATGTCCATTCCTGGTCTCACTCCTCGGATGAGTGAATGATGCTGATTGGTCATTGCCCGGTCGCTCTGTGGTATGTACACCAGGATCTTGTGGGTGATCTATTCTCATGATTCAAGGCACTTAAGGTATCATTCCATCATAAGTATAAATCCTGCTCGTGTGGATGGTATAAAACTGCAACCTATGAATGTCACTTGGTTGACGTCACTCATCTGGTATTCATTCTCTGTGACACGTCTGGACAATATTTACAAAGCTACAACCTGCTTGCAAGAATGGACTGATATTACAGCTGGGGTCATGTGCTTATCTTGATTATTGTAGTGGAGTGTAAGTGTGTGTGACTATTTGAACATAATGTCTGCACCATGTGTTGACTTTATCCATAACCACTCAGTGATTTGTGGACTGATTGAGATACCACTTTGTACTGCCCTATGTTGCTACATGCTGTAGGGATATACTGGCCATTACCCTCTTGGTTCTGTGAAGTTCCTGTTGATGGCAGCTGATCTGTGACATGGATTGATTGTATTTTCTGTGGGTATCTGGATGTTGAGAGATTGATTAAGAATCAAATGCCAAGCTGAAGAAATTATCTAAAGGATAACATTGTGTTTTCATTGTGGATTACAATTTGTGAATCAACATCAAAGCATCGATAAATAGTAAGACCATCATGAAGAAAGCTCGGAATACTCCTGGCCAACTTGGCCCCTTGAAGGCCAAACCAACTCTCTCTCCCTCCAATGGACCATCAAACAGTGCAACAAATGGCCGAGCAAGCCCAATTGAAACTCGTACTAAATCAAGCCTTACGACTAAAATTTCAACTCCTATGGGAAGTACTGGTCCTGGATACTCTGTCAGTAATCACAGCTCCCCGTGGAAAAGTACTCGCAAGTCTACTGGCCAACCTGACAAGCTCAACTCGCCCAGAGGGACTAGCCATGGAGTGTCCTTGAAGGCTGTGAATCATGCATCAATGTCGAGCAATGAAGCTAAACGTGCTGCCAGCCCTTGTCGTATTGCAAGTTCAACCGGATCAGGTTCTGTGGTAAAGGAAGGACTTGGTCCCCATAGAAGTAGTTTGATCGCAGATAAACGCGGAGTGAGTCCCAGTAGAAGCAATCCTAGTGGAGTGAAAACTCCTGGTAAACGTGGGACAAGCCCCTGTCGAGGTAGCTCTAATGGAGTGAATACAGTGGACAAAGTCAATGTCAGTCCTCGTCAAGCTACCTCCATTGGGATGAGGTCTACAGAGAAACGAGGAGTGAGTCCCTGCAGAGTCAATTCTAATGGTGTGAAAACCATAGTGAAACGTGGACTGAGTCCCGGTCGTATTAACTCAGGATTGCAGGAGGAAGGTAAACTGACAGAAGTCAAGGGACAGGGCACCAGCAAGTCCCCTCGGTCCAGAAGTTCTGATAGAGTTGCCAAAAAACTAAACATTCCAAACTCTATCAATGTCTCTGCCAAATCCAAGGCTGGGGAAGCATCACGTTTGAGTCGGCCAATGGCTGGTAAGACTTCTATGATGAGGAAGGATACAGAGGAGAGAATTGTGGCATGGACCGAGTCACTGCCAGAGTGTGTTGGTCAGTCAGGGAACTCACTTGAACTCTCCCAGATGCCCCTCCAGAGGAGTGAAACACTGTCTGGGGAAGTTCTGTTTGCAATGAGCATTTCACATCACAGCAACTTGATGCAACTGATGGTGGGGTGAATGAGTCAGCTGAGCATTCTATGTCTCAGCATCTTGATGGGCGTGAGGGTGTGATGAGTGAATCTCTCTGTGACACTGATGCATCGTTCTCCTCAGACGTGGTTTTGGAGTCTGAAGTCCTCAACTCATCAGGTACATCTCTGTCACTCAGCCCTATCAGTAGCCTCACCGATCCATCCACTGTCACCCAGAACAAAGTGGTCAAGCAGCAGCCTGCTAAGATCAAACCGGATCCAAAACCAGCAGCCAAAGGGAAGACCTCAAGCACCAAACTCATGCCTACCCCAAAACCCTCAGGTTCTGTACCTACCTCAGCCAAAAGTAAATCGCTGGTGTCATCTCCTCGGGGTTCATCAGAGATGTCTGGTTGTCTCTCCACCAGGCGGAGCAGCACACCCAAAGTCCTGTCTCGAAGCAACTCAAGTAGCTCCACCAAGAAAAATATGCGGCAGTCAGCTGAGAGCAAATCTGTTAAAACCTCGAAAAGTGATTGCAGTGATGTGCAAGTGGTGCCGCCACCTGTTGGTAGAGTGGAGAAGCATAGGAGGGAAGGTGGGGAAAGTTGATCCAGCATTGTTCTGCAGTTTGTGTTAATAATTGTGGGTCTATATCTGTACTGAGTGATGCTGATTGGTCAACCACAGTCATTTTCATCAGTGTTCCGTTATTGCCTTGTGACTTTTTTCAGGATTGATTCTTGTTGATATTTCCACCTTTCCGATGTATCCTCCATAATTTCTATTGGGTCTTGTGCGCACCATGAGACTAAATATTTTATTAATGATTTCAGAGGATTCTATTGGTGTGTTGCACTTGTACTCCTTTATTCATTATTCGTAGATGACCATATTTTTTCACTATTGCTAGCACAGTGAAACTTATAAAGTTTGACATGTTTAGGCTGTACACTGACATTTTTTCATTCACTTTTTGCTCTGTGTGTATAGGTTTTCCTGAACATATCCAGTTTGCAGAGTTCCGTAAGAAGTTTGAGATCCTTCTGCCAGCCGAGCACAAACCAGCATCTGGTGTAAGAGATGAGAAGCAGGTAGGTCACTGGGGCTGGCCCCGGGCAAACTCAACTCTCATCTCAGGACATCACATGAAGTGAAGGAGCCATGGTGTAATATGTGTTGGTGGGTGTGTTGTAGGCTGCTGAGGACCTGCTAAAGCACTTGGATGTGGACCCTGCCACGTTCAGACTGGGGCTTAGTCAGGTCAGTTCTACATAGACTGCATGCTCCACTCTCCTCTAGGCTCATTATCACTTGACATATGCTTTTGGTGATTTGGTGTAATTTTAATTTTAATTCCATATTTGTGTAGTTGCTTAATTGAATTGTTCACAATCCTTTCGTGATATTTGGAACACCATATCAGCGATGATTAATCAACAAAGGCGCATTGAAACAGCCTCTGAAATATTCCAATGAATAGCAATTGGACCAGTAACTAGCATTCTCAGCCTTACCATTTTCTGGTATTATCGCTCAAACTCTGTCCGGTTTCAGATTCGCATATATTGTAGAATCTACCTTGTGCAATATATGGGTTTGAATTCACATCCCTTCAAAAATAAGAAATCAAACTTAACAAAGGCCATTTACATAGCTGGGGTCACGGATTGGAGTTTTTGAATATCATTACTAAACATTTAAGGGTATTGGTTGACAATTTTTTTTCGAAGCAGAAGTTTTGAAAGTGTTTGACTGTTTGTTGTTGTTGCAGGTGTTTTTCCGCTCGGGTGGCTTGGCCCAGCTAGAAGATGCACGAGAGGAGAAGATTACCGGGTTCATCACACGTCTCCAGGCGCAGTGCCGCGGCTACTTGGGCAAAGAAAAACTCAAGAAACTTGTCGTGAGTTCAGGTGCCATTGTTGCACATTAATCTGTGTATCATTCTGTATTTGATTATATTTATCAGAGAAACTGATGATAGAATATGACATCTTAATCACTCCCTGTTAGTTGATGACCTGTGGGTTTGTGATTTAGGTCCAGCACAAAGCAGTGAGTTGTCTTCAACGTAACATTCGCCTGTTCATGGCAATCCGAGGCTGGCCTTGGTGGCGCCTCTATGTCAAGGTCAAACCTCTCCTCAATGTCCACCGCACAGAGGAAGAGTTACGAGACCGTGAGGTGAGTGCTGTCACTGAGTCCATTAACATTCACACATTATTGGGAACTATAGCTAATTTCAGTTGTGATATTGCCTTGCCCCCTGGCCATGAAAATCATGAAAATTTTATTTTTTAAGGCTGAATTGGAGATGCTTAAGATAAAGCTTGCTAAAGCGGAGAAAGAGCGCGGCGAATACAAGCAGAGCATGGACAAGATGGACAGCAAGGTCAGCTTCATCTTACATTCTATTTTTTTTAAAAACTTGACCTTGTTTGACCTGGTCTGAATTAACTGTGTGGTGATATGACCTTGCAGCTATCAGAAATTTCAGCTGACCTTGTTGATGAGCACTCTGCCTCCAACCAGGCATCTGAGCTGCTGGAGAGAGAGACATCGGATCGGCTCAGACTAGATAAGGAACTCAAAGAGTTGATGGTGAATCTTCAATATATGTATATGCCAATCATTCACATATATGATACTGTGGGTTATAAATGTAGAGTTGCATTTGTATCCACTGCATACTGCATTCATGCCAGATGTGATGGTGATATGTATTGCATTGCAGGGGAAACATTCAGCCCTACAGAGACGCCATGAGCAGACAGAGACTGAACTGATGAACACCCGCATGCTGGCAGCAGCACTCGATGCCGAGATGGATGAAGTCGATGGAGATGGTAAGGAGCGATTTGGCCTTCATCGCAAAATGTCACCGCGTTATGACGAGTTGTGACGTTATGATCGATTGAATGGCAACTATGAACAACGTTATGAATTTTGTAATAAATCATCATGACAACACCTGTGGCTGCCACGAAGAAGTAATGATAGATTCAATATCAATAAGATTGTACTGTCAGGTGGGGATTCAATCTACCGCATGCGATATGAGAAGGCCCGTCGTGAGAGTGAGATGATGAAACAACAGTTACAACGTGAGAATCAGGAAGATGTGGAGAGACTGGAGAACGCTCGCAGACACACGGACAGAAAGGTCAATATAACCTACACTTTGGGGCTGTGGTGAAAAAATTTCTTTCATATTCTGAGTTAATTGTACAAAAATGTGACCTTGACCTGTGTTGCAGTTGGCTGAGGCTCAGGATGAGGTGGAGGAGCAGCGTCGACACGTGATCTCGGGCAAGCGGAAATGTCAGCGTTTCCAGCAGGATCTAGCTGACACGAAGCTCCACCTGGAAGAGGCGTTAGCTCGCAACAACGACCTCGAAAAGAAACAGCGCAAGTGAGTACATCATTATCTGCCGGTGATGAGTCAAAGCAAGTGCCTTGTTATCATGTCTGGTCATTTGCATCAAGCTTCCCATCCGCGGCTCTTACATCTCCCTCTGTTGTCACATACTTGGACGCAATATACCACACCACATTCTCTGGTGAAGATCTGGGAGGTATTGTTTAGGATTTCCTTATTAATCGCCAAGGTGTTCTGTTTTGTCCCACTAAAATGAATTCGGACCTTGTTTAGAAAAGCTGCTGTGTAGGAAAAAGCTTGCTGTATGTCACCAGGACTGCCACCATGTCACCAGTGTGAAGCCAGTGACCTTGATTCATGGCAGATATGTTTACAAATATTTGAGTCCCATGACTGTGAGGTGCAGTCTGTTGACTTGTCATGTGCGAATATATTGCCCCTATGAAACTTACATTTTGACCAGGCAGCACTCCCTCAAAGGTCACCAGTGGCCCTCGGATGACCTCCAGAATGGTTGCTTTGGTCATATGACTATAAGCTCCCCTATTCATGCCAGCGGCCAGATCACAAATTGAAAAGATTTCAGTTGCTGAGTTGGAGTTAGAATATCAGGCAGAATGTTAGTGTGTCATTCCACGTGTTGGTTTCCGCTGAAGCAGCTTACAAATGGCTGTATTGATATTGACCTTTATGTAGCCGGTCCCAGTGTCGTGGTTAACTGCCTCGTTTTTCGACTCATAGGTTTTGGGTTCGACTCCAAGGTGTAACAAGCTGACTGGTGACTCGAATAATCACGTAACGGCGGTCCCATCTCTGAAAGGGGATGTAAAAGATCCCCTGAGGACGACGTGCTCCCTGGCAGTGACCACCCTCAGATATACACTCACTGCTAGTCGTACATAGCCTAGTTGCTAGGAACGACTATAATTCGATGCACACACACTCCTTTATTTGTGGTTAGCTAACCTCCCCGCTTCCCCTCCTATGTCCCCTCCCCAGTCATTCGTGCTATAGCGCTATGCTCTGTTAGCCTGGTGGCCGCTGTGCGTGCCCACCTGTAATCAGGTACCCCGTCATCGCGGCGTTATGTCACACCCTCGGCTCGCTTGCACGCAGCCGCTGGATATGGATTACCCCAAGCAGCAGGCACTCGAGTCTGAAAATACCCCTCGTCTGTAGATACTGATAATGAATGTATAGTTATCAAAGGCTGAAATCAAGGGGCGATTTAAGACTCGAGTGCCTATGTTGTCCCTACACGTTGCAGAGCGAGACTTCAGTCGTAAAATGTACGGCATTCATAACCTGCAGCTAATAATTCACATATATCCATATTTGGATGCGTTGTAGTATTTGCCTGGCTTTTCTCGTAATAAAAGTTTATTGTGTCGAAAAACCATTTACTATGGAGGAATATTTCTAATCCAAGCTTACAACCTATACTGAGAACTGACCGCGGATTGCAAACATCACACTGAGATAAGAGTATCAGTGAGAAGTGTGAGGGATTAAGACCGGGATTTTCGCTTGTAGGGTGTTGGAGGCCCCCAAAAATGTCGCGTGGAATGACTAAATATATTAGCGTTTGTTATTTACCCAGCCTCTCCCCTTGAGTGAATCGGAGCCAACTTTACTCCATATTCCACCTGTATATCCCACTTGTAGCTCCCCAACCCCACTCCAGCTGCCCCCATGTAATCAAGCCGGAAGGGGTAGACCCCATGCGTCATATAACAGCCTGACCGGGTTTCACTACGATCTGTGCTGTGGGAGAGTAGGCCCGATCACTACTCGCCGCAACCGCTTAACTTTAAGCCACGGAAGACGCTGGCGAGCCGTTAAAGGTCGCGTGAGTTGGCGAAGCAAGTCACTTTAGTTGACCCGGGCACGTTCATAATAGGATATCTAGATGTGAGTGTTGTGAGGAGAGGCTCGCCGTGGGAAGTGTAAACAGCTGGTGTAAGTGACAATGTTGAAGCCAAGAAGATCATCCTCAGGACTGGCTCTCTCCAGGTCAGCTGGCGTACCTCATTGCCATCATTTGCTCTGTCTACTCCACCTATCAACGTTTTGATAAGTAATCATTCAGTGTAGAGGTGTGTTAGCCAACAGGTGCGTGTGATGGTTGCTTAATGACCGGTTTCCATGGGTATTGGATGCTGCCTTGTATCGAGTGTTGTGTCATTAGATCGCTCCTAGGAGTCATGCAACACAGGAATCAATTGATTGTGCACTGTCATGATCACCAGCCGTTATGAAATCCATAGGTCGCAGTAGCTGCTGCTTATTAATCTATCATTGTTTATATTGATTAACTTAACAGCTCCTGTGTGCAGGTATTGTTGATGTTTGATGAGGATGATTAACAATTGACTTGGCGTAAAAATTGGTAACTATCACTCTACTGAGGTACCCAGCACTCTACTAAGATGCCTAGCACTCCCCTGAGGTACCTAGCACTTAACTGAGGTACCTAATACACCACTGAGGTACCCAACACCCTATTGAAATACCCATAACCTTACTGAGGTACCTAACACTTTAGTGAGGTACCTAATACCTGGCCCAATGAGCAATATAGGTGGTATTTACTGTGTGGATGTGATTGCTGCTTGGTTCGGAGGAGCTACAAACACCCTTCATATAGCCTAATATCCTACTGAAATTTGGGATCATTCATGCGAAAATCTAATTGATAGACTTGATGAATGACTTCCTTGTCATAGGGCAATAGTTAAAGTAATCCGGGATGAGATGTGATGTGTTGTCATGTTTGTGAGTTCATATGTTGTTAGGGATATCCAATGGGCTGTGATGTGCTGTCAGGTTTGACAGATAGGCTGGTATATGATGTCACATTGGACATCTAGTATGTGATGTGCTGTCAGGTTTGACAGATAGGCTGGTATATGATGCCACATTTGACATCTAGTATGTGATGTGCTGTGACAGATAGGCATGTCACATTTGTAGTATGTGATGTGCTGTAGGCTAGTATATGTCACATTTGACATCTAGTATGTGATGTGCTGTCAGGTTTGACAGATAGGCTGGTATATGTCACATTTGACATCTAGTATGTGATGTGCTGTCAGGTTTGACAGATAGGCTGGTATATGTCACATTTGACATCTAGTATGTGATGTGCTGTCAGGTTTGATGCAGAGATACACAAGGGTGGAGATCTGTTAAAAGATGAGCGGGCCTTGAGAGAGAAGCTACAGAGAGAACGGGATCAGCTGGCCGCCGAGAAGTACAGTACCGAGCAGCAACTCAAAGTTAGTCCACAGGAATTAGTCATGATTATATGACAAAATGCCCATTTCCAATAAATTGCTGAATCGGTCATTTAATGTTCACTATAAAGCAAACAGTAAATGCCTCTATAAACTGAGAAGGCACCTGGCTGATTTGTCATGATTGTAGGACTGTCAGGTAGTGTGCCACTTGATGATGTCCACCCATTTACTGTTTCCATCTGTTCACACTTAATGACTCATAGATTTATGATCCGATACTTCAGAGGTTTATGATGGTGTTGTGATTAGGTTGTAACTGCCCTCTATGGTTATAAGTACACTATGTAGTAAATCTGAGGTTGTGGTCAAATGGATAATGGTCCCCTCGTCGTATAGTATACCTTGTCACGTAGCCAATATTATTGGGGTTTTAAACTCCAGTTTATGACATGCAATTAATGATGTCATGTGAAGACTGTGTTTCACATGGTGAAGTTGTGGAAATATTGCTGGATCCAAATATGAATAAAACGAGTCTTAATATGAGTTAGTTACCAATGAGGAGATGGTGTTGATGTTGTACAGAATGTTGAGCTGGACAGTGAGCTACAGCTGGCTAGGATCAAACGACTGGAGGAGGAACTGCAGGACATCACCACCACCAACAAGGATGACAAAGAGGTCAGTCATCTGACTAGGTCATGAATAGCCTTCTTAATGGGGTTAATGACCTGATCTGACCTCCTTATTGATGAAGTTCATGACCTGACCTGATTTCTTGATGGGTTCTGTTGTGCAGCTGGTGCAGTTAAAACGAGCTAAGAATGAGTTGGATAGAACCATACAGGATCAACAGGAAGAGCTCGATGAGCAGGCCGGCACCATCCAGCAACTGGAACAGGTACAATCAGCTAGTCACCACCTCTGTTGCCTCTTAAGTCGCCTTTAAAATCTTGGGGATATTGACCATGTTCACATGATGAGTTCTCTCATGCCGTGTACAGTGATGGTGTGTTGGTTGTAGACGTGTCTGTGATTGAGATGTTGCCGTGTTTTCCTCAGAGCAAGCTGCGGTTGGAAATGCTCCAGGAGAGGACGAAGCAGCAACATACAAGAGAGCTGGATGAGAAGGAACAGGACATTGAGGAGTTACGAGCCTCCAACCAGAAGAAGGTGTGTAACCGCGAATTCCATACTCACCTTCACAACTGATGACTCCTCATTCATGTATTCATCTGAGAAACGATTCCTTGATCCTCATACAGCATTCAGTTCTTGTGTACTGTATGTATGGAATCAATATACAATTTTCTAGGGATTCGGATGAGGATTTGTTGTTGGATGATGGTGTAATGATGTCTTTTGCTCTGGCGCATCAGGTGCGTGCCATAGAAGCCCAACTAGAGGAAGATTATGCTGAAAAACAGAGTCTTGCGAAGGAGAAGCGAGAATTGGAGCGCAAGTTACAGGAGATGGCCGACTTCACCCCTGCCAGGGATACTGGTAATGAAGCTGATGATGGCCTCTGTTGCTGCTTTCTTTTGCGAATTTGATTATTGGTTTGTCCATATCATATAGAAAGTGAGGATTTGTACTTGATGTTTGATCTTTCCGTGATCAAACACTTGTTGTTTTCAGGCAAGGAGAAGCGATTGAGGCGTGAACTCTGTCACACCCGAGCCCTACTCACTGATGCTCAGACTGTGCTCGACAAGCAGAAAGATGGTGCAGCTAACAAAGCTATCATCCGACAACTAAGGAACCAGGTATAAGCTCATTAAGAAAGCACCAGTCTGATAACAGGAGCTCAGGTCAGTCTGTCGTGGGCTCTGGTGAGGGATTATGATACAAGGGGTTGATTGGATGTTTGTGTGGTGTGTCACAGCTTGAGGATGCTGAGTTTGCTGCTGCTGCTGCTGTGAAGGCCAGGAAGGGCACAGAGATGGAGATACAGGATCTGCAGCAGCAACTCGATGACTTGTCCAAGTCTAAACAAGAGGTGGGTCGTTGGGTCTCTAGTGTAGTTCATTCAACATCCATGTCTTGCCATAACCTTTGGACCATTATACCATGGTGTGTGTATGTGCCTGCTGGTAGTCTGAGGATCGTTATCTACAACTGGGCCGTGAACGAGCGGAACTCCAGACGGAGATAGAAGACCATGATGAAGACACATCAGAACTGATGAGGAAGTACAGGGCTGCTGTACAGCAGGTGCCTCGCGTTAACTTCATCCTCTCAATACCTGATACATGCTCTACTTGAGTGACATTGATCCATCATTAGATGGGAACGATAACTAAGATTGATATGGGTGTTTCTTCAGAATGGGCTGGACTCTCAGAGGATCATGGATCAGTCACAGCAGATCGAGGATCTACAGAGGCAAAACGCGGCTCTGAAGGAGGAGTTGGCTGCCCTCAACACGTGCCTTGATGGCATGAAGGAGTCACATGTAGACAAGGAGGTGGTACTGCGACTCGAGACAAAGGTCAGAGAACTGGAGACCAAACTAGACCTGGAGACTGCTGTCCGCCAGCGAACTGAGGTACGTGGGTCATGGCTTGATCTTTGTGTTGTGTTGTAGATGATTCACCCTTTCATGAACTAAGCCCCTGGAAGCAACAACGACGGCCAACAATAGTGCCTTTCATGCTATGTTCATATGATGCCTACATCATGATATTATCAACCAATCAGATCAGAGCAGTAATTTTACTTCAACTGATGACCAAAGGTTTGATAGAGCAAACATTGGAGTTTCTAGAGGATGTCTACTGGCACCCAGTATAATTACATAAAGCATTGTACTCTGCAATACAGCCTATGTATATAGTGCATTTTGCAACACTTGTGATACAATTTACTCTGAATTATACCTGTTTTGCAGTATTTTACCTGTAGTCGCAGGTGATCAAGACAGGTTTGGCCAGGTGTACATATAACATTTTTGAATATATGTTACTAATCTATTCTAAAAACTGATTTTGTGACAGACACAGCTGAGTCGAGCCAAGGAGCAAGTGGAGAAGCAGAGCGACGAGCAGAGTCAGCTGATGTCAAGCAGCCAGCGCCACCAAGAGGAGGCCAAGCGTCACCAGCGACAGCTAAGGGACGTACAGGAGGAACTATCTGACCTGCAGCGCAAAGAGAGTGAATCTAGTCAACGCAAACATGATCTGGTTAGTGTCTTATTAGATCCAGAGGTGATTTCTACCTTCTTATGGTAGGGTCCGAATGAGATGATGATGGTGGTGGTATAATATATATATATACATATATATATATATATATATATATATATATATATATATATATATATATATATATATATATATATATACACATATATATATATATATATATATATATATATATACACACACACATATATATATATATATATTATATATATATATATGTGTGTGTGTGTGTGTGTGTGTGTGTACATATATATATATGTATTCATATATATGTTGTCAAGATGATGATTGTTCTTGTCTTGTTGCTGATGCGGTTTCATGTGTACAGGAGATGAAGTTGGAGATGCTGGAGAGTGAAGTGGAGCAGGGCCAAGCGGACCTCCGTTTGGCCTTCAAGAGGATCAGTGACCTCCAGGCTGCCATGGAGGAAGACCAGGTGTCTGACAGTGATGATGAGGAGTACGGCAGGTGAGGAGTGATGCTGAGATCACCAGCTTCGGAGGCTGGCAGCGCTGGGTCTTCAGTCAACCCATAGCAAGCGAGAAACATTTAATATCCTGATGATTCTTGTTTCTTTCCACCATGCTAGTTCTTCATAGAATTAGGAGATTACTAATTGAATGTTTTATCCTAGCCTAGCCATGTGATGTAATGCCCAGTCATTGCATCACCAACTGAATGCCTGCTCTTATAAGGGGTAAGGTTTGGTGGCTTAAGAACCTGAAATGACCTCTAGATGAGAAATGTCTGGCTGTTTGTGGATGGTTTAGTTTGTAGCTTATGATATATTTTGAGTTGAATGCTATTGATATCGTATCAGAGTAGATAAATTCTTTGCATGGCATTTAACTATGGTGGCTTTTCAAGAGGTTATGGCTTACATATCAGTCACACCATGTTGAGTTGGCATTTAAAGTTGGCTGTGCATGTGTTTGATAAGTCACTGGTAGATTTCATTGGGAGAGGGTTGTGGAAGTATGGGTTTGTCTTCCCTTTCACACCCCAGCTATGTATTGTGTTCAAGTGATTCAATGGACGACTCGGAATCTGATCTAGAAGACGACATGCCCCCTCGCCGTATCCATAACACTTCATATGCCATGGCCACCCGCCTCAGCAGCACGGGCAGCTCCATCTCCTCATCACCTCGACATCACGCCCCATCTGGAGATAGCGATCTACATAGTGGTAGTAGGTAATATTTGTGTGCTTGGGAAGTGAAGAAAGAGGTATTGTGAACTGTCAAAGGTAGAGTTTAGCTTAGCATGGGGTGGTTACATACATCATGGTTTAAGTATGGGGTTGATCATAACGTGCATGGGAGTAAAGCAGTTTGTGGCACAGGGTCATTGATTTTAATTATCGTTGCTCTTGATTCATTTGCATAAATTGCATGATTTATTGTTGAAACAACACCTACTAATACCAATATTTCTATTTTCCTTGAAACCTTTAAACAGACTAATTTTATGATTATACCTAATTCACATAATGCATGGAAAAATGTGGTTGGTACTCTTCTCACTATCTTCACCACCTAACCATAGTAAAGCTAACTAATTTTTGCCTGCATTTACATCTAACGTACCGGTGCTGGTTCTCTCCACTTGTTAGCGTCTGTTCATACTGAATAAGCTCTGTATGAACCATAATGACATGATGAGCTCTCACCAAGGAGTCATTAACACACATGTTGCTTCCACCACTCGGTGCTGCTCTGGCTGTTTCTATGTTGTGTGTATTTGTTGTGAATGTGGATGTATGATTTTTGTTTTATCCATCTTTGCAACCTAATAACTAATTGTTGTGTACATTATTATAATTACCCTTGCTTTCTGTGTCATTTGTTGTTGTTGTTGTTGGTGGTGATGTGGCTTTTAGTCTGTGCTCTTTTTAAATGTTTACAGCATCTTTAATTATCAAACATGACAATCCCCTGCTGCCTGCATAACAACTTACAAACTGAAAATTAAAACAAATGAGAGAGCCTATATCAAAAGATGTGGTTGTCGTCTGTTAAAGCACAAGAGACACAGGAAAGGTAACAGTTGATGATGCAAGTGACTTGGCAGAGAGCCAGTTGACCGATGAGTACAAGTTGATCCCTGAGAGCAGTGATTGTGTTCTCACCACGTCCAGTCAGGCACCACTTCTGTCAGCCACCCACACACTAGGCATCCCTCATGTCACACGGAAACAAGTCTATGCTGAAGGGGTATTTCTATGAGAAGTGGGGGGACATTTATTTGTTTTGCGCTTTATGCAGGCGCTGAATGAATGTGCTGTCGTTGTTATCGGTTGTTTAGTATTTAAGTAGTTTGACAGCTGCTTGAGCTTTAAGTTGATGCAATGAAAGTGCAGTAGGTATTGCTTGAGTTGAATGTAGTGAGTTGTTAGTGTATAATCTTAAACATTGCCAAAAGTTGTCACACCTGAACTATATAATAATCGACAACTTCTTTGAGGTCCACATAGAACAGAGAAGGGCACATACTGCGTCAATGTGGCAAACTTTGCATTGACATTTGTGGAAAATGCTTGCGTTTTATGTTTGCATACAGTGACTGCTACTCCTGTAAACTTGTCAATTAAAACAGGATTATTGAAAACTCCCTTACATTGATTGCCACAATGCAATGAACCCATTGACCTCACATAGATATTACAAACCTATGCCATCACAGCATTTACTGAATATGACGTATGAACATTAGCTGGCCAAACCAGGCAAATGTTGAATGTAAGAAAATCACCAAAATGGCCCATGTTTGTATTATGTATGTGTTGTAAATGACTTTTAGTGGACTAGTCATCAGATACTGGTCAGCCCAGCTGTTATGCTTGTCATGTGAATATCTACTACATTCTGATGGCAGTCAGCATATTTTACATATATTTGGTCATCCAGGTGACTGCAAGCATCTTTAAAATGAAATCAAAACCCATTCTTCTTGCCTTCATCTTCCTATTATATTGTTTTTTTTCTAAACAGCCACCGTTTAGTTTTTACACAACTGATTCTTGGGTCATTTGGTGCTATTATGTATGTGCATGGAAGAAAAATGGGAGACATTGGATATGATGGATACAAAATGTAGAGTTTTTACACTGAAGGGATACACTGACTTGATGAGTTTCTTGTTGCTTCCATGTTTTGTCCTTTACTGATGTTTATTGTTGTATTTGTGTGAGATTAGTAGTGTTGCTAAGCAACAGCCTCATTGTGTTGTTGCAATTGAGCAGCTTGGTGACAGAAATGAGCCTTCATTGTGTTGCTACTCATTGTGTTTATTTAATATCAACATGCTAAAATGATAACTTACTATTTAAAACCTGCTTTATATCTATGTGCATAATATATAAATGTGAATGATTCTAACATTTGTAAGATGAAAATAAATGTTAATTAAATCTGTTCAGTGTTAATGTTGTTTTACCTTCTTGGTGCTATAATTTGACATAGAATGCTTAATGCTATGTTTATCGGAATACTTATTTATGTACGTACCTACTGAAGGCAAGATAAAACAATATGAATCCTGTGGCTTTTCTGGGTAAGCCAGTTGAAATATCTTGATGGAGTAACATTAATTCTACACATGTAATCAACACTAACACACTAATGTTATAGTGATAAATTTATTTTTACCGCTGGTCATTTTATACACAGCCAGTTGTAGACACCCTTGTAATTGTAAAACCTCCCCCCTCAGACCCTTATTAGCCTTGGTTGAGCACCTTTGAGCATAACAGATCACCACAGACTTGGCTGGTTCATGTCAGTTGCGTTCTCAATTGTCTGAAAGGGTATTCGTCACAACACTAAGCATTCAGTGAGTCTTCACTAAAACACCATAGGCAAGCGGAATATCAGTTATTATTCCACATAGCAGGGAGTTCGGTCAGCCCCACTCGTTGATGGTGATTTGACTGAACACATCTTGATCCGGTGGGTAGAGAGATGGAGGTAAATCTGTCCTAGCCTGGAACTCTGTGGGTAGGGAGAACTTTCTCATCAAAGGCTGAGCTTTCTTAACATCCAGTCTTGGTGCAGATGCCTCATCATTGGAAAGTTCAGGATGTTTGGCTAACCAACTATCCAGTGTTGGTGTACACTGTTTTGCTGTGGTACTTTCTTTATCATGTGCAACTGTTAAACAGTTGCAATAATGAAATTCAATAAATTTCAGGATCATCAACTTAGCAATTATTACAGAGAATAACTGAATATCATTCTTTACATGCAGATAGAGAATTTACCATCATAGAAATTAGATGACGACTCTCTTCTACGAGAAATTGGACGAATATGTCATTTTGAAAGAAAGACAAGTGACATTGAAGCTTTAAGATAATGAGAACCATGCAAGATTTCACATGAATAATTGAAGCAGTCTGGGTACTGTATTATTGAATCATGCATGTACTGCTGTAAAATGATACATACTTTTATTACGAAGGCTCTGTTTGTCTTCTTCTGTCAGATGTGAATATCTACATGCATTCCCAAACTTGCAATAACCTGTCCGTGCATAAAAGGCAATATATATCTTCTGCAATATGATAAAACAATAAATAAGCTATTGAAAAGAACAAACAGTAACAGATACCTGTGTTCCTATATTCCCGGCATGGAGCTTTCCCAAGCTCTTCAATCAGAATCACTGATGGATCTGTGAAGTCAAACCAAACACTTGATAAAGCAAAATTGTCTAACCATCCAGATACTCATACAAGAATGGAAAAATGCCAATCTTCCAATGAATCTCACCACACCATAAATACTTCTCAACAATTCCTTGCAGTAGAAAAGGATTAAGGTGTAAAAATTGACCAGTCAATCCATCAAACAATGTAGTACTGCAGCAGTTAAGGCCAGCAGAACTCTAGGGAAGATCAGACAGACGTTCACAAGTCGTTCTTAGGGAGTTTTTATCAAACTTTATAAGGTACTTTTTAAGCCCCATTTAGAATATTCAATTCAGGCATGTTCACCATTCCTTCAACGTGACATAGATATATTATAAAGAGTTCAAAGACGTGCTACTAAGCTTGTAGCCAGTATGGCCGAGTTAGGTTACGAACAAAGAATGTGCTTGTTAGGACTGACAACTCTTAAAATATGGCGTCTCCGGGGGACCTCATTCAGGTATATTAGATATTCAATGGATTCGAGATCCATACACTCACCCATACACTCTTACAAAGCCCATAGAATAGAATTTAGAAGAAACAGCTTATTCCGATTGTGTTGTGACCCATTGGAATAGTTTAGCAGTCAAGATATTTTCAGCGAGTTCACTGAACTCTTTTAAAAACCAATATGATATGTATTATAAGGACAGAAGTTTAATTTAATTTTTGTAACTCTACCTAATTGTTGGTGACCTCTGGACCTAACAGTATTTTAGCCCTTCACCATAAGGTATTGGGTGGCTATAATTGTAAAGCGTCTGTGACACCATGGAATTATCCAAGGTGAGATCGGGTACTCCCAAGAGGGAGCACAAGCTCCACTTGGTTAAAAATAGCTACCCTAAAGACACATAAGCGCTGCTACTTGTAGCCCTACAGGACATCAATTTAGTTATAATGAAATGATACGCATGGGTTAGCCGCGCACGACGGTAATATAAATATATAATCAATAAGACGTCGTGCACGGCTACGCAGGCGTATGCTTTTTGTTGCATGAATTATATTTCAATTCCCTCTAACATTGCGTCTTAGTCCTCTAAATGCATATGGAAATCAGGTAGCTGTTGCTACTTCAGAATTGGGAGAAATAAGACTAAGAGTAAGAGTCATCGCAACTTCGCTTTCCTGATCATGAGTGAATGGTAGCACAATGTCATTTATTTCATTTATTTGGAATTGGTCAATTTTTAAGAGTTTTTTTACGTACTGGGACCCGACTAGGAGAGAACTGCAACAACCCCTACCTCACTCCTCAGGCCTCACCCCCACGGACTAGCCCAACAGACCAAGAGTCGATCGGGTACTCCACTTGGTTCATAAGAGCTACCACGGACACCTCCACTCTCTGAGCAGCTAAGAAAGTTTCCAATAAGGACTTACCTCTCAATGATTCATAATGAGCTTTTTTCTGTCGTTGATGCGTAAGTCCACGCATGTGATTTTTCCGACTGGTTGCATTGTCCGCAAATGATTTATCGCAATAGTCACAATAATATTTCTTTCCCATATTTGCCTGTTTACTTTGAGGTAGAATGTTATCATAACGGTTTCTATATGTATAAAATGATTCTATTGAACTACGCCATACAAACCAGGAAAGTTTTCGTTCTCCCGTAATCTGTACATTGGTTAAAGCATTATCTACGAAACAACGAGCGTTTGCAAGACAGGGTCTTCGCGGATGGAAACCATGATTGAATTTACAGTTCTGCGACTTCTTTTAGTTTTACATAATGTACGAACCGTTACATTTACATAAAAAGGGTGTGTAGTGAGAACTTGCGGCTGTTTGACATATGATTTGAGTAGACATCCAAGGTGTAATGCCGATATTTGACAGCATTAATAAGATAATAATAAGATAATTTATTAGCCCTATTCAGGAATTTGCTTTACAGTCTACATTTGACTCGTGTCTCTCTGTCACTCTCCTCGTGTCCCAGCCCCTGCTAGGCCCGTGTTTTGGCAGGAAAATTCCGTTAACGTTACATATTGATGTGGTGGTCAGAAAGACATTAGGTAAGTATCTGTCAAAAAAACCTATTTAAGATTAACTAATATTAACAAGTCGCCAGCACACGGTGATCATCCTTTATGAGGCTCCCAAGATTCCCCTTGATGACGTATCTTGGTCACTACTCACCACGTGTCACGTACTTGGTGTCATTAGAACGGCTTCTACGAGTTACTCTATCAAACGTGCACGTGGTTTAATGCAGTAATCTGTTCATGTTTCCCGCGTCCTTCATAAAAATTTTTCTTATACTGACGGTCATTATCAATGGCTGCTGAGATCGCCTTGTCGAAGTCATTGACGGCCAAGATCACTTGGCTCCCGGTGTTACTTTGTTCTTGCGATCAAAAAAAATCAGAAAATATTATATAAATGAATCCACCACACTTACATCATACTCACTTTCTTACTTATTGATAGAGATAAATTAGTTAATATAACACCGACGCACGCACAATTTCCTTTTGATTAATAACTTAATTATTACTGACAGAATGTGTTTCAAGTTTATAACTCGTGACTGGGTCTATGGTCTCGTTATATTATAGTGTGTGATAATGACACTCGTTGTATGTAGCAATAATATGAACCTTACAAGACACTCATGACAAATTATTGAAGTCACATGACTTACTTGTACAATGACGTGTAGGCAAGGCACTCGCCCCTGGTGTTTTGATGATCTGATGCCACCTCTACAGTAGTAAATAGCGCGGCGCTGTCAGAGGCGGAGTTTCTTTGCCTAAATGGCGTGTAGAAGGGATCATTCTAGTATGAGTTTTATGACTCTAGAGCTTGTGCGTGGAGTACTAACCATTGGCGATTTATGGATGATGATTTTTGCCGAAAGCTAAATTATATTTAAGTTTTCACCATGTCACTTGAGGTTAAACAATAAATAAAATGACCTAATTTTCCACTGTGCGATATTGGGTGAATATTATTTCTCCTCGATTAAACCAAGGAGTTATAACCAAGGTTAGGTTATATAACTCCTTGATTAAACGGATCCATGAATGTGTTGATCGCAGTTGAGGAGAAAGTTTATAGCCATGAGCTAATGATCTGATATTCTTGACCACGCATCAAATTTGCAATCAGTCATTTGCTCGATTAAGGAATGAGATTCGATAATTTCTTCTTGACACCGACAAACAAATTAAAGTGTAGAGGTGTTTCCTCGAAGTCATATGTAATATAGCCATAGAATAATAGCAAAATATAGATCCTAATATACACCAAGCTGTTATGTAGATCGGTGATTTAGATACCGCAAAATGGGTAACACAGTACAAAAATATTTATTACATAATCACAGATTTGAAATGAAATGAAATTACACAATGAAAATGAATACCCCTAATGTTAGACATTACTACGCACAAGCAGTACGTCAGCAAGCAAGATGTCGTTCGTTACGAAGGTGTACCATGGCTTGTTCCGCAGAACGTCCACATTTGCCCTGACCATTATGGTTGGGGCATTTGCTTTCGAAAGAGTATTTGACCAAGGAGCAGATTATTTATTTGAACTGAAAAACAAGGGGGTATGTGATGATTTATCATCCGTTTGCAATCTTTCAATATTGACCTTGCATCTGACGGTAGCGATAATCGAGGATTGTATCCCATTTCCTCTCTGTTTCAATCCCCACTAAAACAGCAAATAAGCATGTTTGACGTGATTACTTTAACTGGTTGTTTTTCAAAATTACCGATCATGTCGTGCTTCGACCGGGGACTATGGTCCACATGTGGAGCATATAATTCCTTTTGAGCCTAATTGTTGAATGATTGTTGATTGATATCATTTGAAATATACCATTACCAGTCCAGTGTACTCTACCGTCTACGGTCCCTAGCCCAACACGGCAACAGACCAACAGTCGGATCGATTACCTAGTTGTCAAGAGGGAGCACTAATCCCCAAACTTGGTCCAAAAGAGCTACCCTATTCCTGTACTTCTTCGGCTGAATTGTTCACCCGAGCGTGAATGACATTTTTTGAGGTGAAGAAACTTTAGGGCAAAAATAACTAAACAGATAACTAAATGAAGTCCCTGGTGAATGTAATTATGCAACAACTGCTCAGGCCTGAATGCGATTTAATTAGTTTGAAGCACTGACCTAGTCCGACCTGTATCAGTTAATGTAAAGCTGAACGTACCATTCTAGTCTGCAGTAGTGAAATGAAGTGAGGGTCGTGCTTGTAGTACAATGAGAAATACTTTCATTTTAAAAGCCATCACCATGCACAAACACTTAACTATCAAATCAAATTCATTGATCATCAGAAACACCGATCACAATTGCACGCGATGTAGTAACATATAGCTCTTTTGAACCAAGTGGAGCTTGCGCTCGATCGACAGTTGGTCTGTAGGGTAGTTACATAAAGTCTATTGATATACCTGACCCGAAGCCTGACACTGGGTACCTAGTGCCTATGGTTTCAATAATTTCAAAATTCTGAAAGAATGATAAAGTGACTATGAGCTCACCTTTTTGCCTGGAAACATCCCAAATTTTCATAGAACATAACTAATCGATCACCATAGTGTTCTTGTAGATGTAAGTTTCCCCTGATATAATCAACTGTAATATTTAGTTAATCAGAATAGGATATATATCTGTGCACTAACTTCATTATGGTCCATTGTATAACATTAGGGGTAGAAATGTGCTCTCTTTCCAATTTTTTTTTACATTAGCGCATAGAAAATCTTACAATCACTGTTATCTTCCTTACATGTTTCTCATTTGAGTTATACACTATGAAGATGGCAAGGGGTTTAGTCAAACCATAATTTTTTGCGTATCACAGACGTTTTTGTGACGCCATGGTTTTCTTTTTGGGATTTCTTCTCATAAATATTCACTATTAACTGTTGAGTGGAAATGGTGGCAAAGGGGTATGGTTCCTGGTAAACCGGAAATTGGTGGCGAAAGGGCAGCCTGGAGCTATTTATAGGGACCAATGGCTCCAGCCTTTTTTGACACCTGAAGATATGTGAAAATGACATCACAAATCACCCTACAAATTTGCTGTTAAAAACGGCAAATAATTTCACCACTGTGGGACTTACTGTTCCCCTTAGACTGATGATTGCATTAATGACTAAAGTCTCGCAGGGTTAGATGCCGTAGCCAACTGGTGAATTGATACCAGCCTCATGATACTGGCCTCTGTGTAAAGATGAAAGTGCAGTCAGAGCACAGCCCTGTGTGCACTAGATAATATGGAATTAGATTAGGTACCTCAAACAATCATATCCTTGTTGATGTTTTGGAGTTTCCAAAAACTGAAATATCAAAGCTTGCTAACAGCTGTTTGGCATTTTAACACTGAACGTAGCTGAGCTTCAAGTTGTTGAACACCATATCGAACCAAACTGCCACCTTGCAGCAAAAAGACCAGATTTTGAATCTAGCAGTAATGATGAAGGCTCTCGTTGGCATATTTGACAGCCTGTAGATGAAATATGACTATGAAAAGTCAAAGTCTATAAGATACAGAATGAAACAGCACTTTCAATATGTTCATTGAATAGCATGCTACTTTGGTGAATTACATATCAGTTAATTACTTTTGAATTGATGGTCTCTGATGAAAGCACACATAGTCGATCAAGAGATCTTATCAAAGTCATGTTATCTTATCAGAAAGTCATTTAATATTAGTCGTCGCCTGTACACCATTCCCTGTATTTATTTATCATAAAATTGATGTTTTTGTTTGAGTACAGAAGCTGTATAAGCACATAGAAATGAACTTCCAGAAGGAAGCCGAGGATGAAGAGTAAGTCTTCTGTATCTCAACAACAGCCCTCTGTACCATCATCATCATTCATCTGAAGGATTCCCCTGGCTGCCTCCATCCCAATTAACTTCAGGCCATCAAGATTAAGTGCAGCTTGTGTTTAATCATTTTGGCACTTTGGTTGGGACAAAAAGCATCTTGTTGCAATCTGCTGTGGTTCATTTAGGCAATGTTTCAAAAGAAGGAAAATTGTAAATCTGCATCTTCTTGTAAATAAAGAACTATAAAACATGATGTTCGGTCACTTGGTTTTGTGTGTGAAGAATTTGGTTGTTACATGAACTAGAGCAGAATATAATAAAATATCCAGTTGTTTTAGTTGAAGATAAGAATCTTTATTTTCTTGGGATATTCAAAATCAATAACAAATTCCCAGCAATTGAGTCGATCACTTCAAAGAACAATATTATATATAATATCAAAGCAAACTATGCATATGCCAAATACATGAATTTCCATTTTTCTTTCCCTCATTCATAATATAATGTATGTGCCTTATAAAATAATATTACTGTCAGAATTACCTGCATTTTTATGATATATAACAAAACATACGGCAAAGCAATATATTCAACTAGAACAGGTCGTTAAGGGTAGTTATGAGTAGAAGCACGTTATAAAGCATGTTCATCATATTTAGATGTCTTTGTGCTACTTGTCTTAACAGTAGTGTCACAGGGTTCATTTGGAGCGATTCATAGCTGTGGTGAAGAGAAGCTTCTTGGGTTTCTTTTTCTTCTTACTTCCAGCAGCTGTTGGAACAGATACCGATACTTCACATGTGCGAGATGATCCATCTACACCACACAACATAAATAAACACATTGTAACACACTGAAACACAGGAGAAGGTTAGGATTCAAGTTTTGTACCAATCGATTAGGAGGAACAGAATAACCCACCCTTGGCTCCAAGATAGCTATCCAAAGCAGACTGTATGGCGTCGCTGAACGAGGCTTGGAAAACTGGCACTGGAACACGATCTTCACTATCCCCGTCATCCGAGTCTGACCCTAGCTTCATCTTATGTACCCCAAGGTTCGGTGCAGAGGCTGATTCCACCATGCCTTGGGCAGTTTCTTTTGCTCGACCCTCTCTCAGCATCTGGCAACATCAATTGCGAGATTTAAAAAAGTGTCCAATCTGATGCATGACAATCCTTAGTCTGCAATAAATATGTAATGTTGCATATATTCACAGTCAAGCCTGGATCACAGGGTCAAATACCCTGCTGGCATGGTTAGTTAATTATAGACAAGCAATTACATGAGGGAAGGTAGAGAACTAGGCCCTATCCTGCCAGTCAAGAGGGTAAGGCTCTGTTTTGGCAGGGGTTTAATGGGGCAAAATAGCTAAGATTTCTCTTACCAGACAGTATGTATCATATAAAATTGTCAAACTAGAAAGCATATAGGAAAATCTGGTGTAAAAGTCATAGAATTTTTACCTCATAAAACAATCGCTCAACCCTTTCAAGGCAGAATTTTTGCCAAAATTAACATGTGTGACCGGAGTTGATGGTTCATATACGTTCCCTGACCGGAATTAATCTGGGAAACGACCAAAGGAAATGGCCGATGACGTTTATGCATGGTTAATTGTAACTTATTCTCATTCTTATATATACAAGAGATCAAGTGAAGCAGGAAGATCTAATGAGCAATCTCTCTGATAGATAGTCATGGGGCTATGTTTAGGCTCACTGGATCAGTAGATGAAAGTTGGCAGCGCTCAATCTCTCACCACAACTCCGTTTTACCGTCGTGGGCTATCCAAAGTGACAGCTCAGTCACCTCTTTCATATATCGCTACAAACATCCTAATCGTCATCAATACTTTGACAAACAAGCATTCCCATGCAACTGCAGCCTATTCTTATTTATTTTCAATAAATTCTGCTCAGCTGAAGACTAACGAGTCATTGACATTGTTTACAAACGCACGAGCGGCCATTTTGAACGCCAACTCGAAACCAAAAGTCGAAACCGCCGTTCCCATATTTGCGTGTAATTGGATAAAACTAGCTCAAATGATGAATATTTATTATGTAAAGTGTACCTCACTATCAGGGTCAAAATTCAATGATGTCATACACATAGGATTCTATTGGTTAACGCAAGAAACGTCACCGGTCGGAGGTCACTGTTAAAAGTTGCATTAGTTGCATTAATGCAACTCGCGGCCTGCGCCCCGGGATGCATTAAGGCAACTCCCGGTCTGACGTATGGGATGCATTAATGCAACTTGCGCCGTGAAAGGGTTAAGAGGGGGTGCTTCTTATACACAGCATTTTATGGCAGGTTAACTTACAATATTCTCACCTTAGCAAAGGAAATGGATGAGGTTTGCCCACCATCTTCAGAATTAGGAGAAGCAGGGGGCAGCTCGGACACCTCTACAGCAGACAATACAAACACAATATATCCACTGAAAGAAGAGGCATGTGAAAGGAGGACAATAAGCATTGTTCTATCAGTGTAGGTTTGTATAGCTCTCCATTCATCAGGTACCTACCGCTGCGAGGACTACCAACAGGTGTGCTCTCAAAGCTCTCTGATGCTCGATGTGATCTCTGAGCACTTGGAGTGATCATCACTGGCTTCGCAACTACTGTATCTGAAGGCACTATCAGAATCGATGGATCTGAAACAATAGTAGCAAATGGTTAGCACATTCAAATCCCATGACGTGAACAGTGAATGAAATGTACCACACATCTGGGCAGCTGATAGAGAATCAAGCCAGTACCTATTCCGAACATGCGGTTTTCATCATCACGGATCCGCCGGTCTCTGCGCTGATCCTCGCGATGTTTCTTCTGACGGAAGCGTCTCCGTTTCTCTATGTCTTCTGCAAAACCAACGGCTCACCCAGGTCAGTATGTGCACACACACATCAAACACGTGTGGAGAGGATCAGGTTCAACAGAATCACCATTATGTGAACACTGACCTTTAAAGAGGTCCAACGTGGAGCCACTAACAAGAGGAGGTTTCAGATTGAGCTCTGCCACCTGGAACTCACATGCCAGCGGCAGATGGCTGAGGTAGCGCAGGCGACGACGCAGGTCCTAACAAAACAAACACCATAGCTAGCATAAACTATACGACCCACATACAACAAGAAACAACAACCAACAAGTCAGATCATACAACAACGGCCACTCAGGTGCAGTTGGAGAGATTGGTGTAGATTACAGAAGCGTTTACCTCATTCATGGTGACAGACTCAAGCTCAACGATGTTGGCTGTGATTGTTAGAGGAGAGTTCTGGAGACTGCCATACTGCTTCACGAGACAGCGAGCATTAATGGAGTGGAGGTATATATGCTGCCCATCCTCAGCTGCACAAAACAAGGCACCAGCTTATGTGTAGTGTAACAAGAGACCATAAATAATGAATGTAGTTCATCATTAAACTATTAGAATAGCTATCAGCATAGCACAAGTCAGCTTCATAAGATAACATGTAGAATCTTGACTATAAATGAAATAACACAAGGTATGGAGTCATTGAGAGCTCTGATGACTCTGCATCAAATAACTCATAATACAGTGAATCAAGGTCACCAAAGGTATTAGCAGTTCAACATAATAAATAATATTCAACATTACATATAAGACTCAATGAAAACATGACATTCATCTCCTGATGTTTCTACATGTGCCTGGTGTGAAATAGTGAAGGATTATGACAAATGAATCCAGCACATCGGATGTCCAGGAATTAATCTAGCATCTGTCAGGGCCACAACAAACAGATATAACTGGGAGCTGTGTCTCAAAATTAACAAATGCATCATACTAATGTTTAAATAAAAATGGCAGATTGTACTTAAGCTGTTGATGTTGGATGAATATACATCTGAAATGGTACTCACAAAAAGACTTTGTTTTGTAAATTACCTTTCCTTATAGGAAGAGGAATTTGTATAAGAAGAGAATTTGATAAGTGTCCATAAAACCAAATAATCAGTACAAGAAAACAAGGGTATTGTACCTGGGGTGAAATAGTGCAGGTTTTACTGCAAGAGAATCAGCACATTGGATATCCAGGTAATTAAACATTATAGCATTTTTCATCACCACAACCAGCAAACATAACTGCAAGCTGTTTCAGGATAAATCCACAAATGCATTGAAATGTTATCTTCAAATAGCAAGATTAAGACTTTTTAACCCATAACTCTGTAATGTTTTTATACTTCGTAGGGTGAAATAGTGCGGCTTCACCACAAAGATACCAGCACATTGGATATCCAGGGTTACTCTAGCATTTGTCTCGGCAACCAACAATTATATCTGCTAGTTGTTTCACAAAAAGTGGAAATTTTCAAATGCTTTCTTATGATTGTCAAAGGAAAGATGAAACTGTATAATATGTCTAGCCCAGTTCCTGATGAAAAAATAAACCTGATTTATTTTACTATAGCATATAAAATCAATGCTAATAAAATGACTAATTTGACATAAAAATGATAGGGGTTCTGTAGAATGATTTCCCAATCATATGATAACCACAGAGATTTCATATGAAATAAACACATGGTTGATTGTATACCTGGGGTGAAATAGTGCAAGTTTACCACAGTAGAATCTAGCACATTGGATATCCAGGGTTACTCTAGCATTTGTCTAGGCAACCAACAAATAATATCTGCTAGTTGTTTCACAAAAAGTGGAAATTTTCAAATGCTTTCTTATGATTGTCAAAGGAAAGGAGAAACTGTATAATATGTCTAGCCCAGTTCCTGATGAAAAAATAAACCTGATTTATTTTACTATAGCATACAAAATTAATGCTAATAAAATGACTAATTTGACATAAAAATGATAGGGGTTCTGTAGAATGATTTCCCAATCATATGATAACCAGAGACTTCATATGAAATAAACACATGGTTGATTGTATACCTGGGGTGAAATAGTGCAAGTTCACCACAGTAGAATCTAGCACATTGGATATCCAGGGTTACTCTAGCATTTGTCTAGACAACCAACAAATAATATCTGCTAGCTGTTTCACAAAAAGTGGAAATTTTCAAATGCTTTCTTATGATTGTCAAAGGAAAGATGAAACTGTATAATATGTCTAGCCCAGTTCCTGATGAAAAAAAACCCCCCGATTTATTTTACTATAGCATACAAAATCAATGCTAATAAAATGACTAATTTGACATAAAAATGATAGGGGTTCTGTAGAATGATTTTCCAATCATATGATAACCACAGAGATTTCATTTTAAATAAACACATGGTTGATTGTATACCTGGGGTGAAATAGTGCAAGTTTACCACAGTAGAATCTAGCACATTGGATATCCAGGGTTACTCTAGCATTTGTCTAGGCAACCAACAAATAATATCTGCTAGTTGTTTCACAAAAAGTGGAAATTTTCAAATGCTTTCTTGTGGTTTGTCAAAGGAAAGGAGAAACTTTAACGTCTAGCCCAAATCCCGATGAGAAATAAACCCAAACCAGATTTATCTTACAATAGGGTACTTATTTAAACAAAAAATGATGGGGTTAATTCGTGGAATGATTTCCCTATCATTACCTTGAAGATTGCATATGAGGCGAACACATGGTTGACTGGTATGAAATAGTGCTCGTTTACCTATCAAAATCAACCCCATTTGATATCCAGGGTAACTCTAGCTTTTTTCAAAACCATAAGCATGATATACTGATACACTGTAAAAAGACAAATTCTAACAGAGCAAAGAGTAACCGGTGCCATAGAAGGTTATCACCAGATGTTTGTGTTACAGTTGATGCTCCTCTGTCTATTATCGTCAAACCCAGACTACAGAGATCAAATACTGGTTACAACCATACTAACCTTGGTAGAAGTAGTAAGAGTCTGCAAGAGGTTTAGCTTTACAGGTAGCATTTTGAGGTAATCCATCCTTTTGTCCAGACTCATTCACCTCTGTGGTTACTGCCCCAGTCTCTTCACATACAGGAGCAAGTGCTACTGCACCTGATTCAGTGCCAGACTCAAAAGCTGGAATACAAACACAATGCAGTTGTTAAACTTTTAAAGGTCAGACCATGCTAGGTCTTAAAGGCCAGATGTCTGTACTCATGACAATACCTGCATCACTAAGAGGTTTTTCAGAATCCTCTGACTGGTCCGACTTGCAGGGTTCTGCCTGACTGAAATCCACATCATCCTCAAAAGCCGACGAGTAGGTCAAAGAATCCTACACAAACAGGTATAAACAGACCAATCAAAACCAGCCTTCATCTGCTGTCATGATAGAGCATCAACTCACCATTGTTACTCAAGTTGCATGATAAAGGAATTTAATGTCAATTTGAAAAAGGGATCCTTGACGTTGAAGGCTATGATTTGAACCAATCTGCTGGTTAAGAATGTACTTACAGCATACTCATAATCATACCAATGTTGTATTGGACTGGGAGCATGATCCCAACCAAAACAACAAGTGTACAAACATCTACATTTCACCGGTATATGAAGTACTTGTAAAGCGATCCCAATGCCCCTATAAATACACACTTTATCAGTAGGTAGTTTAGCCGGCTTCCATTCAGGTGGTGCTGAATGAGTCACTGCCACAGCTCGTCTAGATGACAACACTTCATGGTCCTTCTTAGTTATATCAGCAAGTTTAGCTCTCTCCTAATCACCACACAGCAAGAACATCACTTAGTAAGGGAAAAGAATATACAGGCTTCTGAATCATTTGCAGCACTTACAAAACTTGTAAAACAGAAAAATGTTAATACCTGAAGTTTCTTCATAGCTGCTTCTATAAAAGAGGACTCTAGACTCTGAAATATTAAACAAAATGAACATCAGTCATGGGAATCTGCCCCACACAATTATTAAAGATCAAACTGTAATTCAACTAATGTGTCCTCACATTATCATCTTCACAAGCCAGCAGGGTCTGTAAGGCTGTCGATTCACACGTTATTATATCATCCACTTGATGTGAGGAGGCTGTCATAAGCTTAGCAAACCTCATGTCAGCAGCATCTGCACACATATGAATAATATGTCAGCACCTTGATCAATACCAGTTTCAACTAAATAAGCAGCTCAGTGATGACACTTACCTGACAGGCCAGGCGGCCCGTTGACGGCCTCATCACCGATTGGATGCTGCTCAGCCTCGTCATACTTTGGTATAGCAGTTGTAGCACCCCGAGGCTTCTTCATCAGACGTAGTGTCACCTGTTCACCTATTCGGTATGGGTGAACAACCTCGATTTTGACACTAAAATCAAATAGAAACCAAAATATGTTAGCCACATACATTATTAGTACATTGATTTAATGAATGTACACATTAATGTGATTGTAGTCACCTTTTGAGGTCGCTGGCATGCACAGACTCATAGCATATAGGGCATTTGCGCCATGTTTTGTCGTCTAGAGACAGATAGTGCAGCATGCAAGCCCAACAGTAGATATGGCCACATCGCGTGATCTTAGCTGTCATACAAAGCTCCCATTAGTCATCAGGTTAATCATAACATCAACATAATCAGACTTGATTAGATATAACTCTTGTCAATGAATCTACCTGCAACTGGTGGGTACAGACATATAGGGCAGGAAGTTTCCTCATGGGAGAACACCAACTGGACCAAACACATCAACATAGTCACCACAACACAATACAGGTATATAAAACCTCTTTGAATGAACAGTGACAATGGTATAATTTTTTCTTACCACTTGCTCAATGAGATCCCAGTCAACCAGAACATCAGGGTCAACCAGGTGGCGCATGTAGCTTCCTGTCTGACGAACAACAAATCGACAGCTGCAAACAGCAAAATCAGGCAATTGTAACTGCATCTTCAGCAGAATATTCATACATGTGATTTTTGCATATTAGAGCATTGGTTCACTGATCAAGTAGAAAAATAAAGTATAATCAAGTGGTGATTATTACTTTGCTTGAAGGAATCTCTCCTTGTTGAAGCTGGCTCCTGAACTTCGGCCCTTCCCTCGCCATCCACTGTTACCCCAGCCACTACCCCGGGACCCACGCCCACCATGCGCTGCATCTCCGCGGGATGCGTAGTGGAAGTTCAACAAGTGATTCATGTTAGTTTTCTTGGATCCCCATGCTTGAACCGAGCCATATTCTGGCTCAAGTGAATCTTGTGTCACCTGTTTACAATATGAAATGAAATGAAATGACAAAGAGCTGCATACATATCAATGACCCTCATCATAGTGCAAACGAGAGGATATTTTATTTCTTAACAATGCAAAACTTAACACAGATGCCACAACTCCCCCTACCTCGCCACTCTTATCATCACTGTTATATCCCCGAGATCTTGGACGCTTATCAAATCCCCTAGTCTTCTGGGGAAATGAGCGACCATTGTTGGATTCCGGTCTGAAGCTGTTCTTTCCTTTACTGGCTGCTCCTGATCCATTGCTGTTAAAATCCTTTCTCCTATTTCTTTGTCTACTTCCTCCATTGTCTGACGAAACACAATCATTTAAACATTCCAATAAACACCACAGAGAGCAGAAATTTACCCATTTATTAGTATATTGACAAGAAGTGTTAACATACATTTTATAATTCAACCAGACCCAAACAACTAAAGCCAGGTAGAGCAATAAAGAAAAGCAAACCGGTGTGAATGTATTAATAATATTTACGTACTTTGCATTAATTCTCTAATATCAGTCAAATGGATTTATACCAGAAGTGGAGTCCAAAACACAACTGAAGTTCATATCTGAGGCAGGGTAAACTGCATTACTCATTATTGACAGCATTGGAAGCTCTTGTGACATATTTTAGTGGTGAAGATGATTGCACCACACCAAAGCATGCAAATAATTGCTAATTCTCTCAAGGTTCCTCAGGCTAAGCGAGCACATTTGTCAGTGTTGACCAGATGTCTGTCACTAGTGTCCATCAGATTCCTCACCCAAACAAACTGCTAAATTAAATTGAAAAACTGGCACGTTTGTTCTGATTAGCAACGGAACTGGGTTGCGAAATGCTTCCTAAAATAGGCGTGACCTTCACCTTTTGCGGGTTCATTTTATTACCATCCGACTACAGCTGTCAAAATTACCTTTCTTAGAATCCCCGGCGGTGGCCTTCGGAGGCACTGACGATTGACGAACGGTTGATTTTCCCTCCATAGTTAAAATTTCCTCTCCCTCTGACATTCATGCGACCCCAACAGTGAGTTTCCTCTGAGCGTAGAACGCTTGATAAACCTCTGTTCAAAACTTTGGACTTCATTTTCAGAAAGCCATGTTGATAACAAATCCGAAGAGAAAAATAAACACTATTTCAAATAGTGTATTAGAATTATGATATTATAAATTTGAAGTATAAAGGCTTAAGTTAAAGCTGGGGGGTTTCGGGGCGTTTGCACCCCTGTGTTTGGCGTCAAATGCGCTCCAAATATAGCCCAGGTGAGGGCCGTCCTGTTTTCCAAACTTCAGATCAACGATGGCGACAGTGGAGTCCCGGATGAAAGAGCAGATGGGCTAGTTTTGTTACAGACGCAATGATTGTTTTGGTTCTTCCATCAGACAGAAAAATACGTAGCAATTAATCTGTGTAATCATTTGTCAATGCGAAAGAAGAATTAAAAGAATAAATTTACGTCATCAGAAAATGGATGAATCTCACAAATCACAAAATTATGATTAAACGATGAATGATTCAATCAATAAAGTCCCGGAACTCTCCATGCATCGACAATTTTAATCGACCAGTCAAACCAAATTAATCATTAAGGTGTGTGTTGTAGTCAAGGTCCCCTAGCCTGATGCCTGCGGGCGCTGTTTACATGTTACTGATGTTCAATAGTCTCGCCTTCAGTCTAGGAGAGCCTAATGTATTGAACTGGATGGGCATCCCAGATTTGGGATGCTCCAATCACAAGCCGTGTCTCTCGGTCACTCTCGGGTAGCTTTGAGTCGTTGTCTCTCATTGGTCAGTTCTACAATTTCTGAAGTACTTGTCCAACCGGCCGAGTGATTTTTATGAGCCGGGCACACATTCTACAACACTCCGATTTGTTGTTTCACGCTGAGTGGCACCGTTAATCACACATTCGGCGAGAGAAGCAGACACACAACTGGTTCTTTTTAACTTACTATCACGTAAACATACTATCGTACAGCTAAGCGATTAAAGCGCTTGTTGTGGTGCCAATTTGAACTTTTGAGACGCCCCATAATTCCAGAACACATTCAATGTGTTCTCATTGGCAGCAGACCACTACAATGTCCAGACGTCACATAGAACCGAGGGTGCGTATCACAAACCAGTTCCATGAGCCAGACACGTGCAATTAAGGTCAATCCGGGTCACAACCTTTGCTATGATTGGTCACAAAGATTAACGAACGTGTCTAATGAATATTCGGACGCGCCACTTTTAGAGCTGGTCGTGTCGTAGACTCAAAGGGCGAGAAGCGTAGCGGAACCCCTGGAGTCTGGGACGCAGACTATGTGTGTTGCATGGCAGCTAGTTTAGTTAGTGTCAACAGTCATTCCTGACACTTATGTCTTGAAACGAACTATAGCTTGAGTAAAACAGAATTCTTAACAATTTCACCCACGAGCGAGAGAGAATTTTAAAATTAAATTTGGGCTACATTTGGCATCACTGTATTGTCCCATTATTTATTACTGTCCTAGCACAGTGATCCCCTCGTATCCGGCCATCTCTTCTGCCCGCAGAAAGTGGCCGGATACACGTAGAGTTGCAGCAGTTTACGCTGCAATTATGCTATGCTTCTGGTCAAATAATATATTCATATCCTTTGTATATTGCTTATGAACTTCAATGCATGGTTATTAATGTATCATCTTAGAGCTTAACGTGAAAAATAACCTCCCGCTGACAAAAATAGGTTATTATAACTGTATTTCCCGAGAAAGAGATTTGATAACCTACTTTTGACTGCTGCAGCCAAGCCAAGTTTTTTATTCCATTTTTATCAACGACTTCGGGATTCCTGAACAGTTTGTTCAGAACAGTTTGTCATATAGGAGAAGATGCATTTCATTCTTCTGTAATCTTCACACATTTTGTCATTTTAACAACACAAACATATGCAACTGTAAAGTAAATAAGTTGTAACCGCGCGAGACACAACGAGAAAACACGAAGGGTTCCAATTTGAAAACTGGATAAACAGTTAAACGACACTGTTTTCTACGGTAAATGATCATCATTAATTACCACCGAAAATAACCCAGTTATGTTTTCATATCGTTTATACCTACATGCCCCTGGGCGTAGATATGTTTCTAATGTTGCACCCCAGGGTCTTAGCCAGGATTTCCAGACTGCCCGTCCATCCCTCCCCCCCTGCGCCCCAATCCCGTTCAACCGCCGCCCCACCTCCCACCTGGAAGCTTTAAACCGTCGTTCGCCCCCCCCCCCAACTCGGTACACGCTTTAACTTTCATCACGCCTGTCAGCGTCGTCGCCCCCCCCCCCCCCAACTCGGTACAGTCAACAGGTCCAGGCCGAGCCTGGATTTCCAGGACGTCCTGGGAATCCAGGCGCGCGGCTGGAATTCCAGGACGTCCTGGTTTCCCAGGCGGATTATAGTACCTGTGTTTTCATTCGTTCTCAATATATGTAAATACGTTTGCTACGCATTTTCCTATTGGCTGAGGCTTTGGGAAGGATCATTTGTTAATTTGAGTGATCATCTATCATAATCGACCATTGTTTAGTGGAATTTTAGTCTTCCGAATATAGGGGTCTCCCTATAGCATGATTGCATGGGCTTGTTTAACTATCTCCGCGAACGTACGCTTCGTGTTGCTGAAAAAAGCGAATGGCTCACTTAAAAGAGGACATTTTGCTGAACATTTTCACCACAGCTTTTAATAATCTACCGTCCAGATGTCAAACAGTAGAGATTTGAAAAAAAAATAATTTCAAAATGGCCGATTTGGGAATGCAAAAAACTGATCACAATCAGGTGTTTTGATTAGATTGTTTGGACTTGTGCATTATTTATATGCTTCTATCTTTGCAGATACTACGTTACAGAATCAAAATAAGTCAAATGAGCTTGTGTTGTTTCATATGTATTCATAAAGTTGATCTCAAAATGTGATAAATTAATCTCACTTTGTACAATAGACTATTAAAAAATGTTATTTCAAACTGTAGGGCTTTTCCTGGTGGAGATTGTTCACAGATCTCCTTTATCTTTATTATTCTCCAGGATAATAAAAAATTGGAATAAAATTGATTATTGAACTATCATTTATTTCATGTAAAAAATTGTCATCTGCATGCACAAAGGAGAAATACTACCATAATATTAATAGTATGACTTGAATGTCATTTAAATGTTAAAGCCAATCATTAACACAACTGTCTTGCAAAAGATTACAAACTACAACATGGACAGATGTATTCCTTGTTAGAGACACCCTGTCCAATAAATCTTCCTCAGCCAACACATCTGTGGTTGGCCCATGGATGACATTTTTGGTCTTCATTCTTACACCCAACCCAGGCATTTGTTTTATAGTCTTTTTGTGTGTGTATGTGTTCATGCATACATTTGAATTCCTGCTGTGTGTTTTCTTGTGTTTGTATTTGGTTGTGATGCTCTGCAGTGCTTGAGATGTTAGTGTGTGGATGTCTGCCTGCATCTGTTTAGGTGGTGGCTGAATGTTCGTCTGAGAAGATGTCGACGTTTGACTGCATTTGAATTGGTGGGGCCTGAAGGGCTGTTTGAGGGGTTGGTGTGGGAATATCTGCCCCAAGTTGAGTTGATGTTGTTTGATAGCCAAGTGTAGTTCAGATGGTTTGTATGTGTGATGCTTCACTTTGAATAATGAATGTTTAAATCCATCTATCTTTGTGTCCCCTTCCGGCTGAAAGAAGTTGGTTTCTGTTGTTGAAGCAGAATTTGAGGTGTTGTGAAGATTATGGGCACAGGGATTTGTCTGCAAGATGTTGTGTAAAGCAGGTTCAATTTTTGATTTTTTTAGTAGGCATAGGGTTTGTGATAGTGGCAGTGGGTGCAGGGTGTGAGGTGGTTGACTGGGCTTTATTCCAGTATTACATTACTCTGTCCATAAACTGTCTCAGTAAGTATAAGTAAAAACTTTTAGGTTTTGTCATTTTATTTGGCAACAATTATGCCTTTGTCTCAGCTCCTCTGCTTTAGTGAAGAGGGTTTTCCATCAGTCCTTCCTCTTCTGTCATCCTAAACCATGTTTCTTGCATTTGGATATTGTTGGTGGTGAGCCCAGTTAGGATTGCTGAAAAAGAAGGAAAGTGAACAAGAAGAAAGTCAAATGGAAATATCATATATTACTCTCTTATCAAATTTTACGACACCTTGGAATGTATAGATGTATGGAGCAACATGTACATTTATCTTATACAGCCCTTTAATAATGACGAGGAATACTGTTATTCAATAAATTCCTTCTTAACACCTAACATGGAGCAATATTTTAATACTGTTCAAAAACTTTATTATTTTCTAGGGTTGCAATATTTTAACAAGAACATACCTTTATTTGACGATGAGGCTTAACCAATGCTTGAAATAAAACAATCCCAACAAACTGTTGATTCATCGTTTGAGCATGCAAATTTTTTGGAAATAAACTCAGGAAGAACGTATAAAAAAACATCATGCAAACATCATGCAAATAACGTTGGGCAATCATATAACGGTATGATTTTTTGCATGCAGGGGATGGGAAAACATTGAACAATTCTAACTAAATGGTGTAGAGTGCCTTTGAGGTCCAAGTTTGCTGTAAGACATCTGCACTTCACTGGACTCGCAAAGAAATTTCATTTTGTTAGTACAATTCACAATGTTTGTGGCATATGGAATAGCAATCAAAAAAAGATTGGTGCACTATTGGATATCAGCCCCAGTCGAACGGTAATACAAGTCTACGCAGACACCTTGTAGGGCTAAATTGGATGTCTGCTCAGTTGTTAAAAATAAAATGATCAATTAAATGTTTTTACACAACACACCAAATGACAATCTGACTATTTGGAGAGTGTAAAGAAATGTGGGTAACTTCAAATCTACTGCAAAATTTCACCTCATAGACCCCGCACTGTGACTATGTGAGCCATCGTAAGTAGACCTACAATCGGCATAGTCTACCAGGCTACATCGTTAATTGATACAATAATAAACATGCACAAATAGATTTTAAGGTTTATAACTATAGTTTGTGAAAGAAAACATCTTGCGTCGCAAAAATTAAAAACGAATAATAACCCTGAGCGCAGTGTATGTGGATTTAGAAATCGAGTGGGCTTGGGCGATAATGCGGGCGGTTCGGCTGATTTTACAGGACGGGTTGGAATTCCAGGACGTCCTGGAAATCCAGGCTCGGCCTGGACCTGGTCAACACGCCGCCTCCGTACAGCCATTGACTGATCGAGCCTCCTCGCCCCCGCACCCCACCCCCCCTCCACCTGAGCACCTCCATCCCCTGCGACAACAGTTTACACCACAGCGCTTTCCCTTCACAACACCCTTATCGCGATTGTGGCCGTTATATTAGTCACGCCGGCGTATGACGAATCAGCCGATCTTGAGGTGCACCTAGGACCTAGGTCCTGACTCCTGGGCCAGGAGGAGGATGTTTTACACTCGGTGAAGATGCGCACACAGTCTATTGGCAGACACTGAATCTGCCGTGGTTTGGGGCTCGGCTAAGGGTGGGGCATTGGAAGCGGCCGCCAAAACTGGTGTCTATTATTAAGGAATATTACAAATAGTAGAGAAAAACAAGATGAGAAATATGTAGGTTTTTATGTTTTATGATTTAAATCATATGGATAGCTCAGCATTTAAAATCATACTGGCACTTAAAATAGATAAAGAAAATTAAATAAAAAGTATCATTTTTGTAAAGATCGCCAGATGGCACCGCACATTTGCCGAAAAAGTGTCACAAATAAACGCACGTTCACAGCAATCAGCACGCGCCGCCTAGCTGGAATTTGGCATAAGCCGGCGGAGACCATTCGAGCGCACCTAGTATTCAACATTGGTTTGTGTACTTCTGAGCCGGTTCCCATGGCGTAGTGGTAAACTGTGTCGCCTTTCAACCCACAGGTTGTGGGTTCGATACCAAGGTGTGAAAACATGACTGGCTCTCTGTAACTCTGATGATCACGTTAAATGGCGGTCCCATCTTTGAAAGAGGATGCATCGTCCCGGTAGCTCAATAGTACCGTGCTGGACCTTCGTCCCTGCGGCGTGGGTTTCGCAGCCTGGTCTGGGCAACAGGTTTGTGCCAAGTGGGTGCTGTAGCTGTCCAAGCATGACAATCATCCTCATCAATCACCGTCGCTATATCATCTCGTTGTTGAAATTGAAGTTAAACCCCAATATCACCATTACTTTTTCGTGTAGTTCAGTAAACTATCGTTTCATCAGAGTTGCCATTGCAACGTTACGACAGCTTATCAGAACAAATCTTTCATACACGATCTTGGTGGGCCAATAAGAGGAAAGCTTACTTACGCGCCAGGCTTCCTTTTCAAGATAACTTGTGATATGCGCTGATAAATCAATAATTTGTAATTTTGAAGCTTGGGAGCCCGGCGGGCTCTTTAGTAAAAGTATGAGCCCGGGTAGATTTTTATGAGCATCCAGCTCCTTCTACTTGGCATTCTGAAGTACACAAAATTTATTAACCTAACGACGGGGGCGTGCCCCTCCCTAATTATTCCCGGCTCCATATCTCTTGAGTCCTTGCGAACCTAACTACTGTAGTCTCTCTGTTATTTCTGGGACAATACCAAGCAAAAAGTAGTGGACTTTCAAACTTCCACATCACTAACTTTTATGGTGAATGACATGTAACACAAACCATCCATGGGTATTATTGAATAGCTTACCTTACTCAGTGATGTATTAAGGATTTTAGATTGTCAATGTTTCTCATTTGATGTACACTTTCGTCGGTACTCCTCCGTATAAGCTATCGCCATTTCGTTGGAGACAACAATGCACACTATTTAGGAATTGCTACCAGGTTAACGCACTTAATCATTGCTCTGGATCAAATTTTCATCACCAGTAGAGAACAGAATATGTGAAAATTAAAGAATCATTCACAGGGCATGCAACTAAGAAAATTTGCCACCGGCCATGCGGGCTGGTAGTTCCCAAAATCCACTGGCTTCTCAAAAGCCGACACTATTGACTAACCTTGGAGTCTTACCTCAGTGCACCTACTTACATTATTACCTGAAACAACAAAAAGTACTCGAATGCAATTCTAGCACAAAAATTTGCGTCTGCTTATGAGGGTTGTTTTACTCCCAAAGTACAGAAAATATCGCAATCTTATTGACTAGGTCTTAATCTTGCAATAATCTACTGAAACAAGTTTTGACAAAATTCCAAGGCAAAAAAGGGTGTGGGGTTGTGGTGTCAACCTATACGCCTCACTATGAAAGACAGTTTGATGCGCAATGTCCTGTATTTGTTGTGAAGCTCAGTTACCTTGGCCATTTTTCACCCTTCTTCATAATATATCATTACTTTGTGCATTGCAAGTAGTTCAAATGGAACAACTTTTCTCATTTTAAAAATTCATTCGTTTGTTGCTTATTAGCAGGTGATTCAGGGTGAGTTTTGAGACTGTGACTACCTGTCCTTGCTTTGTGTGTCCAGATGGGAGATGTGTCAATGCTCAGCCTAACTGGCTTTGAACTGACTGACTCCCCTCGCTCATCACAATGCGCTGCTTCTGGCATGGGAACACCTGTACCAAGATTCAACTTCGAAGACTTTGCAGAGGCCTCTCCAATGCAGAACACTTACTGTAAACAGCTGTCTGAGGATGATTATCAGATGCAGACCATGACTGAAACAGAAAAGGCTTTGCAGGTGAGGCAACTCCAGGCGTGTATTGAAGCCATTAACAGCATTTTCTTTAAAACAATGACTTAGACTTAGAAGTTATGTTACAGAATCTGGTGTCATACATCGAAAATGACCCCAAAGTTATTGCACAGCTTCTGCAAAAAAGAAAACAAGAAGAAATAGAAAATGCTGGATTTGTTTCATATCTGAAAGTGAGTTTCCTGCAATATCTTGAATAAGGTGAACACAGGGGGGGGGGGGGGCAATGATTGATTCCCGTGCCCAGCTGTACTTCACAGTATAGATGTGACTACCTATTTGTCAGTCAGTACTGTCCCTCAATGTGTTCAGTTAGTTTCTGTTAGTGTTTAGAAAATGAACATGATAATCAACTCCTTGTCAACGTTAAATGTGCATGCAATGTTTTTGCTGTGAAAATTTTGTTAAGAAGTTGTTTGTGCTGTGCATCAGGCCAGGTTTATGAAGAAGCTGCAGGGAGATAGGTATAGTGGTGACAGTGTGTCTGAATCCGAGTGCAGGGATAAGTTGGAAGAAATCACTAATGGCATGATGATGGTCTACAACTACAGTCAAGGTAATCCAAGCCTCAAGTCACACATTGCTGTGCTGGTCAAGTCTTGCTACCTTGTGTATTGCCACATCTTTACATATGCTCTGATGGTAGATTAAACAATACACCCATGATTTAGGTATTTTTCACAAGGCAATTTTATGCATGCTGCCCTTCTTCAGTTTCCGGGCAGGTCTCAAGTCATAGACAAATGAACAAAAAACCTACAGAAATCAGACAACTTTGGACTGTCACTAATGTTTTTTTTACTATTGGCTCTTAGGGAACTATGAATTATTTACAATTACCTGACCTTAGTATTGGGTCAATATCAAAACAAGCCTCTCAATGTGTGAGGGTAAAGTAATCTGCTGTGTAACATTTGATTTTTGGACTTTCATGTTCCAGAGTCCAAAGGGAGACGGTTCTCGAAGCGTTTGGCCGCCAAACAGAGGCAACGTGGTGACCCCAGCAGTTCTCCTGTCACCAGCCGATCATCACATTCACGGCTAGCACAGGCTAAGACACCTGCTAACAGCCAGGTGCCAGTTTTAAACACATCACTCACGTCTTTGTTGCAAACAGTGATCTGTGTTCAAATTGATGTGTTATGAATATATTTGATATGCAGACATCCTTGGACACTGTGAGGACATATTTGCCACCTCATCCCCCACCCCCTCCCCCATGTCCACCCCCTCCCCCGTGCCCACCCCCTCAGATGACCGTCTTAAGAGAGAAGACCAATGTCATGGTAACTCATTTGTTCTTTTGAAGTTACAGAGAGTAATCTGTCAGTTATCACCTGTATTGAGTAGTATTGTTTATATGTGGAAAACATGGCAAGTACTGTGTGTAACAGAAGAAGGGCTTCTTAGTCAGTTGGTTATTTCTTAATGAAGCACTGTTTGTTTTGGTCTAGACATCTCCATTTCCTGATGTTGACGAGCTTAAGAGGAAACCCCTGCGGCTCATGAGGTGGCCAATTTGGACGTCCATGATCTGTGTTTGATTGTAGACAGGATTTAATTCATTATTCATGTCCTGGTAGATTTGTCTGTATGTGAAAAATTGTGATATTTAGTCTAATTTAATTTCTCATCAGACTAGTGTTTGTACCCAGGTCATCATCCTCCATCAGTAGCGTCCACCAAGAACTGCTGGCCACCAACCCTGTACAACGTTTACGCTCTACGCGACAACATCGGTTGGGCATTCGCTTTATTTATTATGATTTCTGTCATGTGAGTTTCTGATAACTAAAATGATGTTCCCTGCATTGTTTTGATTATGTCATGAGAGTTTTGACTTTGCCCTGGTTTATATACAGGTCACCTGGCGGTACCCCGGTGAAGAGGAAGCGGACAAGATTAGATGCGCTTAAAGCCACCGACCCCAACACAAGCTCAGACAGCCTGGGTTATGAAAACCCACTAAATAGCTCCGAGCCCCTTGCATCTGCCTTCCTTCGCATCATGGAGCAGAAATTCCGTAACGTGAGATCACCCAGCCCTGCCCCACATAGCCCATCAACTCCAGGCAATACAACGTTTGAATTTAGCCCCTAAGACTCCTACCTTAATGACTATCGATTATTTTACGGAACTCTATACAAAACTAGAAATAATAGTAACAACCACAGATGCCAAATGTACCTTGCATTTTTCAGCTTATTTTCTGAGCATATGTTATGAAAATATTTGTTGTGTATTTGCTTTTATACTCATTTCCTGTGGTGTAATTTAAGCTTAATATATGTGGTTGCGTCACAACTACCAGTTTTACCATTAAAAAGCTTAGATTGGTTCCCATCCATAGTAGGCTTATTGCAAGTTGCTATTGATGTATTGTATGCTTTTATGTTATTTGTCACCAAGTATGGGCTGGGTTTTATTCTATTGATTGTTCATTCAAACAATATGTGTTGAATCATTTGCTTTCCAAACTTCATTAATCTCCTGTTTCGTTGTAATTGTTGTCAGTTGTAAGGACTTGGAATAATATCATTCACATTATAACCATTGTAATTGTCTTGTGTGAGTAACTCTAGGCTACATATATAAATGTAATTGTTGTGACCTTTGATATGAAATTAAAATGTGTCATATTTTTAATAACTTTGTTAATTGTACCATATTAACTTATGCATTAGACTCCCCGTTTTGACTTGAAAGTTGGTACAAAACGTTTATAATGATATTTAAATGGAAGATGGACCCTTCTTTCATATCACATGGTGTGAGTACTGTATTTATAGTCAGTTTTCAGTCAACCAAATTGAGTTGTAAGCGTCCCTTTAAACATTAAAGAGGGCAAATTTGTATAGGAATCAAGGGTGGCTCGTTGGCTAGTAGTTACATGATCAGTTTGTTCTTAACCAGAGGTGCTTGGAAACACCAAATGGGAGATTACACACAGGCCACATGGCAACAAGTCGGATTTGTGCCCTGCTCGAATGAGAGACGCGTTGCTGTTTTGTCCGAGTTGTCAGGACAGAGCAATGCGGTCCAAAGCTCGACCGGAAGTTATCGCCTCAATGCGCTTACATCACGGTTAACGCGTAAACACAAAATATTCGTTTCCATTTTGTTCCACTGCGACGAAGAATTCTTGCATTTGGAGCTACGTCATGCGCTCATGTGAATATGATAGTACCGAATTGTTAAGGGTAAAGCTGTCACTGTCAATGCGCGTAGCGGACAAGCAGTTCCAAAACGCTGTAAAAAACTGGCTGTCGGCATACCAACCCTTTTCAGTAAGAAGAACCGACTGACAGGGAAAGTGGTGCAGTCCGACTGTTAGATCTCCAGCAAGAGGGTGCTTATTGTGCGCATTATAGGCTTGTGAAAAACCTTCAAAATCTTGGGAACACCAATGAACCACTGTGAGGTCCAGATTTCCTCCACATAATCTTAGTCTGTTAAACACTATGCAACTTTCGGTAGTTCATCGTCCCCACAACTGCCTAACGTGATGGGTAGTGTTTGTAAAATGTGAATGTGGATGAGAGGATATCCAAAATATCTATGAATTTCTAATTCAGGGTGTGACATAATATGAATATAGTAATCAAGTATCAATGTAATAAAGGTACAGATGAACAATTATTTATAGAAAAAAAGAAGTCAGTGCACAAGACTACACAAACTCAGTAACAGAAATGTTTAAAATACATGGAATCGAGCCCAGCATCTTTGATGGAGTCCCTGAAGGAAAAAAACTCTTTGCAACCATAGCAGAAATTAAGTCATTGTCACTGGAACAATCTCCACGAGATGACAAAGTCAACTGTTTGCACAAAGCAATCTGGTAAAAGTAGTCATGTTGGCTGATGAAGGTCAGCTGAATGTTCACACTGACCAGGTATGGCACCGAGACGGGAGTGACAGGCTTGTCCCTGGTACTGATGGGGCACTTGACCTCAACTATCAGGTCATCAGACACAACACCATCTGGTGAACATGCTAGGCAGGGTGAGTTTGGGACACCACAATCCGATATGGCTCGACTTTGGCTTCAGTCAACCCGGCATATTTCCTAAGAGCCACAGACTCATTGTGGATGCCGTGGTTTATCACTATCCGTTGCGAGCCCGGCGTTACGTCCGCCAGCTATCTTCACTTAGTTTTATGAAATCGTGGTGATTTGCAATTCCATATTGGTTTGCTGGGAGGAAGAGCTGCGAGGTAGACTTGCGGCAGGTGGATGTGGACGCGAAGTTGACACATTTGGTCATGAAAGATGAGTTGTAGTCTGGCATTGAGCGGTAACTGTATGGCCATTCCAAGAAGTTGCTGACCTCAGCTTCAGGTTCAGCGTCTTCAGCTTTATTTACAATTGTTGTAAGGTCAGAGGACCGTACTTATCCATGAGTGATGATTATCCTCAAGGTTTTCAACGATATAACTCAAAAGGTTCGATCAAAAATAACGTAGGACGTTGTGAAATCTTCTATGTATACCACGCGTATATGACCACCGGAAGCGGCCGCATAACAGATCAAAACTCGCGGTCTCTCATTGCACATTGTGATTTTTCTGCCATCGGCTAGCAATATTTTCTCATACTCTCGTGTAATAATTTTCTGCCTAGATGGATCCTCCTGACCTGTTACTCTCTGTAATATAAGTCGATTTTTTTAACATTAATACATTATAGTGGGCTATAACCTCAGCTCATATCACACAGCAATGTCTGCATAGCAGAGGGAGAGATAGAGAGAGAGAGAGAGAGAGAGAGAGAGAGAGAGAGAGAGAGAGAGAGAGAGAGAGAGAGCAATAACGAGGTTTGCTTGGAGACCCTACCAATCTGTCGAACTGCTGTTGTTGTTCCTGTGCAGGCTGTGGGTGGAAAGGCGAGGCAGTTAACCACAGGGACCAGCTTTTAATCGAAGCTCGTTTGTTTTTACTGGATTAGGGTGTATTTGACAGCTAAGGACATTTGCGGCATTTGTTATTAAATCGTTGTTGGCTTTTATTGGCCACATACGGCGTCTAGTCAAACCAGTGCTGCGTAATGTTATCTATAAATATTTTATCCCGGTCCACGTCATGGTCCAGTTTCATTGGTTTTCCAGGTCAAGGGGTGCTTAAAAATACGCTATACCACCACTACAAATAACATCAAATCGCCGCACGGACTCACTTGAGTGCCTGTGTAAGTAACCGTTCACAACCTTATATTTCCAAGAACATCTCCTGCAGGGATAATGAGCTGAAGTCAGAAACGATCATCTCTGAGATAATATTCTTGCAGATTGTCTGGCATTGCCAAGGAAGAAAATTACCTATCCATGGCAAAAACATTAGTGAAGGTATGCCTCGACTCAACCCTAATCTGCGCCGTGACCCCTCACTTTATATCCGCACTAACCCAACCCTTATGCGCACTGATCCCACCCTTATCCGCGCCGTGACCCCAAGGTTATCCCTATACTTATATGCCGAGACCGAAATGAAATGGCTATGAACTGCGTTTATAGCAGTCCTGTGTGTAATGCATAGCATTTGATTTAAGTTATAAGTGTTTGACATAGATGCGACTCATCACGAGATGCGACTCATCACGGCACAGGTACCACCGTTTGGGAGGACAACATTTAATTAAAGTTTTTGTCTTGATGGCAGTTTTGACCTTGCATATATGTGGTACAATTTGCAACCGGCTAGATGCTGCCGTTTGGGCAGAGAAGGTTGACTTACTGACATACAGCCAGACACATGGGCACTCAAACTATCTCCAAGATATATAAGAAAATGTAGTTTATTCCAGGATCCAGTCCGGTTAGGATATAGAGCATAGTGTGTCAGGGCTAGAATGTCTTTGAGATACTGGTGGATTTGCTCTGTGCTGTTGACTGCGGTTGAGTCCTGGTACTGAAGGAACTAAATACATAGGCCCTTGGTTTGGCCGACTGAAGTGTGGAGAGCTTTCTGCGTCAAATATATGTTTGTCAATAAAAGCTTCATCTGCTACATAACGTTGATCAAGAGCAGAAGAGTTGAGGAATGGAGCTTGATTTGTCAAAACATGCCCACAACCAACCGGAGCTACGATTCAAACTTCCCCGTACATGAATTGAAGCTGTGTGTCACCTATGCATTGAAATGGCTTTTAGGGAGGTGACCAAAATAGTTAATCTGTCTGTGAGCATAGTCAGTGCATTGGTTCCGGTCTTACTCTAACCTATCAGTTTTCTCCTCGTTCCCATTATCTCTGTGGAATCGTCATCGCCAGTCAGCTCAATTTGGTAACATGTATGCCTTTAAGCAGAATAATGAAATACAAAAGGGATTTCTTGAACAGCGCCAAATTTGAATCTAATGGCAGCAAGTGTCAGATCGCAACATGTTAATGCCGCGTTCTCATCCGCTTTCGTTCCGACTCGCATCCCAGTTTGTAACAATTGGTTATATTGATGAATTAACGATTTCAAAGTTAATGTAATGGTTCTTGTAATGCGTATAGATAACGTATCTTGCCTGGCATAACCCTCTCATTTAACCAATGGTATTCCAACTTATAGAGATGACACAAGAGTATCTGCTCGAATTGCTCCAGCTGTAGACAGTGCCTGTCCAAGGACACTTAATTTTATGCTTTTTCATACTCATCCCATAACCTGGCGCATAATGTTATCTGTTCCTTATTTGAGTGTTCTATACACTTATGCGATATGAAGAAATACAGTCAGCAACATTGATTTTATGTACAATTTTTTGTCTTGTACAGATATCAATGATTGATATTCTGAATGTCAGTGTTTGTTTACGCGTATGATGACTTGTTTCTCTTTGAATGCAAGTGGCATTCTAATTTTTCCTTGTGTTTGGAGTGGAGTCGAAGAATGGCTTCAAATGCCCTCGTTCTTGCTAGGTTCAAAGGAAAGGCACGTTTATCTGACCACATAAAGCAACAACACCAACGATTCGTCTGAATGTGCGTCTGTTCTTTTATGCAAGGAAAACAGGCGTATCATTTGGCCTCTCTAATATATCTTGAGCGATGTTTTGTTAAAGTTGATTGTCATAATAGCACATGGGTGATGGTGGAATCTGCCCTGTTCGACAAATTTGCGCTATGGTATTTCCAATATCCTGCTGCTTGTCATCCGACATTGGAACGAGGTGGCAGAAAACACAGCATAAGCTGCCTCCACCCATTGAATACCATAACCACCCACAGGTTGTACGAAACATCGACTGGCACTTTCGTGCAAAATTTTCTTGCAAGAGAAAAGAAATTGTTGCTCTGTCTCCTACTTTCAATTTCAAGAAACTGGCGCTTGGTTTCATATGAGGATTATATACTTTAAGAAGCAGGATCAGAAATGATGGACAGGGGGATTCAGACCTTGTAGATGGGATTGTGTTATGCCGGTATAACGTACCGGCATAATTTTTTTTATTGCAGATCAAAGAATTATGGATGCTGCTTCATGATAATCAATAGTAGCTGCAGTAACTACCACGCCCAATTCGCACGTCAAGGAGAAGGTGGAAAGGAAGTACTTGATTGCGGAATATGGCTCGCTCCACCAGCAGTGAGTAGTAATGAAAGCAGCTCGTATAGGATAGGATCGATCCCTATCGGAGATTGGGGGCAGTATCCACCTCGATCACCGAGCAATCATATATGATGGTGGTGATAATGAAAAGTATTATATCAACCAGAAAAAAAGAATAATTCGCTAAGTTCACGGTTTTTCAAATGTTTTTTGCATGCCATTCAAAGATTAACCCCTACTCAGAAATGGTGCCCATGTGATCATTCTTGTGAACGACAACGAGAACACTTTGGTATTTAGTAAGCACCTTATATACCTTTGTCGCGGAGCCCGTCCTTCCGTTCGTCAGCGCCAAACAACATATGAACCCCTCTAATGTTACATTCTCCTTGCAAAAATCAACGATGCATGACCTTTAACCCCTTAGTTAACAATGAAAAGTTATAACTGATACAAAAATCTCGTGTAGCATGTAAACCCAATGAGGACATCCTCAAATAAGGAATGTCTGATGCATTTAGGTGGCAAGTTTTGTCAATACAGCTTGTTGAATATCATAATACCAACACTTTTGAGCATTCTCATATGGTTCAATTACCAAGCAATATGACATAATAATGGGGGCACAGTGACCCCAAAATTGTCTCATTAAGAACAAATTGTAAATGTTATAGTTTAGTCATGTCACAGCGTTGTATTGGAATTTATCAAAGAGCTCATAGCTTTGCCATAGCCCCGACTTGCTGTGAGAAGAGTGTGCAAATGAGTGAAAAACACACTTATCATCAGGTGATGCTACCACGAAAACAACGCAAGGGACTATTAATCCAACGTCAACGGCTCTTCTGATTGGTCGACGCGACCACACCCCCGAATTAATAAGAAAATTCCATGTGTTTTAAAGGGACGCTATGACAAAGCACCATGCTGCTCACAGTTGGTGTTCACATATCTTCTCGGGCAGAGACACGAGTGGTCGTTCGAACGTAGCCATACGCTCTTTAAATTTATGTCAAGAGCAGCTTTGGGGCCTGTGTTGTTTTTTAACTATAGATTTTGTTCCTGTTCTTGCCTGCTATCACGGACTTTGTATCTGTATTTATACACGACAAACAATTACGTACCAAGTAATCCACCTACTTTAAGACGTTCCTTCTATCCAGGGTTGTGCGGTGATTATGTATATGCGCAAAAGCTATCTTTTAATTATATGAGTTTTTCGAGTCTAAATATCTCTATAAACGATAGGTTTACATTTGGTATTGAAGGATCTTTTTAAAAAAGTCCATACAATATGGTCAATAGAGCATTTGCGTAATAATTATTACTTAAATATTGCCCTCACGAACGTCACAATGTTTTTTGGGTGTTTGATTGATGGAGTGCACTTTTGCCCCGGTCGCCGAGTACTGCCGTGGGTTCAGTAGTTAAAACAGCAGCTTCCGACAAACAGCTGTAGTTGCCCTGTCGACAGATTGACATATTTGTGTTGCACCATGGACTAACGGAACACATCGAAGCTATTCCGCTGGACTATTGGAGAGAGAAGAAATACGTGGGACGCTGCATCAAAAGTTTGGTGATAGTAGAGTTTTAGTGCTAGTGGACTTATTGAATTGGGCACTTCATTTTCAATTATGGATAAGGAGAAAGAAATGTCAATTGGCGAAGATGAACTGGTTTCAGTCGACCCAAAAAAAGGTTAGTCCGCTGATTGCACCTTTTAATTTAGCTAATAAAACCTATTTGACTAGACCCAACGTATAGCTTTAAATGTCTGTGTCCTAAGACGTTAACGAACTCCCACCCACCCCGCAAGCGACCTGAACACTAACACAGACATACAGCCACATATATACACACATTCATATTAACGCACACAAACACGCACATACACGTGCTGGATTAAATAAGTGAAGGGCATGTGGCAAACTACATGTTCGGGGGTTTTTTTTATAGCAACTAAGAAATATAAGGCGTCAAGTTGAGAATTTTGGGAGGCCCTTTTTGAGACCCCTGCATGTGGGGGGGCCGGGGGAACTTGCACCTCTTGCCTCGTGGTAAATCCGACTCTGACGCAGACTCACATCCACACACGCAGAAATGGTTAAAAGGTATTGTGTCCCTTAATTCTTCAAGCCATTCTCCCAGTCGAGGATGCGCCTGTGTATATATACCAGGTAGCGGGGTTGGGGTCAGACTTTCGCTCGCAGGCTTTGAAAAAGCGCACAGTTTATTTCGATGTTGAAGTATTCAAGATCACCGCATTGATAATAAATATGTGATATTTGATAATTATGTGGTAATGATCTCAACCGTAATACAATTGATGATGATGATGATGATGATGCTAATGACAAAGCCAACAGTCCAAACATAATCAATGATGTCGATGTTTTCAGTGCCTTGGTGGTGTTCATGCCGATTTGCCCTGGCTCTCGTCGCCTTTTTCGGCTTCGTTAACCTCTACGCCTTGCGTGTTAACCTCAGCGTGGCTATGGTGTGCATGATCAATCAGACCGCCCTGGATGAGGTCGACTCAGCTGTCATCAACGACAGCCACACCAGAGCCATAGACTCAGACACCCAGTGCCGAGCTGACCTCACTAATGCGACTGTCAAGGTAATCACTGCCAACTGTGCATGCTGTCCTTAGCCTCGAATCGCTTTACGAAGAGTCGGTGTGGTATTTCCAGTTTACTTTTCGTATCAGAAGGACCCCCTGACTCTTAAGGGTCAGGGGGTTATCGAAGTACAATGTACCATGGCGTGGAGTTATGAAAGACTCAGCCGACGTTTCAAGTTCCAACAAGAAGCGTAGGTAGTTAGGTAGTTGATGCCAGAGTGTCCAAATGATAAATAGAAACAACAAGTGATATCATTTAGAAACAGGCACTCAGCACATGTCAACTGTAAGCAAGTAACATCAAACGAGCTTTTGACAATTGTTCCTCAAGAGTTGAATAAATGTATTATCCCTATGACCCTATTTGAGGTCAATAAATTGACACTTGGTATATACATTTGTAATACGACGGTAGACCAGATTATATAGTTGGAATCGTATTTTAAGTCTCAATTCAATAATGATCTAGCCTGCATCAAAGCATTCGTATGTGAAGTCATAATTTAAAAACCCATATATTTATTGAATGGTACGGACATAATCATTTATCTACAACGGATCATGTCCAAAATGGTAAGCATGTGCTAAGAAGAGGTGACAGTGCGGTTATATTTAGAAATGTATGCTTGACACTTGTCATATGTAAGCTATTACTATTAGTACAAGTGTATATCGCGTGTTACAGAAATATCTTATCCATTGTCATCATATTATTAACCTCTATGGTTTGAATGAATATCCAATTTTATATCCAAATCGAAGCATTTATAAATTTATAAATGGGTGTACATGGTGGTCGGAAATACATAGCGGTGCATAGCAGCCGTTGTGGTACATAACAGCTTATACGTAGTTACATGGCTTTAAATCTAAATTGGCTTGCAACTAATGACAGCGCGTGGAGTTTAGGCAGCTGGAACCAATTGATGACGGAGAAACACTCAATGCTGCTAGCAAACATGAATGCTGTACAGCGGCTGTGCAATAACAACTGCCATATGGTGCGGGACAATAGTGCATTGAAAGAGCAATGATATGAGGAAGGGAAATTGGAAAGCCTGGCAAACGTAGTCGTTTTCTCCCAATTTTTTTTTTGCTTTGGTGATGTTGCTTGTGATAGGGCATACTGTTTCGATTGAGTGAAGCAATAAAAAGTGGAATGTAGGGCAGACAGGCTGTGGACTACATGACACACAATACGTTTGATGGATGTTTTGCACTTGTTTCTGCCGAGTAGAGAATTGAGGTGAATGCCGTTTCTGGACCATTTGCTGAATGGGAACGGTCCAAAAACCTCTGTGTGTGTGGTATATGATGTTGGGTTCCACTAGGAGCAACTGCTGAAGGTAATGGTTGTATTTCTTAACCAATGATTTGAACCCTTCTACGGAGATAGTGCTTACGTTGTTGATGCGATGCAGTATGGAACAAACTACTACATGCTTAACTCAATGTCACCTAATGAGGGTTAGAGCCAGCTCAGTGACCTCCAACAAGGTCATTGGTTCCTATGTCAAGGATGACACAATCTTGACAGGTTGTTCGGTGGTGTGGTAGCTTTGAATCCTCTGAATCCGTAAAGTTAAGCATGCAGCTCTCTATACCCTTTGAGTTACATCAGTAGTCCCTCAGCACAGACTCTTATCTGCATCCCACAGCTCTAACAGAGGAGTTACAGTGTGATGACACTAGCCAATAGAACACAAGGCGTAATAAAGAAGAAAAAATGTTTTGTCAAGGGATAGAGCTATTTGAATATGATGCATGAAGTTATACAAACGTCTTATATTCAGAGGTTGATTTAAACTCGTTTGACTGCAAAGATATTATATATTAATTTCGTGCATTTTAGCTCTGTAGTGCGAGGATGAGGGTATCAATCAACTGTCACGAACAATGCATATCATTATATTGGATAAGTAATATGATATGAGTAAATTATTACTTATTATTACATTGAGTTGACAGTTACTTCGATTGCTTGATTTCTTGATCATCATAATTGTTTAATGTGAATATAAAATTTGAATACGATATAATATTGTTTACGTTTGCTGGTGATAACGTCGTGCAAGGGGTTGGTAGAATTGTTGGGGGCATGGTGGATGAAAGAAATGCAAGAACGCGTCCCTTTGCATTTTGTTACTTATTATGCATTTTAGTGAATGAATTATGTATTTGGCCTCAATCACATGTATTTTGGGGTTTCTATATGGCTTAGTGACATGGATTGATACATCTACGGCAATACCATTCAGGTATTCGGTCTATTTTGATATACACATTCAAGTCGTGGGTTCAGTTTGAGAAAAAAATGAGAGTGATGAATTATGTTAATTTCATTCGTCATAGTGACTTTTATACTTCACTTTACAATGCCAACAGTGGTGATACGGACAAGGCAGAATGTCAGCATTAATATGAGTCTGATGGGACGACTTGCTTCAAAGACTATTTGATATATTACAATTCACATTGAAGTAGTTCAATAGTACTGTAGAGTCTACTTAGGAAAAGTGTAATGTCAACAAGTTTGTTGGGCCATCCATTGCCCCATCAGGCTTGCAGCTCCTGATTTTACCCTTTTTACTATGGATCGTCGCTATATAGAAGTGGGTGGATTATGTTGCCCGCCTTCTGTGACGCATATGCCACCAAAGGTATCAATACCAGCAGATTTTGGGTGCCCGCCATTTATCTGTGGATGATTTGTGTGTCTAAAACCTAGCCTACTGGCATAGACCACCCTACATGCATAAAACATACATTGAAACCCAATACCCATAAACAAGTGGATGGATATCCAATAATGTAAAATGGTTGTGGACACTGCATATTTTTCCAAAGCCACTGGTTGTTTGGAATATATGGTCACGCTTATTTCATATCGACCAATAAATAGCCCCATGATCCCGACACAGCATCCAAAAAAGCCACTTAATGATACACGGGTACAGTTGTTTGGTCAGTCAATACGGAGGGACTATGTAAATGAATGTTTTTGAACGGCATGGTATGGGGTGTGTGTTGTTGCAGGATGGAGAGTTCTCATGGGACAAGTCGACCCAGGGTCTCATCCTTGGATCCTTCTTCTGGGGCTATTTACTCACTCAAATCCCAGGGGGCTGGCTTGCAGAGAGGTAAGCCGTGTACAACCCCTTAAAATCATCTCTGGTCCCAGCGACATCTTCCCTGGGGGCCTTCATTAACATTCAAACTGTTGTTCCTGAAAATACCATGAAACCTGAATTCTTGATAACCTTAAAAAATCAATAACAAACAAGTCCGACGCCCACCCCCCCCCCCCCCCCCCCCCCCCCCCCCACACACACACACAAACATTTTTAATGATGGCCACCAACGGCTGTTTGGTGAAAGGTAGCAAGATCAAGAAGACCATTTGTCCCTGTTTAGTACTTGCAGGTCAAGTCACATCTAGATCATTTAACTCAAACACTTCCTCGATAAGTAGTACTTTCGCGAGGTTTAATATAGTAATTGTCAATGTAATGCGTTTTTCAAGCTGTGTACGAAGGAATGTGTCGGATTTCGGTGTTTATTGTTGAATATAGCTCGGTATTGTCAGTAAATGTAAACAACCCCCCCCCCCCCCCCCACATCAAAGTCAAACTATATCTAATGTACAGGACCATACGAAATCAAAAAACTAATTGTTAGACATAATCTCTTTTGTAGTAAGCCATATTGGGATGTATTCGTTAATTTATGCTCAACCAAGTGTTCAGTCAGTTTGCCTCTGGTACTGTTTTCAGTATTTTGTTTACTACGAAGTTTAGACTGACAAGCCGATAACTTACCGTCTGTCGATTTTATCATAATAAACCTCAGAATCGGATTATGCTTCTGACAGAGTCGCCTCGTTGATAATTTATCATTGTTGTCGCTCGGAGCCTTGGCTGGCTCTGAGCGTCAGTTGTATTGACATAGCTAGCGTGCAAAACTTGCACTGAAATACAATCTCCGCACCGTACACCGTAAATCTTCCTCCTCCATGTCAGAACAGCAATGCAAACACAAAATCTATACTGATGGCGTATCTGCGTCACAGCGAACTTTGAATTCTAGGATTAACATAATGGCGCAATAATACATTTTGAAGTGGCATTCTTTATGTCGAGCCTTATTACACAAAATATTTGTACAAAACGTCCATACAAATTCGACATAAATTTGTATAGCGCTGATATATAACTTGTAGGTTGTCCTCTTAAAACCTCTATTTCGACTTAACTCATCATTTACACATCACCCACACATCACCCACACGTCATTTAAACATCATTTACACATCAGTTACTCGTGGCCTATACATCATTTCACAAATAACACATGGCCTACACATCATTTATTCATCACCAACTCATCATTTACACATCACCTACACTTCATTTACATATCATCTGCTCGTCATTTTTACATTACCCACGCATCATATACACATCATCTACACATCATTTACACATCATTTACTCATCACTTGCACATCGCCTACACATCATTTACACATCACCCACGCATCATAAACACATCACCTACACATCATTAAAACATGACCTACTCAATGCCAACATACACATCACAAACACAGCAGTTGTCGAATAACTTCCATGTCCTTCACCACACCTGGAAAACTATACACTATGCTTGCAGGTTTGGAGGTAAGGGCGTGTTTGGTTGGTTCATGCTGATGACGGCTGTGGCCACCATTCTGACGCCCGTAGGTGCCCGGTTCAGTCCCTGGCTGCTGGTTGTCCTCCGTATTATACAGGGACTCGGGGAGGTCTGTCTCCTTATCACGAATTGACAGCTTAGCGCTTCTTATTCCTTGTCATCTTTAAAGTCTTAGATGCATATTTCGTTTGAATATAGAATAACATATTATCTTTTATGCCGAGAAAACCATTCCATTCTAATGATAGTACAGTGTAAGTATACGGTTTCACTTAAAGAAATCCATTTTGTTTTCTTCAAACTCCTGTTTCCTTTTCAGGGGGTAGTGTTTCCTGCTATGCACAGTATGTGGTCGAGCTGGGCGCCACCTCTTGAGCGTAGTACCCTCATCAGTTTCTCTTACGCTGGTAGGTCGTGGTTCACACGCCACTCCACACACCGTTTAATACTCATTGGTCTGACTATCGAACATTCACTTGTAAACACCACCGCGATGCTTTTGTGTTTCAGCCGTGCAATGAGCTGTGAGTAGCTTGTTGACTTCAAATTTGCGATTAACTAATTTGTAAGAAAAGAATAACTTTATACGTGCAGGAGCCCAGATCGGCAATGTGATAACCATGCCCATGTCCGGCTTGTTGTGTGACTATGGCTTCGATGGTGGCTGGGGTTCTATATTCTACATATTCGGTAGGCATGGTAACGTCGCTGAGTTACCTCTTTTACGAGAAACACGCCTAGCCATGATATAACAACATATTCAATTATACGAATTCAATGTGTTGGCGAGTTTACTTTCAGCAAATCGCTATAATGCTATTCTTTGGTTCGTTATAGATGCGAATGTGGTGAGTTTCGTTATAGTTGACCCGGACCTATTTCTTTGGTAGCGTAGGTGGCCTGGGAGTTGTGTGGTTCGTTGTCTGGATGTTGATTGCTTCCAACGAACCCCACGGACATCCGCGTATCACCAAAGTCGAACGGCGCTACATCGAAGACGCTATAGGAGCCTCGAAAGAGATGGACCAACAGCGTAAGGTAAAAGCATCAGCATTAACTCAAGACACCTGACAAATCAACTGACAAAGGGAGGGACAGGTAGGTTTTTAAGGGGGTCAGAATCTCTTCGATTTTTCACTCTGGAATCTAATGAAAATGATTACACTCGCCAAAAACCGAGTATGTTTTTTCTTTTATTCCACCCCACAACTTACTTAGCATGTGATATCTTTATGTGTTTCACATTGGATTTCAATCATTTCGTTGCCTCAGTGTTAAGGTCACTCTAAGTTTAAAACCAGACTTCAAATCAATTATCCCTCCGAATCAGCTCACAAGTACATGACCCTTCTCCACAAGGAATGTCAGGAAAAATGTGTGTCCCCATCGCACGGTCTCACGACCCTCACTGACCCATAAATAATTGACAATCCACAAGTGAAACATCATTCTGATAGCCTGGTTCATTGATTATAGGATAATACATCATTACTGATGTAAACTGCTATGACGATGTATATGCGATCTGTACAGGCGATGGGCACGCCGTGGAGGAAGATTTTTACATCCATGCCTGTCTGGGCGATTGTGGTCGGTCACACGTTCGCCAACTGGGGCACATACACCCTGCTGACAAACATTCCTACGTATATGAAGGAGGTCCTTAAATTCAACATAAAAGCTGTAAGTGGACGTTTTAAAACTTTGATTGAGATAGAAACAGATGATATGTCACTAACACAGAATAAAGATCATCAACGGGGTCAACATGCGATTGTTTCCGCCGGTAGAACGGTCTCTTCTCAGCCATCCCTTACATCATGTTCTGGCTCTTCATCAACGTGGGGGGCTACCTAGCGGACGCCTTGAGGTCACGTGGCTTGCAAACCAAATTGGTCAGGAAGATTATGTATTCATTAGGTATGTTACCGCGTCAACTGTCCGGCATACCAAGCGATGTAAGTCGGTGATCACATGAATTTTTAACTTTAATTGATATTTCGCAGGTACAATTCTTCCCGGTGTCTTCCTTATCGCTGTGGGCTATATCGATTGTAGTCAACCCCATGTGGCCATCATCCTTCTCTCGCTAGGGGTCGGTCTGAGTGGCTTCCAATACCCCGGATGTATGGTGAACCACGTGGACATTGCTCCTCCATTTGCGGGAACTCTTTTCGGGATATCAAATACTGCCGCGACTTTACCGGGAATTCTGGCACCATATGCCATTGGCGTCATCACCAAAGATGTAAGTTCTATCTGAAAGCAATTGTTTTCCGTTTATTGAACTTAAATCTGAATCAATACTAGTCAAACATTGATGATTTTGATTAATTTTATAGCAAACTCAGGCTCAATGGCAAATCGTCTTCTACATCTCGGCGGCTATATACCTAGCTGGTGCTATCTTCTTCGTCACCTTCTCTGACGGTGAGATCCAAGACTGGGTCATTCCGTACATGTTCGACACTCCCGAGCTGAGCGAAGTAAAGGACGAACTCACGAAGGATGTGACTGCAAATAACAGCCAGGGTAACAACGCAGTGGATAGCGAAAGCCTCCATTATCACGAGCAAACTATATTGTAAAAAACGTCATAATGCTAAGTTTAGTCATTTGTCAAAATCACGAATTTGCATAATGATCCATGCATGTCATAATGACCAGGTGCTTTGAGATAGAATAATGTAGGAAGGGTATTGCTGTTTCGAACCTAGAATCATTAAACATTGTACTTGCTGGAAATAACAAAGGCAAACATGGCTTCTTGAACAAGGTTTCTTGTATGCAAACAACAGCGCTAGAAGCTTGGTGTGGTGCTTTATTACTTTTGTGGTTTTTGACCATTCTCATCCTCATCTATAACTCATGATGGATGTAAATATGGTGTATATTGCTTGTTAATAGATGGGTTTTATATCTTACATTTCAATCCGATCACAAATGTATATTTTGCGTGTGCTTTTTTAAAAGTTTTTATTCCTTTTGAAATGTTGACCGAAAGCAAAGTGATCAGTCTTCCGTTTCAATTATATCAAACTTTAGTTGTAGTGTGGATGACGAGAGACATTTATGATATATATAGATCATTGAATATTAAGTGAATACAAAAAGGCGGCTTTACATGGCGATATGTGTGTGTTGTTGTTATTTAGTTCATGTGCGGTTCCTAGGCCATGCTCGACCATATCTGTGTGTAATTTGTACTATAGATCCTTTATCAATCGGAAGGCATCTAGATAAGGGTGCTGCAGTTACAGTGAATAATTAATGCTTTATGTTTGTTTCATGTACTATTATCACTTAAACATGCCACAGCCATTTATCCAGATATGCATATATATAGTAAATTATACAAATAAACAATTTTGTATGGTATGAGGAGGCATTTGTAAATCTGTAAGTTCCGAGGGAGAGGAACCATGCCAGTGATCATTATGCTTGATAATTGATGATAGAGGGAATATCACGAACTCTGGCCAAACGACGTATGTGTACGCCAAACAACCCACTCTGTTCAATTCTGTTCACCCACACCGCGTCGTTGAAACTATCACATATAGATAGGAGTCTGCATCTTATTCCATATTGACAGCAGGTATACCACCAATTGGGTCGTCTTCTTCATCCAGTTCTTCGATTGCTGCATGCATTTGTAAGTTCCCTGGTGAAAACGTACCTTAATAAATCCCGGTGATGCCTAACATGGCGCACAATCCGTTATATAAGACGTACAACGCACCAAGCGTCCATTGACAAATATACCACATATTCATGATATGCAATATAACGTATACATTTAGCTTTTTTATGATCGGTGTTACTGAAATATATCCACCTTCCACCAATTCCCTCTGGCATCTCCCAGATCCAGTGGATAGCATTTCACCACGAGCCTCTCACGGCGTGACAACATTGTCCATTGAGTGACATTGATTATATCCAAATTAGACAGGCGTAAGTAGTGGCTGAAGGGGCTGTCATGAGGGTCAATGATCCGCGATAACTTGACTAGGATGGGTACAGGGGTGGTTAGATAAAGCAAGGCGACTGGCAAGCCCTGCAATAACAAAGTCCATCTTCGCGGGGCATGGTCTATTTATTCTGTTGCAAATGTCGATGAAGATATTGAGACCTACTCGTTTGTATGTCGCCCGAGGAGAAGACCTCAGTCGTCTACAGTTCACACCACATCCTAGTTAGCTCCACTCCCCACTGGCGCCGCAGCACATCGAGGTCGGTGGTTCTGTGCGGGTTGGACCAAGCATCAGCAGCGGACGTAACAGCAGAGACAATCTTGCCACGGTATGTAACTGGCTCTGTAATCATAGGCATGATTGGATATATGATAATAAATATGGTACACTTCGTTTGACCGTTTTGGTTTGTCACACCCAGTTCGCAGTGGAAAGGATACTAGTGCCGGGGTTGTAGAGAACAAGATGAGTGGCCATGAAGGGGACTTGTCTGGCAAGCAGCAGGCAGCTCTTGATCGGGTTTGTTTACTAACAACTACGCAACAATCGGACGCTGCCAACGCGATAGTAATACTGAGTGAACAATACTGTAGTTAAGAGTAGCTGTAGTGGGTTGATTAAAAGCATCATTGAAGCGTAGTCGACCGACTCGTGGAATCATCATCATCATCATCATCATCATCATCATCATCATCATCATCATCATCATCAACAGTAGCGGCAGCAGTAACAACAGCAGTAGCAGCGACAGTAGCTGTAGCATTGTTGTTCTTCGCCGTCTTGTGCCGGCCTTAATCTTGAAACGGATGTTAGGCCTTATGCATATTCATAACCTTGACCTGATTCAGATTTGAACTCGATTTCCTTTGAAAGGTTGCTTTGGTGATTTGTATGTTTTCTAATTATCCTCTTATAGTTGTGTTGGGCTTAACTGCATTTTTTTCACATGTTTCAGTTCAAGACGAATCTCTCGGATATTTGGTGTAAGGAGTTCACGGATTACTATTTGTTACGATGGCTGCGGGGTGAGTATCAGTGTTACGTGTGTACATCTCTCTGGTGGGTGTGGGTAAGTTGTTAGTGGGGTGAGGGGGGGGGGGCGTTGCTGTGGGGCAGGGAGTGGGGGCCGCAGTGTGCGTCGGTTAGTTGATGCTCATCACCAGGGAGACGGAACTGATTCTTCAGTTATAGCTGTACCTAAAACGAAACATAGATGATTATTTATTTATTGCTGCATTTACAATGAGACACAACTGATTGTTTAGTTATTGGCGTATCAGAACTGATTATTTAGTTATTGGCGTATCAATTGTAGCAGAACTGATTGTTATGTTATTGGTGTTTGTACAGTGAGAAATTGTTTAGTAATTGCTGTGTCAACAATGAGATATAACTGATAATTTAGTTACTAATGTATCAACAGTACATTTGTTGCTGCATCTGTAATGAGGCAGAACTTACTCAGACCATCACCTGTGTGTTTTTCAGCGAGGAGTTTCGACGTGAAGAAAGCAGAGAAGATGTTTAGGGACGTATGTGAATACAATTATAACGGGCGTGTTGCTGTATGCTTAGTGCCGTGGTGGTGGGGATTGCACAGGGCCGTTATTGTTTGGGATGCTAAGAGCTGTAATGATGTAGATTGCCTAGAACCGTTATGGTATTGGTGCTGATTGCCGTAAATGTAACCGTTTCTTAGGCCATAATATTATAGGTTTACTGAGGGTCGTAATATCACAGGGTGTTAAGGGTTTTAATGCTATATGGTTACTTCGGGTCTTAATGGTATAGGATGTTATGGGTTGTAATGGCAAGGTTTACTTCGGGTTTGGATGCCTAGGGTCGTAATGGTTTGGGCTACTTTGGTTCGTAATGGTTTGAGATGATTAGGTTCGTTATAGACATAACCTTTGGGACGTATAAATATAACCTGGACCGAAATTGTGCAAATCGCATTATTTCAGTAGAGCTAATATACTTAACGTTATGACGCTATTCTATGTTAAGGGGCTGGTTTGTTGTTCTATTCGAGCTAAATGTGATAAGGCTGCATATTGAAACGTCAAATCGCTGATAATTGTCTCTAATTGTCATTCATACCCTTTCTCGTAAAGCATGCTAGTCAATATATCGGGAACACGAAAAGAATAAACATCAAATTTAGTTGGTTATTTAGAGAATGACGATGTCATATGAACAGGGGCGTCGCCAGGGTGATTTGGTTGGGGGTGGTGGGGTGTAACTAAAATTTTGCCGACTGCGGGATAACTATCTAAGCGTAGCGCCACCAAAAGTTGGCGCGGAACTTTCAATTTGCCGACTGGACAGGATTTTGCCGACTGTGACGCGGACTGTCGGTTTGAATTGGGGTGTGTCACACCCCCCTACACCCCCCTTTGGCGACCCCCTGCATATGAATAAATCATCAATAAGACATGGTTAGAGATCATATGAAGTCTTATCAATCCGTTATATTGTTTCGCAATCCTATACAAACCCCCTGTTGCCGGCGGTTTTCGTATCTTTGCTGTGCAACGTGGAGTGGAACCCCCCCCCCCCCCCCCGCTATGATAACTGGGGTGCGGTGATATCGCCCTCAGACAACCGATAACATGACTCACCGCCGATTCGTGTTGAGTGATTGAGGTGATCACTGTAAACATAGTTCCTTAAGTGAGTTGTGACCTTACGCGTCGCTGTTACTCCCACGGTCTGGCCCACCCAATATGCGGGGCTTACAAAAAAAAACCCGATCCACAGGCAAGTTCTTGTTTCAACAACAAGAACAATAACACACAGACACACATAAACTTACACACACACACATACACGCACACATACACATACTCACATACGCATACTCACATGCACACACAAACACGCATATATATATATATATATATATATATATATATATATATATATATATATATATATATATATATATATATATATATATAAACACCTACACACAAAAGCACTGATATATACATATATACATGCATATATATATATCTGCATATATATGAATAAATTTATATACATACATGCATAATATATATATATATATATATTAATGTATCAATATTATATGTAAAATATATATATACACATATGTATATATTTATATATGTATATATATTTTATATATACATACATATATATATACACGCATATATTTATATACATATATATATATATATATATATATATACATATATATGTACACATATATTAATAAACACATACATATAAATATATATTTGTACACATATATATATATAATATATATATATATATAATATATATATATATATATATATATATATATATATATATATATATATATATATATATAAAAATCTATCCACAGGCAAGTTCCTGTCAACAACAACTACAATAACACACACACACACATACACAAACAAACACACACACACACATGCACATACTCTCATACACATACTCCATACACATACTTACATACACACACACAAACACATATATATACAAACAACTACACAAAAACACATAATATACATATACATATATATACATATATATAAACATATTTATATACATACATGCATAAATATATATCTGCATATATATTAATGTATAAATATTTGTATGTAAATATATATATATATGCACACATATTGTATATTTATATATATATATATATATATATATATATATATATATATATATATATATATATATATATATATATATATATATATATATATATATATATATATATATATATATATATATATATATATATATATATATATATAATATATATATCTGTATATATATATATGTGTATATATATATGTATATATATATATATATATATATATATATATATATATATATATATATATATATATATATATATATATATATATATATATTTTTATCTCACACTGGATTGACTTTTGCTATAACATCCCTGAATCAAAATAAATAGACTGGTCCTGTCATTTTCGACTATTTGGCCAACAAACATGTAATTTCGGAGGCCATAGCAATCTGTGCCAAACTTCAAATTTAAATTTATAAATTGAAGCTAAAACATCGCGTTTGTTACCCTTAAAGTACACTGACAAGGAGGTGTTCACAGTTCAAGTTTATTCATTGCTATGCATGTCAAACATAACTGCGTGTTAGGAATATTCCGTCAGAAACTTGGAATGCCATTATATCGATTCAGAGAAACATGAAATGAATAACTCCTAAGGTAACATTAGTCTATGTATATTTCATGCATATATCATACCGCTATCGCGTGATCAACAAATTTATCTACTTTTCAGACGATAGACTGGCGTACAAAACAGGGAATTGACAATATATTGTCCTGGACTGTTCCGGAAGTGCTAACCAAATATTACCCTGGCGGTTACTTCGGCCATGACAAGGAGGGATACCCAACATGGATTGATGTACTAGGCTACGTCGACCTCAAAGGTCAGGTCGAGTTAAATAGCAACTGCCTCGATGCTGTAAATCACAACAACGGAGTTATGGTGTATAATTTGTCTGCATGACTATCATAAGTTACATAATCGGTATTTTCGAGTTCCATAATCTTTGTGCCTATCTTTCTGTAGGTATGTTTCAATCGTCAATCGTCATCTAAGCGGGAAATAATCAAGTACAGAGTGTATATGACAGAAATAGCATTCCAAAGAATTTTTCCTGAATTAAGTGAAAAGGTTTGTGTTGACCATTCCTTCGAACACACACAATCATCATCGATTACATACTAGCCTAATTTTGGGATAAAATTTGAAAAATAAAGTTTCGATTATTCTATTGCATCAAACGTCCGCACTTGTATCACGACTAATACAGCTGTTTAACTCGCCTGGCATGTTCTGTTACTGTGTGCGTGGAAGTTCTGATGTGTGGAACTGGCTACTATTTATCACATATCTTATGGCTGTGTTTAGTTCGGCAAGAGGATTGACCAAGTGAATATGGTATTTGACATGGAATTGATTGGCATGAAACATGTATGGAAACCAGGTGCAACTATATCTGTTGTCATTATCTCACCTGCATAAAACAAATGGTGTTATCATTTAACAGTATTTTGGAGATTATCATGTTGATCTTTCGATAATTATCTGATCAAAACCCACACAGCACCATCAACAATGTTTATCATGATCATAATCACAGTAATCATCATCATTAACTTGTTCGCCATCTTTATCACAATGATTATTATCATGTTGTTGTCATCATCACTAACGTTAATTATCTACATTATCACCAATCCACTCTTATATATAATCGTCTTATTTGATGTGTTGAAAACTTTTCTATTCGTTATCATCAGCTATCGACACCTTCATTGAGATTCTGACAGCTCTGGAGTCTAATTATCCTGAGACTCTTCGCGTGGCCTACGTCGTCAACGGTAAAACTGACTTTATACTTTGAGAGTATTTTTATTTAATGGGTTGACCGATCACTGAAAATCAACTCATGATTTGTCTCACTGTCAAACAGTTAAGTCAGAGAGACCAATATTTGTATGTGATTATGTGTTCACGTTAAATAATTGGCAGCATTCAGTTTATTGCTTTACATACAATAAGTAACATATTCGCATTTACAAGTTCACAATGCCGCCATGGGTATTTATTTCATTGTTAGTTTCGTTCTCACAATCTTGATTTTTGTCCTTAAAGCGCCGCGTATCTTCCCTATGCTATTCAACCTCGTCAAACCTTTCCTAAGTGAAGACACCAAGCGGAAGATTAGAATCCTAGGAGGTATACGCTCATGAGATGAAAGTTATTTGGAAGTATGTTAAGACAAAAGTATAGTAAGACAAAACATATTTTTTTTCTTTATAATAACTCTCATTTGATGCTGCTCCAATCTTAAGGTGTAATTTTAATTGGTTTATCAGGGCTATATAGTTTATAGTGCAATAATATGATATAACATTCTGTTTATTTTCCCACGATGCTTAAGGGTCTTGGAAAGAACAATTATTGAAAGACTTTGATGCTGATCAGCTTCCGGTGAATTGGGGCGGCACGTGTACAGATCCGGATGGAGACAAGTACTGTCGCTCTCAGGTTCGTAAATTCAGCATCTCAACTTGGTATATTGAAATCATGCACTTATGTAAGTTATTTACGTCTCGTGGTCGTAATGCGTGTTTAAAGATATCAATGGGGGGCACTATACCTGAAGAATATAAAAAGACGAATATTGCTGAGAACATTGACATGAGTAGCTTCACAAGTATCGTGGTAGGGAGGGGTGACACTTTCCAAGTCGACACGGAGGTCAACGAACCCGGAAGTCTTTTGAGGTAAGTACATTGGTTCCGTTTCACAGCTAACCCCATACGGATCACTAGAACATATGCCATTGAATGTCGCCATCTTGTTGCTATCATTATATATATGTTAAACTTTTGTTAGTCAGTGATTATCAAAGAAAGTAATCTGTTGTTCACTATGAAGAGGTGTAAACTTGTTTCACACATATACCATGATTGACGCGCATCACTTCAGGTTCAACTTCTGGACGGAGGGTATGGATATTGGGTTCGCCATATACCGGCGGACAGGTAATGCCAATCAGAAGGTGTCTGGTATGGAAGTGGTCGTTCCCGCAGAGAGAGTCAACTCACACCTTGTGCCCGAGGACGGCACAGTGGTCTGCGATAAGGCTGGCATGTGTAAGTCGGACTACCTGATAATACCAGTAATTGTAAACTATCTGATCGCATCAAACATCGCGTGTAGAAAACAATTTACCAGTTGCCCATAAAACGAGGTTGCTGACTAAACCCATGTATTTTGCAGACGTTACAGTTTTTGACAACTCCTACAGCTGGGTTAATTCCAAGAAGATATCATACTTACTCGAGGTGGTGGATCCTAAATTAGACATGGTACTCCATAAGAACCAATCTGTGACCCATTTCTAGTCGATGAAGTCTCATATACATTTGTCTAATATTCCTCAGTTCTCTTTGGTACTAATTATCATTTTGCTACCAACTAAGGTTAAAATCAAGTCTATGCTGTTGACCTTTCATAGTTTGAAAAGAAAACATTGGATTGTACATTAAGTGAGGTTGATTAAGTTGATTGTGATCGGAAAGCTGCATATCACCTGCATGAATAATGGTTACTGTTTTATGTACACTTTTCTCGTTGAAATATAAATTGTGAAGTCAACATATACGATCGGGTTAATGTCCGTTTTGTTAAATCACGTGTAGTTGTCTCTCATGTCTGGTTAAATGTAGCAGTCTCTGTTGTCTGGTTTTGTGAAACAAGTGCTGCAGTTTCTGATGCCTGCTTTGATGAAGCAAGTATAGAAGTCTGTCATGTCGAGATTGTTGAAGAAAATGTGTAATTGTCTGATTTCTCGGTTGGTGAAGTATCCGTTCATAAAATGAGTAACTAGTTTTAAATCCCACTAAGCCATGTGTTATTCTGATGCGCCCATGTTGTTTTGTACTTCATTTATTGAGATAATTTCATTGCAGTTTGATTTTCATACCATGCACAACACCCGGTGTGAATTACTGTTCAAAACATGCTGGAGAATATTATCAGGAAATAATAGATATTTTTGTTAAAATGCATATTGAATAAACTTTTACGACATGATTTGGCACCATTGCTAATTGCCACGTAGGTAGTAAAGACCGTTAACTCGACCGAGAATGTTGTAAAGACCAATACCTCGACCACGTGTCCTCCTCCAAGCGTCATACCTCAACACTGTTCGACAAGGGGTATTTGCTAATTACCCAAAGTAAGACGCGAGACGTGCACGTTGTCACAGACTCAAATAATATACATTATGTAAATAATTAGCTCGAATGGAGTACCATGCGACTCTATTCTCCTGGAAATACATTTATTGGTATTTGTCCGCATTATGTTCATTAAATAACGAAGTAAAAACTTGGAGTCGCTTTGATTGGATGATATATCAATACAAGAGACATTTATTGATGTAGTGTAATACACTGTCATCGGCCAAATGACGGGTGCTGAAGGACATTCCTGCACTGCAGGTGCTACACGAAGCATTGATTTATTAGGGCTAATAATAAACGGCGTAAGGTGTAAGAAGTAATATTCGTTTATGTGAAATTATTTATTATAGCTCCAACAAATATGCTCCTTCGCTTGAAACGAACCTTACACTGTGATACAACGTGACAGGAGCTAGTTACATATGTTGGCCTAATAACAACCATAATAAACGGTTAAATAAACATTTTGTACGCGGTATATAAATCATCGACGCATACAGCATTATTTGAAACAATGGACCGGTAATATCAACCAAACACAAGGCTCAAAAGCACACAAGTAACAGTCACTGTCACTAGAGGTGAGTCACAAATTAGTTATTATGTAGTGAGATATCCATCTTGGGGGCAACCACCACGAGTAAGTATGATACCTGCTTCGTATTCACCCAGCTGTAAAAACTGTGATGTCTGTAAAATGAACATTTCAAATTATTCACCAATGATTAAACCACAAAAGCAAGCGCGTGGCGGCGGTAGAGAGCGATGCTACAAAAATATGTAACTATAAACTCCTGAAAACTAATTCAACCAATCGACCAACTCTTCCTATAATTCACGTAAACTTTAATAGACATCTACTTTTTCCCATTTTGTGGTTGATTTATTTTCAACAACCTAGGCTACAACAAATGGTGGAATGCTCAGTTGGAATCGCCAGTAGAAATACGCTGGGGAATCTACTTCATCTAGATCGTTATCTGATTTAGGTCTTTCTTGCTATTCGCATGAGTAAGCTCAAGAATATTTAAATGCATCCTCCCGTAAATATGAATATGTTGAACGCGCCTATGCACGCTAAACGACATGCTTTTACGAGTAAAAAGTTAATAATTCACCGGAATTTTGTAAATCAATTCTTATTGTGCTCCCTCGATTTCGCTTCACTTAATTTAACCTTTATTAAGAACCTCAGAAACTTTCCACGATGGTTAGTTGGTTAGCCTTCGATATATTTGGACGATGTTTTGCTTTGGTTACCATTGTATCATCAATGGTGCGAAGTTGTGCAAATGAAAATCTATAGGGGACCAAAATCATACGATATATTCAATTAATATTATTTTCTCCGAATAACATGCATTCACCACACATTCTTATATCTGTTATCCTTTGAATATTCGTGACCAAGTCTATACAAATTAAGTTAAACGTATAATATACCAACCGAATTTCATAAGTGAGCCGAATGTGACGATTTTAGATTATATATATAAAGTGAATGTATCAATACGCCTATATGTATATATATACACAAGCTCACGGTAATTTTCCTAACCAATTCATTATTATGCACCCTTGATCGCCTTTAAATTAGGGCGACGCAAATTCTCACTCGTGCAATGGATCCGTTCCACGTAGACCCGGAAGTAAGTCTGGCAGTGGCTGATGTCGCAGGGGGTTTCAAATTTTTATTCAAACAAGAGGCATGGTTAGGTCGGGATAAGCACCATAGTCTTTAACAGCCCTCTCCAATGAAAATCTTCTTTTGTGGATCGCGATATTTGCTGCCTCTTGTTATGATATTAATCTAGCTCTTTTGAGACTTAAATTAGGTGCAATTAAAGGGTGGCAGCTTGGGTCTCAGATACGCCGTGTTTATTGGAATTACAAAGGAGTCTGTAATCCTTGATAATTGGCGGACGCAAAAAAACGCGTAAAATTAGTGAACCTTTATGATACACATTACCCATAACGCAATCTTACATTATTCAAGTATATGCGGGGTATCATTTCATGAAGGAATCTGCAGCTTAAGAGACGACGTGCATATTCATCAAACAATTAACGGAGAAGTATTTTGTATCATTTAATTCACAACGCATATGTGAGATGTTTATATTTATTTCCTCCGGCACGTACAACAAATACACCGCTGTTCTTCCGTACTTACATGTTATTCAGTAATCGTGTACGATATGTGTTAAATTTATGCATTATTTCAGGTGCTATTATTCTTAGCATTATGCACCCCGAGAAGCGCACCATAGATGCTCTTCTGGACACTCCCTTCCCACCAACGACCGTGCCAGGCTCAGGAGGGCTCTACTGGGACCCGTAGGGAAACTGTCCAGAGGACTCTTTAATATGGCCGCGATAGACGACATTTAAAAGGTAAAAACTCGTAAAGTAAATCGCGTAATTAGTCGTTAAATGCACAGATATCGACCATCGACGCGTAATTTTCACTAATACAGATCTAGTACCACAACCCACACAACCGCATCCGTACGTAAATTCGGAATTATCCACGCCAAAATCTCGCCAACCCCCGCGTCGCTCAGATTCACCACAACGCTCCGCAAACAACACTCTCCATCTCGAACCACTTATCGAATCTTTGCCACGCATTCAATCTCCATACGCAAAATAATATTAAATAATTTTTAAATGTATCTCCACTGAACACACTGATGTCATGATATTATACACTAGTTACTCACGCACATTAACCACACTGAGTACTCATTTTATTTCTTGTTTTTGTATAATTCACATTACACATTACCAAGGCACACTGATCGCTGCCGTAAATTCATTTGTTCCCAGGTATATTTACGCCATACAAGAGGGAGATAGCGCCTTCACCGACGTGCCTTGCAAGCCAAAAAGCATACGTGTTCCTGACCATGGATACAGAAGACGTCCAACGGCTCAACCAAGCGTCATAACGCATATCTCCCCTCACCTCAAGCGACACCTGGCGAACCCAATACGGCAGCCCTTCAGAGATCTCATCTCCACAAAACAGCCATACTCATCAACTTAAATCATTTTCCTGGCATTGGACCAGTGTTATTATATAGAATAATTTCTGCAACATTAGTTATATTCTTCCAAATTTCAATTAGCTAAATAATTTATTTTCACCATTCCACCATTGTCTAGTATAGGCTCATCTCTTTTTTCCCACTGGGTTTTAGTGCGGAGTAATACTGTGGAATGTGATAAATGTTAAAAGTTAAATTTCAGTATGTAAACCAATAATAACCATATTGTATAACTATTACACAATTCATATATATAATGCTTACAAATTTAGAGAAACAATTTTTGTAAAATTATTATAATCTCATCATCAATAATCCATCTATGTTAAATATCTTTGTTATGGACATGTGCCAATGTAAATTGATATTGGCGCATGTCCAAGCTACTCTGGAATCATTCTAAATTAAAAAATCAAATAATATTGGGCTAATGTCGTGCTGTCCCTTTACCCTTTAACTCATATTCCAAATTTCCTTTAACTTAGTCTATTTTCGAAATGCAAAGGTAAATCAAAATTGATTGAACAGTGGAAGTTCAACTTAACTATGGTTGGGGAGGATGTTATGATATTAATCTAGCTCTTTTGACTTTTGAAACGCTCCCCCTCTTTTCCATTTTCAGCACGACATGTTTCACTAGCCCGGGGATACCTCCGCCCTTAAGACGGGGGTGTGACCCTGATAAGTAGACCTGGCTGGAACCTTTTCCCATTGGCCAATGACCCTTCGAGCCCACGCCCCATGTGAGCAGTTGGGGTTGACCTTTGTGAAGGGGGACCGGCTATACCTAGACCAATGGGAGGCCAGCTGTGGGTGTGGTTCCGAGCGTAATCCAATGCCGGAACCCCGATAAAATAGCTGGCCTCGCCGAAGTACAGGGAGAAATACCTAGCGAAGAGACGAAGTATCTGAACAAGATTCTGACCCGAGATTCCAGAGAAAGCTAATAAGCCAAACTCGAATAAATCAACAACAACTCAACTCCTGGACTCGTGTGTTTTCTCTGGCTAGTGTCCCCACTCAAGCAACTACAAGCAGCTACAATATTCCTATATACGAAGGAGCTCGCAGAAATACGAATAACCAAGAAATATAAGTATAACAAGAGTATAGCTATATATGAAAGAAATATAGTTATAAGACTCTTCCCAGTCACAATCACCTTCCATCAGCTCCTGTGGTGTGTCCTTGATCTGTTAGTAATAAGGAGATTTTCTCAGCTCTCTATTAAAAGTCATATAATGCAGTCTTGGTCGGTCTGGTTTTCATGGTCTTCTGACACAGCCTGTGTTTCATCCATATCTGATAGCTAGCTGGCATTAACCGAATCATCTTGCTCTCTATCTCCATGTGCCGTTTCATATTATGCTGTCATATTCGACTCTAGGCTTGAGAGAAAAAGATCAGAAAAATAAAGAAAACGGACTTGACGACTTTAACGCTGCATCCGAGTTCAAATTTATGTATCTTCTTCAGGTTGGGTAAATATGAGTAATATAGGATTCGTTTCGATGACGGCTTCATTCAGTTATCAAACTGTACTCTGTGTGATTTGTATGAAGAGTTCAATGATATGCAACATGAGCAGGTTTTCTATTGGTTGAATTAGATTCCAGCATGCTCAAATAGATGCTGTGGCGATCGCCTGGTTTGGAAGAATTCATTGCATCGTTTGCCACACACCGCTATATTCATATCATTTTCACGCTACAGATCACGTTGGCTTGCTTGAATCAGAGACAAGCTAAAATTCACCACTGTGGACGGGACGAAGATAAAGAGGAAAGTCAAAACATTTTTTTATCTAAATATATATATAATCGTGTAAACTACAACTACATTAATATAATTGCACAATAAATAATATCGTTCTGAATATTTGATGACAATGATTTGATGATTAAGTATAACATAGTGAAATTAGACTTTATGCATGATAATAAAATTAGATTGACCAAATCTATGTACATGTTGATATAAAAGTAACATCACTCACAGTTTGTGACGATCCTGTCCTGATTTGCTAATGTGATTTTGTATTTTAATTGGATTGAAGTATTTTATTTATTTATTTATGAAGGGCGTTTTGACAAAGATGGCTGCCGGTTAGGAAAGTTATGTTATGACGAGATTGGTTGGCTGTATTAAGCGTGATGCTGTTACTATCTGCAGGTCTATTAATATCTGCACATGCTTGTTGCTTACTCATTTTGGTTGCTAAGGAGTTAAGGCATTCCATTTTTGTCCGGCGTTGGTGGTTTGAATGTTGTGTGGGTAGCATCTCAACCCTCTTTCCCAACCGACTGACTATGCAGCCTCTCCCATACCATTGTCTTTGCCCTCACGCCAACTACTGTCTGATTCTGATGCCTACTATGATGCATACCATCGAAATGTGTTGGATGAGGAGGTAGCTTTCGGATGGTCGATTTTCCTTATATGGAGGCGGTAAAGCCTGTTCTTTGGTATATAAGATCCCAAGAACAGGCTCCTATAAAGACTCCAAAAGAGACTTAATTCGACTCCAAAAGAGACTCACTTCGACTCAAAAAGAGACTCACTTCGACTCCAAGAAAACCTCTTCTACCTCGTTTTCTGAAAATAAACCAATCTTAGTTCAAGACGGAGTCCTTCGTTTACCTGTGAGCTCATAAGCCGTGTTGGTTAATAAGAAGTAAAAAGGAACACGCAATAAAAGAACAAAAATAACATCTAAGCCTTACCCTAGGGAGCGATATTAATTGGTGACCCCGACGTGATTGAGAAAAAAAAGAGAGAGAAAAGAAGAGACAATGCCAGGTCTACTTACAACTCCCGGCATAAGCAACTCCACTTCACGCGGAAGTATCATCTCTTCTTGTTAACAACCTTGCCAAACGACACCAGCCAACATGTGTGACGATGGTGTAGCTGCCCTTGTTGTTGACAACGGATCCGGTATGATTATATGCATACAAGTGATGGCTTCGTTTTGGCTGCCTCCGACGTTCCTGCCGTCCTGCCTCCTGAATTAGCTCTGGTTTGATCCTGTTCGTCCGGGCTGCTTCTGTGCCCTGTGTGTCAACCTGGTGTGACAGTAACTTTTGCCAGACTTCTCGTCCGGCCTGCTGCTGTTTCCTGTGTGTAGGCCTGGTGTGACAGTACTTTATGCCAGTCTTCTCGTCCGGATACAGGTTTTCCCTAGCCTGACAACCAACCTACTAACGTTTGCATTCTCCTGGATGCACACTATGTCCCGACTCTTATTCATCTGCTTTTTGTGTTGGAGGGTTATCAAATATTAGAATTTTGCTAGGATAGTGACTGTTTAATTTATGACAGGACATCTAATGTTTATTTTATAATAGGTCGTTTAATGTTTATTTTTATGACAATGTTTTGTTTGGATAATGAAGAGATTGTCATTTACCCCGTTTGGCTAAGACTCACGCTAAAGAAAAACTTGCTTCCTATTATAAATCTACAGGTACAAATACTCTCCTGAAATGTTCAGCAAACAACCAAGCAAATCTCCCCCTGAAAAGCCCTGTCCATCGATTCCAGAGAGCCATCCCCCTCCTCCCGTGAACCCTCGTCCCTATTCTCTAATTCTGAAAAGCATGACCCCGAAATGTCCCCTGAGTCTTAAGATCTCATGCACAAAAAAAAACCGATCCTGATATGAGCAATTGTAATGAATGCGAGACTGAATCAGAAAACGAAGGCCTCACGCAAGATCAAAGAATGGAAGAGATTTTTGCCCACAAACGCCTGGCCCATTTTGCAAAGGACATTGCTTCGTGCGACGGTGGAGATTCCACCAAAGAATTAGCTTGGCTGTGCGCTGTGCATATTACCCCTTATCCAAACTCGGGGGCGCAATTAACTGCAAGAGGACGGTTGCTAGAATTTATTATAAAACGTCAACGGGAACGGTGGTGCAAAACATATTTCGCCATTGCAAAAGAGCTTGTCCATACATGTTTCCTGGACCGTCAGCGTGACGCACTCAAAACAATTCGTCAACGTCCTGTAGAGTCTCTGCTGCAGTTTAATCACGAAATTTAACAGTTAGTGTATGAAGCATTTGAACAAATGCCCGCAGACCATACTTCCCTTGTTAGAACTTACTTGTCTGCATTAGACAACCGTGAGTTAGCACTGAAAGTGGTACAGGAAGATGCCCTTTTAACTCTTCCCAAATCAATTCAAACTGTGGTTGCTCGTAGCTACACTGGAGTCTTATGACCCCCCCCCCGCACCAGCAAACTAATTTAGTAGACGAAGGTCAGGCTAATAATAGCTCAGGCTATAACGGAAATAGTAAACATACAGAAAGAAATTTGCACCAAAATAGCGATTCTAGGCCAGAATCAGTCCCAGTCTAAATAACATATCTCGCGTCCTTTTAAAGCCCCACTAGAATGCTACCTCTGTGGCAAACCAGGCCACTTTGCTCGTAACTGCAGAACCGTTATGACCCCTGTATAAACACCCCGTCTCCCGACAGCCCATGTCGGAAGTGTGGTGGCCGTCATTGGACCTATGATTGTGCAAAAAACTAACAACGCAGACTTTTAGAGCCAGGGGACGCCCTGTCAATACAATCTCTGTCTTTCATCCTGGATCGACGTCCTATGGTCGTTTAAGAATGTGAAGGAGTATGTTTAATTGCACTAATAGACACAGGTTCAACGCATACACTTATAAGCAACAATACTCTTAACAGTTTTGTATGTATAGAGCTGCTTACTAATACTGCCAGTCAATTAACCAGCATTACAGGACATGCACTAAAAATATATGGAGTGTATACTATTGATATGATAGGGTATCGGGTAAACGTAATGGTAGTCGATATGCCAGATTGTGATCATTTGTTAGGAATAGGCTTCTTACATAAAACAGAAGCCGTGTTAGACGTCAAAATCGCATGCGTCTTAACAATGGTTATTCTTATCATATCTTAGCACCTGATGAAACTATTGGCAAGTCAGCACAGTGTAGCCCCAGAAAGATAATTGGAAACGAAGGATTTGCATCAATCCTCACTTATTACCACAATATTTTGAGTGAGAAAAACACTCCAGTTAGGCTTGCTAATATTTCTCCAATTGTAATTAACATTGGTAATATTGATCCAATTAAGCAAAGAGCATATCGCATTCCCGACACTAAGAAGCAGATGGTGGAGGATTGTGTTAGTGAGATATTGAGAGATGATATCATTCAGCCCAGTGATAGCCCATGGTCCAGTCCTATTACACTTGTCCCTAAGAAAGACAGCACAGCACGTTTTTGTGTTAAATACTGGAAGCTGAATGCAATTACTCAAAAAGATGCGTATCCTTTGCCCAGAATACAAGAAGTATTTGACTCGTTAAAGGGTAATGCTGTGTTTGCTTTCAATGAGTTAAAGAGACAATTAACCACAACAATTGTATTGGCACATCCTGATACCAATCGTTAATACACATTATATACTGACGCCAGCAATTATGCTGTTGGTGCTGTGCTTGCTCAGAAAGATGACTATGGTCAGGAGAAAGTTGTTTCCTATTTGTCTTGTAAACTGACTACTGCCCAGCAGAAATGGTCTACGATTAAAAAAGAAGCATTTGCAGAAATACATGCGTTAAAGAAATTTGATGCGTACTTACATGGGACTTCTATAACTATCAAAACTGACCATAAGCCATTGCGATCGCTTTTCAAAGCAGAAATCAATAATACAAAGATCAATTATCAGCCAGGAAAGCTAAACCAAGCTGCAGATATGTTATCTCGGGTAGCATCGTTAAAACCACTGATCGTACTTCACTTGTGAGCTCTGGATGCTTATCTTTGTGTTCTCTTACCCAGGCTGTATCGCGAACGCGTAATTAAACGCTGTTATGAAGAAACAGCCCTCGCAGGCTTTGTGAAAACTCTAGCTCGCGTTCAAGAAACTTACATCTGGCTTGGAATGCAAAAGCATGTCAGAGAATTTATAACCACTTGTGTGTATTGTCGTACACTTACACCCCCAAACCCAAATTCAATAACTGGAGATATGCCAGTACCACCTCGCGCATTTCATACTTGGGGTATCGATATAGCTTGTCCATTTCCCCGTAGTAAGCATGGAAAAAGATACCTGTTAACTTGTATCGACCATTTGACAGGTTTGGCGGAAGCAATTCCGTTAGCAAGTAAAGTTAGAGAGACTTTAGCAATGCATATTATCAGTCGATATGGTATTCCAGAGGTTATTGTATCAGGTAATGGTGGTGAATTTACTTCGAAACCTATTGGAGATTGGATGAGAGAATGTGGGATTGAACATCATAAGACATTGCCTTATCATCGCCAGAGTAACGGTAAGACGGAAAGATTTAATGGCACCATCCAAAAACTTTTGTTAAAATTAACTGGAGGCGATTCACGAAAGTGGACTAAGGATTTAGCTGAAGCCCTGTATACATACAGAATCACAATAGGCCCGTATGGAATAAGTCAATATCAGGCTATATATGATATCCGACCCAGATTGCCTAAAACCCCTGGTAATCGAAATGAAGGTGAGAGACTTAGAGAAGAGTTACTAAATAAAGTAAGGAGTAAGAAACAAATAACTTCTAGTTCCAATAAACTCCTGCCCCCTGGTACATTTGTATCAATACACGTGCTAAATCCTCACAAAGGACAAGCAAAATGGAAACCTGGGTATCAAGTGGTAACACATTTTAAGGAAGGATTGAGACTTCTGGACCTCAAAACTAAACAAGAAATCAGCTTAAATCAAAGAGATGTGCGTGAAATACTGACGCAAAAGTCTTATGATGTGCGTTCTAAAAATGAGTCATTACCAGATATGGAAATACCAATTTCCTTGCCGGAACGAGAGTTTATCTCCCATGTGCCACAATCCGCGGAACTTAATCCAAATGCTAGTGAATTTTGTCCACTATTACACCGATAATCCCATGAGTGGCGTGCATGGTTGCCCACAGTTACCAGTGTAACTACTTAGCTTAGATTGTCAAAGTCTACATCCCAACAGCATGTGTTTGAGTAATTACGTATGCAGATGTATATGTGACTTTAGAAGATCACAAACCAATATTATGCTATTCAACAGATTTAACTAACACAGCTTGAACTAAAATGTCGCTATTGCACCACTTGTAGAAATCCTCTCGCGTGCAGCGTGCACAGCATTTTTATTATTGGAGAGATACTGGACAAGGTTCATACAGCATTTGATTAAAGAACCCATTATGATATAAAAATAAAACGTTATGATATTAAAACACTACAACCTTTAGTTGTAAATTGCGTTATGAATTGCTATAACTCGGCTCGGGTTTCTCTGCGTTCTAGGATGGGGTGGCCAACCATCTTGGGACAGGAGATAGCCAGAGTTGAGGAGATAGCCAGAGTTGAGGAAGGCTTGGTAATATCCCCGTGGTGGGGGGGCACTTAAGTGTATAGAGGTAGTATATATGTGCCGCGCGACGGGGTATGTTTTTTGGGCCTCTAGACCTGTACGACGGGGTATGTTTTTCAGCTTCAATGTGAACGACGGGTTATACATTCGCATAATACCTTGTACGACGGGCTATACTTTTGGCCATTTGGACGGTTTATTTTGACCTTGTACGACGGGTACGGGTTTTTGAGGTCCTGCGGCACACCCCTATCCAGAATAAGGCCAAGGGCCCCGGCACACCCCTATCCAGAATAAGGCACCAAGTGCCCCCACCCCCCCGGGTATCGTGTTATATTCTATGTAACAGTTGAATATTATTCTCACTTTCAAGTAATGCGAATAATTGGATTTGAAAATGAACTTCTTTGCGTTCTTCGTGCCCCATTGTTTAAAGAAAACGATCCTGTATTGATGAGAATCAATACTCTCCCTATTTATACTAATGCTAAATGTGCTCGTATTGTGCAACCGACCTTTTGTTGTGAATTTTGCTACCGAAAAACTTTATTTTCCTGAGAAGGGTGATATCGTAAATAAACAAGCGTGTCTACCTGGTGTTAGATACGATCGAACCCAACAAATATGTCTCCATGGTTTGGCACCAGAAGGAATGTCCTATCACTCTATACAATCACATGCCGCCCCCAGAAAGAATTGTTACGAATGATATTAACAGATTTATTCTAGTTTTGAAGAGTTAACAATTCCCTCTTATAAGGACATTGAACTCCCCCCTTCCTTTGACCGTCATGTTAATGATAACATCCAGTCAAAAATTTGAATTCAACATGGATTTGGTTCTTTGTAGCCATAGTTTTATTTATCTCCCTGTCCATCCTTATTCATAATATGCTAAAAGCATTTAAATGTTGTCCCAGGTCCAAAAGTCCTGAAGTCTCAGTAATAACTTATGATCACAAAAATGATCAAATTAATTTGAGAATGAACCATTCTGAAGCAAATTCAGAACATGTTAGTGTTATTGATGAATAATTGATTGATTAATTGTAATATCGGACAATTGGTTTGATTGTATTCTGAATATTGATTAATTGTAATGATTTATTATTTTATTTAATTGTAACTGTGTAATGTTTATATTGGATATATGAATTATTGATGAATTTAAATTTCTTTTTATTTATTCATCTGATATTGTATTTTATGTTTGATTTGTATTTGGGATTTTTACTAGTTTTTCAAACTCCTTGTCATGGGAAGAATGTGACGATCCTGGCCTGATTTGCTAATGTGATTTTGTATTTTAATTGGTTTGAAGTTATCTATTTATTTATTTATGAAGGGCGTTTTGACAAAGATGGCTGCTGACTAGGAAAGTTATGTTATGACGAGATTGGTGGGCTGTATTAAGCGTGATGCTGTTACTATCTGTAGGTCTTTTAATATCTGCACATCATGCTTGTGGCTTACTCATCTTGGTTGCTAACCAGCATTCCATTTTTGTCCGGCGTTGGTGGTTTGAATGTTGTGTGGGTAGCATCTCAACCCTCTTTCCCAACCGACTGACTATGCATCCTTTCCCATACCATTGCCTTCCCCCTCACGCCAACTACTGTCTGATTCTGATGCCTAGTATGATGCATACCGTCAGAATGTGTTAGATGAGGAGGTAGCTTTGGGATGGTCGATTATTCCTTTCCTTACATGGAGGCGGTAAACCAGTTTTTTTTGGGTATGTAAGATCTCAAGAACAAGCTCCTAGACAGACTCCAAAAGAGATTCACTTCAACTCCAAAAGAGATTCACTTCAACTCCAAAAGAGATTTACTTCGACTCCAAAAGAGATTCACTTCGACTCCAAGAAAACCACTTCTACCTCGTTTTCTGAAAATACCCCAATCTTAGTTCATGACGGAGTCCTTTGTTTACCTGTGCACTCATAAGCCGTGAAGGTAAATAAGAAGTAGAAAGGAACACGCAATAATATCTTAGCCTTACCCTAGAGCGCAATACAGTTGACATGCGGATCTATGTAGACCCTTAAAAGGAGAACATCACTGTTCGATTTATAGCAATGCAGGAAGGAAGCAAACGAATTCTTTGAATATACAAGCGTGTCTTTGGCTACATTGTCGAGATGTTATTATGAGCTTAGTGTCGTGTTTGATGAGTGATACTAGGAGGATGTCCATTGGATTGAAGTGTTTCACCTCTCTCTGGTAAATCATCCATTCATTTTAATTCGTTTAAGCTTGCAACCTGTGTTTATTCATCATTCACTAGTATCACATCTGGTATGCTGTCGTACATGGTTGGGATATTTTATCATGGTGTCCTCAATTTTGCCAAACTATGTTGATGAATTTATCTATGCTATTAAGGAATTAGGCTGTATTTCCCATATATTTTATCCCACAGCGCCGTTTGTTTTTGTCAACCCGAGTCATGCGGTAGATTCGGAATGTACCATCATAAGTTCATCATGATTGCATGCGGAGATATATTCTTAGAAATTATATTTCATATCGATCCCCTGAGAGGCAATGTCTTGTGTGCGTCAGACGAACTCGAATCTTAAGCTCGTGTTGAGTGCTAGAAAAAGCAGTTCGAGAATTGTCATGGCCATATATTGAGTATTATGCGGGTGGTAAAAGCTGTCATTTACATCCCCCTGTGGGAGTTTTTTCATGTCAAACAAAGTGGTTTTCGGAAAGTGTCGGTTTGGCATTATCGCTGACCTTCTTGGAATAGTTTCTTCTCTGTAGGGATAAGTATTTATCATCAATCCTTTGCAACAGAAACGTCAATTCGTTACACAAGGTTTACATCGGGATGAAGACATTATGCTTTGCAAATGACCACCACCACCACCACCACCACCACCACCACCACCACCACCACCATCACCATCACCACCATCACCACCACCACCACCACCACACCATCACCACCACCACCACCACCACCACCACCATCACCACCACCACCACCACCAACATCACCATCACCATCACCATCATCACCACCATCATTCAAGTGGTGCGGGCATATTATATGACCAGAGACCTTCAACTCAAATGGTAGATGATATTCGTGACCCATTGTCTTTCTCATGTATTTCTATGGAACATGCTCATTACTTTTAAACCCTCAACAACAACCCAGGTGTGGCAAATTTCAAAGACATACTATACTATACTATACGATACGTATACATTTGCCATCCGCCCGTCCTGTGCACACAACACTACTTATGCAGTGCACCTTTGCACGGGTCGCTCAGCACTGCCTTGGAATCAGCATTTGTTAAAACAACGACCGAAAAACGGCTGTAGGATGACCTGTCAACAGAATGACATTTGCGTTGTACCATGGACTAACGGAGCACTTTGATGCAATTCCGCTGGAGGTAGAGGTAAATACGCATGACGCTGCATGAATAGTTTGGTGATAGAAGAGCTTTGTATTTGAGACCGAGTGCTAGTGGAAATATTGAATTGGCACTGCATTTTCCATTATGGATAAGGAGAAAGAAATGTCAATTGGCGAAGATGAACTGGTTACAGTCGACCCAAAGAAAGGTTAGTCCGCTGATTGCACCTTTTAATTTAGCTAATAAAACCTATTTGACTCAGCTTTTCTAGATCCAACGTAGCTTTAAATGTCTGTGTCCTATAACCTTAACGAACTACCCCCAATTCACCAAACCACCTGAACACTAACACAGACATACAACCATATATTATACACACATGCGTATAAACACACACAAACATGCACGCCGACCAATGCCGGATTAAGAAAGTGGAAGGCCTGGAGCAAACTACATTTTCGGGGGGCTTTTCTATCAAAGGACAAATATAAGTCGTAATGTTTAAACTTTTTGGGAGGCCTTTTTGAGACCTTTGTATGTGGGTGGGGGGTATGTGGGGGTGGGGGCGTGGGCACTTTCCCCACTTGTTCCATGATTAATCTGGCCTGTGTATATATACCAGGTAGCGGGGTTGGGGTCAGTCTTTCACTTGCAGGCTTTGCAAAAGCATACAGTATGTTGAAGTATTTAAGCACAGCGCATTGAAAATAAATATGTAGTATTTGTTAATTATGTGGCAGTGATGTCAACCGTAATAAAATTGATGATGATGATGATGATGATGATGATGATGACGATGACGATGATGATGATGATGATGATGATGATGATGATGATGATGATGATGATGATGATGCTAATGACTAAGCCAACAATACAAACATAATCAATGATGACGATGTTTTCAGTGCCTTGGTGGAGTTCATGCCGATTTGCCTTATGTCTCGTCGCCTTTTTCGGCTTCGTTAACCTCTACGCTTTGCGTGTTAACCTTAGCGTGGCTATGGTGTGTATGATCAATCAGACCGCCCTGAATGAGGTAGACTCAGCTGTCATCAATGACAGCCACACCAGAGTGGTTGACTCAGACACCCAGTGCGGAGGTGACCTCTCTAATGCGACTGTCAAGGTAATCACTGACAACTGTGCATGTTGTCTTAGCTTCGAATTGCTTCGTGTATTGTCTCTGTTGTATTTGCTGTTCACTTTTCGTATCAGAAAGACCACCTGACTCTTAAGGGTCAGGGTTTTATGCATTTTAATTTGACGGTAGCTGGTGAACCACAGGATGTAATTGGAATCGTATTTTAAGTCTCAATTCAATGATGATCCAGCCTGTATCAAAGCATTCGTATGTTAAGTCATATTCATAAACCATATACTCAAATGTTTAACGAGCCTACTATGAATCAACAAAATAACGATGGGTATATTGAATGGTACGGACATAATCATTTATCCACACCGGATCATGTCCAAAATGATAAGCAGATATTTAAAAAGAGATGACAGTGAGGTGATGTTTAAAAAATTAGGCTAAATTCTTGTCATCTGTAAGCTATTAGTTCAGAATTACTTGGTGGCGTGTTCTTATAGCTGGAGTCCTTAATGCATTCACTATGCTGTAATGAATAACAATTATTGATGTTCAGGGCATGCATTATTGTTCGAACATTATTGCTAACAATTGTTTTGCTGTGAAAACAACATCTACTCACATAGGATACTAAAACATTGGGGATGTTCAGGCACTTATGAAAGAAATTGACGAAGCGCAACATCAGTTGTTTTTTAAGAAGCAATTGTCCCGAAATGAATTGTAAATACTTTGAACGTGTCCTGGACTCTAATTTCCATATAGTTCGAATACACCTCCTCCAAACACTAAACAATTTGACCAGCATGTTGGGTCTTTAACTCCACATTGCCGACCCCCAAAAACTGCTACAGTATGTTTCAAATAGTGAGTTTCTAATATCAGTATCCAAAGCGTGACATAATCAAATTCGTTTTCGCTATCAAATCCCTACATGCACGCTGAGTATTTATGAAATTCGCACAATAACCAATATTACTTCCCAAGTGAACAGCTTGTTTTTCTTGTACAATTAATTAATCATTTAGTGTTAAATATACTGGACTGTCGTGAGCATTGAATGCAAGCAACTGGCTTTTTGCAGAATTGAACTGCACTCAGTATTCCTTCGCTGTGACTGAAGGTGCAATGAGTGAAACATCATCAGCATAACTCAAAGCACCCATATAATGATGGCCCATGTGAATCCAACATTAGCTTCACGAAGGCGCCTTAGTAATTCAGGGTTCCATCGGACTTTCAGGTTCTGACGTGTGTACACATTGATGAGTCATTTACATATTGTTGGGCAGAGTCCTTTCTATCTGAGAAGCGCAAACTATTTCACATAGTTCACACGATCAAATGCTTTAGATGCGTCCAATGCAATTACAAAACAAGTTGAACCCTGAGTTACAAAGTGATCAACAATCTCTTGCAAAACAAACGTGCATTGAGTGGTAGAGTGTGATTGTTTGAAACCAAATTGCAGATCGCTTGTTTTCAGTGTGTCACTCTGGAATAGTAAAATAATATTATCAAGTAATTAGGCCAAAATACTACTGATTGCTATGGACCTGTAACTATCACTTTTATTCAACATTTCTTTCTTTTCTTTGGTATAGGTATAAGCGTGGAATGCAACATACCCGGTGGAGCATATGCATGCGAAAGCATGGCATTAAACAACAGTGAGATATGAACAAACAATTCTTGACAGGCATTCTTAATGTGATCAGAGCTGATTTCAGAATTACACACGGTTTTGTCTGGTTTCAATTTCTGCGTTGCGGATTCGACCTGCTTAACGGTTATGACATGATCAGAAGTGCATTTGCCCGTTTTGCAGCATAATGAGGCATCTTTACATATGGATCTGTAAAGATCGTTGATTTCAAGCTCGTTATATGAAACGGAGTTATACATACAGCCTAGAATATTTTTCCTTAAAGGTTTCGCCGGATATTAACCTCAGATGAGCATCGCCACGCACAAGGGTAGGGTTGGCACATGATGCGCTTCGGTTTCTTACAACATAAGTCAACAAATTACGCAGGGTGTTTTTGTACAAATCAATGTCATTCTACCCTTTGCGCTACTCCACTATCCGTTTAGTACCCGCATAATTTTCCGAGATTTCTTTTTGTAGTCATTTTAAAGCACAATAAGCATTATGATCTTTAATTGATCCGACATATTGTCACCATCATGAATGCATTCGTAGCTTACAATTGCGGCACCTAAATTCTTGATTTATTTTTAAGGGATTCAAGTCGTCGGTCTTGCCAGCGACAAGTCACTTTCATAGATAATCGACATTAGCAAGGGGTTTTGTACGTAAGGGATTAGACATTCCTGTTCACAAGAAACTCGGGTTCACAATATAAGTTATAAAAAATATCGGTATGGGATCCCATGTCAACATAAGTCAACATTTTACGCAGGGGTGTCCTTGTTCGCTTCACTAATCAATGTCATTACCCTTTGTGCTCTTCTCCGATTCGCTCTGGTACTCCATTTCCATTTATTTAGTACCCGATGGTAATTTGGCGATATCTACATGTAACATTCTAAAGCACAATTTTAAAATGGTACACGGACTAATGATCCGACATATTGTCACCATCATGCACTGTTTGCTTTTCCCGCAGCTTACAATTGATGATGCCGAGATTCTCTGAAACCATTAAGTGATCAAGTGTCGATCTTGCATTCGCGACATGAGGCACTTTGGGTAAATGAAATCGACATTTGCAAGGGGTTTTGGAACGTAAGGGATTAGTAGTCATCCTGTTAACAGAAATTATCTAGAAGTCACGATGGATATTGTGCTGACTACAGTAAAATATGCTCCTTATCCTTATCCCATGCTTTGAAACATTTGTTTTAATCAACATTTTAACAAAGCTCTTAAATTTCGCTTCACTATTCGCTGCGTATCCTATGCAAACCCTGTGGAATGATGGCGAATTTCGGAGCCTTTCCAGCTACATCCAGTTTTTTAGACCTCCTATGACATCTTCTAGCACTGCGTCCACCTCAGCTCGTGTTGGCGAATCGCGCCGTCGTACTAAGGGCGGGTGGATATCATCTTCCCCTACACTCCACATTGCTTCCTTCGCTTGTTGGATTTCCTCCAACGAGTAGAAATCGCAACACGCCTGGTGTATCTTAGCTGCAGGGGAGGTGTCTATACTGTACACAATGCAGGTGAGAAGTGACCTCAGTTTCACTTCCTCGATCCACTCACTCGCCATAATCACGCAGACGCAGATGAACAGTCTTTATGTCAATTAAGTCATTGACACAGTATTGAGTTGGTCAAAACTGACACTGCAATGAATTCACTGTTCAGAAAAAAAAGAAACAACGTTGAACCAAATACAATAAGCTTTACAACGCAAACACGAAATGATACACAAGTAAAGTTGTTTGGTCAGTCAATACGGAGGGACTGAGTTTATTTTGACTGATGATAGATGACCCCTACTTTTATCACATAAATATTGCACCAGGCACAATACGTGTATGGTGTTAAATACTGGTAAATGGTTGGCTTATGCTTAGTCCATTTCATGTACATCACTGATGAATCTTCAAAAAGGTTCCACTTTGTTACTGTTAACCTTTCACTTTAAGGTCACAGATTAAAGACTCAAAATTGAATATTATTTAGTCCTAAGTATATATAATCAGGAACTCACTTAAAAGCTTTACGTCTTGGATAATTTGTGTAATATTTAAAGTAATGCCCAGTTTGAGAAAGCCATGTCTGTGTCCGACCCCTTTTTTGTACAGAGCCACGATTCCGTAGCTGTGGAGTATAGACGAAAGTTGTTGCAACTTGTAAATGTCATGAGGAAGCTTTATTTCATCCTCCAAGTCGGTCGAGATTAGTCTTTAATTCAATACCATGATTCTTCAATTGTGTCATATCCATGTAAATATTCTTGAATGTCATGGCACGGGCGTGTGTTGTTGCAGGATGGAGTGTTCTTATGGGACAAGTCGACCCAGGGTTTCATCTTAGGGTCCTTTTTCTGGGGCTACCTGTTCACTCAGATCCTAGGAGGCTGGCTCGCTGAGAGGTAAGTTGTGTAAATCCTCCCTGGGTTGGCTGGCGTTATGTCCACTCTCTTGTCGCAGTGACATGCGTGGTCGTTTCACAGGCCACCTTCATCAACTTTTGAACTGTTATTCCTGAAAATACAATGTAACCTCAATACTTGCTTACCTTAATAAATTGACCAATAACAAACAAGTTCGACGTTTCCTCCCAATGAAGGCCACACACGGCTGTGCAGTGAAAGGGGGCACTATCAAAAAGACCATTTGGTCCCTGTTTAGTACTTGAAAGTTAAGTGACACCTCGATCTTTTTCCTGAAACACTCTGGATATGTTGTATTTCTTGAGGTTTATTACTTGCACATCGTCTACACATCATTTACACATCACCCACGTATCATTAACACATACCTACACATCATTAACAAATGACCTACTCAATGCCGACACACTCAATGCCGACATACACATCACAAACACAGCAGTTGTCGAATAACTTCCAGGTCCTTCACCACACATGGACAACCATACACTGTGTTTGCAGGTTTGGAGGTAAGGGCGTGTTTGGTTGGTTCATGCTGATGACGGCTGTGGCCACCATTCTGACGCCCGTAGGTGCCCGGTTCAGTCCCTGGATGCTGGTTGTCCTCCGTATTATACAGGGACTGGGGGAGGTCTGTCTCCTTATCACGATTTGACAGCTTAGCGCTTCTAATTTCTTGTCATCTTTAAAGTCTTAGATGCATATTTCGTTTGAATATAGAATAATATATTATCTCTTCATGCCGAGAAAACCATTCCATTCTAAAGATAGTACAGTGTAAGTATACGGTTTCACTTAAAGTAATCCATTTTTTTTTTTTCAAACTCCTGTTTCCCTTTCAGGGGGTAGTATTTCCTGCTATGCACAGTATGTGGTCGAGCTGGGCGCCACCTCTTGAGCGTAGTACCCTCATCAGTTTCTCTTACGCTGGTAGGTCGTGGTTCACACACCACTCCACACACCGTTTAATACTCATTGGTCTGACTATCGAACATTCACTTGTAAAAAAATACGCCGCGATGCTTTTGTGTTTCAGCCGTGCTATGAGCTGTGAGTAGCTTGGTGACTTCAAATTTACGATTAACTTATTTGTAAGAAAAAAATAAACTTTATACGTGCAGGAGCCCAGATCGGCAATGTGATAACCATGCCCATGTCCGGCTTGTTGTGTGACTATGGCTTCGATGGTGGCTGGGGTTCTATATTCTACATATTCGGTAGGCATGGTAACGTCGAGGAGTTACCTCTTTTACGAGAAACGCGACTAGCCAACAACATATTCTATCATACAAATTCAGTTCGTCAGCGCTTTTTTTTTTCCCTCCCAATCACTATAATGTTATTCTTTGGTTCGTTATAGATGCGAATGTGGTTAGTTTCGTTATAGTTGACCCTGACCTATTTCTTTGGGTTAGCGTAGGTGGCCTGGGAGTAGTGTGGTTCGTTTTCTGGATGCTAATTGCTTACAACGAACCCCACAGACATCCGCGTATTACCAAAGTCGAACGGCGCTACATCGAAGACGCTATAGGAGCCTCGAAAGAGATGGACCAACAGCGTAAGGTAAAAACATCAGCATTAACTCAAGACACCTGACAAGGTCACGATCAATGGTGGAGGGACGGATAGGAATCTTTTGGACCCTCACTGACAGATATATTATGGACATTTCGAAAGTGAATCATCATTCTGCAAGCCTGGTTCATTTGTTATAGGATAATACGTCATTACTGATGTAAATGCTATGACGATGTATATGCGATCTGTACAGGCGATGGGCACGCCGTGGAGGAAGATTTTTACATCCATGCCTGTCTGGGCGATTGTGGTCGGTCACACGTTCGCCAACTGGGGCACATATACCCTGCTAACGAACATTCCTACGTATATGAGGGAGGTCCTTAAATTCAACATAAAAGCTGTAAGTGGACGCTTAAAAACTTTTTTGATTTAGGCGGAAACAGATATGTCAGTGATAAAGATCATCAACGGGGTCAACATGCGTTTGTTTCCGCCGCTAGAATGGTCTCTTCTCAGCCATCCCTTACATCATGTTCTGGGTCGTCATCAACGTGGGGGGTTACCTGGCAGACGCCTTGAGGTCACGTGGCTTGCCAACCAGATTGGTCAGGAGGATTATGTATTCATTGGGTGCGTCCACTATCTGCCATCCCTAGCGATGTTAATCGGTGATCATCTGATTTTTTTTAACTTTAATTGATATCTCACAGGTACAATTCTTCCCGCTGTCTTCCTTATCGCTGTGGGCTATATCGACTGTAGTCGACCTTATGTGGCCATCATCCTTCTCTCGCTAGGGGTAGGCCTGAGTGGCTTCCAAACCCCCGGATGTGCGGTGAACCACGTGGACATTGCTCCTCCATTTGCGGGAACTCTTTTCGGGATCTCAAATACTGCTGCGACTTTACCGGGATTTCTGGCACCATATGCTATTGGCGTCATCACCAAAGATGTAAGTTTTATCTGAAAGCAATTATTTTTCGTTTGTTGGACTTAAAACGGAATCAACACCAATCAAACATTGATGATTTTGATTGATTTTATAGCAAACTCAGGCTCAATGGCAAATCGTCTTCTATATCTCGGCGGCTATATACCTAGCTGGTGCTATCTTCTTCGTCACTTTTTCGGACGGTGAGATCCAAGACTGGGTCATTCCGTACATGTTCGACACCCCGAAGCAGAGCGAAGTAAAGGACGAACTCACGAAGGATGTGACTGCAAATAACAACCAGGATAACAACGCAGTGGATAGCGAAAGCCTCCTTTATGACGAACAAAATTTAGTTATTTGACAAAATCATGGATTTGTTTAGTGATCCATGCGTGTCATTAAAGACCGTGTGCTTTGAGAGAGAAAGAAGTAGGAAGGGTATTGCTGTTGCGAACCTAGTATCATTCAACATTTTACTTATATCTAAATAACTGAGGCAAACATGGCTTCTCCAACAACGTCTCTTGTGTGCAAACGACAGCGCTAGAAGCTGGGTGTGGTGCTTTATAACTTTTGTGGTTTGGGACCATTCACATCCTCATCTATAACTCATGATGGATGTAAATATGGTGTATGTTGCTTGTTAATGGATGTGTTTTTATCTTAGCCCCTCTCAGCCGTTTTCGTGCTGTTACATTTCAATCAGATCACAAATATATATTGAAGTTTTTATTGCTTTTGAAATGTTGACCGAAAGCAAAGTAAAAAATCTTCCGTTTCAATTATATCGAACTTTAGTAGTAGTGTGGATGACGAGAGATATTTATGATAGATATAGATCATAGAATATTAAGTGAATACAAAATAAGGCGGCTTTACATTGGCGATATGTGTGTGTTGTAGTTATTTAGTTCATGTGCGGTTCCGAGACCACGCTCGACCGTGATTTGTACTATAGATCCCTTCTCAAGCGGAAGGCAACTAAATAAAAATGTTGCAGTTACAGTGAATAATTAATGCTTTATGTTTGTTTCATATACTATTATCACTGAAACATACCACAGCCATTTATCCAGATATGTATATATATATAGTTAATTATACGAAATAAACAATTTTGTATGGTGTGAGGAGGCATTTGTAAATCTGTAAGTTCCCAAGGAGAGAAACCATGCCAGTGATCATTATGCTTTCGAAATGATGGTGAAGGGAATAATGCGAACTCTGGCCAAATGACGTATGCGTACGCCAAGTCAAACGACCCACTATGTTCAATTCTGTTCACCCACACCGCGGCGTTGAAACTATCACATATAGATAGGTGTCTGCATCCTATACTATATCTATTGCAGGCATACCACCAATTGGACCGTCTTCTTCATCCAGTTCTACGATTGCTGCATCCATTTGTAAGTTCCCCGGTGAAAACGTACCTTAATAAATCCCGGTGATGCCTAACATGGCGCACAATCCGTTATATATGACGTACAACGCACTAAGCGTCCATTGGCAAATATACCACATATTCATGATATGTAATATAACGTATACATTTAGCTATTTTATGATCGGTTGCTCTGAAATTCATCCACCTTCCACCAATTCCGTCTGGCAGCTCCCAGATCAGTGGGTAGTATTTCACCGTGAGCTTCTCACGGCGTGAATACATTGTCCATTGAGTGACATTGATTATATCCAAATTGGACAGGCTTAAGTGGTGGCTGAAGGGGCTGTCATGAGGTCAATGATCCGCGATAACTTGACTTGGATGGGTACAGGAGTGGTTAGATAAAGCAAGGCTGACTGACAAGCCCTACAATAACAAAGTCCATCCTCACGGGGCAAGGTCTATTTATTCTGTTTCTAATGTTAATGAAGACATTGAGACCTACTCGTATATATTTCGCCCGAAGAGAGGACCTCTGTCGTCTCCCTCTCAAACCACATCCTAGTTAGTTCCACTCCCCACTAGCGCCACAGCACGTCGAGGTCGGTGGTTATGTGTGGGTTGGACCAAGCATCAGCAGCGGACGTCACAGCAGAGACAATCTAGCCACGGTATGTAACTGGCTCTGTAATCATATGCATCGTTGGATATATGATAATAAATATGGTACACTTCGTTTGACTGTTGGTTTGACACACCCAGTTCGCAGTGGAAAGGATACTAGTGCCGGGGTTGCAGAGGACAAGATGAGTGGCCATGTAGGGAACTTGTCTGGCAAGCAGCAGGCAGTTCTTGTCTGGAATGATACCCTTTACTAGCTACAACGCAACAATCGGACGCTGCCAACGCGATAATAATATTGAATGAAAAATTCTGTAGTTAAGAGTAGCTGTAGTGGGTTGATTAATAGTGTCCTTGAAGCGTTGTCGGACTCCTCCTCCTCCTCCTCCTACTTCTCCTCCTCTTCCTCCTCCTTCTCCTCTTCCTCCTCTCCTCCTCCTCCTCCTCCTCCTCCTCCTCCTCCTCATCATCATCATCATCATCATCATCATCATCATCATCATCATCATCAACAACATCATCATCAGCAGCAGCAGCAGTAACAACAGTAACAACAGCAGAAGCAGCGACTGTAGCTGTAGCATTGTTGTTCTTCACTGTCTCGTGCAGGCCTTAATCTTGAAACGGATGTTAAACCTCATGCATATTCATGACTTTCATCTGATTCCTTTGAAAGGTTGCTATGGTTATTTGTATGTTTTCTTATTATCCGGTTTCACTTGTATTGGGTTTAACGGCACTTTTTTCAGTTCAAGACGAATCTCTCGGATATTTGCCATTTTACTGCTATCAAAGTGTACTCAGTGTGATTTATAGGAAGTGTTTAATGATATGCAAAATGAGCTGGTTTTCTATTGGTTGAATCAGATTTCAGCTGGTTGAGCTCAAATAGATGCTGTGGCGATCGCCTGGTTTGGAAGAATCTATTGCATCGTTTGCCACACACCTCCATTTTCACGTTGGCTTGCTTTAATCAGGGACAAGCTAAAATTCACCACTGTGGACGGGACGAAGATAAAGAGGAAAGTCAAAACATTGTTTTATCATAATATACTTATCATCGTGTAAACTACAGCTTAAATTAAATGTACAGTGATATCTTGATAAAGTTGCACAACAAATAATATCGTCGTGAATATTTAATGAGAATAATTTGATGATTATGCATAACATAGTGACTTTAGTGAAAATTAGATTGATCAAATATATGTATATGCTAAATAAAAATGTTAAAATTCAGTTTAATATAACATAACCAATATATGCAATTTCAGTTTTAGTATTTTCTTGGATTCAGTCGCCCTAAAATGTTTAGTTATATTGCCGCTTTTGATGCCGCTATGTGGGTCAGCTGTGATCATTGGTTTAATGACCGATATATTTAATTCCTCAAATGTTTATGCGGGTGGTTAAAGCTGTCATCTACATCCCCAACCCCCGTGGGGTTTTGTTCATTTCAAACAAAATGGTTTTGGGAAAGAGTACCGTTTAGAATTATTGCTGACTATCTTGGAATAAGCAAAGTTTTGGATAGTTTCTTCTCTGTAGGTTTTTATCATCAATCCCGTGTAAGAGAAATGTCAATTTGTTACGCGCACGAGGTTTACATCGGGATGAAGACATTATTCTTCACAAATGACTATGTGTCATCACCAACACCAACACCAACACCTCCATCACCACCACCACCATCACAACCATCACCCCTATCGTGTCTTTCGAAGTATATTGTTATGCTCAAGGGGTAACGTCATTCTCTAGTGCTGCGGACATTTTATATGACCAGACACCTTCAACTCAAATGGTAGATGATATTCGTGACCCATTGTTATTCTCATGTATTTCTATGTAACATTCGCATTACTTTTAAACCCTTAACAACAACCCAGGTGTGGCAAATTTCAAAGACATACTTAATCCCCGTTGTTATTCTCAATAATGAGTTCATCAATAAAATAGCCAACTTCAAAGACATTCTTCACTCCATTGTTACTTTCATGGACCAATGGCATTCCCTTGTTACGTGGGTACACGCAACATGATCACGCGATCAGTGGGGCATGGGGGCCTCTAGTATAACGTATACATTTGCCATTCGGCCGTCCTGTGCACATAACATTACTGATGTAGTGCACATTTGTTCCGGTCGCTGAGTACTGCCGTGGATGCTGCAGCTGATACAGCAGCATCCGAAAAACAGCTAACGGAGTTCTTTGAAGCTATACCGCTGGAGGGAGAGGGAAATACGTGGGACGCGGCATCAAAAGTTTGGTGATAGAAGATCTTTGTATTTGATACCGAGTGCTAGCGGAAATTGGAATTGAATTGGCACTGCGTTTTCAATTATGGATAAGGAGAATGAAATTGGCGAAGATGAACTGTTCCATGATTAATCCGGCTCTGACGCAGACACACAGCCACACACGCAGAAATGGTTTAAAGGTATTGTGTCCATTCATCTTTCGTGTCATTATCCCAGTCGAGGATGCGCCAGTGTATATATACCATGTAGCGGGGTTAGGGCAGACTTTCACTCGCAGGCTTTGAAAAAGCGCACAGTATGTTGAAGTATTTAAGCACACCGCATTGATAATAAATATGTATTATTTGATTATTTTGAGGTAATGATCTCAACCGTAATCAATGTCTCATAATCACAATCAATGACGATGTTTTCAGTGCCTTGGTGGTGTTCATGCCGATTTGCCCTGGCTCTCGTCGCCTTTTTCGGCTTCGTTAACCTCTATGCTTTGCGTGTTAACCTCAGCGTGGCTATGGTATGTATGATTAATCAGACCGCCCTGGATGAAGTCGACTCAGCTGTCATCAACGACAGCCACACCAGAGCCATAGACTCAGACACCCAGTGCCGAGCTGACCTCACTAATGCGACTGTCAAGGTAATCACTGACAACTGTACATGCTGTCCTTAGCCTCGAATCGCTTTACGAAGTGTCGGTGTGGTATTTCCAGTTTACTTTTCGTATCAGAAGGACCCCCTGACTCATAAGGGTCAGGGGGTTATCGAAGTACAATGTAACATGGCGTCATTGGCGTTATGAAAGACCCAGCCGACGCTTCAAGTTCCAACAAGATGGGATGAGGTACTTGATAACACAGTGTCCAAGTGATATCATTTAGAAACCGGGTCTCAGCACGTGTCAACTGTAAGCAATTAACATCAAACGAGCTTTTGACAATTGTTCCTCATTAGTTGAATAAATGTATGATCCACATGACCCTATTTTAGGTCAATACATTGACACTTGGTGTATGATATAATTGGAATCGTATTATAAATCGTTTGAAGTCTGAATTGGCATGCAACTGATGACAGTGCGTGAAGTTTAGACAGCTGGAATCAAATGATGAAGGAGAAACACTTAAGTAATTTGACTGAATCACACGTATAGATGGATGGATAGATGATCTCTAACCTAGATACATCTACGGCAATATCATTCAGGTATTCGGCCGATTTTGATATCCACATCCAAGTGCCAGCGCTCACAGATGTAATTGTGATACTCCGCAAGTGGAAATCAGAATTAAATTCAGCTATGGGTTCAGTTTGAGAAACAATGAGAGTGGTGAATTATGTTAATTTTATTCGTCACAGTGACTTCCATATTTCACTTCACAATGCCAACAGAATGTCAGCATTAATATGAACTGATGAGACGACTTGCTTGAAAGACTATTTGATATAATACAACTCATATTGATGTAGTTCAATAGTACTTTAGATCTATTTTAGGAGAAGTGTAATGTCAGCTAGACTGTTGGTATATTCGTTATTCCATCAGGAATGCAGCTCCTGGTTTTACCCTTGTTACAATGTATCGGTACCTAACAGAAGTGGTTGGATTTTGCGGCCCATATTGAAAGAGTATGCATCTGACACCAAAGCTATCAATACCAGAAGACTTTTGGTGCCCACCGCTTATCTGTGGATAAGCCATCTATCAATTTCCCTGTTCCTACTGGCATGGACAACCCTGTATGCATAAAACATACATTGAAACCCAAGAGACATAAATAAGATAGGTATCCAATAATGTGAAATGTTGTAGACACTGTATGCTTCTCCAAAGCCAAAGGTTGTTTGGAAGATATGGTCACGCTTATTTCAGATCGACCAATAAATAGCCCCATGATCCCGACACAGCATCCACAAAAGCCACTTAATGATACACAGGTACAGTTGTTTGGTCAGTGAATACGGAGGGACTGGGTTTTTTTTACTAATGGTAGATGACCCCTGCCTTCATCACATAAATACTGCACCAGGTACATGACGTGTATGTTGGTAAATGATTTGCTTATGCTTTAGTCCGTTTCATGTACATCACTGATGAATCTTCAAAAACGTTCTGTTCTGTTTCAGTAAACCTTTCATTTTAAGGTCACAGATTAAAGGCTCAAAATTGAATATTGTATATAATTAGGAACTCATTTAAAATCATGCCTGAGCCCGATCCCTTTTTTCGTACAGAGCCACGATTCTGGTAGCAGTTGAGTATAGACGAAAGCTGTTGCAACTTGTAAATGTCATGAGGAAGATTTATTTCATCCTCCAAGTCGGTCGAGATTAGTCTTTAATTCAATACCATGATTCTTCAGTTGTGTCATATCCATGTAAATATTCTTGAATGTCATGGCACGGGCGTGTGTTGCTGCAGGATGGAGTGTTCTCATGGGAAAAGTCGACCCAGGGTTTCATCTTAGGGTCCTTCTTCTGGGGCTACCTGCTCACTCAGATCCTAGGAGGCTGGCTCGCAGAGAGGTAAGTTGTGTAAATCCTCTCTGGGTTGGCTGGCGTTATGTCCACTCTCTTGTCACAGTGACATGCGTGGTCGTTTCACAGGCCACCTTCATCAACGTTTGAACTGTTATTCCTGAAAAAACAAAGTGACCTCAATACTTGCTTACCTTAATAAATTGACCAATAACAAAAGTTCGACGTTTCCTCCCAATGATGGCCATACACGGCTGTGCGGTGAAAGGTGGCATGGTCAAAAAGAACATTTGATGGACTGAGCCGTCGGCTTTGACGGTTCTCCTTCCTTGCTACCTCCTAGTGATGATGAAGATGAATGTGTCTACGATGACTGACGAGGCCGATCCTAGACCGACATCTCCTCTAGCGGTAAGGGCAGACAAAGTCGTCGTCTGGTGGCGTTAGGTTTACTGTCCCTGTGTGCCGTGCTCTCCTCCGCTCTTCCTTTCGGTCAGTGCGGTGTTGCTTGGAGTACGTCAGGCCGTCGTGGCAGGTCTTTCGTCATAAAGCTCCGTTTCTGGTGTGTCTCTCCCAGGTGACAGAGCCGATGTTACAGGAGTTAAGTGTCGTCTTAAGGACGTCTTTGTACCTCTTGTATTGGCCGCCCTGGGGGCGACAGCCATCCTCTAGCTTGCCTCAGAATAGAGCCTTTGGTATTGTATTTCCCTCCATACGGACCTAATGACCTGACCAGCGTAGCTGAGCCTTCATAAGGAGGGCCTCAATCCCAGTGACGCCACACCTCTCCAGTACCTCTGTGTCGGGTACACGGTCCTTCCACGAGAGGCCGCAGATCTTTCATAGGCATGGAAGGTGGAACTGGTCCAGCCTCCTCACGTGCTGTCAGTGCCACTCACATCCGTACAGCAGCGAGGTTAGCACAGCAGCACGAGAGACGCCAACCTTTGTGCGGAGCCTGATGCCACGATCCAACCACAGCTTATGCTGTAGACGTCATAAGTTGACCCTGGCTTTATCCATGCGTGATGTTATTTCGTCGTCAATCCTGGTTTTCTGCGAGATCAGGCCTCTCAGGTAGCAAAACTTGTCCAAAACCTTTAGCTGCTCGTCTCCAATCGTGATAACAGGGTCTGGAATAGCACCTCTGTCTTCTTTATATTGATGGTCAATCCATAGCGGGTAGGGGCTCCCGAGAAGTTGTCTACAGCACTTTGCAGGTCATCCTCGGTGTGGGCCAAAAGTGCGCAGTCGTCAGCAAAGAGAAGCTCGAGCAGCAGCAGGAACAACACCTTGGTTCTCGCCTTCGACCGCTGTAGGTTGAAAATACCACTGTGACTTCTGAACCGGATCATGACGCCCTTGTTGCCGTTCTTAAAGGCGTCTTTGAGCATTACAGAGAAGACGATAATAAACAGGAACGGAGCTATAACACATCACTGTTTGGTACCGTTCAACACTGGGAAGGGTTCTGAGGTGTTTCCGTGGTCCTGAACGCGTGCCATCAAGCCGTCGTGTTGACGATCTTTGCTGGTCAGCCAGACTTGTACAGAAGCCTCCACATGCCTTCTTGGCTCACAGAATTGAAGGCCTTGGTGAGATCTATGAACACCATGTAAAGGTCTTGATTTTGCTCCCTGCACTTTTCCTGAACTTGTCTGGCATCGAACATCATGTCCATGGTTTCTCTTTTGGCCTGGAAGCCACACTGACTCTCCGGTGCGAGGTGGTCCATATGCTTGGTTAGGCGGTTGATGACCACCAATGCGAGGATGTTGCCTGCGATGCACAGTAGGGGTATGCCACGGTAGTTGTCACATACCCGGCAATCTCCCTTGTTCTGTTAGAGATGGATGATGGTGGCATTCTTGAAGTCTTGGGGAACTGCTTCCTCTTCCCATATGATCCTGAAAAGTCTCGTCAGTTCCGCAACCAGAGTGTTTCCGCCATACTTGAACACCTCCGGCGGGATTCTGTCTTCTCCTGGTGCTTTTCCACTCGACATCTGCTTGATTCCATGTGTTGTTTCAGCAACTGTTGGGACGATGATGAGGTCGTCGATCACTGGACGCTGAGGAACATTAGCGACGGCGTCGTCTGAGATCGTCGAGTGACGATTCAGCAGCTGGTCGAAGTGCTGTGTTGCCCATAAAACGAGGTTGCTGACCAAACCCATGTATTTTGCAGACGTTACAGTTTTTGGCAACTCCTACAGCTGGGTTAATTCCAAGAAGATATCATACTTACTCGAGGTGGTGGATCCTAAATTAGACATGGTGCTCCATGAGAACCAATCTGTGACCCATTTCTAGTCGATGAAGTCTCATAAACATTTGTCCAATATTCCTCATTTCTCTTTGGTACTGAATTATCATTTTGCTACCAACTTAAGGTTAAAATATCATGCATCAAGTCTATGCTGTTGACCTTTCATAGTTTTAAAAGAAACCATTGGATCGTACATTGGTGAGGTTGATTAAGTTGTGATCGGAAAGCTGCATATCACCTGCATGAATATTGTTTACTGTTTTATGTACAATTTTCTCGTTGAAATATAACTTGAGAGTGAACATACACGATCAGCTTAATGTCCGATTTGTTTAAATCACGTATAGTCGTCTCTCATGTCTGGTTAAATGTAGCAGTCTCTGTTGTCTGTGAAACAAGTGCTGCAGTTTCTGATGCCTGCTTTGACGAAGCAATTATAGAAGTCTGTCATGTCCAGTTTGTTAAAGCAAATGTGGAATTGTCTGATTTCTCGGTTGGTGATGTATCCGTTCATCAAATAAGTAACTATTTCCAAATCGCACTAAGCCATGTGCTATTCTGATGCGCCAATGTTGTTTTGTACTTCATTTATTGAGATAATTTCATTGCAGTTTGATTTTCATAACATGCACAACACCCTGTGTGACGGTGTGAATTACTGTAAGACACACGCTGGAGAAAATTATCAGGAAATGATATATATTTTGAGTTACAATGCATATTAAATACACTTTTACGACATGATTTAGTACCATTGCTAATTGCCACGTAGGTAGTAAAGACCATTAACTCGACCGAGAATGTTGTAACGACCAATACCTCGACCACGTTTCCTCCTCCAAGCATCATACCGCAACACTGTTCGACAAGGGGTATTTGCTAATTACCCAATGCAAGACTCGAGACGTGCACGTTGTCACAGACTCAAATAATATACATCATGTAAATAATTAGGTCGAATGAAGTACCATGCAACTCTATTTCCCTGGAAATACATTTATTGGTATTTGTCGGCATTATGTTCATTAAATAACGAAGTAAAATCTTGGAGTCGCTCTGATTGAATCATATATCAATACAGAGACATATATGTGATGAAATGTGAGACTGACTCCACAAACACTGTAATCTCCCCTGCTCACATTCGTTGAGCATTACGAACGCTTAAACTAGGAAAATCTTGCGGGGTAGATGGTCTTGCCGCTGAACATTTTATTAATGCTGACGACAGCATATGTGTCTATGTGTCACTGCTGTTCTCATGTTTTTTTATAAAGCATGGGTATCTTCCAGTTTCTTTCATGAAGTCTGCTATTATACCAATAATCAAAAATAAGAATGGGGGTACTAGCGATACAGATAACTACCGGCCCATTGCTATCGTCACATCTTGTTCAAAACTTTTCGAATAAGTGCTACTCGATATCGCAGACGGATCTTACTACCTGCGACAATCAACTTGGCTTTAAGGCCGGTCACTCAACGGATTTATGTATTTACACTGCCAAGAGCATTATACTTTACTATAAAGATCTTGGCAGCCCTGTGTACACATGTTTTTTTTAGATGCGTCGAAGGTCAATAATTGGTTGCTGTTTAAAAAGCTCATCAACCGTGCCATGCCAATTTAGTCAGACTTTTAATGTTTTGGTATCAGAAACAGTTAATCTGTGTTAAGTTGGATGGTGAATCGTCTCAATATTTAACTGTATCTAATGGCGTTCGACAGGGTCGAATTTTATTTCCTAAATTATTTAATGTGTATGTCGATGATCTTTCAAGTGTGTTGTTGAAATCCTTCACCGGCTGATATATTAATGATATTTGTATCAACCATGTATTTTATGCGGACGATCTATGTCTGATGTCACCAAGTGCCAATGGATTGCAAAAACTTCTGGACCTTTGTTCTCGATTCGGAGCTCAACATGATAAAGTGTTCAATCCATCGAAATCTGTTTGCATTGTGACTCAACCAAAGACCCACAAACTGTTCTGTCCATTAGTATCGTTGAATGATATGCAATTGCAGTATGTTGAACAATGGAAATATTTAGGGCTTATGGTACATGCAAATTCCAATGATGATGATGACGACATGCTGAGGCAAATGCGAGTTTTATATGGTCGGTCAAACAGTCTTAAACTAAATTTCTCCCAATGCTCATTGCATGTGCACGTTAAAATTGTCAAACCTACTGCAGCACACTTTATTATCCATATCTATGGGTTTATTATACACAAAAATCGCATAATAAAGTTAGAGTTGCTTACAATAACATGTACCGAAATATTTTGGGTGCATCAAAAAGTGACAGTGCCAGTCATATGTTCGCCTCAATCAGCATCTCAGGATTTCAAGCATATATTAGAATATCGACCTACGCATTGGAATGATTGTTACATGGTACGGTCTGGTGCCATATGGACCCATTGGCACCGTATTTTATATGCACTGCATTGAACGCTTAATTACATGCATGTCGTATTAACTATGGGCCCTGTGCCTGAAATAAACTATAATTATTATTATTATTATATAGATGTAGTGTGAATTGGTCAAAGGGAGATACACTATCATCGGCAAAATGACGGGTGCTCAATGACATTCCTGCACTGCAGGTGCTATCAGAAGCATTGATTTGTTAGGGCTAATAATATTCGGCGTAAGGTGTAAGAAGTAATATTTGTTTATGTGAAGTTATTTATTTTAGCTCCGACAAATATGCTCCATCGCTTGAAACGAACCTTACACTGTGATACAACGTGACAGAAGCTAGTTACATATGATGGCCTAATAACAACCATAATAAACGGAAAAATAAACATTTTGTACCCAGTATATAAATCATCAACGCATACAGCATGATTTGAAACAATGGACCGGTAATATCAACCAAACAAAAGGCCCAAAAGCACACAAGTAACAGTCACTGTCACTATAGATGAGTCACATATTAGTTATTATGTAGTGAGATATCCATCTTGGGATCAACCACCTCGAGTAAGTATGATACCTGTTTCGTATTCACCCAGCTGTAAAAACTGTGATGTCTGTAAAATGAACCTTTCAAATTATTCAGCTATGATTAAACCACAAAAAGCACACGCGTGGCGGCGGTAAAGAGCGATGCTAAAAAGTTATGTTACTATAAACTCACTTATCCTTTGAATATTCGTGACCAAGTCTATACAAATTGAGTGAAACATATAATCTACCAAATGAATTTCTTAAGTGAGCCGATTGGGACGATTTTGGATTATATATATAAAGAGAATATATCAATACGCCTATATGTATGTATATAGACACGCTAACCGTAATTTTCAAAACCAATTCATTATTACGCACCTCTGATCGCCTTTAAAATAGGGCGACGCAAATTCTCACACGTGCAATGGATCCGTTCCACGTCGACTCGAAAGTTAGACTGGCAGTGGCCGATGTCGCAGTGGGGTTTCAGATTTGTATTCAAACAAGAGACATGGCTAGGTCGGGATCTTTAACGGCCCTCTCCAATAAAAATCTTATTTTGTGGATCTGGTCGGTCTGGTTTTCATGGTCTTCTGACCCAGCCTGTGTTTCATCCATATCTGATAGCTCGTTGTTATTAACTGAATCATCTTGCTCTCTATCAGATTTGCACACTGTTTCCATGTGCTGTTTCATATTATGCTGTCATATTCGACTCGAGGCTTGAGAGAGAAAGATCAGAAAAATAAAGATACTTGTTCCTCACAAACGGACTTGACAACTTTAACGCTGCATCCAAGTTCAAATTGATGTATCTTCTTCAGGTTTGGTAAATACGGGCCATATAGGATTCGGTTCGATGACGGCTGGATACTGCTATCAAACTGTGTGATTTAAATGAAGAGTTCAATGATATGCAACATGAGCTGGTTTTCTTTTGGTTGAATTAGATTTCAGCAGGCTGAGCTCAAATAGATGTTGTTGCGATAGCCTGTCTTGGAAGAATTTATTGCATCGTTTTTATTGCATCATTTGCACATCATTTTCACGCTACAGATTACGCTGAAATTCACCACTGTGGACGGGACGAAGATAACGAGGAAAGCCAAAACATTTTTTTATCATAATATATATTTCATCGTGTAAACTACAGTTTAAATCAATTCTACATTGATATCTTGATATAGTTTGCACAATAGATAATATCGTCGTGAATATTTGATGAGAATAATAATGAGCTTGCAACCTGTGTTTATTTATCATTCACTGGTATCACATCTGGTATGCTGTCGTACACGGTTGGGATACTTTTACATGGTGTCCACACCATGTTGATGAATTTATCTATGCTATTTAGGAATAAGGTTGTGTTTCCCATATATTTTTAAAATTCCTCAGCCCCGTTTGTGCTTTCAACCCGAGTCATGCGGTGGATTCAGAATATACCATCATCAGTTCATCATGATTGCAAGTGGAGATAATTTTCATTACTTTTAAAACCTGAACAACTACCCAGGTGTGGTAAATTTCAAATACATACTTAACTATACTATACGATACGTATACAATTGCCATCCGCCCGTCCTGTGCACACAACACTACTGATGCAGTGCACCTTTGCACGGGCCGCTAAGTACTGCCGTGGAATCTGCATTTGATAAAACAGCGTCCGAAAAAAATGTTGAACGTTGGCCTGTCAACATAATGACATTTGCGTTGTACCATGGACTAACGGAAAACATTGAGGAGGCTGGAGGTAGAGGTAAATACGTATGACGCTGCATGAATAGTTTGGTGATAGAAGAGCTTTATATTTGAGACCAAGTGCTAGTGGAATTATTAAATTGGCTCTGCATTTTCAGTTATGGATAAGGAGAAAGAAATGTCAATTGGCGAAGATGAACTGGTTGCAGTCGATCCAAAGAAAGGTTAGTCCGCTGATTGCACTTTTTATTTAGCTAATAAAACCTATTTGACTCAGCTTTTTAGATCCAACGTAGCTTTAAATGTCTGTGTCCTAACACCTTAACGAACTCCCACCTACTCGCCAAACCACCTGAACACTAACACAGACATACAACCATATATATACACACACGTGCGTATCAAAACACACAAACATGCACGTAGACCAGTGCCGGATTAAACAAGTGAAGGGCCCGGGGTTAAGCTACATTTTAGGGGTTTTTTTTCTATGAAAGGACAAATATAAGTAGTCAAGTTGAGACTTTTTGGGAGGCCCTTTTTGAGACCTTTGTATGGGGGGGGGGGGCCGTGGGCACTTACCCACTTGCCCCATGATTACTCAGGCCCTGACGTACACACACGCAAAAATGGTTTAAAGGTATTGTTTTCCTTCATCTTTCGTGTCATTCTCCCAGTCGAGGATGCGCCATTGTATATATACCAGGTAGCGTCAGCCTTTCACTCGCAGGCTTTGAAAAAGCACACAGTATGATGAAGTATTTAAGCACACCACATTAATAATAAATATGTAGTATTTGATAATTATGTTGTAATAATCTCAACCGTAATAAAATTGATGATGATTATGCTAATGACTAAGCCAACAATACCAACATAATCAATGATGACGATGTTTTCAGTGCCTTGGTGGAGTTCATGCCGATTTGCCCTATGTCTGGTCGCCTTTTTCGGCTTCGTTAACCTCTACGCTTTGCGTTTTAACCTTAGCGTGGCTATGGTATGTATGATTAATCAGACCGCCCTGGATGAAGTCGACTCAGCTGTCATCAACGACAGCCGCACCAGAGCAGTAGACTCAGACACCCAGTGCGGAGCTGACCTCTTTAATGCGACTGTCAAGGTAATCACTGACAACTGTACATGTTGTCTTAGCTTCGAATCGCTTTGCGAATTGTCTATGTGGTATTTCCTGTTCACTTTTCAGATTATGAATTATAATTTGACGGTAGCTGGTGGACCACATCATTTAATTGGAATCGTATTTTAAGTCTCAATTCAATGATAATCCAGCCTGTATCAATGCATTCGTATGTTAAGTCAGATTCATAAAACCAAATACTCAAATTTTTAACGAGCCTACTATGAATCAACAGCATAACGCTTTGGTATATTGAATGGTACGGACATAATCATTTATCCACACCGGATCATGTCCAAAATGATAAGCAGATATTTACAAGATGACAGTGCGGCGATGTTTAAAAAATTAGGCTAAATACTTGTCATCTATTAGCTATTAGTATCAAACGGAGATTTGAGATGTGTATATCGCGTGTCACCGAAAAATATTATCAATTGTCATCTTAAAATTAACCCATATAATGTTATACTTAGAATATAAGTCAAATTCGATTCGATTTACTGTTGCGTGTGAGTGAAGTAATAAAAGGTAGGGTATTTTCTCATATTCATAATTACTTGGTTGCGTAATCGTATAGCTGGAGTCCTTAATGCATTTACTATGCAGACATAAATAACAATTATTGATGTTCAGGGCATGGATTATTGTTCAAACATTATTGCTAACAATTGTTCTGCTGTGAAAACAACATCTACTCACATAGGATACTAAAACATTAGGGATGTTCATGTACTTATGAAAGAAATTGACGAGGCGCAACATCAGTTGATTTCTAAGGGGCAATTTTTCCGAAATGAATTGTAAATACTTTGAACTCTAATTTCCATATAGTTCGAATACACCTCCTCCAAACTCTAAACAATTTGATCAGCAGGTTGGGCCGACCCAAAAAACTACTACAGTATGCTTCAAATAGTGAGTTTCTAATAACAGAGTTGCAGTATCCAAAGCGGGACATTATCATATTAGTTTTTGCTATCATATCTCTTCATATATAAATCAAATTCGCACAATAACCGATATTACTTTACAAGCGAACAGCTTGTTTGTCTTGTACAATTAATTCATCATTTAGTGTTAAATATACTGGACTGTCGTGAGCATTGATTGCAAGCAACCGGCTTTTTGCAGAATTGAACTGCACAGAGTATTCCTTCGAAAATTCCTCGCATATTCTAAGCATTCTCTTAGCCGCTGTGACTGAAGGTGCAATGAGTGAAATATCATCAGCATAACCCAAAGCATCTATATAATGATGGCCCATGTGACATCCAACATTAGCTTCACGAAAATGCCTTAGTAATTCATCGATTTATACACAAAATAGTAATGGCGAAAGAACTGCGCCTTGCTTAACTCCATTCGTGCAAATAAAAGGCTCAGAGCTAGAAGCATTTGATCGGACTTTCAGGTTCTGACGTGTGTACATATTGATGAGTAATTTACATATAGTTGGGCAGAGTCTTTTCTGCCTGAAAAGCGCAAACAATTGCACTTAATTCACACGATCAAATGCTTTAGATGCGTCCAATAAAATTTCAAAACAAGGCGAACCCTGAGTTACAAAGTGATCAACAATCTCTTGCAAAACAAGCGTGCATTGAATGGTAAAGTGTGACTGTTTGAAACCGAATTGCAGATCGGTTGCTTTCAGTGCGTCACTCTGGGATGTTAAAATAATAATATTAAGTAATTTTCAATATATACTACTTATTGCTATGGACCTGTAATTATCACTATTATTCAATGATTTCTTTCTATTCTTTGGCATAGGTATGTACGTGTAATGCAACATACCCTGTGGAGTATATGCATGCGAAAGCATGAAAGCATCGCATTTAAACAAAAGTGAGATATGAACAAACGATTCTTGACAGGCATTCTTAATGTGATCAGAGGTGTTTTCAGAATCACCATCGGTTTTGTCTTGTTTCAAGTTCCGCTTTGCGTATTCGACCTGCTTAACGGTTATGACATGATCAGAAGTGCATTTGCCCGTTTTGCAACATAATGAAGCATCTATACATATGGATCTGTAAAGATCGTTGATTTCAAGCTCGTTATATGAAACGGAGTTATAAAGCCTAGAATATTTTTCCTTAAAGGTTTTGCATATATTAACCTCATCATGAGTATCGTCCACAAGGGTAGGGTTGGACACATGTGCGCTAAATTTGTTGCGAACTTCCTTCTAAAAATTGGGTTGTTTTTGGACGCTTTGCAGCCGCCATTCTATCGGCTACTAAGCTGTCTTGTTTACGCATGACGTTACGAGATTTCTTTTTGTAGCCTTTTTTAGCCTTAAGCATTATATCTTTAATTATCCAAGTAGTAGAGCAACCATACTCTCGCCACAAGCGGCACCAAAATATTGATCTATTTTTCCGGGATTGAACTTCGTCAGTCCACCCAGCCCGGCGTTTCTTTGGTCGGTTAGCCAGAATACTACAAAGAGACGATGCCACGCAAGCATGAATTATGTCATCGTGAAATTGATCAATTTTATCAACATACTCGCAACAACTCGGGTTCCCTTTTTCGTTTAGTACCCGATTGTAATTTGGCGATATCTACCTGTAACATTCTAAAGCACAATTTTAGGATAACCGTATAATCAATTGGTGTAACAGAATCTTTGGTGGATGTCTTAATTTAAATTGCACAACCACCATAAGGCAGACCGACTAACAATTCTAATTCGTTCATACCAGATAATCCAGCGACCAACACATTACTAATATTACATTAAAACAGTGCAAACTCAGATTCAAATAACCAGTACTCCTGGAGTAAAAGAACATCATATTATCCCATTAAATGACGTACATAACAGTATCGTCCTTATGTCCTCAACAGTTATAAGTACCGATAGTAAAGTTTTGACTTACTCTAGAGGAGGAGAAACCGGAACACATAATACAAAGATATGACCAGACTAATAAGTACATAAAACCAAGATTATTGACGAACACTCTCATGGTAATACTTCCGCACACAGATACCAGTGGGCCAGAATTCATCATTCATTAATGATTTCATATCCAAGACTTTCACTCCAAATCTAAGGCTCTCAAATATCGCTTCACTATTGGAAACTGCTCAATGTTTCTCCGATTCAGCAATAAACGATTTTACGTCCTCTGCACTTGTTCCTTTTTCAACTCCCGGCTTGGCTCTGGTGCGCCTCTAATTGTTCGCGGGGTAGAAATACATCCCTTTACGGACTGTTTTCTTTTCCCTGGCCCTGGCCTGGGTCGACGATGCCGAACCTCTTGAAAGCCATCATCCGCGGTTGGTGAAGCCTCACTTATTTGCGATTGAGGGGATGGGTCAACAGGGGCTTCTTGAGTAGTCATCACTGCTTCTAGCTGCTTTGATAGTACTTTGCCGTTTTCCTGCAACTGCGTCACCCTTCCACAAAGGCAGATTGGGCATGCTTCGACAAGGGTTGCTTTGGGTATCCTGTGCAAACCCTGTGGACTGATGGCGAATTTCGAAACCTTTTTCAGCTCGTGTTGGCGATTCGCACCGTCGTACTAAGGGCGGGTGGATATCATCATCGCCTACTCTCCACAATGCTTCCCTTGCTTGTTGGATTTCCTCCAACGAGTAGATTTCGCGACAGGCCTGGTGCATCTTAGCGACGGAGAGGTGTCCATACTGTACACAATGTAGGTGAGAAGTGAGTTCAGTGTTACCTCCTCGATCCACTCACTCGCCATAATCACGTAGACACAGATTAACAGTCTATAAGTCAATTAAGTCATTGACACAGTATTGAGTTGGTCAAAACTGACACTGGTGTGAATTCGCTGTTCAGAAAAAAAAATAAACAACGTTGAACCAAATACAATAAGCTTTACAAAGCAAACACGTAATGATACACAATTACAGTTGTTTGGTCAGTCAATACGGAGGGGCTAAGTTTTTGGACTGATGGTATATGACCCCTGCCTTTACCACATAAATATTGCACCAGGCACAATACGTGTATGGTGTTAAATACTGGTAAATGGTTTGCTTATGCTTTAGTCCGTTTCATGTACATCACTGATGAATCTTCAAAAAGGTTCCGTTTTGTTACTTTAACCTTTCACTTTAAGGTCACAGAATAAAGGGTCAACATTGAATATTATTTAATCCTAAGTATATAAAATTAGGAACTCACTTTAAAACCTTTACATCTTGGATTATTTGTGTAATATATAAAATGAGGCCCAGTTTGAGAAAGCCGTGTATGTGTCCGACCCGATTTTATGTACAGAACCACGATTCCGTTAGCTGTTGAGTATAGACAAAAGCTGCTGCAACCTGTAAATGTCACGAGGAAGCTTGTTTTCATCGTCCAAGTCGGTCGAGATTAGTCTTTAATTCAATACCATGATTCTTCAATTGTGTTATACCCATGTAAATATTCTTGAATGTCATGGCACGGGCGTGTGTTGTTGCAGGATGGAGTGTTCTTATGGGACAAGTCGACCCAGGGTTTCATCTTAGGATCCTTTTTCTGGGGCTACCTGCTCACTCAGATCCTAGGAGGCTGGCTCGCAGAGAGGTAAGTTGTGTAAATCCTCTCTGAGTTGGCTGGCGTTATGTTTACTCTCTTGTCGCAGTGACATGCGTGGTTGTTGCTATGAGTGATCTTCACAGGCCACCTTCATCAACGTTTGAACTGTTATTCCTGAAAATACAATATGACCTCAATACTTCCTTACCTTAATAAATTGACCAATAACAAACAAGTTCGACGTTTCCTCTCAATGAAGGCCGCACATTCTGTTTGGTGAAAGGTGGCACGATCAAAAAGACCATTTGGTCCCTGTTTTGTATTTGGAGGTCAAGTGACACCTCGATCCTTTGCCTGAAACACACTGGATATGTTGTATTTCTTGAGGTTTATTATTGCATTAGTCAGTACGTTAACCGATGTAATGCGTTTTTTAGGCTGTGCACGAAGGTATGAGTTTACTGTTTAGTATAGCTCAGTATCGTTAGTAAATGTAAACAACACCTCGCACCCTCATAGTCAAAAGATATCTAATCTACAGGCCCCTCAAACAGGTCCCTAAGAAATCAGAAAGATAATTCTAGGTATGATCTTTTTATAGGAAGCCATGCTGGGATGTATTCATTAGGGTGTGTTCAACCAATGGTTCAGTCAGTTATCCTCTGATAAAGTTTTAGACTGACATGCCAATAATTTGCCGTCTGTCGAATAACATCGCCTACACATCATTTACACATCACCTATGTGACCTACTCAATGCCGACACACTCAATGCCGACATACACATCACAAACACAGCAGTTGTCGAAAAACTTCCATGTCCTTCACCACACGTGGACAACCATACACTGTGCTTGCAGGTTTGGAGGTAAGGGCGTGTATGGTTGGTTCATGCTGATGACGGCTGTGGCCACCATTCTGACGCCCATGGGTGCTCGGTTCAGTCCCTGGCTGCTGGTCGTCCTCCGTATTATACAGGGACTGGGGGAGGTCTGTCTCCTTATCACGAATTGACAGCTTAGCGCTTCTTATTCCTTGTCATCTTTAAAGTCTTAGATGCATATTTCGTTTGAATATAGAATAATATATTATCTTTCATGCCGAGAAAAGATAGTACAGTGTAAGTTTCACTTAAAGTAATCCATTTCTTATTTTTTCAAATTCCTGTTTTCCTTTCAGGGGGTAGTATTTCCTGCTATGCACAGTATGTGGTCGAGCTGGGCGCCACCTCTTGAGCGTAGTACCCTCATCAGTTTCTCTTACGCTGGTAGGTCGTGGTTCACACACCACTCCACACACCGTTAAATACTCATTGGTTTGACGAACGAACATTCACTTGTAAACACCGCCGCGATGCTTTTGTGTTTCAGCCGTGCTATGAGCTGTGAGTAGCTTGTTGACGTCAAATTTACGATTAACTAATTTGTAAGAAAAGAATAACTTTGTACGTGCAGGAGCCCAGATCGGCAATGTGATAACCATGCCCATGTCCGGCTTGTTGTGTGACTATGGCTTCGATGGTGGCTGGGGTTCTATATTCTACATATTCGGTAGGCATGGTAACGTCGCTGAGTTACCTCTTTAACGAGAAACGCGCCTAGCCATAATATAACAACTTATTCAATCATACAAAATCAGTTCGCTTTTCCTTTCTCCAAATCACTATAATGCTATTCTTCGTTATAGATGCGAATGTGGTGCGTTTCGTTATAGTTGACCCTGACCTATTTCTTTGGTAGCGTAGGTGGCCTGGGAGTTGTGTGGTTCGTTTTCTGGATGCTGATTGCTTACAACGAACCCCACGGACATCCGCGTATCACCAAAGTCGAACGGCGCTACATCGAGGACGCTACAGGAGCCTCAAAAGAGATGGACGAACAGCGTAAGGTAAAAACATCAGTATTAACTCAAGACACCTGACAAGGTTACGATCAATGCTGGAGTGATGGATAGGGATCTTTTCGTCCCTAATTGACAGATATATTATGGACATTCCGCAAGTGAAACCATATTCTGCAAGCCTGGTTCATTATAGGATAATACATCATTGCTGATGTGAATGCTATGATGATGTATATGCGATCTGTACAGGCGATGGGCACGCCGTGGAGGAAGTTTTTTACATCCATGCCTGTCTGGGCGATTGTGGTCGGTCACACGTTCGCCAACTGGGGCGCATATACCCTGTTGACAAACATTCCTACTTATATGAAGGAGGTCCTTAAATTCGACATAAAAGCTGTAAGTGGACGTTTTAAAGCGTATTTTGATTCAGACCGAAACAGATGATATGTCACTAACACAGAATAAATATCATCAACGGGGTCAACATTGTTTCCGCCGGTAGAATGGTCTCTTCTCAGCCATCCCTTACATCATGCTGTGGGTCGTCATCAACGTGGGGGGCTACCTGGCAGACGCCTTGAGGTCACGTGGCTTGCCAACCAGATTGGTCAGGAAGATTATGTATTCATTGGGTGCGTCCACTATCTGCCATACCAAGCGATGTTAGTCGGTGATCATCTGATTTTTTTTTAACTTGAATTGATATCTCACAGGTACAATTCTTCCCGGTGTCTTCCTTATCGCTGTGGGCTATATCGACTGTAGTCAACCCCATGTGGCCATCATCCTTCTCTCGCTAGGGGTAGGCCTGAGTGGCTTCCAAATCTCTGGATTTACGGTGAACCACGTGGACATTGCTCCTCCATTTGCAGGAACTCTTTTAGGGATCTCAAATACTGCCGCGACTTTACCGGGATTTCTGGCACCATATGCTATTGGCGTCATCACCAAAGATGCAAGTTCTATCTGAAAGCAATTATTTTCCGTTTGTTGGACTTAAAACTGAATCAACACTAATCAAACATTGATAATTTTGATTGATTTTATAGCAAACTCAGGCTCAATGGCAAATCGTCTTCTATATCTCGGCCGCTATATACCTAGCTGGTGCTATCTTCTTCGTCACCTTTTCGGACGGTGAGATCCAAGACTGGGTCATTCCGTACATGTTCGAGACTCCTGAGTTGAGCGAAGTAAAGGACGAACTCACCAAGGATGTGACTGCAAATAACAGCCAGGGTAACAACGCAGTGGATAGCGAAAGCCTCCTTTATGACGAACAAACAATATTGTAAAAAAACGTTATAATGTCATTTGACAAAATCATGGATTTGCTTAATGATCCATGCATGTCATAAAGACCGGGTGCTTTGAGACTAATGTAGGATGGATATTGTTGTTGCGAACCTAGTATCATTCAACATTGTACTTATATGTAAATAACTGTGGCTAACATGGCTTCTTCAACAACGTTTCTTGTGTGCTAGATGCTGGGTGTGGTGCTTTATAACTTTTATATATATATACATATATATATATATATATATATATATATATATATATATATATATATATATATATATATATATATATATATATATATATATATATATATATATATATATATATATAAAACACCCACATACTTATAAATATACACATATATATATACACAGGCGTTGCCATGCGTTGGCATCGAAAACCGAGCGCACACCCACGCCACTGGTCGATTACGTAAGATTTGGCCTACTTAGAGTCGGCACAAGCGCCAACGGAATGTCTTCTAACGGCAAGCCTGGACGACCAGCAATACGGTATCAACAATATTACACAAACAAATGTTATCGCTAAACAAAAAAAAATATATACATTTATATATATACATGTATATATATAGATATATATATATATATATATATATATATATATATATATATATTTATATATATATATATATATATATATATATATATATATATATATATATATATATATATATATGTATATATATATGTATATATGTATATTTATATACCTATATGTATATATATATATATATATGGTATATATATATATATATATATATATATATATATATATATATATATATATATATATATATATATATATATATATATCTATATATATATATGTATATATATATATATATATATATATATATATATATATATATATATATATATATATATTATATTAGCCGTGCACGACGTTTATTAACGTCGTGCAAAGATCGTAACCGAATGCGCGTGAACGATACATGAGTTCCAATTATACACGATAATTACACAAATGTAATTTTTCACATAAATGAATGTTTATTAACAAGTTGAGTTAGTTTACGTGTGAGATTTCGTCAAAGGCGATTTAATCCGGCCACACAAATTCTGAAAAGTTCATGTTTATTTTGAACGACAAGATCGGTTTCTGCGCGCATGCGCAGACAAGGTTCCTCGCAAGCGAACTTTTTCTTTCTGAATTTTATTATTTGAGTATATGTGTCATTTTGTCAATGATTATCTTTTGGAAATATCTACTTTGAAGGGCGATATGTTTTCAACGATATCACATTGACATTTAAAAAAAGATAGCACTTATTGATTCCCGTAGTCTGGAGGGGGCACTTGCTGATGCTGTCATGAAGGGGCTGTCATGAGGGTCAATGATCCGCGATAATTTGACTTGGATGTGTACAAGGGTGGTTAGATAAAGCAAGGCGACTGACAAGCCCTGCAATAACAAAGTCCATCATCGCGGGGCAAGGTCTATTTGCTAATGGTTATGATGACAATGAGACCTACTCGTTTGTATGTCGCCCTAGGAGAAGACCTCTGTCGTCTACATTTAGCTCCTAGTAAGCTCCACTCCCCACTTTAGCGCCACAGCACGTCGGTGGTTCTGTGTGGGTTGGACCAAGCATCAGTAGCGGACGTCACAGCAGAGATAATCTTGCCACGGTATGTAACTGGCTCTGTAATCATAGGCATGGTCGGATGTATAATAATAATAAATATGATACACCCAGCTCGCAGTGGAAAGTATACTTTTTCATCATCATCATCATCATCATCATCATCATCATCATCATCATCATCATCATCATCATCATCATCATCAACATCATCAACAACATCAGTAGCAGCAGCAGTAACAACAGCAGAAGCAGCGTTCTTCACCGTCTCGTGCAGGCCTTAATCTTGAAACGGATGTAAAGCCTTATTCATATTCATAAACTCGATCTGATTCATTTGAAAGGTTGCTATGGTGATTTGTATGTTTTCTTTTTATCCTGTTACAGTTGTATTGGGTTTAACTATATATTTTTCTCGCTTGTTTCAGTTCAAGACGAATCTCTCGGATATTTGGTGTGAGGAGTTCACGGATTTCTATTTGTTACGATGGCTGGGGGGTGAGTTTCATCTCTTTGGTGGGTGTGGGTAAGTTGTTAGTGGGGGGGGGGGGTGTGGGGCGCAGCTGTGGGGACAGGGAGTAGTGGCCGCACTGAGCGTCGGTGTATGATGAACATGCTTTTGTTTGTAGATATTTAAGTAGGACATGACCGATTCTTTAGTTACTGCTGTATCGTGGATAGACAGTTATGGTGTACCTAACGTGAGGCAGAACTAATTGTTGGGTTATTGCTGCATCCACAGAGTACGAAACGGATTGTGTAGTTGATGCTCATGAGAAGACGGAACTGATTGTTTAGTTTCTACTGTATCTAAACAGAAACAACGCTGATTATTTAATAATTGTTGCATTCACAGTGACACAGAGCTGATTATTTAGTAATTACTGTATCTACAGTTAGACAGAGCTGATTATTTAGTTATTGCTGCATTTACAGTGAGACAGAGCTGATTATTTAGTTATTACTGTATCTACAGTGAGACAGAGCTGATTATTTAGTTATTGCTGTATTTACAGTGAGACATAGCTGATTATTTAGTTATTACTGTATCTACAGTTAGACAGAGCTGATTATTTAGTTATTTTTGTATCTACAGTTAGACAGAGCTGATTATTTATTTATTATTGCATTTACAGTGTGACAGAGCTGATTGTCTAGTTATTGCTGCATTTACAGTGAAACATAGCTGATTATTTAGTTATTGCTGTATTTACAGTGAGACGTAGCTGATTATCTAGTTTTTACTGTATCTACAATTAGACAGAGCTGATTATTTAGTTATTGCTGTATTCACAGTGAGACATAGCTGATTATTTAGTTATTGCTGTATTTACTGTGAGACAGAGCTGATTATTCAGTTATTGCTGTATCTATAGGGAGATGGAACGTATTATTTAGTTATTGCTGTATCTATATGAGACAAAGCTGATTATTTAGTTATTGCTGTATCTATATGAAGACTGTGGTGATGCTTTAGTTATTACTGTATCTCAGACACAACTGATTGATTAGTTATTGCTGCATTTACAATGAGGCAGAAGTGATTGTTTAGTTATTGGCGTATCAGAACTGATAGTTATGTAATTGGTGTTTGTACAGTGAGAAAGAAATTATTGTTTAGTAATTGCTGTGTCTACATTGAGATAGAACTGATAATTTAGTTGTATCAACAGTTCATTTGTTGCTGCATCTGTAATGAGGCAGAACTTACTCAGACCATCACCTGTGTGTTTTCAGCGATGAGTTTCGACGTGAAGAAAGCAGAGAAATTGCTTAGGGACGTAAGTGAATACAATCATAACGGGCGTGTCACTGTATGCTTAGGGCCGTGATGGTGGGGAATGCACAGGGCCGTAATAGTTTGGAATGCTAAGAGCTGTAATGATGCAAATTGCCTAGAACCGTTATGGTATTGGTGCCGTACTTGTAAGGGTTTCGTAGGCCATAATAGTATATGGTTACTTCGGGTCGTAATGTATAGGTTGTGGGTTGTAATGGTAAGAGTTACTTCGGGTGTGGATGCCTTGTGTCGTACTGGTTTGGGCCACTTAAGCTCGTAATGGTGTGAGATGATTAGGTTCGTTATGGACTGTATTTGTATAGATATGAAAACACATAACCTTTGGGACGTATAAATATAACCTGGATGGAAATTGTGCAAATCGCATAATTTCAGTAGAGCTAATATACTTAACGTTATGACGCTTTTCTTTGTTAAGGGGCTGGTTTATTGTTCTATTCCAGCTAAATGAGATAAGGCTGCACATTGTAACGTCAAATCGCTACTAATTGTCTTCAATTGTCTTTCACGCCCTTTTTCGTAAAGCATGCTAGTCAATGCATCGGGAACACGAAAAGAATAAACATCAAATTTTGTTGGTTATTTAGATAATGACGATAACATATGAATGAATCATCAATTAGACATGTTTAGAGATCAGATGAAGTCTTCGCAATCCGTTATATTGTTTCGCAATGCTATACAAACCCCCTGTTGCGTATTCAAATCTGGCGTTTTTCGTATACTTGCGGTGGAACGTGCAGCGGAACGGGAATATGTCGCCTCATACCAAACTAATTTTGAAACCCCCCTCCTCCCACTCTGATACAAGGAGTGAGGTGATTCCGATCGTTAGTCGCCAAATCGTGGTCGACGTCCTCAGACAATCAATAACATGACTCACCGCCGATCCATGCTGAGTGATTGAAGTGTTCTTTGTAAACATAATTCCTTAAGTGAGTTTTGACCTCACGCGTCGCTGTTATTCCCTCTGTCTGACCTACCAAATGACCTCAGTAAGCGGAGCCTACAAAAAAGCTGACCCTCGGCAAGTTCCTCTCTCAACAACAACAACAACGACAATAACAACAACAACACACACACACACACACACACACAAACATATATATACGCATATGCGCAAAAACACACAAATATACATATACCATATAAATATATTTGCCCATATGTATATGAATATATATATATATATATATATATATACTTATATACTTATATATATATATATACATACATATAGATATATGCAAATATATATATATATAAGAATATATATATAAGAATATATATATATATATATATATATATATATATATACATATATATATATATATATATATATATATATATATATATATATATATATATATATATATATATATATATATATATATATATATATATATATATATATATATATATATATATATATATATATATATATATACATTCATTATCATAGTTCCGCGTGGATGTGTTTGGTACTCTTTTCAAGTCTTAAATTCAACACGCCCATCGGTGTGGAATCCATTGGACGTTTTACACACACAGCATTGTATTATCGACTGTACCAAAGGACAGTTAAATGCACCCAGCGCAACTCCAACGCGAGTCCCACAGGACATTGATGTTTAAAATCTCATTTCTCCGCTTTCTTATATCTTTTCTTGGTAGCTTCTGTCGCTATCAGAGAAATACTCGGCAGTGATGATTAACCAACATTAACAGATGGATTGACTGTTGGTTTGCCTGCCTTTAGAACGAGTCTGTAAGTGCGTTAGTGGCAATATTCTGCACAGCGATATTTGCTGTTACATACTGTCTGTGATGCGCCTCATTGACCTTCTGTTGTATCACCGAGTTATCACCTTTGCACGATAATACTGATGATACTTGAGCGATAATACAAGGCACGTGTTGCACACTCGGAATGAACGCGTATTATTTGTATTTCTGATGGGAACGTCGCCAGATCAAGTTGACCTCCAATATTTATTGCTTGAGTCGCAGATCGTTGACACTTTATTCTAAGCTAATAAGAAGTGTTATTATATTACCTAACACTGAATGCTCGTTGTCGAATTAAATATAACATCCCTGAATCAAAAAAATAGACTGGTCCTGTCATTTTCGACTATTTGGCCAACAATCATGTAATTTCGGAGGCCATAGCAATCTGTGCCAAACTGCAAATTTAAATTTATAAATTGAAGTTAAAACATCGCGTTTGTTACCCTTGAAGTACACTGACAAGGAGGTGTTCACTGTGCAAGTTTATGCATGTCAAACACAACTGCGTGTTATGAATAATTCGTTAGAAACTTTAAATGACATTATATCGTTTCAGAGAAACATGAAATGAATGACCCTAAGGTAACATTAGTCTATGTTTATTTCATGCATATATCATACCGACATCGCGTGATCAGCAAATTTATCTACTTTTCAAACGAAAGACTGGAGTACAAAACAGAGAAGTTGACAATATATTGTCCTGGACTGTTCCGGAAGTACTAACCAAATATTACCCTGGCGGATCGAGTTAAATAGCAACTGCTTCGACGTTGTAAATCACAACAACGGGGCTTTGGTGTAGATTTTGTCTGCATCCCAACCAAAAGTTGCATAATCGGTATTTTCGAGTTCCACAATCTTTGTGCCTATCTTACTGTAGGTATGTTTCAATCGTCAACTAAGCGCGAGATAATCAAGTACAGTGTGTATATGACTGAAATAGCATTCCAATGAATTTTTCCTGAATTAAGTGAAAAGGTTTGCATTGCCCATTCCTTCGAACACGCACGATCCTCATCATGCTTGCCTACATTTTGGACAAAATTTGAAAAAGAAAGTTTCGATTATTTTATTGCATCAAACGTCCGCACTTGTATCACGACTAATGCAGATGTTAAACTCGCCTGGCATGTTCTGTGTACGTGGAAGTTCCGATGGGTGGAATTGGCTACTTCTTATTATTACATATCTTATGGCTGTGTTTAGTTCGGCAAGAGGATTGACCAAGTGTATGAAAACCAGGTGCAACTATATCTGTTGTCATTATCTCACCTGTATAAAACAAATGGTTTTATCATTTAATAGTATTTTGGAGTTTATCATGTTGATCATTCGATAATTATCTGATCAAAACACACACAGCACCACCAACAATGTTTATCATGATCATAATCACAGTAATCATCATCATTAACTTGTTCGCCATCTTCATCACAATGATTATTATCATGTTGTTGTCATCATCACCTACGTTAATTATCTACATTATCCACTCTCATATATAATCGTCTTATTTGATGTGTTAAAAAAACTTCTATTCATTATCATCAGCGATCGACACCTTCAACTATCTGATCGCATCATACATTGCGTGTAGAAAATAATTTACCAGTTGCACGAGGTTACTGACTTCACCAAACTCATGTATTATGCAGACGTTTTTGACAGCTGCTACAGCTGGGTTAATTCCAAGATGATATCACTCTTACTCGAGGTGGTGGATCCTAAATGAGACGTGGTACTCCATAAAAGACCCATTTCTAGTCGATGAAGTCGTGTTCTAAGAAGTTTCATAACCACTTGTCTAATATTCCCCAGTTCCCTTCGGTACTGAATTATCATTTTGTTAACAACCTAAGGGTAAAATATCATGCATCAAGTTTATGCTGTTTACCTTTTATTAATTTGAAAAGAAACCATTGGATTGTATATTGATGAGGTTGATTAAGTCGATTGTGATCGTTAAGCTGCATATCACCGACCTGGATATTGATTACTGTTTTATATACAATTTTCTGGTTGAAATATAAATTGTCAAGTCATCATATACGATCGGGTTAATGACCGTTTTGTTAAATAACGTGTAGTTGTCTCTCAAGTCTGGTTAAATGTAGCAGTCTCTGTTGTCTGGTTTTGTGAGACAAGTGCTGCTGTTTCTGATGCCTGCTTTGATGAAGCAAGTATAGAAGTCTCTCATGTCTAGTTTGTTGAAGCAAATGTGGAATTGTCTGATTTCTCGGTTGGTGAAGTATCCGTTCATCAAATAAGTAACTATTTCCAAATTGCACTAAGCCATGTGTTATTCTGATGCGCCAATGTTGTATTATGATTCATTTGTTGAGATAATCACATTTCAGTTGAATTTTTATACGATGCACATCACCCTATGTGACGGTGTGAATTACTCTTAGACACATTCTGGAGAAAATTATCAGGAAATAATATATATTTTTGACTACAATGCTTGTTGAAAAAACTTTTACGACATGATTTGGCACCATTGGTAATTACCACGTGGGTATTAAAGACCATTTACTCGACCGAGAATGTTGTAATGACCAATACTTCGACTACGTGTCCTCCTCCATGCGTCATACCTCAACTCTATTATTTACATATATTGGCCTAATAACAACCATGATAAACGGTAAAATAAACATTTTTGTACCCGGTATATAATTCATCAACGTATACAGCATGATATGAAACGACGGACTGGGAATATCAACCAAACACAAGGCTCACAAGCACACAAGTAACAGTCACTGTCACTAGAGGTGAGTCACAAATTGGTTATTAGGCAGTGAGATATCCATCGTGGGGTCAACCACCTCGAGTAAGTATGATATCTTCTTTGTATTCATCCAACTGTAGGAGTTGTCAAAAACTGTGACGTCTGTAAAATGAACATTTTAAATAAGTCAGCAATCATAAAACCACAGAAAGCACACGCGTGGCGGTGGTAGAGAGCGATGCTACAAAGTTATGTCGCTATAGAATGGAAAGACGACATCGCATGGAGCGCTTAGTAACGCAAAGGGCATGTACCGAGCAGTATGTACATACATGATAAGCGATTAATCTAAGATATTGTCATCAAGGCACGAACTACTTCCGAGACAAGATGAATGTCAAGAGATTATATATATGTAATGGCTTCATCATTGATGACAAAACTGTAATTGACATGTAGTCAGACTTACATGTGCCAGCCTTATCACAGACCACTGTACCGTCCTCGGGGACTAAATGGGAGTTGATTCTGTCCGCGGGAACGACCACCTCCATATCTGACACCTTCTGGTCGTCATTACCTGTCCGCCGGTATATTGCAAACCCAATATCCATACCCTCCGTCCAGAAGTTATAACTGAAAAATGTTTATATGCATCATAATCGAAAAAAAAATGAGGTAAATCGTATTTTGATAAGAATGCTTTATAAAGTGGTAACTATGTTTTTGAGCCGCCAATAAACAGAAAAATAGGAAAAGGTTTCTATACAATACCGGTCGTGCTATAGGAAAAAACAGTTACAATAACGATCGAATCCACTTATGGCCAAATAACATTCATTAACTGAACAAGGATTGTAACAGTGCTTTGAAACATCACTACCTAAGAATACTGCCCGGTTCGTTGATAACCGTCGCAATAACAATGGATTTGCCTCGCCCAATCTCTGCGCTGCTGAAGTTACTCATGTCAATATTCTCAGCAATGTTGGTTTTTTTATATTCCTCTGGTATCGGACCTCCCATACAGATCTAATCAAACAGCAATCATATGGTTAAAAGGCAACTTGTCCTCGTCCTTGCTTATGACTACGTTAGAATTCAATACGGTGGTAAAAAGCGGGACCCATTCTTTTCTACCTGTGATCGGCAGTAAATATCACCATCCGGGTCTTTGCAAGTACCTCCCCAGTTCACCGGAAGTTGATCAGCATCATAATCTTTCAGCAACTGCTCCCTCCACGACCCTACAGCGCATCACAGTAACCCACAGACGTTTCATAACAACCATAGAGTGAAAGTCCTATCAGAAACATCAGTGCATTAACACAATAATGTTACGTATGATGTTTGTGATCGATTACCTCCTAAAATTCTGATCTTGCATTTAGTGTCCTCACTCAGGAAAGGTTTAATCAAGTTGAAAAGCATAGGGAAGATGCGTGGAGCTGTAATGCAATGATTGACATCACTTACATATATCGAATCCGTGTGAAATGGCAATGAGTTACAAGGAACTTAAGCTGCCCCATAGATTCTTTGATTACTTCGTTTGTTTTTGCGTGCTTTGACGATACCATATGCACTATAAAAATAAGTAAATCGCATTTTAGAACATGGTTTAAGAGAATCATAGCCCCTTTGGTTGTAGTCAGTGGTTAAATAGGAAGTAAGAAATTGTACCGTTGACGACATAGGCAACTCGGAGAGTTTCAGGATAATTTGATTCCAGAGCTTTCAAGATTTCAACGAAGGTGTCGATAGCTAAAGGCAAGAAAGCTACAAATATTCAACATATCTGCATAATTTATGTTTTTGTGGTTAGAGTGACATAGTTTCCCTGGAATGATGCTACTTTTCCAAAAGTGAAGCAAGTTGTAACAGAAGTCCTTAACTACATCTCACCAGGTTTCCACATGTGCTTTATGCCAATTAAATCCATATCGAATATCGTATTTATTTGGTCGATTTTCTTCCCAAACTGAACGTATGACACACAGCGACATTATTGCCGTGGTTTTGAGATCAAGTTCAGACAGTCGAGCAGTGATTAAAGGTAAACACAACAATGGAGACACATCGGAGATATACAACCACATTCCAAAGTGGCTATATAAGAATGAGAGATATACAACCTCACTACAATGTGGTTATATAAGAATAAAAGATACATAACCACACTACAATGTGTTATATAAGAATTATGGATACATAACCACACTACAATGTGGTTATATAAGAATAAGAGATATACAACCTCACTACAATGGTTATTTAAGAATTAGAGCTATGAAACATCACTACAATGTGATTATATAAGAATTAGAGGGATTAATTGACACAACACGACAGACAGTAGCAATGGATCCGGGCTACTTCCAACACTGACCTTATTACTGAGGTCAGGAAACATTCTCTGGAAAGCCGACTCGATCATGTATATCCTATACTTGACTATCTCGCGCTTGGTTGTGGAGTGAAACATGCCTACAGTCAGAGAGAATGATAAGCTGCCTCCCTTATAAGACGGAATGGGTAGTTAAAGGTAAATCACAACAAAAAGCAGCGACGACGATGATGATTAGAAGAAGAAACAGGGATAATCAGGAGAAGTAACAGCGACGGTAAGACGAAGAAACAGGGATAATCAGAAGAAGCAACAGCGATGGTAAGACGAAGAAACAGGAGTAATTTGACGAAGTTGCAGAGAAGACCCAGCGGAAATCATTACATAACACAGCAGAGAAAATGAGAAGCAGCCACGATGATTAGAGGCATAATGGATGATAAGATGCAGCAGCAGCAGCAGCAGCAGGGATAGTACGAAGAGGCAAGGAAATACTAAGAAGATATAGCGGGATGATCCGAGGGAACAACAGAGAAGATAACAAGCAGCCCGGGTGGGAGGGGGACGGGTGTAAAAAGCGGTGATGGATAAAATTGGGAGCAGAGATGGCTGGAAGCAGAAGCATGGATGTTTAGAGGTAATGAGGTGAATCTGCATGGGTGTTTACAAGAAGAGGATGTAGAGGATATCTGATGTTAGATCCATAAAAGAGAGTTTCGAGCAGGTGGCATAGAAGACCAGAGTCAACATTAGAATAACAGAACCAGCCAAAGGGGTTCGATTACTGAGTATTGTCACCTTTTAGATCCATGTAACCGAATGCATCTATCAGGGTGGGGTTGCCTTCCTTGCTGTGTCCAAAGAATCCACATGGATAATAATTGGTCAGCACTTCCGGTACCGTCCATGACAAAATGGTGTCTATCTCATGTCGTCTTCGCCAATCTAACGACTACGTAACAGAAGATATCTAGGGATGAGCTTGCACATTGAGATAATTGATTATTTCTGCGCTGATTTTGGATTTCTTGTTCATCTATCGATTGATTTGTTAAAACCCTCATAGGCATCTGGCCTATCGACCTCATGTGTATTGTGAAATAGCAGCGGCTTCTAAATCAGGGCTGAGTATGGCAACACAAACAAAATTGTCAGAAACCAACAGCACAACAAGATCTGATAGGTTCCAACACCGCAACAAGATCTGATAGGATCCAACAGCCCAACAAGATCTGATAGGATCCAACACCACAACAAGATCTGATAGGATCCAACAACCCAACAATATCTGATAGGATCCAACAACCCAACAGGCTCTGATAAGATCCAAAAACTAAACACGATCTGTAAGAAATCGTCAATCTGACACTATCTGATGGAATCCAACAACCCAACGAGATCTAAGAGGATCCAAAAACCAAGCACCATCTAATAGGATCTTATAGGGTCCAGTGCAACTAACCACCATCTAAAAGGATCCTGCAGACCCACACCTTCCTATATGATCTGACAGCCCAGCATGATCTTATTTGATCCAACAATCAAAACGATCTTTTATGATCCAACTGACATGGACTACCATTGTGATAGCAGTAATGGTGACACCATCAATGACCATATGGCATCATGGTTATCTTCACAACGAGGCGGTAGCTGCAAGCAGATAACACTTCGAAAAGCATGGTGGGCGTTCAACTTGGTATCTGCATGGGGGCACAGCCTTGGCGCTCATTTGTCGTTACGATCGTGATGAAGAAATGCGACCCAGCTGTATCAAAAGCATGGATGCATCGAAATATACACCCCAAAAGCTTAGCCAAAAAAAAGGAATTAACTGTAAGCATGACTTCGTTGATAGTTTTCTTGATATATTAGTGATTGTCAGTTATATACCACGATATGGTAGAGAGAAAAAAATGTTTTATGACCGCCCTCGGAGCTAATCTTGTTTGAATCAGAACTTTCAACGCAAGAAACTGAAATAGACTGCGACGAAGCTCTTGTGTGGTAGCACTCGAAGACATAGCTGTGCACGACGTCTTACAGACGTCGTGCACGGCTACGTCGAAGGTCGTAACGTACGCGCGGTGAACGATAGATGAGTTCTAATAATACACGATAATTACACAAATGTACATATGAAGAATAATTTTTCACATTTATGAATGTTTATGAACAAGTTGAGTTAGTTTACTTATTAGATTTCGTCAAAGGCGATTTAATCTGGCCAGACAAATTTTGAAAAGTTCATTTTTATTTTGAATGACAAGATCGGTTGCTGTGCACACGCGCAGACAAGGTTCTTCGCAAGCGAACTTTTGCTTTCCGAATTTTACTATTTAAGTATATGTGTCATTTTGTCAATGATTATCTTTTGGCAATGCCTACCTTAGAGGGGGATATGCATTCAACGATATCACATTGACAATTGAAAAAAAGATAAGACTTAGGTAAACCCGCAGTCCGGAGGGGGCACTTGACCTTGTCCTGAGTAGAGGTACGCCGCGGGACCTCTAAACGCTTAAGGGCACCCCCCCCCCACCCCCGAGCTCGCAGCCACATGGCGAGTAAAAATGAATCTGCGAAATGTGACGTCATATTCCCAAGACACGGGTTGCCCTGAACAAAAGTTATGACTCTAAAAGTTCATGTGACGATTGCTAAATAATCACGAGACAGTGAATAACCAAAATAGTGTTGGTCAAAAGTTATTCATCTCAATTCTCGACATATATAGATACATACGTAAGTACACAACAAGCTATAGACACTCGAAATAAAACGCTCACCGCTCGACGTACAGCATATATTTATATTACCTTCGTGCACGGCTATTGAAGATGAACCAAATGCATGAGCACCTAGCGAATGGAGAGCAAACAAATACGATTTCAGAAATCGATCTATAGATGGTATTTTTTAAAAGAACCGCACCGATCGGGAGTAAGCTTTCGGAGCGACGCGCGAATTTAGTTACAGGCTCTTTATATAAGTTATTTTCTAGATGGTAAACCCAGCAACGCAAGTGATCTGACAAATTTTCCCACAATCAAGGTTCGTAATGATTGAAGACTTTGTAATGAAATGATACGTCCGCGCAGGGCTACGGCGTTATCAGCGCTATCAGAGGCGCTATCATCGAGTGGTTGGTATACATGTTGTCTACCGGATGCGATTCATAGAAAACTGTTTACAAACACCATTTCATAAATCTGAAAATGAGTCAATGAGTCAATGGGTCACTTTTCAAGTTGTCTAAAATGACATATAGTCGATATGCTTACATTTCGAAGCATTTTCTCCGATTTCTTCACTTCGAATTTTCGCGCTGATAAACACATACTCAGAAATCAGTCACTCCAAAGACTCATTGGGTATTACACAATGTACATTACGCCCACAAACTAAAGCCGAGCCTTTACGTCACTATAAATCTCACACCACCACACTAACAAGCCAGTACAACACAGATACTCACCCCGCAGCCATCGCAGTAAATAGTAATCTGTGAACTCGTCACACCAAATATCCTCGAGATTTGTCTTCAGCTATATCGCACCAACACACAAACAACTCTAGCTGTTGCATAGCACTGGCTCATGTATTGTCATGGGGGGCCCTGTAGGACTAACAGTTGTATAGCGCATGACATAAACTTTCATTCCAGACGCAAATCTAACATTTAGACTTCGTTTTATATTAAAGCATATTTAAATGAATCTTCACTGATGGTTGAGGATCATTAAGAGACCAACGATAGAGCACGAACCTTGTCTAGGGCGGCCTGCTGCTTTCCAGACAGGTGCCCCTCATGGCCCGTCATCGTCTACTCGTCCTGTACACCCCGACAACACACGTGACCGCCAACAAGCGGCGTGGCGGGCTTCACTGATGTATCGATCTTCGTCCACGCTGTGCATCCGCAAGGTAATAACAATCATGCTCGTTTACTAATGATACGAGCGCATTCAATTGAAGAAGTATACCAGGTTTTACCTTATTTGAGTTATATCCTTATATATATTCATCCGAGTAATCCTATTTATAGACTGCTACATAAATGGAACACAAAGAATATCCTTACGCAGCAGTTATCACGTGCCAAATGGGAGGCGCTGCACTTCCGTCTATTTTTATGCGACTAATACAACTCAGAACAAGAGGACCACATTCGCGCCATGTCCATATGAACATTGGTCTTAAATGTGGCTCAGTTGTCTGTAAGATTGAACGAGTACAATGAGTCGTGTCGTTGGACCTTGCTCTTCCTAGGCTGACCGAGCCGCTATCGACTATATCTTTGTCGTCACCCGGTGCAAATGATCAGGTGATCCAGGCACCGCTAAGCCACCAATGCTTCGCAGTGGCAAACGTGCGTATTCTTATTGAACACCATTGCACCAGCAAGCGGGGCCGGCCTGGTGTTTAGGGAGGTGGCGAAGTATCGGAGCCCCAAAACGTCGACGTCGCGAGTGTAAGGGGTTCTACTGAATTCAGGATATTTCGCAACCAGCGCGTATGTGAGGGTGTTCATTGTAGTTAACCAAGCGGCTCATACCATTAACAGCGCTGTGCCCCGGGTTTTTGTCAAACGGAAGAATGAACATCAGGTTGATAGACGACGCGGATCTCAATTGGTTGATGGATCTTAGACAAATCGAACAGTTATGTGAATCGATTTAATATCAAGATGATATAAGGACTTAATTTTTTTGCCAAAGCAAATGATCCGCATTAATGTAGTGGCGGTTTAGAATTCACACAGATGCTTTGCTCAGTTTAATTTTACCTCAGAAGTGAGAGAATGTATAGGTTTAGAACAGACCTTTAATGTTGCTGCTCCAGCGCTTGGGGTGTTACAGAATATAGGATATTTCGCAACCAGTGGATGTGAGAGGGTGTTCAATCCAGGTTGACAAAGCGGCTTGTACCACAATAAGAAGTAGAGCGAAGAATTGATTTTTGAACTATTGCTGTAGCTGTAGAGGCAGAACTTACTCAGACCATCACTTGTGTGTTTTTAGCGAAGAGCTTCGACGTGAAGAAAGCAGAAAGATGCTTATTGACGTAGGTGAATACAATTATAATGGATATGGTGCTGTATGCTTAGGGCCGTGATGTTGTGGATTGCCTAAGGCCGTTATGGTGTGGATTGCCTAAGGCCGTAATGGTGTGGATTGCCTAAGGCCGTAATGGTGTGGATTGCACAGGGCCGTAGTGGTACGGGATGCCTAGAGCCTTAATGATGTGGATTGCCTAGAACTGCTCGCTGTCCAAATATTACCCTGGCGGTTACTTCGGCCATTACAAGGATGGAAATCAGGGTACATATCGTTACTTCGATTTTCCACTTCACAAATGTAATTAGAAAAAAATGGGTAAACAAATCATGGAAAAATTAGTGTTCGATCAATTTTTTATTTCAGTATTTGAACACATCAAGAAAATGGGCATACATTCCATTTTCATTTCCTTGTCACGAATTCCACAATCTTAAAGACGAAAGTGGAAAATAGGTTTACTTTCGCTCTCCTATTTTCGATTTTTGAAAGTTCAAGCCTTCCCAATAAAACGTAAGTCAACGACAAATACAAAAGACATTCATGTACCCTGGATGAGCCTGGCTTAAACAAATCATTCCGACGTTAAAATAACCTTTACAAATTTATGTGAATCAAACCCGACATTCACAATACAAATAAAACGACAGCAAAAGAAAGACAACTAAGTTAAATTTATTAATGAACATAAATCTCACATGAAAAAAACGTGGGCCGTACTAACACAGGCAATGGGAAACAAAATGAACAAACCCCAATTTCCAAAATTAATAATCATCGACGAACATAATATAACCGATATATCAACGATTGCCGATGAGGTTAACAACTTCTTTGTTAACGTAAGTGGCAATTTGCATGATAATTAACTGGATACTGAGAAACACTTTTCAGATTATTTCATTAATTGCCCCGCGCACAGTGAACCCGTTTAAGCACATGAACTAATTGCACTTGCTAACAATTTAAAGCCAAAACAAAGTTCAGGACATGACGACATCTCAGCAAAGATTGTGAAAGAATCCATGCAACATACAGTGCTTCCATTGACCTATATCTTCAACCAATCCCTGACGACGGGTATAGGTATATCAATCAAAAATTGCAAAATTAATCCGAATCCACAAATCATCCGACGCATGTCAAATGAATAACTACCGCCCTATAAGCTAATTGCCGGCATTCTCTCAACTTCTAAAAAAAATGATGTACCACATAATTATCAATTTCTTAAATACTCATAACATACTATATCAACATCAATAAGCCTTAAGAAAACAACAACCCGCAATATGGCTCTCTCTGAATTTAGTCTGGACGCCCTAAAATGTCACCGCAAAGGTCACGCGAGTATGCAAAAGTGAACGCCTACAATTTTAATACCAATATATTGAAATAGTTCATCGATGCGTTCTATTATATACAGGTGGGCAAGTAATTATGAATCTCTCGAGTTATTCATACAATTACACAGATTAGCATGACCAGCAAATAAAAACGAGCTTTTGCAATTGTTCACATAAAAAAATCTTCTGCTCTCCTGTATGTACCATATGGCGTTGCAGACGAGGCGATAGGAATATTATTCCTAACCAGAATACCAATCAAGGAGAAAGTATGTGAGTCATAAGAGAAAGGATCAAGAAACTGTAAGCATCTGAACGCAGGTACTATGTCCGTACAGGTGCGCTCTAGATATAATGTGGTCGTTTGTGGTGATGTGGTGCGTCGTGGAGGTCGTTTGACTCGCTGGGTGTGCTCAAGAAACTGCGACATTCCAATCCCCAGCCATTTATAAGTTCAACTCCTCATGTCAAGAGAATGCAACAGAAGCCATTCAATGGAGAGTATGGTGCGTATTATACTAACATCCTATAAAAAAATTGAAGATTGTGATTTGTATGGCGCGACATAAAACGGTTAACAAACATTTATTTAGAAGCTGAGATGCATTAAGAGCATGAGGTTCATCTTGGAGATAGGGGAACCTGACGAACTGACATCAGCACAATCATAATTATCTTAATCATCATCATCAATGCCTTCACAATCACCATCATGATTGCCATCATCATTATCATCACCAGTATCATCACCAGTATCATCATCACCAGTATCATCATCATCATCATCATCATCATCATCATCATCATCATCATCATCATCTTCATCATCATCATCATCATCATTATCATCATTTTCGTCATCATCATCATCATTATTAACATCATCATATTCATTATGCTGCATGGGGGCGTGATTTTACTCCTAGGCTGTGACGATGCAGTTGTTGTTACGATGATCGTGCCCAAGAAGAAAGATGATGGTGACAGTAATTGGGATGATCATGATTAGGAACGTAACCGTGTGATTATGATCACGTAATTGCTGTACAATTGGTCTCAGAGGTACTTTGTATAATGAACTTTATTCCAATTTTGATGTTAAATGGTTATATGCTAATCAACGTTAAGTGAAAATCGTTACCATCATTATCATCATCATCTTCATCATCATGCACATCTTCATCAATATCTGCATCACAAATATTGTCATCGCCACCCATATTATTATCATGTTGATAGCGAGGAGGTTATGCTTAAAGGAATTTAGTCCGCAGTAGCATACAGACCAGCGGGGCTAGACCAATGGTGCGCCCCAGCCCCTCTTCACCCCAAAGCTATATATATAGTGTAGGTGCTGGCAACACCTATGCGGGCTACTCGATCACATATTTCTGCCCCTACGATCAATGCTACATACCTCTCGTTTTGGCATAGTTAACTCCACGGTCCGACCGGACCCACGACCTTGATCGGGCGACCGACCACATCAGACAATGCCGAAACCCGGCGACGCCATGTCACCTAAGATCTCATATATGTGTGGTGCGTGTGATGGTGAAATGGTAACAAAAAACGTTCTAGAAGACATCGCCATTGCCTACAGGGTTTCACCCGCCCACGTTCCGAGCTAGCACAGTTTGCCCAACACCGAAAACCGAGGTATTGCCCGGGGGGGGTGGGGGGGGGGGGGGTGGGGCGACTTTTATACGTGGTCTGTGGGTAGATTCTAAAATTGACGTAGACATCAACCAGGATTTGTTGTCTCAAATCACCACCATTTTGGCACAGTTACATCTCATATCTGAGGAATCTTTAAGCGTACCACGTATCTATTGTCACAAGCCAACCACAGACCGTCGCATGCTTACTGAACTCCAGGGTGACATTATTGAAATTGTTCATACTGCCCCGGAAAGAAACGATTGTGACAGTAGCGGCCACATACGACTTAACGCTTGACAAAATGGGCCAAGACTGTAAGATCCGTACAAACACAATCACGAATAACCAACTGTTGACCAGCTACCAATCACACTTACAAAAAAATGTACGACACACATGAGCTAGTAACCATCTCCATTGTTGATCTGAAAATAAACGTATGTAACGCAGGAATTTGCGGTTACAGGGCGGTTTGGGGAGTCCCTAGCGCTTATTTTAGTGTGACTCTCGCTGTCGCAGGGGGGAATATTAGCGCCCTGCCAAAACTTGTGAGCAGCCGTCACACCAAGGGACTTTTGCACTGTTTAGCATATCTGGTGTTTCATCCTCACCACAGATTACTAAGCAGCTAATTTTTGTACGAAATCGCGTCCGTGCAGTATTGGTATTTTGTCTCACCATCCATGGTTACAGCGGCGTAGGCCTTGTGTGTTCTCCCTGGATCTCTTGTTTCATCTGACGAAACTTAAATACCTCATCAAGAATTAGCTTTAATTCTTCACGAGAGATCTTTCCGTCGGTAAACGCGGAAGATATATGACTGTTGGCAAGGACTTCGTTGTGCTTTTTGGCTTAGATCAACAGCCTGCAGCTGATAAATATACTTTTTATTCGCAGCATCCTTTGATTACATCGGGTCTTCCAGCCCAAGGACCTGATTACCTCGCATTTCAAGGTCACCAGCCATAGTATCACCATGATTACCTCGCATGTCAAGGTCACCAGTCATAGTATCACCATGCCATTTTGCCAGAAGCGTAGTCGGGCCCCCATATTGCATGATGTGCGTGGTACTGAGTTGATCGAGGTGGACATAAAGTGTGTTGAAGATGCTTAAGTTGATGGACCGGTCACCTGTGTAAGTACCTGCCATCATGACTCCGTCTGTCATGCGCATACTTGCATCAGGCATTTTAAGGGTAAAGACCCCATTTACAGCATCAACTTCCACACTAAGCCCTGATATTCCAGAGGCTAGGTTTTAATCGGGCAGGGCCTCCTTTTCCTACTGGCCTTGGTCGCCATGCAATTATCTACCAGCCCAAACTAAGAGGGAGTGCAGCACTACCGGTTCGAAAGAGAAAATGTGTACCACTGTTACTGTGCCATTTAGAAGACTACACAGGAGTGGACGAACGTCCAGTTCCTGGGCATTGACACGTCATATGACATAAATACGACCAAGATTTAGGTTGGGACAGAAGACAAGGATGAAACCAAGGCATAGGACAAGGCCATAGCAAAAGTCTATGAGAGCCGGTTTGTCATTCCGCTGGACCATAGTCGTGTGATTCACGCCACAGATGACACCAATGCCAGCTTCACAACCGAAGGCATCTCCCTGAGTATGACATGGTCGCAAAGTCAGACCTGGTCCGCGTGATCTGCACCCAGTACACATGTCGGCTCGTGATTCTTTATGATCGTGCGCTCTGCTATAGGAAGCTTTCATTCACTGTGGAACATGGACCCTAACGTACCGGCTCACAGCATGAAAGGCATCCTGCTGCTCTTTCAGGATCCAGCCAATGCCAGGAAGAAAACGATCTACAACCTAATGCAGATTATTTGGAGACTCGCGCTGTAATAAATAATTATAGATCGCACGACTCGTCGCATGAAAACAACCTACCAAAGCCCCAAAGGCTATTGGGAGAGTGTTACAGTCATCCAGATCCTTGTAGCAGCCACTAGGGTTTCTGACGAAGTTTCCCTGAGTTGGCTTGAAACGCTGGATTTACAAGTATTCCCTAATAATAGTAGACGTGGCCTCAGGCATCAAAGCAGCAGAGCTATTGACTACAAAAGAGGCTATAGAGGTTACAGATGCACTTGAAAGGACCACTGGAATGGGCCCAACTTCTTCAGTTCGACCCCGGACAGGAGTTTATGGGCGCAGTAAGCTAGCTACTGGCCATGCATGGGGTCTTCATCAGGCTTGACTGGTGGATGTTTACTGAGACTGTTATGGAATGCTTTAACTCTTGCAGAGTGACTATGTGAACACTAGTTACTGTGGGATTCTAAGCGTTTTGTCCCCTGAATTCTTTTGGAACTCCGGTACGCAAATCGCAGCATACGACTATATAGCAGTAGCTATATGTCTCACGCTGCTCTGTCTTCTAGGTGTAGCTCATTGCAGGATTAAGGTCTTGTCCTTCGATTCTTATTTTGAGGGCTTCGAAGTCGACATAGAATAGATGATGAAAGGAGTTGGGAGTTGTTTGTGGTGTTTCTGAAAGGTTAGCGTGTTTTTCCCACCTCTGGCATCTCTACTTTCCCTGTTGTCTGGCCGATCCCATGGGAAGCCGTGGAGACACCTCTCGCAGAAGTACTTGCGGTGCTGATACTCGCTCTGGTCGTAAAGCAGCATATTAAGCAGATTGATCCTGGATGTATCTTCAGCCGTATTAACTTCCAATATTGGTTGCGCAATAATTTGAATGTTTTTATGCATGTCGAACCAATATTTTCGATTTTCGATTTTATCAGTGATCGAAAATTGTATGTTAATTTCCATTGTCAAATTATTTTTTAAAACTCAAAGCGTTTGTGAAAACGACGCTGGTAATTGGCCGATTAGTTAGAAATTTTTAATAAATTACAGATTTTGACTGCCAATAATTATCGTCTTGCTGAAATGTTTTTTGATAATGCATTATTTCCAATTACATATATTGAGAAAAAGATTGGATTTACCTATCAGAATATGTAAACATGTCGATCATAAGAGAGAAGATCATCATTAACTGCGCTGATAAACTTGTGATGATGGTGCAGTTGATGCAATGATGAGCATGCTGATGATGAAGGATGCTGGTGCTAATGATTGAAATGATCATGATTAGGGACTGTGACTAATTCTTATGATGATGACCATGTAATTGCTATACTTTGGGATGAGACAACTGAAAAAAAGTTGGTCCAATGACATCTACTCAATGGGACTCATTGCTGTATTTGATCACTGCATTGAACATTACACAGGCGTTATCATGATTACAATTATTATGGTCAGAACTAATAAAGAGTTTTTCTATGCAAAGAGGATTTACTTTGAGTGGCTCTGTGTTGATCGCTTCCCTAATTATAATACACAGCAATCGTTAGGTGGCGCTACCGTGAGATAAACAAAAGCACATGGGAATACTGGGCTTACGTCCTTGTGATTAATGAGAGCATTTCGCAAAACACGTCGCAAGCAGGCTTTTCAAAATACCTAAAATAACAACTACAATATGAAATAAATGTCACAATTTACTCATTGATTGCGAATTTTACAGATTTTAGTCAACTGAAATTTTCGACCCGCAGGAACTTTTTAATAAAGCATTATTTACAATTACATATATATATATAAGAAAAAGTTTTTCTGATTGAATTAAGCTACCGCGATATGTAAATTTTGACAATAATCGAATTGTTATCCACGGAGTTATTCATAATTTAACTTGCCACTTGTTTTATAATATTTGGTGCGTTTGTAACCGGAAGTGACGCCATCGACATCTGCGAAAGTTTACGATACGATTTACGCTGTCACTGACTAAATTTGTTATGATCATTGGACGTGTATTACCGATTTTATAGGCAATCGAAATGTTTTTTAAATTTTATTGGCATGACCCCATGACATTTCTACCTTCGGAAAAGTATACATTTTTTATAATTACATACATATAGAAAAAGTTAACAATTGAATATGGCTATAAGAATATATAAAACTTTTATGATCGAACCCGTTTCCAGGGTAATATTGACGATTTAAACTTTTATTCGACGTCTTTGACCTACGTTTGAAGTCAAGGTAAATAAAATACACCCGAGTTCTTTGCAGCATGGAAACCTTCCATTAAAAAAACAATTCGAAATAATATTGAAACTTGCGACTTATATCGTGTTTCGAACAGCATTGATAAAAACAAACAGTACTAACCATGAAAACCGCCAAATAAGTACAGAGTGTATATGACAAAATAGCATTCCAAAGAATTTTTTCTGAATTAAGTGAGATTATTTGTGTTACCCATTCCTTCGAACACGCACGATCCCCATGCTCAAAATTAGAAAATAAAGTTTCGATTATTCTATTGCATCAAACGTCCGCACTTGTATCACTACTAATGCAGCTGTTTAACTCGCCTGGCATGTTCTGTTACTGTGTACGTGGAAGTTCTGATGGGTGTAACTGGCTACTATTTATCACATATCTTATGGCTGTGTTTAGTTCGGCAAGAGGATTGACCAAGTGAATATGGTATTTCACATGGAATTGATTGGCATGAAATATAGTAGTATAGAGACTGGGGGTACGAGCACAGCAATCTAATACAGCAACCCAGAAAACACACATATACAGGGTGACTCACATGAGTCAGCGAACCGCTCGCACCTCCCCCCCCCCCTATACTATACCATATGAGCCCAGCCCTTCCAGCCCCTATGGTATAGGCCCACACCAGTAGTTAGTCACCATAGAGGTCATCGAGTGATAAATATCTGCGACCGTCGCTGTAAGTTCCATTTTTCACGCGGTTGAGGTCCTGTATAAACTGGGCAACCTTAGCGTCGTTCTTCTCGATAAAGTCGGGATCGGGACGAGCGGTTATCAATCTCATCGTAAAGAGCTTCCAACAGTAGAAAGCCCCCGTCGGCCTCTCTGTGGTCCCACTCGGTCTTTCCAACCAAGGACCGTGATGCTCCTGTTCCAAGCCCAGGCAACTATTAAACCTCCCGCTCGCACTATATTCGCCGTCTTCAAGCCCCTCAATGGACACCCACCCCCAAGCCACCGTCTCCTTATACTTCTTCAGATCCTTGTGATACACCTGGTTATACACCTCAGCCCTCCCCAGGTCCTCAAAGGAGCACAAACACGCCGATGGTCGCCACCGGACTGTAGTGCAGACCCAGCAGAACCTGAGGCTTATACATATTCGGAATCACCCTCCCAGGACTCCGAGTGTAGGGGCACTTTATCTCGAGCAGTACAACCTCCTCAGGATGCCCCAGACAGACAGCATCCACTCCAGCCCGCCGGATTGGGAGCACACAAAAGCCATCTGGAGAGTAGGCCGTCGCGCCGCCCTCAATATAGATATTATTTCCGTAGACCTTGGTGTCGTACACCTTCTCCAATACCGCAATTGCAACCTCCTCAAAAGTCGTACCCCAGAGGCAGGGTGCGCTAAAGCGAACACCCTCATTGCTAGTTTTTTCTGTCAGCTTCTTGCTATAGCTGCTGAAGTAGTTTTGCCCTATGATAGAGGAGTAGTCACTTCCTCCAACGCAGCCCTTCCTCGTGGTCTCCCACTGGTCTGTATTTTATTTGACTACAGTATGATCGTTGCAGAAAGATTTTATCGCCGCCTCCATTATATCTAGCAACCCCCACTCTTCAAATGGACTGTCAGGGTCATACCTTAGCAGGTCTAGGGGGCGATTCTGCCGCTTTCAAACATTTTGCTGATCTCGACCGAAACGAGCTTAAACTCATCATCTGAGATATACCCATCTTCAAGCGCCGCCGATACAATGTCAGCAATGGTATTCAATTTGCTCTGAGCGAGAATGCGGATCTGGTCATGCTTTTTCAACTTAATGGTCAGCCGCCGACTGATGAATTTTCCAGCAATTACAAGTAGCCCACAAGCGGCTCCAGTAGCACCCAACACTGTGGCAATAGGAATTGCAACTACTGTAGACATTACACCTGCACCACTTGCGCCAAGACACATACCCACAGCAACTAAAGCAGTGTCTACAGCGTCCACTGAGTTTACTGCACACCTATATTTTTTGTACATAGCACCATATTTTTCAATTTCTTTCTCAAGGTATTGCTTCTTAAGACTGATCTCATTTAGCCGATAGGAGTGCCCCAGACCACATGGAGGAGGCTCCGGATTTAACGGTGCAGTCCTTGGTTGTTGTTTCATACTGTCTTTGTATACATAAGTCTATATATCAAGTTCAATTAGGAGTGAAGCTACAGACCAAGTCGCCCCTCTGTTTTGTGTGGTTGTATAAAAGTTAATAACGTTGCCTAGCTGTAAAGGCTGGTCTAAAGTTATTACAACAGCCCGTTGGTTAGCAGGCTTACTTATTCCTACCACTTGATTCGTTCCATTAATAACAGGAACGACTGCTATAGGACCAGTATCAGCACCAACACCCGAAGACAACCCCATACGAATGATCTTGCCATTACATAACATGGTATATCCACAGCTTGAGTCTTGTGAGTCTCGACCCCTAGCCCCATGGCCAAACGACCACTCATATCCTCTGCGAAGAGCACCACTTGCTTCTGCCCAAATAGTAATGAGATGTTTCGTTTGGGAGTTTATGTGTTCTCTCAGGTCCCTGCGATGCTGTCTGTGTTGTGCATCAACATACTTTTTTATTAGCAGCATCTTTAGGCGATATTGGGTCTCCGTACATTTTTTATTATCTCCCATTTCACCTTGTTTACTAACGCGTGAATTGGCTGCGGTAGTTACCAGATCTATTGTGTTTTGGTATGACATTGCTTGTCCTCCAGAGGATGGAAGGCCTATCGTAGGAAGTCCCGTGATCATGTTGCCATCCATATTAAGATCCCCTTCCATTGTGTCCCCTACGGCATTTATTTTTTGTGAGTCACCAATAGATACATAGGTCTTTGTGGCATATTCCGAGAGGTCAGCACCACGCACAGTGCTTGCCGGTTTTTGCCTAGGTCCATAAATACTCGTTTTTATTGACATCTTGTAAATTCAAGAACAACGCTAACAGGTAAGTCGTGGTTATCCAATAGCCTGCCTTTATTATCGCATAACTGAACCTTTAACTCATGCACTGTTCCGCTAGTGACACGCTTACAGACAGGATTAGCGATGTTCGTGGTTATAATATCACCGAAAGAGCCACCCTCTAAGCCAACAACTTCAAGAAGCGTAGTGGGCGCACCATCTAGCATGTTGTGCGTGGTGCTGACTTGATTGAGGTGAACATAAATTGTGTTAAAGATGCTAAAGTTGATGGGCCGGTCACCTATGTAAGTACCTGAAGGAATTAATTGCCTACCCTGACCGTCATCAAGACCCAACATTTTTTAAACACACCGTCTGATATGCGTGCAGCCCCATTATCAGGAATTGTGAGGGTTATAACCCCATTTGCAGCATTAACCTCTAAACCAAGACCTGTTGATGTAATCTGCTGCTGAAGAAGGCTGAAACTCCAGAGACCAGGTTTTAATTGGACAGATCCTCCTCTTCTGAAGTTCTTGACTGCCATTGAATGGTCTCGTTTGATTCGAGATTGTACCAGCCCACAGTATACGTGATTGACCTTAGGCCAACACATAGACCGCCCGCAGTGTTGTCAATAGGATTTTGCAGGGACACAGCGTCGTCGCCGCTTTGAACATTTGACAGAGTGTGATACATAGCACTATGAATAAACAAGCCTTTAGTTTCAATAGAAAAGCTACATATAAAGCGGGCGGGTGTATCCAGCCTCATATGGTGTGGGAGATAAACTAACCCGACAAACAATTCAAGTTGTTCACAATGGTGGTACATTCACAGCAAAGTTTCCTGATCTATTCAGTAACTATAAGGTGACACCGGTAACAGCGGACAAAGTAGTAAAAGACTGGTTGACAAATCCAATGCAGTTTTGGCAGAACCAGGTTAAACTTTGCAGTGTGGTGTGCAACATCCGGCTGCGGTGTGTCATCCCACGACCACCTCGAGGCTGGGATTCCACTCGTGAAAGCTCTCTACAAACCTTTCACCTTTATTACACAGTGCGTCGCCTATTAGCAGAACTGCAAGCGCCTCTACCTCAGGATCATGCCTATGACCCCTATAACAATACATATGACAAGAGGGCATATGAGAGACTCTGCACTAACTTTGGTGTTCAACCAAACACAGACTGGCGCCAGAAGGCAACCGTAGCTAATAGTGGTCTTGGTATCTTATATGCACATGATGCGTATGGTTACGGGAGTGTCGTCAAGGTTGCTGGTCGAAACGTTCGTTATGACCCTACACGGATGGCCTTTGAGGCGGAAAAGGATACAAAGCCAGGTTTTGCTCACGCGAAAAACCTACAATCCTTTCAGGAGAGAATGGGTGCTGTTTTACATCTAGCACAGGGACCTGAAGCAGACGAGGCCTGGAGTACCTTCATACTGGACACGTCTGAGGGTTTTACACAAAAACCGGCGTTGAGCGAATTAACGACAGCATCAGGACCTATGTATGGGCCATTCTTGAGGCTCAGGCGCAGACCCGCTCAGAGATACTAGGTGTTGGAACGTCCTTTGATGCTCAAAAGCAATTTCAGGCCAACGTTGAGGATGCCATCAACTCCCCAGTGGATATTCCGTCATCTATCCGACGGTATTACAACAATCTGATTACCATTGCAACTGAGGAGCAGCAGATAGGCAGCAATGCTGATGTCAACTCGGTTCCGGTGGTTCCGGATAGAGGAAGCTTTGACCCTCCGCCAGATACAGATACAGATATGGAACTCCCCTCTCCAGGGCCGGCCCCTATGGACGAGACCGGTCTGCGTGGGGCGCACGAGGATGAGAAAACCGCTCTTATTATAGGCGGAATCGCTATAGGCTTATCTGTGCTTTGGTTTGCTACGTAGTAAGTCACGGAGTATCAGGAGGATAACTCCCCCCCACCGCCACAGCTGCGGCCCATACATGTTCTGCCATCCAACCAGCCACCTTTGCAGCTGACGTAAGCAGCCATGATACGATGGAGCCAATGATTCCTGGAAGGGCAGCTGCTGCCTTACCGGCTAGGCTCTTCAGGACGTTTGCCAAGGAGTTCAGCTGTTTTTTAATCCATTCCTTTAAACCAGGCTTATCAGCTGGTGTCGGCGTTGGTGCCGGGGTTGGACTAGTGCTCCCTCCGCCCGTCAAAGCAACTACAGGGTCGAGATTGCCAATCCAATCGCAGTTAGTATGGAGGCGATTGTTATACCCTGCTCTCGGAACAGAGTGCGTACACGCTCAGCTAGCGTTGTGTCCTCGTTTAAGAAGTCTGTTGATCGTTTTTCCCTGATGCGGTTAATTTGGGTTCGCAGACGTTCACGGTTTACAGAGGCAGCCTCAACACGGACACTCCGCAGGTCCTGCAGCTCTGCAAGCTCATTTGCTTGGAATCTCCATGCTCGACTATCACCCCTCCCTTCCTCCTCCAGGCTTGCCATTTTAGCTTCCCGATGTTTTTATATTCCTTTCTATCTCAGTTATCTTAGCTAGGTTGTTGACAGCTCACCCCTCTGGGTCTGCATAGCCTTATCAAGCCCCATAAGCTCTCTGAGTGGTAGTTTCGTTGTCTGTTTGTGTACCTAGGTCTTCTATGGCGTTATGAACGCCCCTCTATGAAGCTTGTTTTCTTCCACACCACCTTGCTCTGTCATGGCTTCGGGGCTGCTCATTTCTAACTTGGAAGTGCAGCTTCCGCTTTAGCAGCAGCTTGGTCAACGCCTTGTAGGGCTTTTGCTGCCATTGTGGATAGTTCAGGGGTCACTCCATGTTCAATCCAGGTTGACAAAAGCGGCTTGTTAACCACAATAAGAAGTAGGAGCGACCAGAATTGATTTTTTGAAAATATTGCTGTAGCTGTAGAGCAGAACTTCCTCAGACTCATCACTTGTTTGGTGTTTAGCGAAGAGGCTCGCACGTGAAGAAAGAAAGCGAGAAGATGCTTATTGACGTTACGTAAGTGAATACAATTATTATGGATATGGTATTGCTGTATGCTTAGGGCCGTGATATGATGTGTGGATTGCCTAAGGCGTTTTATGGTGTGGATTGCCTAAGGCCGTTAAATGGTGTGGATTGCCTAAGGCCGTAATGGTGTGGATTGCACAGGGCTCGTAGTGGTACGGATGCCTAGAGCCTTAATGATGTGGATTGCATAGAACTGCTCGCTGTCCAAATATTACCCTGGCGGTTACTTCGCCATTACAAGGATGGAAATCAGGGTGCATATCGTTACTTCGATTTCCACTTCACCAAATGTAATTAGAAACAAATGGGTAAACAAATCATGGAAAAATTAGTGTTCGACAATTTTTATTTTCAGTATATTTGAACACAATCAAGAAAATGGGGCATACATTCCATAGGTCATTTCATTTCCTTGTCACGAATTCCACAATCTTAAAGACGTGAAAGTGGAAATAGGTTTACTTTCGCTCTCCTATTTTCGATTTTTTGAAAGTTTCAAGCCTTCCCAATAAAACGTAAGACAACGACAAAATACAAAAGACATTCATGTACCCTGGATGAGCCTGGCTTAAAACAATCATTCCGACGTTAAAATAACCTTTACAAATTTATGGAATCATAAACCCGACATTCACAATACAAACATATCTAAACAATACAATAACGCATATAACCAAATAAAACGACAGGCAAAAGAAGACAACTAAGTTAAATTTATTAATGAAACATAAAATCTCACATGAAAAAAACGTGGGCCGTACTAACAACAGGCAATGGGAACAAAATGAACAAACCCCAATTTCAAAAAAAATTAATAATCATCGCACGAACATAATATAACCATATATCAACGATTGCCGATGAGGTTAACAACTTCTTTGTAACGTAGTGGGCAATTTGCATGATAATTAACCTGGATACTGAGAAACACTTTTCAGATTATTTCCATTAATTGCCCCGCGCACAGTGAAACCCGTTTAAGCACATGAAAAAAAAAAAACTAATTGCACTTGCTAACAAATTTAAAGCCCAAAACAAAGTTCACAGGACATGACGACATCTCAGCAAAGATGTGAAAGAATCCATGCAAAACATACAGTGCTTCCATTGACCTATATCTTCAACCAATCCCTGACGACGGGTATAGGTATATCAATCAAAATTGCAAAATTACCCCGAATCCACAAATCATCCGACGCATGTCAAATGAATAACTACCCGCCTTATAAGCTAATTGCCGCATTCTCTCAACTTCTAAAAAAAATGATGTACCACATAATGATCAATTTCTTAAATACTCATAACATACTATATCAACATCAATAAGCCTTAAGAAAACAACAACACCCGCAATATGGCTTCTCTGAATTTAGTCTGGACTCCCTAAAAATGTCACCGGCAAAGGTCACGCGAGTATGCAAAAGTGAACGCCTACAATTTTAATACCAATATATTGAAATAGTTCATCGATGCGTTCTATTATATACAGGTGGGCAAGTAATTATGAATCTCTCGAGTTATTCATACAATTACACAGATTAGCATGACCAGCAAATAAAAACGAGCTTTTGCAATTGTTCACATAAAAAAATCTTCTGCTCTCCTGTATGTACCATATGGCGTTGCAGACGAGGCGATAGGAATATTATTCCTAACCAGAATACCAATCAAGGAGAAAGTATGTGAGTCATAAGAGAAAGGATCAAGAAACTGTAAGCATCTGAACGCAGGTACTATGTCCGTACAGGTGCGCTCTAGATATAATGTGGTCGTTTGTGGTGATGTGGTGCGTCGTGGAGGTCGTTTGACTCGCTGGGTGTGCTCAAGAAACTGCGACATTCCAATCCCCAGCCATTTATAAGTTCAACTCCTCATGTCAAGAGAATGCAACAGAAGCCATTCAATGGAGAGTATGGTGCGTATTATACTAACATCCTATAAAAAAAAATTGAAGATTGTGATTTGTATGGCGCGACATAAAACGGTTAACAAACATTTATTTAGAAGCTGAGATGCATTAAGAGCATGAGGTTCATCTTGGAGATAGGGGAACCTGACGAACTGACATCAGCACAATCATAATTATCTTAATCATCATCATCAATGCCTTCACAATCACCATCATGATTGCCATCATCATTATCATCACCAGTATCATCACCAGTATCATCATCACCAGTATCATCATCATCATCATCATCATCATCATCATCTTCATCATCATCTTCATCATCATCATCATTATCATCATTTTCGTCATCATCATCATCATTATTAACATCATCATATTCATTATGCTGCATGGGGGCGTGATTTTACTCCTAGGCTGTGACGATGCAGTTGTTGTTACGATGATCGTGCCCAAGAAGAAAGATGATGGTGACAGTAATTGGGATGATCATGATTAGGAACGTAACCGTGTGATTATGATCACGTAATTGCTGTACAATTGGTCTCAGAGGTACTTTGTATAATGAACTTTATTCCAATTTTGATGTTAAATGGTTATATGCTAATCAACGTTAAGTGAAAATCGTTACCATCATTATCATCATCATCTTTTCATCATCATGCACATCTTCATCAATATCTGCATCACAAATATTGTCATCGCCACCCATATTATTATCATGTTGATAGCGAGGAGGTTATGCTTAAAGGAATTTAGTCCGCAGTAGCATACAGACCAGCGGGGCTAGACCAGGGGGTCCTGGAAGGCCCCCCGCCCCCATGGGCGCCCCAGCCCCTCTTCACCCCAAAGCTATATATAGCGTAGGTGCTGGCAACACCTATGCGGGCTTCTCGATCACATCTTTCTGCCCCTATGATCAATGCTACATACCTCTCGTTTTGGCATAGTTAACTCCACGGTCCGACCGGACCCACGACCTTGATCGGGCGACCGACCACATCAGACAATGCCGAACCCGGCGACGCCATGTCACCTAAGATCTCATATAATGTGGCCTACTGTGCGTGTGATGGTGAAATGGTAACAAAAAACGTTCTAGAAGACATCGCCATTGCCTACAGGGTTTTCACCCGCCCACGTTCCGAGCTAGCACAGTTTGCCCAACACCGAAACCGAGGTATTGCCCGGGGGGGTGGGGGGGGGGGGGTGGGGCGACTTTTATACGTGGTCTGTGGTAGATTCTAAAATTGACGTAGACATCAACCAGGATTTGTTGTCTCAAATCACCACCATTTTGGCACAGTTACATCTCATATCTGAGGATTCTTTAAGCGTACCACGTATCTATTGTCACAAGCCAACCACAGACCGTCGCATGCTTACTGAACTCCAGGGTGATATTATTGAAATTGTTCATACTGCCCCGGAAAGAAACGATTGTGACAGTAGCGGCCACATGCGACTTAACGCTTGACAATATGGGCCAAGACTGTAAGATCCGTACAAACACAATCACGAATAACCAACTGTTGACCAGCTACCAATCACACTTACAAAAAAATGTACGACACACATGAGCTAGTAACCATCTCCATTGTTGATCTGAAAATAAACGTATGTAACGCAGGAATTTGCGGTTACAGGGCGTTTGGGGAGTCCCTAGCGCTTATTTTAGTGTGACTCTCGCTGTCGCAGGGGGAATATTAGCGCCCTGCCAAAACTTGTGAGCAGCCGTCACACCCGGGACTTTTGCACTGTTTAGCATATCTGGTGTTTCATCCTCACCACAGATTACTAAGCAGCTAATTTTTGTACGAAATCGCGTCCGTGCAGTATTGGTATTTTGTCTCACCATCCATGGTTACAGCGGCGTAGGCCTTGTGTGTTCCCCCTGGATCTCTTGTTTCATCTGACGAAACTTAAATACCTCATCAAGAATTAGCTTTAATTCTTCACGAGAGATCTTTCCGTCGGTAAATGCGGAAGATATATGACTGTTGGCCAGGACTTCGTTGTGCTTTTTGGCTTAGATCAACAGCCTGCAGCTGATAAATATACCTTTTATTCGCAGCATCCTTTGATTACATCGGGTCTCCCAGCCCAAGGACCTGATTACCTCGCATTTCAAGGTCACCACCCATAGTATCACCATGATTACCTCGCATGTCAAGGTCACCAGTCATAGTATCACCATGCCATTTTGCCAGAAGCGTAGTCGGCCCACATATTGCATGATGTGAGTGGTACTGAGTTGATCGAGGTGGATATCAAGTGTGTTGAAGATGCTTAAGTTGATGGACCGGTCACCTGTGTAAGTACCTGCCATCATGACTCCGTCTGTCATGCGCATACTTGCATCAGGCATTTTAAGGGTAAAGACCCCATTTACAGCATCAACTTCCACACTAAGCCCTGATATTCCAGAGGCTAGGTTTTAATCGGGCAGGGCCTCCTTTTCCTACAGGCCTTGGTCGCCATGCAATAATCTACCAGCCCTAACTAAGAGGAAGTGCAGCTCTACCGGTTCGAAAGAGCAAATGTGTACCACTGTTACTGTGACATTTAGAAGACTACACAGGAGAGGACGAACGTCCAGTTCCTGGGCATTGACATGTCATATGACATAAAAACGACCAAGAATTAGGTTGGGACAGAAGACAAGGATGAAACAAAGGCATAGGACAAGGCCATAGCAAACGTCTATGAGAGCCGGTTTGTCATTCCGCTGGACCATAGTCGTGTGATTCACGCCACAGATGACACCAATGCCAGCTTCACAACCGAAGGCATCTCCCTGAGTATGACATGGTCGCAAAGCCAGACCTGGTCCGCGTGATCTGCACCCAGTACACATGTCGGCTCGTGATTCTTTATGATCGTGTGCTCTGCTATAGGAAGCTTGCATTCACTGTGGAACATGGACCCTAACGTACCGGCTCACAGCATGAAAGGCATCCTGCTGCTCTTTCAGGATCCAGCCAATGCCAGGAAGACGATCTACAACCTAATGCAGATTATTTGGAGACTCGCGCTGTAATAAATAATTATAGATCGCACGACTCGTCGCATGAAAACAACCTACCAAAGCCCCAAAGGCTATTGGGAGAGTGTTACAGTCATCCAGATCCTTGTAGCAGCCACTAGGGTTTCTGACGAAGTTTCCCTGAGTTGGCTTGAAACGCTGGATTTACAAGTATTCCCTAATAATAGTAGACGTGGCCTCAGGCATCAAAGCAGCAGAGCTATTGACTACAAAAGAGGTTATAGAGGTTACAGATGCACTTGAAAGGACCACTGGAATGGGCCAAACTTTTTCAGGTCGACCCCGGACAGGAGTTTATGGGCGCAGTGAGCTAGCTACTGGTCATGCATGGGGTCTTCATCAGGCTTGGCTGGTGGATGTTTACTGAGACTGTTATGGAATGTTTTAACTCTTGCAGAGTGACTCTGTGAACACTAATTACTGTGGGTTTCTAAGCGTTTTGTCCCCTGAATTCTTTTGGAACTCCGGTACGCAAATCGCAGCATACGACTATATAGCAGTAGCTATATGTCTCACGCTGCTCTGTCTTCTAGGTGTAGCTCATTGCAGGATTAAGGTCTTGTCCTTCGATTCTTATATTGAGGGCTTCGAAGTCGACATAGATGATGAAAGGAGTTGGGAGTTGCTTGTGGTGTTCCTAAAAGGTTAGCGTGTTTTTCCCACCTCTGGTATCTCTACTTTCCCTGTTGTCTGGCCGATCCCATGGGAAGCCGTGGAGACACCTCTCGCAGAAGTACTTGCGGTGCTGATACTCGCTCTGGTCGTAAAGCAGCATATTAAGCAGATTGATCCTGGATGTATCTTCAGCCGTATTAACTTCCAATATTGGTTGCGCAATAATTTGAATGTTTTTATGCATGTCGAACCAATATTTTCGATTTTCGATTTTATCAGTGATCGAAAATTGTATGTTAATTTCCATTGTCAAATTATTTTTAAAACTCAAAGCGTTTGTGAAAACGACGCTGGTAATTGGCCGATTAGTTAGAAATTTTAATAAATTACAGATTTTGACTGCCAATAATTATCGTCTTGCTGAAATGTTTTTTGATAATGCATTATTTCCAATTACATATATTGAGAAAAAGATTGGATTTACCTATCAGAATATGTAAACATGTCGATCATAAGAGAGAAGATCATCATTAACTGCGCTGATTAAATTATGTGATGATGGTGCAGTTGATGCAATGATGAGCATGCTGATGATGAAGGATGCTGGTGCTAATGATTGAAATGATCATGATTAGGGACTGTGACTAATTCTTATGATGATGACCATGTAATTGCTATACTTTGGGATGAGACAACTGAAAAAAAGTTGGTCCAATGACATCTACTCAATGGGACTCATTGCTGTATTTGATCACTGCATTGAACATTACACAGGCGTTATCATGATTACAATTATTATGGTCAGAACTAATAAAGAGTTTCTATGCAAAGAGGATTTACTTTGAGTGGCTCTGTGTTGATCGCTTCCCTAATTATAATACACAGCAATCGTTAGGTGGCGCTACCGTGAGATAAACAAAAGCACATGGGAATACTGGGCTTACGTCCTTGTGATTAATGAGAGCATTTCGCAAAACACGTCGCAAGCAGGCTTTTAAAATACCTAAAATAACAACTACAATATGAAATAAATGTCACAATTTACTCATTGATTGCGAATTTTACAGATTTTAGTCAACTGAAATTTTCGACCCGCAGGAACTTTTTAATAAAGCATTATTTACAATTACATATATATATAAAGAAAAAGTTTCTGATTGAATTAAGCTACCGCGATATGTAAATTTGACAATAATCGAAGTGTTATCCACGGAGTTATTCATAATTTAACTTGCCACTTGTTTTTATAATATTTGGTGCGTTTGTAACCGGAAGTGACGCCATCGACATCTGCGAAAGTTTACGATACGATTTACGCTGTCACTGACTAAATTTGTTATGATCATTGGACGTGTATTACCGATTTTATAGGCAATCGAAATGTTTTTAAATTTTATTGGCATGACCCCATGACATTTCTACCTTCGGAAAAGTATACATTTTTTATAATTACATACATATAGAAAAAGTTAACAATTGAATATGGCTATAAGAATATATAAAACTTTTATGATCGAACCCGTTTCCAGGGTAATATTGACGATTTTAAACGTTTATTCGACGTCTTTGACCTACGTTTGAAGTCAAGGTAGATAAAAAAACAACCGAGTTCTTTGCAGCATAGAAACCTTCCATTCAAAAAACAATTCGAAAAAATATTGAAACTTGCGACTTATATCGTGTTTCGAACAGCATTGATAAACAAACAGTACTAACCATGATAACTAGGCGGAAGCAAACCGCCAAATAAGTACAGTGTATATGACAAAAATAGCATTCCAAAGAATTTTTTCTGAATTAAGTGAGAACATTTGTGTTGCCCATTCCTTCGAACACGCACGATCCCCATGCTCAAACATTAGAAAATAAAGTTTCGATTATTCTATTGCATCAAACGTCCGCACTTGTATCACTACTAATGCAGCTGTTTAACTCGCCTGGCATGTTCTGTTACTGTGTACGTGGAAGTTCTGATGGGGGTGTAACTGGCTACTATTTATCACATATCTTATGGCTGTGTTTAGTTCGGCAAGAGGATTGACCAAGTGAATATGGTATTTCACATGGAATTGATTGGCATGAAATATAGTAGTATAGAGACTGGGGGTACGAGCACAGCAATCTAATACAGCAACCCAGAAAACACACATATACAGGGTGACTCACATGAGTCAGCGAACCGCTCGCACCTCCCCCCCCCCCTATACTATACCATATGAGCCCAGCCCTTCCAGCCCCTATGGTATAGGCCCACACCAGTAGTTAGTCACCATAGAGGTCATCGAGTGATAAATATCTGCGACCGTCGCTGTAAGTTCCATTTTTTTCACGCGGTTGAGGTCCTGTATAAACTGGGCAACCTTAGCGTCGTTCTTCTCGATAAAGTCGGGATCGGGACGAGCGGTTATCAATCTCATCGTAAAGAGCTTCCAACAGTAGAAAGCCCCCGTCGGCCTCTCTGTGGTCCCACTCGGTCTTTCCAACCAAGGACCGTGATGCTCCTGTTCCAAGCCCAGGCAACTATTAAACCTCCCGCTCGCACTATAGTCGCCGTCTTCAAGCCCCTCAATGGACACCCACCCCCAAGCCACCGTCTCCTTATACTTCTTCAGATCCTTGTGATACACCTGGTTATACACCTCAGCTCTCCCCAGGTCCTCAAAGGCACAACCTCAAAGGAGCACAAACACGCCGATGGTCGCCACCGGACTGTAGTGCAGACCCAGCAGAACCTGAGGCTTATACATATTCGGAATCACCCTCCCAGGACTCCGAGTGTAGGGGCACTTTATCTCGAGCAGTACAACCTCCTCAGGATGCCCCAGACAGACAGCATCCACTCCAGCCCGCCGGATTGGGAGCACACAAAAGCCATCTGGAGAGTAGGCCGTCGCGCCGCCCTCAATATAGATATTATTTCCGTAGACCTTGGTGTCGTACACCTTCTCCAATACCGCAATTGCAACCTCCTCAAAAGTCGTACCCCAGAGGCAGGGTGCGCTAAAGCGAACACCCTCATTGCTAGTTTTTTCTGTCAGCTTCTTGCTATAGCTGCTGAAGTAGTTTTGCCCTATGATAGAGGAGTAGTCACTTCCTCCAACGCAGCCCTTCCTCGTGGTCTCCCACTGGTCTGTATTTTATTTGACTACAGTATGATCGTTGCAGAAAGATTTTATCGCCGCCTCCATTATATCTAGCAACCCCCACTCTTCAAATGGACTGTCAGGGTCATACCTTAGCAGGTCTAGGGGGCGATTCTGCCGCTTTCAAACATTTTGCTTTAATGTCACTTTTCATTTGACTATATTTCATGATCTCGACCGAAACGAGCTTAAACTCATCATCTGAGATATACCCATCTTCAAGCGCCGCCGATACAATGTCAGCAATGGTATTCAATTTGCTCTGAGCGAGAATGCGGATCTGGTCATGCTTTTTCAACTTAATGGTCAGCCGCCGACTGATGAATTTTCCAGCAATTACAAGTAGCCCACAAGCGGCTCCAGTAGCACCCAACACTGTGGCAATAGGAATTGCAACTACTGTAGACATTACACCTGCACCACTTGCGCCAAGACACATACCCACAGCAACTAAAGCAGTGTCTACAGCGTCCACTGAGTTTACTGCACAACTATATTTTTTTGTACATAGCACCATATTTTTCAATTTCTTTCTCAAGGTATTGCTTCTTAAGACTGATCTCATTTAGCCGATAGGAGTGCCCCAGACCACATGGAGGAGGCTCCGGATTTAACGGTGCAGTCCTTGGTTGTTGTTTCATACTGTCTTTGTATACATAAGTCTATATATCAAGTTCAATTAGGAGTGAAGCTACAGACCAAGTCGCCCCTCTGTTTTGTGTGGTTGTATAAAAGTTAATAACGTTGCCTTGCTAGCTGTAAAGGCTGGTCTAAAGTTATTACAACAGCCCGTTGGTTAGCAGGCTTACTTATTCCTACCACTTGATTCGTTCCATTAATAACAGGAACGACTGCTATAGGACCAGTATCAGCACCAACACCCGAAGACAACCCCATACGAATGATCTTGCCATACATACATAACATGGTATATCCACAGCTTGAGTCTTGTGAGTCTCGACCCCTAGCCCCATGGCCAAATGACCACTCATATCCTCTGCGAAGAGCACCACTTGCTTCTGCCCAAATAGTAATGAGATGTTTCGTTTGGGAGTTTATGTGTTCTCTCAGGTCCCTGCGATGCTGTCTGTGTTGTGCATCAACATACTTTTTATTAGCAGCATCTTTAGGCGATATTGGGTCTCCGTACATATCATCACCTTGTTTACTAACGCGTGAATTGGCTGCGGTAGTTACCAGATCTATTGTGTTTTGGTATGACATTGCTTGTCCTCCAGAGGATGGAAGGCCTATCGTAGGAAGTCCCGTGATCATGTTGCCATCCATATTAAGATCCCCTTCCATTGTGTCCCCTACGGCATTTATTTTTTGTGAGTCACCAATAGATACATAGGTCTTTGTGGCATATTCCGAGAGGTCAGCACCACGCACAGTGCTTGCCGGTTTTTGCCTAGGTCCATAAATACTCGTTTTTATTGACATCTTGTAAATTCAAGAACAACGCTAACAGGTAAGTCGTGGTTATCCAATAGCCTTCCTTTATTATCGCATAACTGAACCTTTAACTCATGCACTGTTCCGCTAGTGACACGCTTACAGACAGGATTAGCGATGTTCGTGGTTATAATATCACCGAAAGAGCCACCCTCTAAGCCAACAACTTCAAGAAGCGTAGTGGGCGCACCATCTAGCATGTTGTGCGTGGTGCTGACTTGATTGAGGTGAACATAAATTGTGTTAAAGATGCTAAAGTTGATGGGCCGGTCACCTATGTAAGTACCTGAAGGAATTAATTGCCTACCCTGACCGTCATCAAGACCCAACATTTTTAACACACCGTCTGATATGCGTGCAGCCCCATTATCAGGAATTGTGAGGGTTATAACCCCATTTGCAGCATTAACCTCTAAACCAAGACCTGTTGATGTAATCTGCTGCTGAAGAAGGCTGAAACTCCAGAGACCAGGTTTTAATTGGACAGATCCTCCCTCTTCTGAAGTTCTTGACTGCCATTGAATGAATGGTCTCGTTTGATTCGAGATTGTACCAGCCCACAGTATACGTGATTGACCTTAGGCCAACACATAGACCGCCCGCAGTGTTGTCAATAGGATTTTGCAGGGACACAGCGTCGCCGCTTTGAACATTTGACAGAGTGTGATACATAGCACTATGAATAAACAAGCCTTTAGTTTCAATAGAAAAGCTACATATAAAGCGGGCGGGGTGTATCCAGCCTCATATGGTGTGGGAGATAAAGTAACCCGACAAACAATACAAGTTGTTCACAATGGTGGTACATTCACAGCAAAGTTTCCTGATCTATTCAGTAACTATAAGGTGACACCGGTAACAGCGGACAAAGTAGTAAAAGACTGGTTGACAAATCCAATGCAGTTTTGGCAGAACCAGGTAAACTTTGCAGTGTGGTGTGCAACATCCGGCTGTGGTGTGTCATCCCACGACCACCTCGAGGCTGGGATTCCACTCGTGAAAGCTCTATACACCTTTCACCTTTATTACACAGTGCGTCGCCTATTAGCAGAACTGCAAGCGCCTCTACCTCAGGATCATGCCTATGACCCCTATAACAATACATATGACAAGAGGGCATATGAGAGACTCTGCACTATCTTTGGTGTTCAACCAAACACAGACTGGCGCCAGAAGGCAACCGTAGCTAATAGTGGTCTTGGTATCTTATATGCACATGATGCGTATGGTTACGGGAGTGTCGTCAAGGTTGCTGGTCGAAACGTTTGTTATTACCCTACACGGATGGCCTTTGAGGCGGAAAAGGATACAAAGCCAGGTTTTGCTCACGCGAAAAACCTACAATCCTTTCAGTAGAGAATGGGTGCTGTTTTACATCTAGCACAGGGACCTGAAGCAGACGAGGCCTGGAGTACCTTCATACTGGACACGTCTGAGGGTTTTACACAAACAGGCGTTGAGCGAATTAACGACAGCATCAGGACCTATGTATGGGCCATTCTTGAGGCTCAGGCGCAGACCCGCTCAGAGATACTGGGTGTTGGAACGTCCTTTGATGCTCAAAAGCAATTTCAGGCCAACGTTGAGGATGCCATCAACTCCCCAGTGGATATTCCCTCATCTATCCGACGGTATCAGAACGTCCTCCAGAATGCCTCTTCAAAGGTTGATTATGTGTTTGGAACGGGCCTGTACATGGCTCCGTCTGATATGAGCCTCGCCATTGGAGACGTTGCTGGGTACAACAATCTGATTACCATTGCAACTGAGGAGCAGCAGATAGGCAGCAATGCTGATGTCAACTCGGTTCCAGTGGTTCCGGATAGAGGAAGCTTTGATCCTCCGCCAGATACAGATACAGATATGGAACTCCCCTCTCCACGGCCGGCCCCTATGGACGAGACCGGTCTGCGTGGGGCGCACAAGGATGAGAAAACCGCTCTTATTATAGGCGGAATCGCTATAGGCTTATCTGTGCTTTGGTTTGCTACGTAGTAAGTCACGGAGTATCAGGAGGATAACTCCCCCCACCGCCACAGCTGCGGCCCATACATGTTCTGCCATCCAACCAGCCACCTTTGCAGCTGACGTAAGCAGCCATGATACGATGGAGCCAATGATTCCTGGAAGGGCAGCTGCTGCCTTACCGGCTAGGCTCTTCAGGACGTTTGCCAAGGAGTTCAGCTGTTTTTTAATCCATTCCTTTAAACCAGGCTTATCAGCTGGTGTCGGCGTTGGTGCCGGGGTTGGACTAGAGCTCCCTCCGCCCGTCAAAGCAACTACCAGGGTCGAGATTGCCAATCCAATCGCAGTTAGTATGGAGGCTATTGTTATACCCTGCTCTCGGAACAGAGTGCGTACACGATCAGCTAGCGTTGTGTCCTCGTTAAGAAGTCTGTTGATCGTTTCCCTGATGCGGTTAAGTTGGGTTCGCAGACGTTCACGGTTTACAGAGGCAGCCTCAACACGGACACTCCGCAGGTCCTGCAGCTCTGCAAGCTCATTTGCTTGGAATCTCCATGCTCGACTATCACCCCTCCCTTCCTCCTCCAGGCTTGCCATTTTAGCTTCCCGATGTTTTATATTCCTTTCTATCTCAGTTATCTTAGCTAGGTTGTTGACCAGCTCACCCCTCTGGGTCTGCATAGCCTTATCAAGCCCCATAAGCTCTCTGAGTGGTAGTTTGTTGTCTGTTTGTGTACCTAGGTCTTCTATGGCGTTATGAACGCCCTCTATGAAGCTTGTTTCTTCCACACCACCTTGCTCTGTCATGGCTTCGGGGCTGCTCATTTCTAACTTTGGAAGTGCAGCTTCCGCTTTAGCAGCAGCTTGGTCAACGCCTTGTAGGGCTTTTGCTGCCATTGTGGATAGTTCAGGGGTCACTCCAAGAGCCCGAGCAAGCTGTGTACCACCGTAATCTAGGATACTCCTAGGAGAGAGGAATTTGTTGGGATTGTTCTTCCATGTCAGAAGCTTCCATTCTCGGCCCCACTTAACCCAAAGGTCACCTTGTTGAGACGATCTAAACTCCAGAGTGGTCTGCAGCCCATGCTTAGACACTGCCTTCTCCCACCTCGTAACTAAGACTTCAGTTTCTTCTTTGGAACCCACCTGATCTTCTGTTAACCCCGCAGGCATTTCAGTAATAGCCCAAGGTGGAATAATCGTACTGGACGTATCAAAAGTTTCGTCAATCAGGTTAGTCTCCTCATCATCAAAGTTAGTCTCATTACTCTCCCATCCCATAGCCCCCTCCTCATCTGCATCGTCAAATCCTGGGTTATCAAACTCCATGTCTGTGTGTTAAAGATATAAGTGTAATTAAGTATTCAACATGACGAGTACTTACGGACGCAAACTAAACCCACACCGCCGGATACGCGAACCGCTCGGGGTAAAGGGCGTGCGACAGTCTGTAGTTGTTACAAACAATCCAAGCACTATTGACCAGAACCAACAACTGCTGTTTCGCTTCCCCAATCTAGGCGCAGACGACGTCATTGTCCCAGGGACAGCACGGCTGGCCTTTACAATCACGCTGACCTCGACTGATGTTAACCGCAGCGTTGTGCAAAACCTGGGCCGCGCCGTGGTTAAGAAAATGACAATCAAGATTTCTGGCAATGAGGTCATGTCTATTGATGACAGCGATGTGTACCACTGTTATCACGACTTGTGGCGGACTGCACAGGAGAGACAGGGCCTCCTGTATCAGGGCATTGACACATCAGATGACAGAAACGCAACTAAGATACGAGTGGGGTCAGGAGACAAGGTTGAGACCGAGGAAGAGGACAAGGCGGTAGCCAATGTTTATAGTAACAGGTTCTACGTTCCGCTTGATTTTGAACTCCTCGAGAGCTACATGCCATTCTACCAGAGTGCGCTTAGTGACAGACTGGAATACGAGCTCACATTCAACGACTACAACCACGTGATTCATGCAACAGGCGACACCGCTGCAAGCTACAAAATTGATGGCATATCGCTGGAGTATGACGTGGTTACCCAAACAGGGTTGGCCCGCATGATACGCACCCAGTACACAGGTCGACTCACGATTCTGTATGACCGTGTGCTTCGTCACAGGAAGCTTGTATACAAAAAAAAGAGATACACTGTGGAACATCAACCTGAACGTGCCGGCTCGCAGCATGAAGGGCATCCTACTGCTCTTTGAAGACCCGACCAACGCCTCATTCGCTAGGAAAACAGAGTCGTTCTACAACCCAAAGATTACAAAAGTTGAGGTGACCATTGAGGGCATCCCCAACCAACTCTATGCCCAAGGCATGCGTGGCTACCAGCAGTGGGATGAGGTGAAGAAGGCCCTTGCAGCAACGAGTAAACGAGACCCCAGTGTAGCAATAGCTGCAAAAGACTTGGCATTGTCAGACGTGTCCCTAGGAGAGTACCTAACCAGTAAGTATGCTCTGTGGCTCGACTTAAGGACGAGTGATGACGACCAGCTGCACGGTAGTGGCAGGGCTGTGGAGAATGCGTCTGAGGGCATCACCATACAGATCACAAAAAAGGCAGAGGCGGCGGGCGCATTGAACGTTTATATGTATATTGTAATGGATGCACAGCTTAACATTAAAGATGGCAGGTTCGTCAGCGCAGTCTACTAAGTTTACATTTCCAGATGGTCCCTGTTCGGCAATTGTTTGTGGGCAGACAGGATGTGGGAAAACCGCATTCATCCTCGACCTACTTGAAGGGCCCTTCTTCGGTGCCTTCGAGCATATTGTAATCCTCTGCCCTACCATACGTTTCAACGAGGCCTATCAGACGCGGTCATTGGTGTGGGATGATTCAGAGGTGTACGTGGTTGATCCAGGGGAGCGGCTCCATGACCACCTGAGGGCTTTCTACCATTGTTTTAAGGGCGAGCCAACCCTGTACATTATTGATGACTGTTCCGCAACAAAGGCCCTAACCAAGAAGAAAGAAGATCCGAATGCCTTTAGCGGCCGCCATGCGCAGCAAAGTGTCTGGGTCCTCAGCCAAAAGTACAACTCTGTGCTGAAGGACTTACGTGAGCAGACTCGCTGGATGGTGCTCTTTCACACCAAGGACCGTGACTCGTTTGAAGACGCCTTACGTGAAAATGATGTAATTCCAACAAAGGAGGAACGTGCCACAGTACGCCAACTACTAGCAAAGACCAAGCATGCAAAACTGCTGCTGAAGACTGATCAGCCTACTGCATATGCCGTCGATTGAAGTGATATTGGCCTTGATAGCAGCCGCTGCCTCAGTAATCAATTTAGGTTTCTTCATCTGGGTAGCGGTGCAGTATTTTGAAGCTCGAAGGTGTATACGTATATTCATGGATCCTGATACCATTATTGATAAACTCCTTGAACAGGACTCGTCTAGCTTAGTGGAGACAAAGTCTGGGGGAGCGGAACCTAGTTGCACCCCTGGTGTAGATATGTCTTCTAAGAGAGATAGGCTTGCTGCCGTCATAGCCGGCGGTCAGGCCCGTCAGTACCTTGGTTTGGAGCGCATTACAATTGACCAGGTTGAGTCAATGTCTGATGAAGAGATCATAAAGCTGTATGTGAGATACGAGGCTCGGCTAGGCGCTAGCATGACGCGCACTCTAGGTCAATCATTGCTACAGCTATACTCAGGTATTGCTTGTATGTTTCTACCAATACCATCAGAACACCAGCCAAGGCTAATTACAGACCTCGAGACGGACCCGTTTGTTGGACACGCTCTAAGCACTGCCACTTGTGAGCTATATCATCGCTATGGTATGTTTTTAGCTCCCTTAACTGCGGCTTTAACAACAGTTAAGCACTGTCAATTTGGAAAAACAAGCACCGAAACAACAGGGGCCGGTGGAGAGGAAGACACCACTTCCTTGCTATAGTATGTGTTTAACTCCGCTATAGCATGTGCTTAACTCCGCTATAGCATGTGCTTAGCTACGCTATAACAGGTTCTTACTAAGAGCTGTCAATTGGACAAATAAATTTAGTAAGTAAACATGGAAGAAACAAACACGAATCAAGAGGAGACAACACCGGTGGAGATAACGTCAGTGACAAAAAACGCTAAAAGGGTTGCGGCAGGACGAAAGGGTGCTGCAGCTCGAAAAGCCAATCAAAATAAGCTTCTGAGAGAGCTCCGAGAGGCTAAGGCAGCGCTTACAGATGGTAGAGACAAAGCTGTCGAGCCAATATCAACGAGCAAACCTCCGGAAAGGTGGGCATGGCCAACATGGGCTGCACGTTTGGTTGTCGGCGGTGTTGGCGTGTTTGGACTAGCATTGTATTGCTACAGGCACCAGATGGTAGCCTCACACCCTAAACAGGTTGTGGTACAAAAGCCTCCGGACGCTCATTTAAAGGATCCATTTTATATGGAATAAGATGACAACACCAATTACTGATGGAAAAATGCTCATCAACGCTCTGTACCACGGTGTAGTTGTTTCCGGTATTTCAATAGGTTATGCCAAGCTTGCTAAGATGGCTCTGGGTGGTGGGGTGCCACGTCTTGATTTCACCCCACGGGACCTGGCTATGGTTGTTGCCGATGTATCACTAGCTATGGCCACAAAGGATATGCTAATTAAACAAGGAATCTTACCAGTTGATATACTGAAGTAATGGCCACACTCGCGCTACTTGTTGGGGGTGCTCTTGTTAACGCCCTTGCATTCTCTGGGAGCAACTTTTTATTCTCTAAATTACGAGACAGCCAAGTGGACGCGGAACGTAAACGTCATGAAAAGGCAATTGAGCAGTTTCAATCTGCTCAGGCAGCATGGGCCAAGAAGAGAACTGAGCGTTTAGACTTCACCAATGAGCAACTGCGCCGCCAGGGACATGCCGAGCATACTTTTAGGGATGCGGACGAGGCTATGCGTGAGTACTCCCTGATTACGAATAAAACCGTCGACTCGTTGGGCTCTGAGCCGCAGCTTTCAGACTTCTACGAGCCCTCAGATGAACAGAGGGGGCGTGAGGTGGCATTCATTATACTGGGTATGGCTGCGACTGGGCTGGTTGCATACAGGCTTGCTAAGTAGGTTATTTGGAGCCTCGAGCGTTTACTGTATATGGATCGTCGCATGCAAAAGATCTACTATAGTCCTAAGGGCTACTGGAAAGGCATAACAGCTATCAAGAAGCTTGCAACAGAAGTGAGGGTTTCTGAGGAAGTTGCAAGGGCGTGGCTAACAAAGCAAGCTATATGGCAAATCTACCTGCCAGTGCCAAAACACATTCCCAGACCAAAGTTTGATGTCCCTGTCCCTAATGAGGTGCACCAAGCCGATCTCTTATTTCTTCCTCATGATGTTGTGAAGCGCCGCACTTACAAGTATGCCCTGACATTGGTTGATGTGGCCTCGCGCTACAAAGCGGCTGAGCCATTGACTACAAAAGATCGCGAGGACCGCTGGGGTGGCCTACAAACTACCTTGGGGTGCCTAAACTACGGACGGACCCCGGACGGGAGTTTATGGGTGCAGCGAATCAGCTGTTAGTAAAACATGGAGTATCAGTCAGACGTGGCCGTGTGAATATCCATCGAGATCAGGGTATAGTGGAACGCTTTAACCGAACTCTGGCTGAGCGACTCTTTGGTCACCAGTATGCCGTAGAGTTAAGGGATACTGGAAAACGATCGACTGAGTGGGTTTCTCGACTGCAGGCTGTAGTCTCTGCAATAAATAATGAGGTGACCCGCTTGATTGGAAAAAAACCTAAAGATGCTATAAAGGCAAAACGAGTTGCACAAAAGCCATCTGTAGTCGTACCAGGGCGCCCTCTGGGGGTCAAAGAGCAAAAGCTTCCCTCTGATGTTGGCGTTCGCTACCTCTACCATCCTGGTGAGGTAGAGCAAGACCAGCGTCGGCGGGCCACTGACCCTGTGTGGTCACTCAATGTTTACCGGATTTGAAGCTCTGTCACTAAATCTGGTGAACCTGTACTATACTATTTGTTGGATGGACCTCTCCTTGGCTTTGTAAAGGAGGAGTTGCTTGTGGTGCCGTCCGATACCCAGTTGCCGCCAGACGGTATTATCAATTAGACTAATAGATATCTATATATATAACAATGGTAGGATTTGACATTAAGTGCCCATGGATATTACTCGGGAAGAAAGACCCCTGTAACAGGCCCTGTACGCAAGAGCAAGAGTTTTGTAATTTACACAGATATAAGATAAAACATGGTGTCATTAATCGTCTTTGTACGGGTTGTCAGAAGGCTATAAAAAATAATAAGGTAGGATTGTGTATGGATTGTGGGTTCGATAAAGTCAACCGCAGTCGCCGTCGTCAAAAGAAAAAAATTGCTTCACAACGGCCTATAGCTGGGGACACTGACTCGCCAGGCGACGCCACTGAATGGGGATTCCCCACTGTATAAAAAAAGAAATCTTGTGGCGCTGTCAACAACATGGTTTGGCGGTCAGGCCTATGTGTGACGAAGCGTGGCACCTTGTTAGAGACGGCTGTTTACTGCGTAGGTCAAAGTCCGCTCGCTGTATTGTCATTGCCTTTTGTGTATCAACGAATTCTCTTTTAGACTAATGGAACGGTATAGTAAACATGACTCATAATCAGCGGGCACGTGAAGCCCAAAACGATTATGTTTCAATTCACGGTTTTAAGCCTCCTTATCCACGCTCTAAGGTTGCACTCAAAGCACTCCAAGTGCGTAATGAATATGACCGTACATACAAGGAGATGTTGGCTAGATTAAAGGCTGGGGTGGCATGCACCCCTGTCCCCACTGCTGCCCCACGCAGACCAGTCCCTGCCCCACACAGACCTGTCCCTGCCCCACGCATCCCCGCAACCCAGTCCCCAGTCCCCACAGCGCGTCTTGCCTTCAAGAAGACTAAGTGGGCTGTTAAAAACTATTTGCGTGGATGGGTGATGAACGTTCCTGAGTCTCACCCCCTTAGCTCGGACCTTATGATGTTCTTTAAGGGCATGCGTCGGAAGATGCATAAAGTTTTGACTGGTGAGCTAGAAGAGCTAGGTGGAATCAAGTGTCAGTTTGCCCTTAAGGTAAGACTCTCCAAGCACGCCGATGATGACAGCACTGAGTATTTTGAGCCTGTGTTGCGTAATAAGCAGCAGGTGGTTCTCTCCTCAGAAGACATGGATGTTGCGTTGGACCAGAGTGTTGTTAATATCCAAGAGCGGTTGGAGAAGTGGACCAACCAAGGTTCTGGCTGGGAGTTTGAGGCGGTCACAACTCTGTGGATTGATATTGCCAACTACCAACCGTTGAAGGGTGGCTCCTACCTGCGACTTCCGGCTGCGCTGGCGGCTAAGCAGGCCATCGTAAATGTAAAGAACTGGGACGACTTCTGCATTCTATGGGCTGTTGTAGCCGCTCTGCACCCGGTAGCCAAGAACCCACAGCGACCATCAAAATATAAAATTCAGTGGCTCTTAGATCTGCTGGAGGGTGCAGGTGTAGAATATCCTACACCGGTGTTGCATGTTGAGAAGATAGAAAAGCATGCTAACCTAGCCTTGAACGTTTTTGGCTGGGATGGGAAGACCACTATCGTACACCGCATCAGTAAGCACTCTGGTACCCGTATAAACCTCATGCTGATTGAGAAGGACGGCAAGTTTCATTACACGCAAATCAAAGACCTGAACGGCTTGCTGTATGACATAAAGAGCGCAAATTCTTCTGTGAGCTATGTCTGCATGGATATACCTCAGAGGGTCTGCTCCTGGTGCATAAGCCTGAGTGTATGGGGATAGGGCAAACTGCTGTGCGAGTGGATATGCCTGAGGAAGGGAAGAACATATTATCCTTCCAGAACTGGCAGAAACAGCTTGCTGCACCCTACGTCATCTATGCTGACTTTGAAGCGCTCACAGTGAAGCTTCTGGGTCCTGCGCTTAATCCTGGTAAGAGCAACACGCAGAGAACGTAGGAACACCAAGGATGCGGCTACGGCTATGTGGTTGTTCGTTGTGACGGTAAGACCGAACCCCCTGTGGTTTACAGAGGAAGCGATACTGTGGAGAAGTTCTTACAGGCTCTGCAGCAGGAGGAGCAAAAGATCAAAGCAGTTCTGTCCAAGCCTGTCCCTATGCGGATGACTCGGGAGGATAGAAGGACACATAAGGCTGCAACTCACTGTCATGTGTGCAAGAAAAAACTGGGCTGTGACTCTGTTCGCGATCACTGCCATATAACAGGCTTGTACAGAGGGCCAGCCCATAACGTGTGTAACCTGAAACTTCGGCTGAGTCCCAAGACAACACCCATCCCTGTGGTGCTCCATAACCTGCGGGGCTACGACTCCCATCTCTTGATGCAGGGTATAAGCAAAGTGGAGGGGAACATCAACTGTATCCCCAACAACATGGAGAAATATATCTCCCTGTCGCTTGGACAGTTGCGCTTCATTGACAGTGCACAGTTTCTCCTGGCCTCGCTTGATAAGCTGGTGTCTGCTAACAACCCAGATGCCTTTGCTGTGACCACGGAATATGAGCCAGACCAGATGAAGCGGCGGTTGCTGTTGCGTAAGGGAGTCTTCCCCTATGAGTTCATGGACAGCTGGTATAAGTTTGATTCCCCTCTGCCGCCAATCCAGGAGTTCTACAGCAAGCTCTCTGAGGAGGGTATATCTACTGTAGACTATGCCCATGCACAAAAGGTCTGGAGCGTGTTCGGGTGTAAGAACATGGGTGACTACCATGACCTGTACCTGCAGACAGATGTACTGCTCCTGGCAGATGTGTTTGAGGTGTTCCGCAAGACCTGTCTTAAGCAGTACGGGTTGGATCCGGCCCACTACTATACCAGCCCCAGTTTGTCATGGGATGCTTTGCTTAAGAGCAAAGGCGTGGAACTCGAGCTACTCACCGACTATGACAAGCACCTGTTCATTGAGAAAGGTCTACGCGATGCCGAGACTGGATACATACTTGAGGTTGACTTGGAGTATCCTACTGCACTTCATGACGAGCACAACGACTACCCGCTGGCTCCGGAGCGGCTTCTTGTAGAGAACGACTGGTTGTCTATCTATCAGAAGAACCTCCTGGGCGAGTTGGGTGGCACCCTGGGCGAGGTTGAAAAGCTGGTGCCAAACCTGCGGAATAAGGAGAAGTATGTGGTGCACTACAGGAACCTCAAGCTGTATCTGTCTTTGGGGATGAGACTTACCAAGATCCATCGAGCACCTGTCTTCACCCAGAGCCCCTGGATGGAGCCTTACATTCAGATGAATACGGATCTGCGTAAGGTGGCCACCAGCGACTTTGAGAAGGACCTGTATAAGCTTATGAACAACTCTGTGTTTGGTAAGACTATGGAGAACCTCCGCAGGCGGGTCAATGACATGTACCTGCGGACAGATGTGTTGCTCTTGGCTGATGTGTTTGAGGTGTTCCGCAAGACCTGTCTTAAGCAGTACGGGTTGGATCCGGCTCACTACTATACCAGCCCCGGTTGGTCGTGGGATGCTTTGCTTAAGAGCACAGGCGTGGAACTCGAGCTACTCACCGACTATGACAAGCACCTGTTCATTGAGAAAGGTCTACGTAGTGGTATAAGCATGGTGTCGCGCCGCCACGCTAAGCCCAATAACCCGCTCGTGGATGACTTTGAAGCCCAGATACGGCAACAGGGCTCGAAATTACCACCCGCCCGCCTGCCAATGGCGGGTGAAATTTGAGTCGGGCGGGTAAATAATCACAACTAGCCGCCCGGCTGGCGGGTAGATTTTTTCCGCGCTAACACGACGCACCCAGTTCATTACAACAGCAGCGGGAATCGCGTGATTGAGCACCGCTTGAACCATAAACCCGACAAACACATGAAATAAGAAACTTCTCGGCTGTATACTATCATGTCTGACGTAATTAATTGACCCATAGTATGTACACTGTTGAATAAACCGATGGCATAGATGGGCTCACATAAAAAGTTATACAACTAGCGGGCCTCGATTGTTTGTGAGGACTTTATAATCCATAGATCAGGGATCAGCTGGCTGCAGTCGGTGTTAAATTTTGGACCCATCACGATATCTGGCGTGAAGACAATAACATGAACAATAGCCCACCCCACTCCCTCCCAAGCTATCTAATGGCAGGCTCTCATATCTAAATACAACATGCACCTACTGACCTGAATAAGTCGAACGGTTACTTGGCAACAACGAATCAACGAATCTCCCCATTTCCTGCCTGTTGACAAATTTTATGTAACTGCTTTTCCTTCGCGCGCTCCTCGTGACTTTTCTTTCGCGTCTGCTTTGTGATTGCAGTGCGCATTTAACGATAGGCCCACCAACAGTTAGTTGTAAACTTACGTAACGCGCGTGGCATGTTTTCTTTAAGCGTTTCTTGCGAGTTGACTTCCAAGCAGTCGGTAAACAAGCCTATTATGGGGCATGTGATTTTTCAACAGTGCACAATTTCTGAAGATGTCGATGTGGCGTTATGTTCACGGTTCTGAAACGCAAATTTGAAGAGAACGAAAAGCTCAGAGAGCATTGTATGAAAAAGAGAAGCGCTGCAGACGCTGGAATCCTGTCTGGTTAATTAATGGAGGAGAAAAACGCGAATGGCTTTCACATGACAACGAGAAGGAAGTGATGTTCTGTTCTGCATGAAGACCGTTTGCCGTCAAAGAAGGTCAATATAAAGGACCATATGAATAGAAATAGAATAATAGAAACTACAAGTTGGAGAGTGTCAAGGATCATGAAAATTTGTATGTTTTGACAAGTTTGTAAATACTGATTTAAATGTTGCATTTGATATAAAAATAAAATATTAAAAAACAATAAAAACTCGTACATTTTTATTTTTTACCATTATTTATAACTTAAAATGTAGGGCCGGTAGAAAATTTGTAGGGCCGGTAGAATTTCAAGGTTACCGGCCCGCCTGGCCGGTAAAGAATCTGGCTAATTTCTAGCCCTGCGGCAAGAACCTTGGCTTGTTGAAGCATCTACGGCACGCTCAGTACGTGGAGTCGCTGTTCGCCCAAAAGCAGTTTCGCCACGGAATGAACATGCTTAGGAGTGACTGCCACAAAATATATGGGCTCCCCCTTTGACTTAAAGCGGTGGATAGCTCCGTGTGGTGTAGACACTCTGGCCTATGGGCATGCGTCGATCTGTTGAATAGATGAGAGCTGAGGTATAGGATGAACACCGATGAACAGGTGGCTGAGCTGCGGGTAGATGTGGAACATATATGGGAGGAGAAGGTGGACCTTGAGATTGAGGTGAGGGATTTGGAATCAAAGTTTGAGGACCTTTTGGAGCGCGTGAGTCGTTTAGAAGAGCTTATTCCACAGGGTCCTGGTGATCGCCCTCTTTAGGTGGTCCTGGACCATATGGGGTTGGAAGGGCTGGTTGACACTGTAGTACCAGATGGGGGAGGTGCGAGCGCACCGCCGGCTGGCTCATTTTCTGTATGTGAGGTTCCATTTTGGTTACTGCGCTCGTACCCCCAGTCTCTATGCTACTACTCTCATACCTGTCCGCGGAGGTGCCTTGCCAAAACGGGACCAGTAATTTTCCCCAGATGCCACAAGGACGGATATCAGTTTGCCTACCCCTCTAGCCCAAGTCGGTTAACCATTCACCCCCTAGAGAATTGCCTAAAAAAAACGGGAGGCAGCGTTGAATTAGAGCGACATCACATTCTGTCAACTGCATTATAGACTCGCCAAGCACAAGCTCTTGATAACCCGTCCACTGATAACTCTCATATAAATGCGCTGTAGTATACAAATAGCATGCTATGCTAGCAGATGGATAAGCACGAGGGTCGTTTATCGACTAAGGCAACATTACAACAGAATTATAGAGCGCAGCCGTAGGTGTCATCAATACGACGCACTGTATAACGGGTGTTATTAACGTCACGACAATACTCGAGAAGGGTTACGCTTCCATAACCATGGCGGTAGACGTGTGTAGATGAACATCATCTCAATCGCATTCACCTGAACGATTTCTTATTTGTCATACATCTGCAATAAAGGAAACTATAGATGTCGACATCGTATCGTACAGCACTTATGGTCTAAAGATTCATAGCAAATGTTAGTGATATTCTTGCCATTTGTAAACACTGGCTTATGCAGAGCGATTTATTTACGGCCAGGGAGAATTACAGATGTGATGCATGGTGTCTGCATATGACGGCCTTGATTGACTTGCAAACAGATTCCCAATATATCATGACATCTAAATTATTACAAATTGAGAATGATTATGTAAATGGCATTCATATGCTGTCAAAATGAATGTGTTCATTGTTTACCTTTGCAATCGCGGTTCAGCGGAGCAGACCGAGATATATCTAGAAACCCTGGATATCATTCAAGCCGACATTGGTGGACCCTGGTGGTGACCCCTTCATGTTACAGTTGACACGAAGGTCACCCTTCCTCATCAGAATGCTCGCGTTTTCAACATGCATCACAACTTACCATACCCATCCCTTAGCCGTGTACTGTGTGATTTCATGTAAAGATTTATCCGCTTTTAACTTTTGCATGTGGACAAATATGTAAGGCAACACAACGTCATGTATAGACCATGTGCTGCTTCTAGATCGACTGTTTTCATCACAAATACCCTGCTTACCACAATGTGTGGCACATAAGGTTTGGACTGAACGACCAAAGCACTTGTTAAATATGTGAACCCCGTGTTGGTCAACAGGAGACCAGGTTATATGAGGGACGCTATCCGCAAATTCCCGCCAGAGATCCGTTACACACAGAATGATACCGACACTGGAGCGCTAGGGGAATTCGGATGGTGTTTATCTGCGTGTGTGCCTATACAACATGGAGAGGTGCTTTTGACGTTTACAAACGGCATGGCTGCCCCACCCCTGGAAAAACATTCCTCGGATCAATCAGTCACTAAGTGCTGTCGTCCCATTGTTGTTACGTCATGCTGCCTGAACAGTTTATAACGAATGAATCGGAGGACAGTGGTTTCCATTAATAGATTTGTTCAAAGTAAATCATCGAATATAGACATTTCAGTGACGCACGATGGCAAAGCGTGCTAACTTCAAAGGGGCAGCCCCATCTTTGCCTGTTCTACAGACGCTGAGGGGTCGTTTGACACAATACCGAACTCAGCACTTTTTCACAAAGCCATGACTAACTTTTCTAATGTTAGTAGGATAGTGCTGCCCACGTGGTCCATTTGATTATTCTGTAGGTTTGATGGAATATGGTTTTAGGTGAAGCGATACGTGTGCTTTTTTTTAGCATCGTCTATCAAGAAATGATCTCTGAGCTTCTCGTTGCTGTGGATGGGATCAAAATCAACATTCCTATTTCCTTTGCAAGTTATATGTGACTTGACATTCTTGGAATTGTACCGCTAGCAAGTGTACGGTGGCACTGATTGAGAAATAATGTGTGTTTTTGCGTCTCGGGAATCACGTTGAGATGGGGGGTCGGTATCAAGCGACCTTATGACGCACATATCTGTGTCTGTAGGCAATCATAATGTCCAGCACACTGTTTTTTCCATCGCCTGCTTGTACCCTTCAACTGGTGTAGTCAGCCCAAAAAAAATCGAAGCCGAAAACGAGTCGGATAACTTAATCAAATAGCACATTATACAAGAAGCAGAGCGATGATAACAAATAGGTGTGGCTTCAGAAGCCACTGGGCGTCCCGGAGTCTTTGCGGTGGTCGCTGGAGGCAGTGATGATCCTCCCTGCCTCGGAATGAGTCACCGCAATACCTTGGCACACAGCAATGCTGGCCACCCTCGACATGACGTGGCCTTTGTTTTTCAAACCCTGCACAATTTCCTGAAAGTAAGAAATATATTCCATGCAATTCATTGAAATAAATAAAGTTGATCTTCATCCAAAATATAACTGGGTATTCATCGGTATTCAGTTATCACCTACTTCCTAAATTAAGAGGTGTAAACCTCTACATGTGGAATATTTGCGACATTCAAGTTGGATTATTACTCTGAAGTTACTCACTGATTCGACGGTCTCCTCGTATTGAAGGATGTTGTCTGCTGGCTTGAAATGAAAGCGGGGAACATCAATAGCATCAGGGAGGCTGCGCCCCATCATAAAATACTGCGCCATCACCTGACAGTAACAACACGGCTGATAAACTAAAAGTGTATAATTGCTAGATTGATTGCTAGGTTGATTGCTATTGATTGATTGATTGATTGATTGATTGATTGATTGATAAGACAAGCACAGTGACGTACAAAAGCCGTCGTGGTCGTAATCTTCGTACCACCCGCCGCCCCTGTCACTAGTATAACTTGGTAGTTTTCATCCAGTACTATGGCTGGCGTCATTGACGAGAGAGGGCGCTTGCCAGGCATGATGGAGTTGGCCTCGGATGGAAGAAGGGAAATATTTTGCTGTGAGCCTCCTTTGAAGGAGAAGTCGTCCATTTCGTCATTGTATATAATACCAGTTGTTTCCCCACGCCGACCACTTCCAAATCTGAAATGCAAGCTGGATATGTAAACTAACGCTTTTACGAACGTAAATAGCACGGCAATGGTGCTCAAAGCCACCACCCCGTCCCCCCACTTCCCCGCCCGGTCCTAACCTTCAAACCCATGGAATATAACCTTACGGAATAAATACAGAACGTCAGTCATTGATGCATACAATTAAACCAAACAGAAGCGATCACGGATGAAGAAGCAAATGACTATGCGCCACTGGAGCAATGCGGTCCCTCGCACGCTTCCGGTTGTCAAATACACACGATTTACATGCGCGTAATTTATGACGTTATGACTGGGATATTCGCTAAGAAGATGATAAGAACATAACGTACTCGGCATTGACGGTGCTTGTTACCGATACGGCGCTGCCGTCAGCGGCTACAAACGACAAGTGAGCAGTGCCTTTGGTTTCCGGGGGAACGAAGCGGTAACCATAATAGCTCAAATCATGTGTCCTTTCCAGATCGATCCTGGATGCGATGTACTTGGCAAACTCTCTTGATGTGAGATTCTTCACAATCTGGTAAATAAACCGAAACACAATGTTAATGCGCCTGTCCGTCATAATCAGAACACATATTCCTATGCCTCAGTAGAGTGAGGAACTTCCATATAGTCAACATCAGCTTGTCCCCGGCTATGGCTCTGGATATCATGCCGTGTCACAAGGCGTCATAACGGCCTATTGGATAAAAGTGGTCCCCAGCAACTCACATCGGTAACATCTACGTAGTCCTCATCGCCTAACTCGGTACGTAATGCGTAGGCGAATTTATAAGTCTCGATGATCGCGTGGTAAGCGTTGATCGAGTCATCGAGCGTGTCAAGCCAGGTCGAGTTGAGGCCTATCTCTGTAGCACGCAATACAAACGATGCTGTAGAAGTTATGATTTTACAATGAAACCAAAGAGCTCATAGCTTCGCTAAGAGGGCTCACTCTGACTGACTTATGTGGTGAGTCGTGGCATGACATGCAACAAAAGCACAAGGTTTATGTTGAGTGTTGTCATCGTTGTGGTCCAGGCGACCGCGCCACCAATTTTCCATGTGGTTTTAGGATAGACGTTAAGACAAACTACTTGCTGCAAACAGGTGGCGTATTCACGTATTTTGTCGACAGTGAGCCGTCTTAGCTTAGCAATAAGCTCTTCAATGAAACTTTTCTTCAGCTTCGTTCAAGCAAGAATTACAAGAGCCCAGGTGAATCTGTGTCATTGACGCACTTACCGCACCGGGTTATTATCTTCCGAGCGACAAATGGTAAGATGCGTGTTTAACAACGTTATACAAATATCTAGGCGCTTGTTGCTCTGAATCTGACTTGGGAACCCATGAACATAAGAGCGTGCGTCGCCGTAAATCATTGCAAGATAGATGATTGTTATTGAGAATAGATATACTAAATTAAGGAGTGATATAATTAGTTGCCCAACAAAACTGGATTAAAATTAATCTGTAAGCAACCAACATATATATATATATATCACACCACATGTATATATGTACATGTATATATGTACATGTATATGCATATATATATATATATATATATATATATATATATATATATATATATATATATATATATATATATATAGAGATATATATATAGTATATATATATATATAGAGATATATAGATACATATATATATAGATATATAGAGATATATATATATATATATATATAGATATATATATATATATACATATATATATATGTATATATATATCTCTCTCTCTCTCTATGTCTATCTCCCTCTATACTCTCTGTATATATATATATATATCTCTCTCTCTCTCTCTCTATATATCTCTCTCTCTCTATATATATCTCTATCTATATCTCTATCTCTATCTCTATATATATCTCTCTCTCTCTCTCTATATATCTCTATATCTCTCTCTATATATCTCTATATATATATATCTATCTATATCTATATCTCTATCTATATCTCTATATATATATAAACGGACGTTCACTCACCAGCAAAAACATTGAGCATGAATTGGAGGAGAATGCCAGAGGACGGTAGGTGGGGAGTCAACATGGAGTAGCCCTCGAATAAGCGCGTTGTCTCCGGTCGGGTAACCTTCACGCGGTAGCTATGTAGGTCCGCTGCAGTAATGATCCCACCTGTAGTGAATGTCGCCATGACAGAAGTGAGCGGCGAGAAGACATAACGCTTGAAATTATTCCATAAGTCGTAGGCATATCAGCAATGTTTTCGAAAAAAAATTGCAGTACAGATTGCTTCACTTGATACGTAGCCGTATCATTGACCTCATCATCGACCTCCATCCGAACCAATCCTGATGAATTCTCAGCCCTTGTTACACATTCCTTACAACGAATCACACCACAATGTATTACTCACCGAAACCCTGTATTTCATTGACTATGGTTTCTGTGAGTTCGCCTTTGTAGAACGCATCGGGTCCTTTATCAGCGATGATTTCCAGCGTGTCAGCTAGCTGAGGTCTGTACAGGATATCCCCAGGCTCGTGCAGATCCCCATCTTCTTTCAAATACACAGGCCTGAAATCAAGAAAATCGATTGGTAATAGTATGAGAATCCCACAATTATTTATTTTTTTACACACAAAACCCCGTAGAGGACCCTACGCAGACGTCACCAAACGCTTCCTACCTGAGACTGTCGTCTATAGCGGGTGTGATTTCCTCTGCTAGTGGCCGCGATAACTTATAGCCATTCCGACAAAGGTCAATTGCAGGTTCAAATAGGGATTTCCATGGTAACAAACCAAAGCGCGTCCATGCTTCATACAATCCGGCTATATCCCCGGGAACTGCTATTGATAAGCCACCTTCAAGGACAGATGATCAGGTTTCATATCCACCACTCCAGCAGCCAAAATTATTCTCACAAGTTCGCGACAAGTCTTACCTTTAAGCGACGACACGCCGTGATTGTACATGTCACCCGTGGCAGCGCCCGGCGCGGTTTCCCGGGCGTTGATAGCCATAGCTACCATGTCGCTTCCATTTCTCTCCCTGTATCAAGTTCGAGAAATCAAGTTTCACAAAACACAGTGATATGCGTATGTTAACGAATTAGCACAATTGATGCTAAATTTGCTGTTACGCTGTACGAGTAAACGAACGGGTGAAGACTATCAAGAAGACAAAAGGAAACTAACTAACTCAAAGATTCTAACGAGAAAATACATACAGAATAAAAGATGAACACATGCATTTAATCATACATACATACATACATACATACATACATACATACATACATACATACATACATACATACATACATACATACATACATACATACATACATACAGACAGACTACACATACATACAGACAGACATACACACATACATACATACATACATACATACATACATACATACAGACATACATACATACATACACACATACAGACAGACATACAGACACACACATACAGAACATACATACATACATACATACAGACATACATACATACATACATACATACATACATACATACATACATACACATACATACATACATACATACATACATACATACATACATACACATACATACATACATACATACATACATACATACATACATACATACATACATACATACATACATACATACATACATACATACATACATACATACATACATACATACATACATACATACATACATACATACATACATACATACATACATAGAGGTATACACATACTCGTAACGCTACCTGGCGTACACCGTCATCAGAAACCCTCCTCCAATCCCCATGCTGTGCGCGTTGTGGACTCCGTCGCATAGCAACGCAGCTATTGCAGCATCTACCACGGATCCGCTCAGTTCTCTCATCACATGACTGAAACCAAGAAGTCCATAAGATCCAATGTCTACATAGCGAACTATATCATTCTTACCAGGTTAATGAAACGACCAGAATATGCTAAAATATGATCCCATTTTGCTGACTTACAAATCGCTAAATAATACCCTTGCGTTCGTAAAAAGTAAACACAAATTTGTCAAAACTGCACTTTGAACGTTCGATAAAAAGTTCCAAAAAGGTGGTAACAAAACAGAGCGCCAGGGATTTGCATCGGCGGCTAATGAGGTGAATACCTGGCGATGTCTGAGCACTGATAGTGGTCTGTGGCGGCAGCAGCGTTCCTGTACACCCCAGTCGGCGACCGATATTGTGTATCACTTTGACGGAATAAGAGCGTGCTTTCCTCCGTAGGCGGAGACGAGGATCCTCCCCATTCAAAGTATATCCCGCATATGGAAGCCACACCAACTATAGCGACTACGCCAACAGCTATTAGGGCCTTGGGGAAGCATATTCTGCTACTAAACACACACACACAAATTCACTGGGTAATGGCTGTTAGTTTGGAAATTGTTCGCTGATATCGGACACCATGGTAGCCGTGCACGACGTCTTATTGACGTCGTGCGATGATCGTAACCGAATGCGGTGTGAACTATTTATGAGCTCCAATTATACATGATAATTATACAAATGTACATATGAAGAATAATTTTTCACATAATTGAATGTTTATTAACAAGTTGAGTTAGTTAACGTGAGAGATTTCGTCAAAGGCGATTTAATCCGGCCAGACAAATTTTGAAAAATTCTTGTTTATTTTGAACAACAAGCGAACTTTTGCTTTCTGAATTTAATTATTTAAGTATATGTGTCATTTTGTCAATGATTATCTTTTGGAAATACCTACATTAGAAGGGGTATATGTATTCAACGATATCACATTGACAATTGAAAAAAAAGATAACACTTATGGATTCCCGCAATCTGGAGGGGGCACTTGGCCTTGTCCTGAGTAGGGGTGTGCCCCGGGATCTCAAAAACCCGTACCCGTCATACAAGGTGAAAATGGCAAAAGCATATCCCATCCTACAAATACGAGGCCCAACAAAACCCGTCGGGAGGTCGAAAAAACACATGCATACTACCTCCATATACTTAAGGGCCCCTTCCCTGGGACCTGCAGCCACATGGCGAGTGAAACTGAAACTGCTTAATGTGACGTCATATCTCCAAAACTGGGGCAGCTGTGAATGAAAGTTGTGATTGTAAAAGTTCATGTGACAATTGCTAAATAATCACGAGACAGTGGACAACCAAAATAGTTCCGATTAATGGATATTGATCTCAATTCTTGACATATATAGATACGTAAGTACACAACATAGATGTGAAGTGCAGACCACTCGAAATAAAACGCTTGCCGCACGACGTACAGCGACTCACTCCATGGAACCTTTAAAGAGACTGTTCAGCCCCATATTTGGAACGAGGTTGCCTAGCAAGCTGCTTGGCAACCGCACCTTGGAAACCAAAAATGTTAAGTTTTCAGACTTTCAGTCGCTACGCGGCGCCGTGGTCTCAGAAAAAAGATCCTTACTTCGACTGTCGCCATTTATGCTGTCGGACATTACCCTTCCTGCTTGTCGGTCTAATGTGTGCACAATGATGCCCACATCTTGAATGAGTGAAGATTTTATGAAATCTACATTATGTAACTAAAGCGGAAGAATACACATCGATATCGAGGTAAATTCAGAGCGCGTTATGATTTACAGCTTACATTCGTGTGATTCATGGTTTTAGGGAGGCACCGTTATCGATGGAACGACAATAACTGAATAAAACAGATTTCCACTGTAGATCATGAATATTTCCAGTCAAATAATAATGTTAAAAACTTATCAATATAATTTCCATCATGTAAACTTTGTGGCACAAATTAGAAGATGTTATTACTTACGTCTGCGTTAATCGTAGTAATGTAATAACGAGATGATCCCTGATTGCCTTATATGGGGCTGAACAGTCTCTTTAACATTCGCCACGAACCTTTTACTCCATTTGTCCTCTCTGGGCAGAAGAACCGCTGATTCCTCGGACGTTGACATTTCAATGGATCTGCCACAAGAATACGATGAATAGGCAAACACTATTGCTCAAACGTGTTCAGTTGTGTCAAAGTGAACTTCAATATCCCTTATTTCTGCGGTTATTGTTGGCATCGTGTGTATGGTGTTTCTTGGGTAGCGTCCACAACAACTTACATAACCTCAATTTGCACGTTCTCTACTGAGCTGTCTACTGCGCTTAATAACGTGGTCTACTAAACACACCACTTGTTGGAGTCACACAGGGTTACCACAGGCATTAAGTAAGCGGCATGACGCAGCAAAACTTGGTAAACAAAGTAACTAAGCGAGTTCCATGTCTTGCGCAAAGGGCGTTGTGGGAAATAGGTCAAAGGTCAATCAGTCAACTCAAACAGCGATCAGCTGTTATCTCTCTCTCTCTCTCTCTCTCTCTCTCTCTCTCTCTCTCTCTCTCTCTCTCTCTCTCTCTCTCTCTCATTCTAACAAGTAGTTTACGGTATGTCTAATGTCAAATACAGCAGGTGGAATTAAATAGGGATTTTGAACGCATGAAAATGCCGGCTCTGCAACACGTTTTGCAGGTCGCTGCTGTCATGAGGAATAGGCCACAAACCCAGTAAAGAAGAAAATGATCGAGATCGTGCTCTGTCATTAGTCTTGCTTTCTTATTGCTTATTTTCTAATATGAATTAAGCCTAAAAATATCCTCGGGTCGACAGGTTGAAAGTTTGGAGGTTGCTAATCGATTGCAGTCGTCGAGCATGTTGTGTCATGAACACCGAGTAGGGTCGGCAAGATTGCATGTTCAACATGTATCCGGACATTGGTGCTTTTTGGGGTCTTAACAACATTTCGCTCTACTTCGTGGCCAGGTGGTGGAATTTATAGAGTAGCACCTCTGAACAGCAAGTCACTCTGTATTGGGTAACCTCTGTCTTGTCTTACATTTTGGCGGGTTGGCCAAAAGATGAGAGGGCTCGATTCCCTTGCCAAAAACCTGACCCAAGTGTTTATGGTGGCTGAGCATGTGCCACTTGATCTTATCTGATCCACCTCGATAACGGCACGTTGCAAGCACAGGTAGGTTGACCCGCCAATCACAAGTAACGACCCAAGAGTTCTCTTTACTTATCACTCACGATGATCTATATGAGTACATACAAACCTGACATATCATGGTCAATTCTTAATCGCCCAAGGAGACTGGTTTGAGTAATTATACAGGAGGAACATGCGTACAAATAAGAGTAGGTATATTGTAGATGGCGTAACACTAAATTAACAGAGTGTCTCATAGAACCAGGGAGCTTATACGTCAAGTTATGGACAATAAATCTGTCTTTGAGGGTACTGACGGGTATGATTGTTTATATATAAGCGGGGTCACTGCAGCCTTCGCCCCAATCGGTGAAAAGTTCAAACGGAGCGCACATTGAACATTACCACCCATATGTTGTGATTAGCATAGCTCAGTTCACAGACGCTTGAATAAGACCGTTATGATTCTGTAAGAAAGAGTGGGGTTGCACCAACTGATTTCTCCCCCATTTTCGGTTGATTTACCGCTCCGGGACAAATGTAATATAGTTCTGACCGTGTGACAGTTCATGGAGGCTGCATCCGCATTTGCAGTGTAGTCCCTGACTGTCCAATAATCCTTAACATTTTACATTATCATATTATATGCCAATATCATATTATATGCCATGTGTTTTTGTGTTAGCTACCTTGTTCCTTAATGTAAGTTACAGTGCTCTTTCGGGAATATAGCTCTATTTCTATATTCCTGAATGTAAACATTGGGTTACATAAGATGGCGCATTGATTGTAGTTCCTGTTTTAAAGCTGAGTCAGATTACACCTGGCTTGCTTTAACTCGGCGCTGCAATCAAGTAGTGCCATCTGTTTGAATACCTGGTTAAATTAATTATGTCTACATGTTAATCATTTATGTTGGTTTTGATTGCTATATATTGTCTACCTTGAGTATTTTCCACCTTAGTTAGAATCTTTCACCTTTGTTATTAATACAGTCCTTTGATGTTCATTGAGACGCTCTGGCCTACCAGCTGAGGGTATATAATCAGTACCAAATAAAACAAAATCATTCCACTCCAGCTCCACGTCTGGTGTGCATTATACAAGACAATTCTGAAGAACGCAAGTAAAGTGATCACTATAAATAGAAAATGGGTCGAATTTGCGCAATTGCGTGACTCTATCACTCCGTGTTTGCCCGTTGAACGTACTGAACTCAAGAGGCACGAAATCTGATGGTAGCAACACTGTTAGATCCTCATGACCCAGGAGCTGCAATTCTTTGCATTGGCAATCCAGAACTACCAGACGCAAGTGATGAGTTCTCTGCAAAAATGTGTTCTTATACCTTGTCAAGAAAACTGCAGGTGTATTAGATGTTTGGAAAATCAAAAAGTGGTGATGCAACTTCGTTCACAGTTAGAAGAAGCAAATGAAGGTGCAATCATTGATGAAGTTTGAAGACAAAACCAAGAATTTGAAAATTACATCCAAAGTGTCGCAGAACACAGGCGTTCCGTCTAGACAGAGTTGCTTTGACCCTTTTCAATATTTTGAACCCAAAGGGCAAAAATTAAAGCACTGGAGTGGGGTCAAAAAAGTTGTCTCAACTAAAGTCCCCAGAGCCTTCGCTGCAGCACTGAAAAGAAGTGGCCCAACCAAAAAGCTCTCTGCTCTGGATGAAATGACGCTGGTTATGATGAAACTACAACTGGACCTGTCCAATATACTTTTCTTGCAGACCTGTGCAACATATCTAGTAGAACGTGCTCGGCGATTATCAACCCCTGGGTGAAATTCCTGGCCATTGAACTGAGGCCTCTGATTTACTGCCCTGCGCGTTTAGAAGTAAGACAAGCTTTACCGTCATCACTATCAGATAAGTACCCAATGCCCACCATTGATTGCTCAGAAATTTTCATTGAGAGACCACGCTACCTAAAGCTGCAAGCATACGCGTGGTCAGACTACAAGAAGTCAAACCAAAGATCTTGCTATAATAAGATACCCGACTCGGACGTTTGAAGCTCGCGATCAGCGCGCCACATGGTTTCGTGGAAGCTAACGTGGCTCAATGTTAAAGATCGATCGGCGATGGTATGTACTCAAAAATACCGCTGTATTTCTAAAATTTAACGACTTTTTGATAGAGCCAATACATAAAAACAAAGCCAATTACTATTAACACCTTTTTATCAATTTGTGTGACGATTTATCAACTACTATATTTTTTTATGAACGTTTGAACGAAGTCGCATATATCAGTATCTACCCTAGGCTTAGCCCCGATCGGACGATAAAATACATACTTAATCAGGTCACGGTAGGGCTGAATTTACCCCTTTTTAAGACACAGTCGGACGTCTAGTCTACCCTTATTTGATGTTAAAAGATTAATCTAAATCATATTGGTTTTGTCATTAGTGTAGAAATATTTGCGGCGGAATATAAGAAGTTGATTTAAATACATGCTCATGATTTCCCGATTGAATGATATTTGATTTGTCACCCGAACCTCCACCGAATCAAAAAGCTGCATTGTCGGTTGATGGGGTGCCCTGTGAAGACGTATGATTTTATTATGTAGTACTGTAACATGTATTCTTGCTTATTGTGAATAACAATATAATAATTTTTTTCAGGACATACCATATACTAAAATCATTGATGCAGCAAGAATTAAATCATCATTAACTCTCTCTGTATTTCTGCCTCTCTCTCTGTCCCTTTGTCTGTCTGTCTGTCTGTCTGTCTGTCTGTCTGTCTGTCTGTCTCTCTACTATATATATATATATAGTATATATATATATACAGATATATATATGTATATAGATATAAATATATATAGACATATGATATATAGCTGATATATATGATATATATATATATATATATATATATATATATATATATAGATATATATCATATATATATATATATATATATATATATATATATATATATCTATATATGTATATATCTATATATATATATATATATATTCCGACCATAATATCACTCGCGAGTCTGGATTCCTTGGAAAAATTAGGTACGAATATGTCTTTTTAGCTGACAGGGGTTTCCCCATACAGAGTGACCTTCTTTTCCGTGGCGGCAATTTAGAAATCCAACCTCCCGGTCACGGTTTGGAGCAAATGACAAGAAAAGATGTACAGAAGGCAAAAAGAGAAGCCAATGATTGAATACAGGATTAAGTGGTTCAAAATAATTAAAGGTGTTTTGCCCATCATAAGATAAATAAAACATACCAGTAATTGTCATGGTTTAATTTCATTGGATTAATTTAAGGATTGCTAATGGTAATACAAACACACTATACAAACAACATCAAAGACATGTATCACATCATACATCGCTCTTGACATCTTCCAACAAACATGACAAAAACTGATTACAGCATTCACAAGACCAGTCACAGGCGTCATTACCATCAAACCCAATACACCACAAGTGGAACCACTCTTTGCACGTGTCACACTGCACACTATTGTCATCTGACGCCTCAATCTCATCACACCCTTTGCACATAAAGCAGAAGTAAACACGCTGGAAAGGCACGAAATATCACTACTTGTGCAGCAAAACACACGAATCCACATCGAATACACAAAAAGGTTTTCCCGAATCGACCTTTGACCTGAGGCCGGAAGTGGCCGACAAAGGCCTCGCTCGCTGATTATGTGCCTCGGTTTGTTTCCACTGATGTTCGTGGTGGGATTGGGCCTATCCTGCATATGATAATAGACAGTAACGTAGAGGTGTCCCCATTAGGGCGGTAGGATACAAGGAGGGGGCCTAATGGTGCCTTGCGACGCGTTGTCCTTGACGGTCTCCAACCTGAACATAATTGTGTCCCCAGTCCACACCTGGCAAATCCAATTGTTCACCAGACAGATGGGTTTCTTCATCACCCTGAAAGGCGTGGGATCGGTTGTAGACAGGAAGATGGGCGTATTCCTAGAATGGGCAGTGTTAATGCTGCTGTCAAGCCACAAGGTCATGTTGGCTGGTTGCCACCTCCCCCTTCTTAGGAGGGCCTACATTCCTGATGAACACTCAGTCCAGCTTGCTAGGCCTGTCCCCAACAGCAGGAATCTGCTTTCCTCCCTGGGCCACGTCCCTCCATGGTTGAGCGTTCAACCGATCAAGGTTGGCTTAGGAAGCCTAAGGCACCAGCCACTTATGACGGCAAGACAAGCTGGAAGGACTACCTAGTCCAGTTTGAGATGGTGGCTGACCTTAGCCAATGGGATGCCACCACTAGGGCTTTGGAACTGGCCACCAGTTTGAGGGGGCAGGCTCAGGGATTTGGAACCTGAGCGCAGGAGAAATTTTCCTAGATTGGTAGCTGCGCTGGCCACCAGGTTCAGGCCGGAAAATCAGTCTGAGGTTTTCCGGGCACAGCTGAAAGGGCGGGTTCCGGAGGTGCCATGAACCCCTCACTGAACTGGTGCATGACATCAAGCACCTTGTGGGGAAGGCGTATCCAAATGTCTCTGTGAGCGTCTGGCTTTGGACAGCTTTGTTGACATCCTACACGATGCCCAGCTTGAATGGGCTGTGTATCAGGGCAAGCCAAGATGCCTTGACAACGCTGTGCAAACTGCAGGCAGTCAGAGGCAAGGAGTTGTCGCTTCAGGGGCTGTTGTGCATTGTGCTCCAGTTCGGGCTATGGAAGCCGAGCCAAGGGTATCTAAAGGAACCTTGAAAAACTTGTCGGCAAACTAACCCAGTTGCTGGCCACTATTGTGGGAAGGAGGGTCATTAGCGCTCATCATGTCTGAAGATGAAGATAGATCAGTCCCAGTCTGAATCAAGCTCGGGAAACGAAAACCAGCTGGGAGTTAAAACCTGGACCTCCAATGATGAATGAAGAAAGCCTCTATTTGGTTGCCTATGTAGGAGGAAGAGAGGTAGACTGTCTTGTTGACTCAGGCTCGTTCATGTCTGCCATTCACTCATCCTGTTTGGAGTCCACAGTAGATGGTGCCGGTTCATTTCTTTCCCCTGCTGATGGAATGCTCAGAATGGCTGATGGTGGGCTTGTTGAACCATTGTACAAAGTCCTTGTATCTTTGAATCTGGTAGATGGAGTCGAGTTGAAGCAACATATGATTGTGGCAGTCATTTTGGAGCTTGATTGTGATTCTGTAGACAGTCAAGGCCACACTCTCTATAGATGGCAAAAAAGGGAAATTCAACTCCCTTTTCTTTGCAAGGTGGTTATGAATGAAACAGTTACAATCTCTCCTTGGGTGTGAAATGATAGTTCCTGGTTGTGTGTAGGATGCTCCGAAACATTATGCAGCAGGAATCATTGAACCCTTGGAGTCGTTTTCTGAGAAGCATGGCTTAGGTTTAGCCAGAACAGTTTTTGACTTGGGAACACAATTTGTTCCTTTGAGGGTTGTGAATGTCACCTAGAAGCCACAAAGGTGTGCAAGACTTAAAAAACCACATGCGAGCCTATTTGTGTCTCAATTCTGGAGGAAATGTGGAACACCGGCAGACAGAACACCGGCAAGTGTACCTGATCACCTTTCTGATTTGTTTAGTGCCAGTGTGAGTGGCCTAACTGAGGGAAATGGTGATGCACTTGCAAAGTTGTTGGTCCACCACCAGCAGGTGTTCTCAGTTGGCAAAGATGATATTGGGCTTGCCACCAGTGTCCAACATGCAATCAACGCTGGTAATGCCCACCCTATCAAGCCGCGCCCTCGCAGACAGCCGCTAGCTAAAAGGGATATAGAGATACGAGAGGTTCAGAGAATGGTTGACCTGTGTATAGTGGAGCCGTCCATCAGTCCTTGGGCTTCCCTAGTTGTCTTAGTGAAAAAGAAAGACGGGTCCGTTCAGTTTTGTGTCGACTACAGGCAACTCAATGATGTCACCATCAAGGACTCGTATCCCTTTCCTCGTATAGACGACTCTTTAGATGCGCTACGCGGGACCAAGTGGTTTCCAATTTGGATTTGGCTAGTGGCTACTGGCAAGTTGAAGTTAGTCCCGAAGATAGGCCAAAAACAGCTTTTTGTACAGGGTCATGGCTGTATCAGCTCAAGGTTATGCCATTTGGTTTATCCAATGCCCCTGTCTCATTGGAGTGGCTAATGAAACACATTCTCTCTGGTCTGCAATCGCCCCTCAAATGTGAAAGAGGTTCGTAGCTTCTTGGGTTTCGGCTCATACTATCGTCGTTTCATCGGTTCCTTTTCCTCAGTTGCAAAATCCTTGTATCAATTGATTGAAGCCATCCAGAAGTTTGAATGGCCACAGGATTGTATAGCTGCTTTTGTATTACTTAAGTCAGCTCTTACTTCCGCTCCAATTCTGCCAGTGGCACAGGAATAGGGACAGTTCTCTCCAAGATTAAGGGTGGTCAGGAGAGGGTCCGTGATTACTTTAGTCGCACTCTATCCAGTGCGGAAAGGAGATATTGTGTTACTCAGCGAGAGCTACTGGCTATTGTGGACTCCTTCAAGCATTTCCACCATCATCTTTATGGTGCCAAAGCATCTGTGAGAACGGATCATGGGGCTTTGCGGTGGCTGCTAAATTTCAAACAGCTGGTAGGTCAGGATGAGACAATCCAGACCTATGATCATGAGATTGAATTCAGAGCTGGTCGCATCCATTTAAATGCTGACGGTTTGTCCAGAAGGCCTTGTCACCCTTGCCGCCACTTTACAGGGAAGTAGGAGTTAGGAACGGAGAAGACTTCTGTTGACTTCCATGTCAGAATGGCGAGGTCCCCTAGTCATGTCGTCTGTCCAGCCAGTCTCTCAGTCGCCTGCTCCTGATAAGCTCCTTGTTGTTGACTCACAAAGCCTCTTCATAGAACCTGTCTCAGTAGAGGAGCTGCAGAAGCTTCAAAATACAGTGGCCAGTATTTCCATTTTAGGATGGTTGGTTGACAATAGGAAGCCCAGTTGGAAAGTGATTCAAGGAGAGTCTCCTGACCTCAAGGTGTTGTCGACTCATTGGGAACAGTTGAAGAGCAACAACTTCCTGAAGCTGGGCAGTGATGTTGCTCTCCCTATTGACCTAATGTTATCCCTCCACTGAGTGTGGTGAACTGAAGCTTTGTCTAATCCAATATGTCGAGTGGTAGAAAGAGTTAATGGAAAGGATTTTTGTATCTGCCAGAGACTTTACAGGCTCTGCAGAACAGCAGAAAAGATATTTTGATCTTAGAGCCAAAGTCCGAGATTTTCAAGAAGGTGACCTTGTGTTGCGATTCTGCCACCCAAATCTCGTGGGCAACAAGCTTGGTACTCCGTATGTTGTAAAACGTCTGGGTGACGTCACTTATTTGGTTGGCAATTTGAATGGTTCTTAATCTAAGGCTATTCATGTAGAGGATCTCAAGACTTATCACAGTTCAGAAAATAACATCCACGTGATAGGGGATGATGAGGTCGCTCCTTCCCTGGCATACGGAATTGTGAGGTTGATCCCTCCACATGACTCAAATTAAAATTCTCACCCGCTAGAGAGAATAGTGATGTGACCCGTTCACATAGATTGATTCGGCTTCCGAAGAGATTTAGCTGGGAGTAGGGATTTTCTTCCTCCTTTCCCAGAAAGGAACGACTATGGTCCTTCTAAGAGGTATTCGTAAGAAAACATTGTGGTACAGGGATGTGGAATTCTGTGTTTGATGTGTTGTGATGAAAGAAACCACTCTATTACCCATGGTATTCTGAATTCACTAACATCAACATGGATGCCACCATCTCAGATGCTGCTCTTGTCGTTGTTGTAGGTTTATATTTCCGGTTGATGACCTGATTTCGGTTCCTGACATTGTTTTTGTTGTATGGTGTCGAAATAGTTAAAATTCTGACCCTTTTGCATTTTGTTTAGTTAATAAATTACTCCTATAGTTTTCCCCCTACAATTTCGTTTGTTTCCTTCCAGCTGACGGTAACTTGTGCTAAACTCAGCAACGCCCAAGTTTTCGGTCATATTTAACCCCTAGGGTGTTACAATTCTACCATTAAGTTTGCATGTTATAAAAAGCGAGAGCGAGGTATCCATACACACCCGCTCAAAAGCTACCGTTTGCCCCGGGCATGTTGTGACACAAAAACATCCACACACAGACCCATATGCACACAGACATGCAAACATATATTTATATAAATATATATGCATATATATATATATATATATATATATATATATATAGAGATAGAGATATATTCACAGATAGATATATATATATATATATATATATATATATATATAGAGATATATATATATATATATATAGAGAGATATATATATATATATATATATCTATATATATATATATATATATATATATATATATATATATATATATATATATATATATATATATATATATATATATATATATATATATATCAGGGAAACACATTGACGATCGCCCGATTGTCCCTGGCAAGTAGGTGAAGCCGTCGGACAAGTGAAGCTGCCATCTAACTTGACCGACGGGAGTGTTGTTGTCTTAAACGAAGCATATTATGATCGATCGGCGATTCCTGGTAACGTGCGCGCTCAGTGCACGACGTTTTACCGAGAAAAAAACCCCCAATCGTCTGTATGCGAGCTCAAGGTCTAAAGTAACTGCGTTGCGAGACTCATCAACTCAGCGTTTACGTGTGAACGGCGATTTAATCCCTGTATAATTTACCCGCGTTGGTCACATTTTCATACTATGACCGGACGTCATATATATATCATATATATATGATATATATATATATATATATATATATATATATATATATATATATATATATATATATATATATATATATATATATATATATATATATATATATATATATATTATATATATTATACGTCATTTGAAGTTCAGAAGACAGACCGGCTACTTGGCCTGGTCAGCAGCACATAACCTACACTTTGCTACCCAATTCTGGCGTTGCCTTCGTCACCGATGCAGAGGAGCAAAACCTGCAAAGCGCAAGGCAAACGGGGTATGCTCTTGGCCTGGTATCATGAAGCGAGAGCACGGAATCATAATGTATCGTACTTTGACTAACGTTATGATTCACTATTAGTATACAATCGGTCCTTGCTGTGCAGGCGATAGAGCTTATAGCTACGCTGAGAGGTCTCATTCACATGTGTGCAGCTAGCTGTTGATTCCAAATTTAACGCTGTTTAGCTTCTTTTGGTCATGTACAGCGAGCAGCTAGCTGTATGTCATAACATACATCTTAAAACCACACGGAAATTTGCATGTATGATAAAAGAGGTAGCTCTGTAGGTGAGTAGGCCAATGAGTGAAACACGCTTCCGTCATCAAGTGGCTATACCCTAAAAAATAAACAGCCGCACATTGGACTGTTAATCCAACTGGGGCTACCAGTGGCATGTGTTGATGAAATGGTGTCTTCTGATTGATATAGGTGACTGTGATCAGAGCATCCCATGCGATTTAATAAGACGCAATGATGAAGTTCTACACAGCTCACTGGTGGTGTGTTCACAAAGTGGGTCGGGTGGAGGCATGAGTAAGCCCTCTTCGCTCCTTGGTGTGGTCACCTCGATGAATAAGATATCTCCATTAGTTAAACATAAACAGTCCCCATGCGCTTGTTCGATTTCATAAGGGTGCCACAAGACGGTGGGTGCGCTGGAAATACTCACTGCATAAGCCTGTTACGGTTAGCCCTCTTAAAGTAGCTAAGCTCTATGGTCAGGCCATGCAGTTCATTTTGAACCTATACAGCGCAGACTAAAGAATGACTTGCTCAGAGAATACAGCACTTTCTAAGAAGATAGTCCATCAAAATTATCCACAAAATATATATATATAGTATTTTTATTATCTTCTTGGCTGCAGTATAAGCAGACATTACTAAATCAATCTAGGGAAACATCACACCTTTTCAAAATGAGGTCTTTTGGGACTGGATTGACCACTGGTGTTTAGTAGTTCTAGTTTGTGTTTGACAGGTGTTCTACTTGTTTCAGAGATAAGTACTTTCTGTATAAGGATGGGTTGAGGCTCAGGCTGTTTTAGAACAGTGGTATGCTGACGAGGCAATGACTGTTTCTGCTTGGAGGTTGCTGGAGTAGGCAAGCATTGTTTCTGACAAACAGCAGAATCTGACACAGATTGGGAAAGTTCTTTCTGCACCACAATCTGCTGAGGTAACAAATTTTCTGTCTTTATGAAAACAGTTTGAGGTGGCAAGACAACAGATGAAGTGACAATATTGCCTTGTACAGCAGATTGGGGAAGAGTTAGTGCTTGTGCTACAGTCTGGGTTGGCAGTACTTGATGTACAACATTCCCCTGTAGTACTGGTTTCGGGAGCAAAGGCAATGGTCTGTGGTTTGTCAGTTTGGATTCATTTTGATGCACTGAACTAGAGTGGCATGGTAATGTTTGTGGAGGTAGAAGACTTTGGGATTTCTGTGAAGTGGTGGTCTGTTGGGTGGATGTAGAAGATATGGGTGCTTGAATAGCCCTCAGTAGCTTAGGCTGGTCCCCGGATTCAGCTGCAACGGAGGATACCGGGATGTAAATCTGAGCTTGTGTGCTTGGAGTGATGCGAGTGTTTGTTGGTGAACAGGAAGGAGCTGTTACAACTGGACTGTCGTCTGACATGCTGTTGTCATCATCCAAAATTAGTGCACTCACACGCTTCCCAGAATTCCATGAACTTATGAGATGCTTCAATACTGTTATCCTTTCCATGAAGTTACTTTCATTAGCACTGGCTATTTCTGCCATTTCCATACCCAACTTAAGGCAAGTTTGATACCTAGACACAGCAGAACCTTCGGACGTGGATTCCACAGATTTGACAGGAGAAGAAGGGGGTTGTACAGGAGCCTTCACAGGGGGCGTTTTCACAGGTGACTTTGTGTGGCGGAGACTTTTGTGTTTTCTGATGGCCACAATATGTTTACAAGGGTTCTGTGTTGAGGTGCAGGTACAGTCAGTGAGTTTTACATCCACAAAGAACTCCTCCTTTCCTTCTTCACTTACAGAGTAACAACAGTCATCTTTCTGCCTAATGATAAAGGCTATTCCAGGGAGCTTGCTTTCCCTGCTGATAGGTTCAGGATCAAACTCCGGGATGTCATCGATGAAAAAACTATCAGTTAAAGTGCTGTCTACAATGACAATATCATCAGCAACTGGATCTCCTCGGACTTTCTTCTTCATTGTTTGGTTGAAGGCTGATACAGTCTTGGCCTCCTGGAGGATCTTGGAATAACAGATTAGTTCTTTCATTACCTCATGCAAACGGAACTTGCCGCTTAAAATATTCCTTAATTTCTCACTGTGAGGTTCCATCTTTTTGCTACAGAACTTCCCGTGCTGATCAACCCAAAACTTGGACCAAGATTCACGATACAAATTCCAATTGCTATCAAAGAAATCAATGAAATGGTATCCACTTATTGATTTCATCTTATCATAAAATAGTTGATAATCCTCCTCTGAAAGTGCATTAACCATTCCAGACACGCATTGATAAACAGCAGTGCGGTTCTCTTCTGGAACTTTGCTTGAAACCCGCTGACGAATCCCTTTCAAAGTATGTGAAGAAGTGATGAGTATTTTAATATCAGGTATGATGTCTTGTATGGTAGGAATCTCTGATGCATCTCTATCAATTACAACTGCCTTGGTGTCTGGCATGCTATTATTGCAAGCAGCAAAGACAACCAAGGCATCTGCGAGTGTTGCTTCTGCCTTATCAGGAATAAGAATGTATGCGGCAGGCAGAATCGTTCCTAGGCCATCCCTCACTGACATCACAAAGAAAGGGGCATTCATGGAGTTGACGCAGTACTTACTATCGCATAGCAATACTTCAGGGTACCGATTGTAGTTGTCGACCATGACTGATGACTGAACATAAACAGCATCTAGTGTACCATCATCCTTGGGGGTAATATTCACAACTGCTTCTGGGTCGGAGACTTTGATATCGTCTATGGCTTTAAAAAACAGTGCTGTACAATCACGTTCATTTGCCAAAAACTTTGCCTTCAAGTTGTGTACATCTTTCATTGTTAATTGTTTGCCAGTGACACGCTGCAGGTGCTCTCGCAGCGTCTGTTTGTTGATCTTGAGTTCAATGAGGGATCGGGCATTCATTTCTTCTTGCCTACTGAGTCTTCTCTGGGAAGGATACATTTTGTAAATGTCCTCTCCCACTTCATGGTTGTGAATCATGCACATCTCTGCAATTCTCAACTTGCCCAGCTTACGGTCAGATGTAACAAAGACGGTGTAGGGACACTCCTTCCTAAACGTCCTGAGAGACACAAACATCCAATAGATTGATAAAATTGGAAATAGTAGTGTTTGTTTGTGGCAGATATAAACTATTCAAATAATGTATTATGTCCAACATTACACATGGCATAAGAATGAAACGTAGGTATTGCTGTACATCTGAACATGCAATCTGAGCTACTGTGTTAGCATGACAACCTTCCACCCATGCATTGGACTAGAATTGGGCAGGCTGGAATTTTCATAAAAGACCTTCAAACACACCCACCCGCCCACCAGCCAGCCCACTTATTCGTGCCTCGAAGGCTGTGTACAAAAACTCAGCCTACGCTGCATAAACAACTAAAGACAAACAGCAATGCAGCACACTTGCTGCTCTACTAAGGTCAGGATAAATACAGTTCAGCTGAATAAAAGCTTGTTTGCACTAACAAAAGGTTTTTCCAGTGTCCTAAATAGACACTTTTTGAGGCTCTTTGGAGTATGTCATTACATTCTTTTCTCCCAATAAAGCACCACATGGCACTTATTCAGCCCGTGGTACCACTTTTGAGATTACGGATACTCTTCCAATAGACCAGATTCACAGATTGCATATCTTTCGTCGTAGCACAACATTATCTAGCCCCAGTCGGACTCGGACGTACTGTAGGGCTATATATAATCAGGAAACCAACATCATATAAGTTGTTGATGACATTAACTATACTTAATTTGATAATTTTCGCATCCGTAATATTTTGTTTACTCAAAAACATTTCTTTGCATTTGACTGGGTGCCCGAAAGAGACGAATAGGTTGGGCTCGGCAAATAGCTGAAAGATGACATCTAGTTTTATCATAACAAATACGTACGACTGGTGTATTCGTATCCCTCTGCATCTTGATCGGCCCTTCCCATAGTGAATACAAGCAAGACGAGCGTACTTGTATTTGTGTTTCAGCGGGTGAGGAACCGCGTTTTCAGCTAATCGCTTGTTGGCTGTTTCCACTTTCTTGGAACTAAATATGTTGAGCTGTACCTTTTCCTCATCACAGAAGCTCTTTAACAGAACTGAAAAATCGTCCCATGAGTCAAATGTAGCACCGATTTCCATATTTATAGCAAAAAAGGGTTAACATAGAACAATTTGTCTGTGTACGCAATGGAGGCGCGATAATCTAACGGGGCTGTCGTTTCCGGTTGATGTGTCAGTAACGTCAGCTTAGATCTCCCTTGTGCAGAAGTTGCCGGCTAATTAACAAGATCTGCAGGACTAACAGGTGGACTCCATATTACCACTATAGTTGACCAAATGTAAAGTGTAGTAATGAATTACAAGTCTTATATATCTATTTGAATCTCGGTCAGGGTATATCGAAATTATATTTGATAATCTTCTGAGCGATAATATGACTAATGTCAGTAATGAAGACAAAAATAACGTCTTGATTATTTCTTCGAGGTTGTTCGCATGTATAAAATGTTGATCAACAAAAACACTTGGTTATGAAAATTTGCTCACAGCTTAGAAGTGATATACCTTGTTGTGAATCTCATGCTAGGGGTAAGACTTTGGTAGAAGAGCATGGTGAATTTTTTTGTGTGTTAAAATGAAATACGTTTGATAAGACTTCAATGCCTGTTTGACACAGACTGGAAAGTAAAATGATGCTTACAGACCCAAAGGTCATTAGTAAGGTCTGCAGAAATGTTAAAAAAAAGTGAGATTAGACTAGCCCAAATATATCTGAATCACCATGTTGTCAAGCATAGTGATACAGAAAATAACAATTGCACTTCTTAACACATGTTTAACATTTGAAGTTTAGTGTTCCATTTATTTATGAAAGAAGATAATGTTTTCTTTTACCATAACCCCAAAATATAATGGTTTCATACTACTTTTATTGAAGTTGACAAAGTTGAAATAATTTCCGCATCATTTAGTTAGTCAAAATTTGCATGAATTCATGAGAATCCCTTTCTCTTTCCCAGAATTAGTATGGCAACTGCTGAACCTGGCAGTGTAAGTGATGGGGAGGAAGTAACAGAATCCCGATTCTTTACCCATGAAGGACCAAACTTGAGTCTATCCTACCCAGTCAAGGTGCTTTACTGTGATGGTGAGTTCTTCCTCCATATCCCTCCTTTCATCAACATTACGCCTTTAATCCAGATTATTGTGATGGTATGTTGTAGTCTAATTAATTCCCTCTTATCCTTTCAGTCTGTGACAACTGGCCGTTGGAGGTAATACACTAGCCAGCTGATGTGTTATTGTTAGAAATCATTAAATCACTGTTGTTGTGTCTCTCACCATCACTGTAACTGATTATCTTTGTGCATGTGCAGTACACAGAATTTCACCCGAATTATGAGAAGGCCAAAATTTGGATGGAGGATAATCTTACAGAGGAAATGAAAGACATGTACCTCGGTGCACCAGGTGAATATAACCGCACGAATACCTCAGTGAGGTCAGGCCAAGTGCTCTCTCATGGACAAGGGACTAAACAACTTTAGGGCGTTGATTGAATGGAAATGAGCATATTGTTTTGGTGACTTGTCAGGTGGTGAGACAGAGGAGCAGAAGAAGAAGCGACAGACTCGAGGGGGGCGGGGAGTCATCAAGACAAAGAAGAAGCAAGAAAAAGCACAGAAAATAGCTATTTCCCGTGCCCCCCGTGGCAAGAAGAAATATGTCACTGTCATCACTGGTCTGGCTACTTACGGTAAACAAATGAACACAACAACTTCATACACAATCTGTGACACATCAACATGAATCAATAAATGTATGGTATCGGTTTATGGATGTGTAGATGTACTATGTGTGGGAGCAGATATAGATCTGAAGACAGCCAGTAAGTACTTTGCTGGTAAATTCTCGTGTGGATCATCTGTAACTGGTGAGGATGAGATTGTCATACAGGGTGATGTCAAAGATGACCTCTATGACATGCTCACTGAGAAGTGGCCCCAGGTACAGTGGACATGAGCAGATTTTTACCATTCATATTCCAAACAGATTTTATCAGTTGGTGACCAACTGAGTTATTTATCTTTCTATACAGTATAGGATCTGAACCCGAACCCAAATATGCAATGTTTTCATGGAGCATTTTATTGATGGCATAATTCTAAAACAAATGTGCCTGTCATCAGATTTATCCATTAAATTGTGCAGTAAGCATAGAAATCTGATACAATTGTTGATTTTGAGACCTCCATGCCTTATGATCTTTTTATCTTATTTTCAGATTGATGAAGATACCATTGATGACCTGGGAGATCAAAAAAGATGATATGACAACCATGGCTGTCTGTTTGTGTGTGCAAGTGTCTGTTTTGTTGGTGTGTGAGGAAAATTGTTAAATGCAATTAAGATATTGAAAAATATTTTCAATGAATGTTTTGCATTTTGAGCAGTGCTGAGTAAATACCATCATGTGTTTATCATTGCTGTTTTGATGTTCTAACATTACATCTGTATATATACAATTGGCCAGTCTTTTTAACAAGAAATACAGCCACATCTGCTTAAGCTGTTGCTAATTGGATGTTGTTGTATATGGTGGACAGCTTATGGGCTCAAAAAGGTGGTTTGATTTCAAGACTTGGTTCCCTCTGTGGGTCCGGGGATAGAATAGGACCACTGTATCCTCCTGCATGTCGTAAGAGGCGACCAATAGGGGGCAACCTGTAGGCCATGGGTTGCGACTCGTGTCAGTGGACAATGGGATCCTGGTGGTAGAGTGGATAGATCTTTGTGAGGGCAACATCTGCATAACACCACTATGCCCTGGATTTCACCTAGACAAGAGGCTTGAATGGTCTGGTTCAGTCAATCATTTCCATCTCTATTTTCATTTATCCTAGAAGGAAACTGCTTAATCAGGTCAATCTTATCTATTAACCTTTCATGGCAACATATAACACATGAGTGTTGGTGTGTCCTTAAACCCTCTACTTATAGGTCACAATTGTATTATTCATAAGTACTCATCTGTGAATAAATGTATATTTATGATTATGGTCGATCAGCTATCAAACGATTTCATGAAGTCATAAACCGAATGATTATAATAGGGATCACTGCTCCATTAACTTGGTTAATAATCTACATTGGTGTGTACACCACACCATCTTGCGGCACCCTCAACCCCTACGAGAAACTAGCGAACTGGTGAAGGATTACCAGCAGCATGCTTCGGTAACCAGTCCCGGAGGTGGGAAAGGGAAGGAGAAGGGGAGCATCCAAGAGTTTTAGCTGTTACTGGCCAAAGTGAATCAAGGGAAGTAGATACCCTCATGCGCATAATGGTTCAGATGCAGTGCAAAGTTCTGACCCTGACTAGGGCCAAGCAGAAATTAACTTAACCTTGGGCACCCAGTAAAGTACAAGTTCCCTCCACTCCAAGTCACCCAAAAGGGAAGTTAGGGCCCTGCTTCAAATGTTGGGATTTGGGCCACTTTACAAGGGAGTGTCCCAAGGTATCCCAAGCGGAATAAGACGGGAAACACCCAGGGGTTGGGCCCAGGGGCAGGCCACCGAACCCCTCAACTTTAGCGCCTCTGTTGTGCTTGGGCTGCGGGGCTGTGGGGGGTTGTGGCGTGTGAGGGGTACTGCGGGGTTAAAGTTCTGGCGGGTAAGGGGCTTTGGATAGAGGTTCATGGCGGTCTATGTGGCGCAACCGATACACCAATGCCAACTCGAGAACCTCCTCTTACTCAGAATGTCAGCACTGCCGATGTAGGTAGTGTGGCACGTAAAGGGCGAGGGAAAAGAGGTCGAGCGAAGGGTGGCTCGTGTTGCGCCACAGAAATGTCCATGCCACTTAAGTACCACCTCTTATCCAAGTTTTAGAAGAAAATAAGACAATCCATTCTGTTCTTACAGCCTAAACCAATGGGCAATTGCAGGGGATTAGTGACCGATGACAGCGATGGCCAGTAGCAGGGTGACCACTGAATTGCTCAACCAGAAAAGCATATTGGTGTGCCAACTCCTATCCGAGTCTCGATATACCCTGCCTTTGCAGAACTGTTGTAGGACTGTAGATGCCGTAGTTGATACCACTGCAGAAGCCACGATTATGTCTGAGCGCGTATTTTGCCAGCTAAACCCAAAGCCGCGGAAGGTCAGGGATGTCAGGCTACTGACTTCTGGTGGAGACATGGCTATGGCCGGGTTCACTGTGGGACCGGTGGTGTTGAGTGTGGGGCATAGGCTCTACCAGGTGGATGTATATGTGGCACCTATCGCACAAGGTCTGTTGTTGGGATTTGACATCTTCGTCAGCAAGTGGCAAGTCGTCGTTAATATAGCAATCGCAACCGTTTCCTTTGACAATCAAGTGTTCAATCTCAATGTTAGGAGGGTAACAGACACCTTGTCAGTCACACGAGTCTGCGAATGTGAGTGCCCCTATGCCAGACATTTTGGTCGAACCAGAGACAGAAACCGGTTTATTTGTGCCTCGTACCATCGGAAGTGGCGGAATGGAACCGGTGGTGCTGTTCCTAAATCCCTCCGATGGATTTCACACCCTTAAAGCCAGATAGTTCATGGGGAGGCCTGTACATGTTGCTGAGAGTACGAGGCTCCGGAAGCAACCCGAGTGATATACAAGGATTTATTTGCCAGAGATGAGTTCGACCTGGGGAACTTCATTAAGGTAGAGTATTCCATTGACAGAAAGCTCTGACCTCCCCCCCCCCCCTGTCCGATCATAACCAAACAGAAGGAACGAGTTCATCCTCGACACTGACGCATCAGATGTGGATGTGGGAGCAAAGGTGAGGAGAGGGTAGGTGTCGATAGCCGCTTTGCCCTCACTGAGGAACAACGCATACTATATGTAAGAAGCAGCTGGCGGTTGTGAGGTTTACTAGGCAGTGCAGACATTGCCTGCTTGAGCAATAGCGCTGAGGAAGTAAGAGAGCAACAAGGCAAAGTTCTTAGCGCCCTACTTCTATGGCTGAGCATTGCGCTTAGTTGATTTTATTCTGTTGATGCTTTCTAAACACTGATTTATACACCACTTATTTTCACTGCTAGGGTTAGCGGGGGTGGGAGCATCATTACCTAGCTGGGTAATCCACAAAATGTTTGATACATTACAATGCTACGTCAGCTCACCTTTTGGTGCTCCTTTTTCTCCACTACTTAGGCCTCCTGTCTAGTAACGAGACCGTGCTACCTCTCGTGAATATGGTAGGAACAGCAGTTGGAAATATATTCCGGGAACATTTGTACCCATATCCGAGTGCATCTCTCACTGTGATTGTCTGGTCAAAACATTCAGGTCCAAAATGCTTGCTAGACGCTACACAAAAACCTCCTGGGGTAAACTGAATAATCAAGAGCCTCATTAAGAAATGTTCGATCAATTGTTTTCGACATGACTGATCTGGACTAAACAAGTTATAAATTCACGGTTGACAACGTGGTTTCTTTGGAAGCTGATTTGGGCGGCTGAACCGGGTTCATCCATTTCCGGTTGACCTAGGTTAATGCACGAAATACCGCTTCGCTCCAACGTTACATATCTGTTTTATTATTTGTCGGAGGCCAAAAATGTCAACATCATTTAATCCGCATCGATTCGTTCTGTTAACACTAAAAAATCGTATTTTAGGTGTCATAGGCACGTTAAGACAACCTTTTTTACACACAGCATTGCTGGCTTGGAGTCGGTCATGTGTTTTCAGTTGGAATACAGTTCTAAAGCCTAATTCAACACAGTATAACAAATGTGCCCATGGCGACAATTGCACTCAGCATGACCTAGGGTAACAAATGTACCCAGTGTGATAACTGTAACCTGTACTCATGGTAAGTACTGAACTCAGGGTAACAACTGTAACCAAGGCAACAACTGTACCCAGGGTTACAATCGTATCCATGGTAGGAACTGCACCAAGGGTCACATCTTTAATCAGGTTAATAACTATATCCAGAATAATAACTCGACCAAGCAAAACTACACCCAGTATAATAACTATAAAAACTGTACCAAGTGTAAAAACTGTGTGCATTGCTGTCGGGAGGGCATGCTCATCTGGGGGTACAGATACTTATCCTTGTTACGCCAGTGGTCGGGGGCTACCTCAGCAAGGTATGGCGTGCCCAAGAGGCCCCTTGAACACATCTCACGTGTGAAATCGCATTAGCACTCGTAGGCCTCATAGGCGAGCGTTAACGCCGATGCTGTCAGTGGCTTCGCGCACGACCTCATTAGTTGACAAGCGCTGGAACATAGTGACGATGTTAACGCTAGATCGAAGGGTGGCGTACTGTGGCTGCTTACCGACATAGTCAAGCTCGCCTGGGGCGTCAAGAGTCTTTCTGGTGAGACCTTTTCAGTTTGAATTGCTACCTTGCGCGAATTTGCCCACAAATGTATATATATATATATATATATATATATATATATATATAGTATATATATGTATATATATATATATATATATATATATATATATATATATATATATATATATATATATATATATATATATATATATATATATATATATATATATATATATATATATATATATATATATATATATATATATATATATATGTATATATATGTATGTATGTATATGTATGTATGTATGTATGTATGTATGTATGTATGTATGTATGTATGTATGTATGTATGTATGTATGTATGTATGTATGTATGTATGTATGTATGTATGTATGTATGTATGTATGTATGTATGTATGTATGTATGTATGTATGTATGTATGTATGTATGTATGTATGTATGTATGTATGTATGTATGTATGTTTGTATATTACGTTGAAAGTTTATTTAGTTAAATAACTATTCAACCACATAACTAGCTAGTCATTGTGAGACTGAAACGAGTGAGAGAATGGGTTGTGCCTAATTAATTCGTCTGTAGATTAACCACATACCTAGTTGCAAGATTAGTTTAGTGATACAACCTGTGTCAATTACCAAATGTTGTCAATTATCAAATATTGTCATGCAATGCGTACACAACTCGGATGATATGCTTATATTCATGAGACAGGTGAATGGCCAAATTGATGTGCGCCATGCTGCCCACATATCCTTCGCTGCCAAAACGATATACCTCCCTAAAGATCCAGATGGGCTACATGTGCAAAGCCCAAACTGCCTGCAATATGTTCGAGTGATTTGACAAATCTGTAGCACCTTTTTTCATTGTAAGCTTAACTTTAAAACAATATGAAGGTTAACTTCTCTGCAAAATGCATTTGCGAATTGTAATATAGCCAACGCAGGATATTTAACTATAAAATATGAGGTTAAACTTTAAAACAACATGAGGTTAACTTTGATGATAACTATGCGACGAAGCCAACGCATGTTGGACTTTGATGACGATAACTATGACGAAGATGTTGTTGATGATGATGACGATGATGATGATGACGATGATGAGGAGGAGGAGGAGGAGGATATTCGAGGGCCAGTTCAAATTCCTTTCATTGGTACGTGTAGGTGTGACCTTGAAGAATATTATTTGGAACTGTTGGATGAAAGTCCGACTGCAACCGCTTGGATAGGTTCAACCTTCACACTGACAATGGCGATTGTTGGTAAGTATATTAGCGAGGTGCCAAAACATAACAGAATCCATACTGACTTTTGGTTTTATCTCTGGTTTGTTTCACTTTGTGTAATTGTACTCAGTACACCCAAAAGTTCCTATACACCCGTTTAATTCTGAGTCGGTTTATCATTCTGTTACAGGAGGTGCAGCTGCATGCTTCGACTCTATTGTATTAGGTGTTTCGACTAGTACTTCATTATTGGCTAGCGTAGTTTCACCGGATCTTAGCGTGGGTGCATACTTCATTTTGCGCAATGCATGCTTCGACTATTATATTACGGGCAATTGGCTACCGCAATAAGTTTCACCTGATCTAGCGTGGGTGGACTTGTGATACCACCTTTGCTGACGTGGGCCAGTGACATGTATGGAGGTAGAGGAATGATAATGACACTGGCTGGAGTTTGGCTGCATGTACTACTTATTGCAGCAGTCTGCAGACCAGTGATTCATGTTGAAGGTAGAACACGACTATTATGGGCACTAAATCTGACCCTGGCCCACCAAATTCGGTCGGCGACCAAAGAGTAGCCGTCAATATTATTCCCATGCCCATCGTTACCGGTGGTGAACATCGTGAGACTTTACACACCCACATAACTGCAGCTTCTTTCTCTGGCAACACTTTAGATCATTGTTATAGCTGTTCACATTATACGATTCAAGTGGCCAGACACCCTGGCTTCACTATTCCACGCGTTGACCCAGAGACGGAGACTACGCCCCGGTTTAATGCTTCTGTCATTCACTGTGCTATTGGTTTTTAACCATTCCACAGATTACTCGCAGACCCAGAGACGGAGACTATTTCATCATCATAATTGTCTACTCGCTTCTTTTTTACTGTACCACCTCTCATTAAAGCGGTTCATTTGGAAGCTGCCTTCACCACCCGCACCATTTCATAATCATCATTTTCATACTCGCTTTCCTTTTTCCTCTTACCACCTCTCATGTTGGAATCATTTGGACCAAAGTGGGCCTTCACCACCCGCAGCCCTATAATCATTGGAATAATGGCAATCATCTGTGGACTTCTTGTTGGAATCCATGTCCCTGACAAAGTGGGCTGTTATTATAGGAGCATTTGGCCTAGTGATCTGCTACTGGTTTTCCGTTGTTGTTGGACTTACTTCAGTTGACATGAATGTCCGACAATATTGGTTTATTTAGGAGCATTATCATGTTCTTCTAATGGGGATCGGTCCAGCCAACTGGGGAGATTTCCCCTTGTTGTAAATTTCTAACTTAATTGACAACCACCGGGATGACTGGACGGACGACTGCTGTTGGTTTATTTCAATTTCTAATGGGGATCGGTCCAGCCGCGGGAGCTCCCCTAATAGGTAAATGAGACCTATATTCGGTATCGTAACATTTCCTTACAAAACAATATATCACATGACTGGTACCGTTGATAATCAAAGATAATCTATTGATCCCACTATGATAGCTTCCAAAGACAACCCAGTATATATTTTAGTAAATAACATTTCTATATGTCACACTGCTTATACGTATAGTTCCATTGTGTTTGATTCGACATGTCGGTAGGTACATTGAAGGAGAAAACTGGTACTTACATGTACAGCCTGATGCTGTTAGCCGGAGTCTACGGACTGGCGGCTTCATTAAGCATAATCTGGTTTGCTTATTTGGTACGTCACACAAATAGGATAGATGTGCGTCAATGATGCGAGGTGAGATGAGGGATATTTAAAGGCCAACAACACGAGTGCCCCCCAAGACAGGGAAAGGTACGAATATATGAGAAGTAATAAGTAGCTAATTTAAACAAATATTTAACCCTTTGCTATTTCATTAATTTAAAAGATGAACATCTAATTCAATAAAATATATTATATTGTTTGAAAACGTAAATTTCATCTGCCATTGGAGAGCCTTTGGTGCCGTCTTAGCGTTGACATGATGCGAACTAGTAATCATCGCGCTATATTATTTGTAGAACATTGTGTTGTTTTCGTTGCTTCTTGTTTTCTGAACCACGTGCTATGCCTGCTTTGTTTACGAATGCTTACGACCTCTGTAATATATGATGTGTGAAAAAATATCTTTATATCAAATGAGTACAATACTTATCTTCATCCAGGAAGCGGAACATTCTCTGTCATAGCTTTGCTTACCATGGATGGCAATGGGATTTTGCTGAAGGCCAACTGGCCAATATTTTGCGGCGGAGATACATATATATATATATATATATATATATATATATATATATATATATATATATATATATATATACTATATAGCTTATAGAGAGATATATATATTATATATATAACATATATATATATAGACTGATATATATATAGTATATTGAGTTTGATTCGACATGAGGTATATATATAGAGAGAGAGAGAAGACTGGTACTTATATGTAGAGCCTGATGCTGTTAGCCGGAGTCTACGGACTGGCGGCTTCATTAAGCATAATCTAGTATGATATTTGGTACGAGAGACAGAGATAGAGATAGATGTGAGTAATGATGAGAGGTGAGATGAGGGATATTTAAAGGCCAACAAGAGAGAGTGCCCCTTTAGAGAGGGAAAGGTACGAATATATGAGAAGTAATAAGTAGCTAATTTAAACAAATATTTAACCCTTTGCTATTTCATTAAGAGAGAGATGAACAGAGATTCAATAAAAGATCTAGAATATATTGTTATCTAGTAGATTTCATCTGCCAGAGAGAGAGGAGAGAGATCTCTTAGCGAGACATGATGCGAACTACTAGAATATCGCGCTATATTAGATGTAGAGAGATTGAGAGAGTTTTCGAGCTAGAGAGAGAGAGAGAGTGCTATGCCTGCTTTGTTTACGAATCTTACGACCTCTGTAATATAGATGTGTGATAGAGATATAGATATATCAAATGAGTATAATACTTATATATCCAGGAAGCGGAACATCTCTCTCTCATAGCTTTCTATCCATGAGATATATAATGGATATATATAGATATATATCTATATATCTTTATATATATATATATATATATATATATATATATATATATATATATATATATATAGTGTAGTTGCATTTGGCGATTTTGCCTGGTACCGGTGCCCTTTGTGTTCGTACCATGTTTTATTCCCCAAATTGCATTTTCCGGAACATCAGATGTTCAGCACTTCGGAAGTGATGATAATTTCAGACGCATGAATCATCATTTCGCTTATCTGTTATCGTCGATCCATCGCAATGCTTCGCGAGAATGTATTATTAGTCATGTTAAAAGAATGTCTGTCATTATTTTGATATTGGCTATTTAGCTAAGCTATTTCAACATAATAGATGACATTGTACATATTCTGTCATTTCAAGCTATAAATTACCGAATTTAATGGTTCTGTTTATGTGGTCTTCCACTTTATTCCCCTGTTTATAACTCGCCGTCAAGGAGGACGCTGTCAAATCATCTCAAATATGGCGCATCTCTCGGCTATGGTACTGCTGGTGGTTGTGGTGGGTGTAGCTGTTACCGTGGCGAGGCCTGAGAAGCGTAGTAGTCACTTCTCGTTTCCAGTGGATGAATGTGAAGAAGGCTATCTTGATCACCCTGATCCCTGCACTCACTGTTGGTGCAACCGGGATGGAGATGAATATGTAACGTCCTGCGTTGTTGCTTGGTGTCCCAATCGGTGTGGACCAGGAACCACGCCGCGACGCATACCTGGTGCGTGCTGCTCGATCTGCGAGCCACATTCGCCTGGTCAACTGCCTGCCAACCACTAGTATGAGCCATGAGTATGGGTAAGTGCGCTTACGTAATCATATTTATATTAAGGGTGTGCTTATATATCGCATATATATCTTCATAATTTTGCACGGCCGTCCAATTAACACTCGATGTGGAGTTGTAAGAATACAATAGACTTCTGTTTATATCTGCGATTGTTATCATGCCTCTCGGACTTGAAAAGGATCGGAAATGTCCAATATGAGTAGAATGTTCATTATTTATGAGGTAGTAAACATCGAATAAGATGCTTGCATATAAAGTAGTATATAAAATGATATGAAGAAAATATTCTTAAAAAAACAAATTGATGGTTACAATGTGACTGTTCAATTAAGGGATCAGCATCTTATACCGAAAAGCATGATTCGTTTAACTTATGTACGCATGGCGGATGATTTGCTTGTTGCAGAGCATGGCGAAGACACGGTCGTCTGCCTAAATAGTCCGTGAAGAATTGATGCGAGATATTATAATTTTTGGCCAAACATATTCCATGCTAAATAAATGCTTTGATTGCTGAAACATGAACTATTCTTTTCCTTTTATACAATCCGAGAATGATAGGCTACATTTCAAGTCTAACCATAAAAAACAAGCATCCTGGAAATAGGAAGAAATTTGTTCTGACAGAAATATATATATATATGTATATATATAAATATATATATATACATATATATATATATATACAGTATAATATATATATATATATATATATATATATATATATATATGTTATTCATATATATATATATATATATATCCATAAATATAATACATACATTTGTATATATAATTTACATCAATATATATATATGAATATATACCTATAAATATGTATATATATAAACAGTATATATATGAATCAATATATACACACACATATATATGTATGTATATATATATATATATATATATATATATATATATATATATATATATATATATATATATATATATATATATATATATATATATATATATATATCGTCAATCTTGGCTTGGTAGGTGAGACAATGATCAATAGGGCTGCCTTATAATGGCCCATTTTGGTCGGATTGGACGCCCTGTCAATGAACCTGATGAGCCTGTGGAATACTATATTGTTTGATCGTCATCTTGGCTTGGTAGGGAGAGAGTAGTGCTTGATCAATAGGGCTGCCTTATAATGGCCCATTTTGGTCGGATTGGACGCCCTGTCAATGAACCTGATGAGCCTGTGGAATACTATTTGTTTGATGGGCCACTCATTGGCTTTGTCAGGGAAGAGATGCTTGTTGTGCCACATGACACCCAGCTGTGGTGATCCCATTTGTATCCATACATCTCGTTGAATCGAATGGACACAGAGACACCTTATTTATCTTCAGGATCTGATGCAGCTCACTTCGTAACATTTTCATCCCGTGCCTAAACTGCTTTTTACAGCAAATAGGGCCTCCCTGCTTTGCTTGTGTTGTAATTGCTTTTTAACCACTGCCTTTTTTACGCCTTTTGTTTTACTCATCTCTCACTCGTTAGATAATAGACTCAAATAATCTTAGGCGGTAGCCCTACCTACTTTTATTGGTTCCCTGACACACTCATTCTTCATTTAACCCAAGACCGTTTTATTATCATAACAGTGTAGGGTGTGATCTTATAATCAAATAATTTCTTGTTTAAAAGTGTCATCAATATGTACAGGTATTTCTCAAAGTCAGTGGTGGCCACCTTTCTGAGATCCGTATTCATTCTAATGTAGGGCTCCATCCATAAGCTCTGTGAATCTTGATAGACCTCATCCCTGGATAGAGGTAGAGCTTTAGGGTCATGTTGTGAACCACGTACATCGTTTTGTTGCATAGGTTGGGTACTAATTTCTCAAAGGGGCTTCCCATTCCCTCTGAGAGATTATTCAAGTAGTATTACAATCATTCCTTCGGTACCTGTATCGCTGCCCGAATACTGAATGTGTTTTACTTTTGGGGACGGAGGTATTTATAAAAAGTGTGTGGCGTCGTCAGCAAGCATGAAGGTACAATTATCTTTAGCTTTAATTGACGATCAAACGGTCTGATGTTAATTGTTATGAGAATTGACGGGTTTGGAATGTTTACTTCAAAGGGCTCTTCTTTCTACACCGGGACTATTTAATTTCGATAGTGACCTTCTACTTCAGATAGCAAGGTTAGGTATTTCAAGGGGAGGGGGGATTATGACTCATCACTGGTTGACGGCGCTTACTACGGTTAATACAATAAATCTAATTGATAAGGGCGGTCACTACTCTCCACATTCAAACGGCGTACAAAGGCGTAGATCGTGAATAAAGTTCGGAAGAAGAAGTAAGATATATGGTGGAAGAGGAAATATATTTTGAGATTCAACTGATTAGGAGTATAAGAACGATGACTTGGTGGGGTGTATGAAATACCTGAAGGAACTTGTTGACTTTTGAGTTCGTCTGTAGAACAGCAGCGAATATGATAGTTTTCACCACAAGAAACATTTGCTCAAACCACTGCATCGAATCACGATCAGTGTCGACACAGGTAAATGTGCAGTTGCTGCGACTATGGGGGTGCTGTCGGGTCGTGGGCAACGTTTTAGGGGGCATGTGGGCTATGGAAGTACCATCCTGTGGAAGGGGTCATAATGGCTGTGGGATGTTAGATAGCGAAATCTGTACCAGAGCCGCTACCTTATATACTACTTATGTGAATGCCGGGATTCAAATTTATATGTGCAAAAATCTCAGTTGACTGACAATACGTGTAAAAAGTAAAGAGTAAGCAGTTGTCAGAAGTGACACGTCAAAGCGGCACGTGAATACATAACAAAGACGAGAAGTCGCTCAGTCTCAGGAACGTACTACTCTATATGTAGGTAACTGATTCATTGTTGTAATTCATCACCAATATATGATTATTAATAGTTGCGATTCCGCCATCATAGCTGCTTAATCAATGAGGAAACTTCGTCGAAACACTTAATATGTGTTCCAACGCAGTTAACTGCTGTATTTGGTTGAGTGGGAATGCGGAATAATTCTGGGTTCAGTTCCGAATGAATGAATAGCTTCTACAAATACACTCGGATCTTGATGTTGTATTGAGATGATAGATAATTCTCCATTATGTGGTATGGCATTCAGTTGGCGTCTGTGAGTTCAGAAACTAATCAAAATGTATCATTGACACCTGTCCAAATATCACCCTCATCATTCACACCATGTGTAACCGGTGCATTCAGATCAAAGCCTTCCACTGAATTACATATTATTGCACTGATTTAAATATAACACTGCTCAGCTGGTGCAAACGCAGACTTGATGTCACCTTTAAGTAAGCCCAGGTATATCTAAGACTTTGATTAACATATATACTTGGAGCTGATGGTCAGTGATCTGTCACTGCTATTGGCAGATATGCTGGAACAACTGTAAATGTTTAGAAAAATGGCAAGAATATGCAAGTAGACCAAAGTTTTTGTAACAAACTTGAAACGTTAGTCATAAACTTTGCAATGGTTGATGGAATATTCTTGTAGTTTACTAATAATATATCGCCTGGGTATTCCGCACAGAAACATGTTTTCCGGAGGTGTACTAGGATGAACGCTGAGGACACCCAACCTGCCGTCGTTTGTTCCTAATGGCATGTTTGAACTGAGCAGCAAGGCCATGACTTTCCTGGAGCGTTTGCAGAATCTATATGTTTATACCTTCCTAGTATTTGAAATGCCTCCGTTGCGAATCGACACTGAGCTGTTGAGGATTTATGCCCCAGATTAGACACAATGGTCTGATCTCGTTCTAGGTGCCCAGCGGATTATCAATGCTCGGGATCATTTACTAGAAGCTTCCCAACCATCCATGCCTCACGCTAAATTCACCCCAGGAATCACGAGTAAGCCAGTCAAAGCACAACCCGGTGATCTGGATAGGTTGTAGTATCTTTCGGTTTGCCTTTCGCAAGCTGCCAGAGTATAGTTTTATCAGGCGAGTTCATGAGAGTTGTTGGCGGACATTGAGATACCTTCAAATGTTATAGCAACATTATGGATGCCCCAAAATGATGTCCTTGGGTATCTGTCCCAATTTAGTTCTATTTATAACACACTGTGGTAACAACGGCCAGTACGAGTCCGTCTACCACGGAGTACCTATGATTGGTTTCTCATTGATGGCTGAACAACCCGTCAATGCAGATCGACTGAAAAACAAGGGAATTGGTATCGCCATGGACATTTTTGATTTCACACCAACTGAACTTCTTAAAAATAGCAAAGATGTTGCTGAAACAAGGTATTATAGTCACAACGTTAAAAAAGTTTCATCCATGTACAAAGAACGTCAAATTGGACTTAAAAGTTCTCGCACAAATTTAAAAGCTTCAACAAAGATGTAAATATACACTTGTATGTCTAAATTTCCGCCTGAGTAAATACTTATGGTTGGCCATCAGGGTCATAAGTCAAAGCCGTATACGCGTAAAATGACTAGTCTATGCGTTAATTATTAGTTTACACATAAACTACTAATTTGCACATAAACTACTAGTGTACGTGTAAAATGACAAGTGCACGCGTTTAATTACCTGCCCAATAGTTGTAGTTTTATCATACTACTACTTCATTTTGGGCTCTTTGTCGGATGATCACGTTAAATCGCGGTCCCATCTTTGAGAGGGGATGCACCCGACCCGGTAGCTCAGTAGTACCGTACTGAACCTTCGTCCCAGCGGTGTGGGTTTTGCAGTCCTGTCTTGGGCATGGGTTTGTGCCAAGTGGGCGTTGGCACTAATGGCGGAGCTGTCCAAGCATCACAATCATCCTCATCCATCACCATCGGATATCACCTGGTTGTTGAAAGTGACGTTAAAACTCAATATTACCATTACCATACATCATGTTATAGCTAATTTGAAGGTCGCACACGTGAATCGATGAGAGAATCAATGGCCTGGTCCATTTTGGTCCACCAGCCCAGCCTGAAAGGTTCAAGGTCACATTGTCATAGATGGGTTCCAGTCTTTGTAAAACAGTATATTGACAAGGTTCAGGATCGAACAGTGGTAGGCATTCATCTGTATCGGCTGGAACCCTCCAATCGAAAATAACTACTGACTTTGTTGCGAACACTTCGCAAAAACAATGGGTTTGAAGCGCTATCATGCACAAGGCTCTTCTTCTTGTACTACCCGACATCCTTTACTCTTAACCAATACCGCGATGTGAAACCAGCGCGTCGACCACAAGGCGATATATATGGAATACCGACCCAAATGGCGTTCACTCGAAATAACTCGTTTACCTGAAAACAGAACAGAACACTCCAAGGCGTTAACAGGGGTCTTTAATGTGACACAATGACATAAGATACAAATGAACAACCACAATGAGTATGAGGACATAGATAAAGTGAATGCAAACGGATTAAACGTAACATGCAACCTTAACACGCAGACATGTTAACAGCTGTTCGTGAAAATCCCTTATCGTATCCATCATAAGACCCCTGAACTAAACTAACATCTACACTACAGGAGAGGTTAGACAGGGAGTGGGAAAACCAGATATACTCGGATGCTACGAGGCTTAGAGAAGCTGCTGACGAGTGTTCGAAAATTTTTGACTTAAAGAGGCCGTTCAACCCCATATCGGGCACTCAGGGATCATTTTGTTAATAAATTACAACGTATAACGGAAAATAAATAATTCCGTCTTTTGATTTGTGCCGAAAATTTTACTTGATCGAAAATCATGCTAATAAATTTTTAACATTATCATTTTATTGGAAATATTCATGATATACTGTAGAAATCTGTTTAATTTATTGTGTCGTTCCATCGATAACGGTGCCTCCCTAAAACCATGAACCACACGAATGTTAACTGTAAACCATTACGCGCTCTATAACTACCTCGCCACAGATGTGTTCACTCCCGCTTAGGTTGCAAAATGTAGACTTCATCAAATCTTCACTTATTAAAGTTGTGGGCATCATTGCGCAAAAAATTTGACCTACAAACAGGAAGGGTAATTTTCCGACAACAAAAGGTCGACGGCCGAAGTAAGGATCTATTTTCTGAGACCGCAGCGCCGCGTAGCGACTGAAAGTCTGAAAACTTAAAATTTTTGGTTTCCAAGGTGAGGTTGCCAAGCAGCTTACTAGGCAACCTCGTTACAAATATGGGGCTGAACAGTCTCTTTAAATACCCTTTAAGCTGGAAGAAACGCTATTGGCGAAGTCCCTGCCCACTACCTCCAGGGCCACCCCCCCCCCCCCACCCAAGCCGACCACAGTTGAGGCCACCCCCCATTAAAATAACTGATGTCCGGAGACATAGCAGGAGGCCAAGGAAAACGCTGTCCGGATGCCATAAAACATCGAAGGTATCAGTTGGACACGAAGACCCCCGGTACCGCAGCATCGTGCTCGTCTGTTTAACTCCTTACATCAAACGTAAGGATGCCAAACTTGCAGTTTATGCGTAAACTAGTCATTTTCCGTACAAACTAGTTATTTTACTCGTAAACTAGATCACAGGCATTTCTATACATTTCATTTTACCCGTAAACTGGTCATTTTACGCGTAAACTGTTTGGACTATTGACCCTGATGGCCAACCATATATGCTAACAACACTACGTGTAAAACTTTGGTGGTGGTGATGATGATGATGATGATGATGATGATGATACACTTAATGATACCTACTGATTAGCTTGTATTATCACTAGACAGCAAGTATAGCCCGCTTTGCACTCGTTTTCAAGGCAATTATTTATGATTTGGTATTCAGGGTCTGTGTACTTTTCGACTTTATTCATCAACGCTGCTGTTCGTGACTGATAATTTCCACATTGTAGACAAAACACAACCGTGTGGTAATTCCTTCAGGTTCACTATTCAGAGGTTTCATTGTGCTGGATTATACATGGCGGGTGAAATCTGATAGAAAGCTAGAGGCTTATATCTCCTAGGATGTTATCGTGACATTTCGGAACAAATGCTATCCAGCTGATCCATCACGAGACGTAATTAGACAAAGTCCTCAATGATCCGTCCACTCACAGGAAACCATCACTTTGATAATGCGTACATATTGACAGGACGTTTGAGCTTGGCCGCTTCTATTTATATCCAATAGACTCTAATGCAAGCCGGGGCCGTTGGGAGATTGAAATGCTAAATGAATGACAACTTCAATGGCGTTGCCTTTAATATGCTTTATGCGAATTCATTTTGTATATAAATACTGCCACTCCCATAGCATCAAGCGAATTGGCTGTGATGACAAATTTACATATGGGTTGTTAGTATTAATACCTTGTCTGGTAAGCAGGTATTTGTATATCTATTGTACACTATATTCAACTACGTCTTTCGTTTTGAGCTGAATCATATCAAGCAAATGTTGACAGTGCAGTGATATCTGTTCAAATTGTGTTGTAAGTAGTTCTACCAGTGTTGGGGAACATTTCAGTCAGCGATAGCAGTTCATTCGTGCTTTTGTCTAACACTCGTGGGCTTGGCTGAAGGAAAATTGATCGCTCCACGTGGTTGTATTCGTTTACTCGTGGCTTGCCCACGAAAAAGTGGCCCACGCGCCGTGTATTCACCAACCAACGTGCTCCTCTCAATCATCAGTTCTATCTATACGCGCTCTGACATGCCGTGTCGCGATAGCATGACGGACGGTCGGCGTGTTACACGTTATGCCTATGGTTTGTATAACTACTGTGAGATTTGTATGATTCCTTGAATCGTGTCTGATGTATAATTAATTTGCAATAAAATTTCTTTAAAACAACGGTCTGATATAACGCATTACGCACGCACGCACGCACGCACGCACGCACGAACGCACGCACGCACGCACGCACGCACGCACGCACACATCATCACGCACCCCCCCCCCCCCATCCAACCCACAGCAAGTTAGAATACAATTAGATGTATAATTTCGAAATAGCATGGACTATCGTCAGGCAAAAAAGGACGTAGAAACGACGTGTTAACTTCCGATTGCACTGCTGAATTACATTTTTTGGCTCGTAAACGGAAGTGACGTCATCGAAATCCATAACAAACTCACCATTTTTAAAACTCCTCGCGCTTTGAAAACGACGCATATTTTGATATAACATGTTAATTATAAAAGTTAAGCTTCAAGAATATATAAACATTTATAAAAATCAAAGTGTAATGCGCAAGTACTTAACTGGTGACTTTTTCATAAAATTTAATGCGTTCGTATCCTTAAGTGACGACATCAACATCAATGAAATTATATCTTTATAATAAGTTTGCTAATATTTGGACTGATACCACGATTTTTCGACCTGGGGCGCTTGGGTAAACTATTAATTTACTACAATTACATATATAAAGAAAACTTTTGAAATTGAATAAGGCTAAAAAAAAGTGTGCAAAGATTGGACGATTATCCACGGAGATATTAGGGGTTTTTTTGAGCTTAGTTTTGGATCGAGGTCGAAACAAAACATCTCGGTTCTGCACATCATTGCTGCCAACCACTTAAAATTTTGTTTCGACCTGTATCGCGAGAACATACAAACAAACATTCCACAAACAGCCCACAAACACTACTGAACAAGAAAGCAATTCGCCAAGTTAATAAACAAACGCGAGTGACCAAGATAACTTGGGGAAAGCAGTTCGCCAAGTTAACAATACTAAGAATTACTCAATAGGTGCTCTCACCACTACACACGTTGAAGCAATAAATGGGTAGTACTGTTTTTCCGTGACGATTTCCTACAAGAGTTTCAGCTTGGTAGGATTGCTGAATGCCCGGTCAATTCAAGTGTGCATTTCCGCCAATTGCGCTCAATTCCTAGCTGGAAAATGTGTTAACATGGTATGTTAACGAATCTCATTTCTTATCTCGTCAGCTTTGTCGACTCTCTGGCATGCACTCTAAAAGCATTCCCTCTGAATGCTATTATCAAAAATATATATATCTTCACAGATGAGTCCTTTTGATTAATATTATCGTGAGCTTGTATCGCCATTAAGTCAGTACATTCCCTGGATTCGCTTATTAGCAGACTTATCTATAGGGATACACAAATTCATGATATAATGTGCATTTGTTTTGCAATTAAACGATGCCCAGAAGAAGTGTACGTACTTGGCAAGCTCCTCTTCAATTTTAGGATTCGATGACCTTGACCTTAGTTTACACTCAAGGTCAAAATAAAGCCACTGGGTTCTGCTCACCTTTTACACCTTCAATTTAAAAAAATAATTTAAAAAAATCGATTGAAAATTGCGTTCTGTATCGCGAGACAAATAAGTTGATAAATATTGATTCAGAAGCTAACCAACGTTTATCAACATAAGACCGCTCAGATGTTTTCAATTTATTCCCCATTTTCCTGCCACTACTTTCCTTTGAGCTTAGTTATGAGAAAACTACAACAAAAATACCACTGCATATAATTACCTCGAGACGAACATACTTAAACATTTATTTATAAGCTAACCAACGTTAAACCAAGCTAACTTTGCGTGAAAACTATTGGTAATTTACAAAACAATGGAATAAGTTATATATTCAGAATTGAACGGGCCTCTTTTCAGTGTAATTAAATTTACGATATGATCATTAACGACGGAAAAACGACACGTTTACTTCAGATTTCCGTCCCGTTTTAAATTTGATTCGTTCGTAACCGGAAGTGAACAAATCGATATCAAATTTGAGAACTAGTTTTGTGCTGTCTATGACAACAACTGGCGCACTATTCATGACCATTGGACCGATATATACTATTTTATAAGCCATTGCAAATATGACGAAAAACGATTAAGTGAATTTTGTTTTTCAAACTGAACGCGCTTTCAAAATGATGAATATTTTGATAGCATATGTTAATTATCAAAGTTAGGTAATTGAATCAGCTTTCAGAAAATGTTATTTTTTTAACGATCAGACTATAATTAGTTAATAAATTGCGAAATTAAAAAGTAAAGAGTTTTAGGCTACCAGAAATTCTCGACCTGTTAGAAATATTTTAACGATGAATTATTTGCAATTACACACATTTAGAACAAAGTTAACAATTACATTACACTTCCAGAATATGTAAAAAAAAATTACAATCTAAGAGTTTGACACAGCAAGATATGTAGTATTTTTAATAAACCGGAAATGACGCCATCAACAACCATGAAAATTTACGATGCAACTTATCATGTCACTGATAACTGTTATAATACTATTCTGGCTCATAAGTTCTTAAAAAGCCTCCCCCTCTAAATTATCAGCACGAGAGCCTGGGTTACATCACGCCACTCTTTGGGAGGGGTGCAACCCTGATTGTAACAATCCCCACGTGACACGACGAGTCCACTTGGAGGGTGAACTCGCTGCCAGCAACTACAGGCAGTGAGTAACAGTACTATAACGAAGAGCGTGCATAAGCAAGAAAAGCTTAGAAATTCTATCTTTACATTTGGTGTGAGAGTCCGGGGAGTTGGCAACTTCCACTGTTGTCAGCTTACACATTTTCCCGACGCTTACACCAAATGTAAAGATAGAATTTCTAAGCTTTTCTTGCTTATGCACGCTCTTCGTTATAGTACTGTTACTCACTGCCTGTAGTTGCTGGAGTGGGGACTAATCAGAGGAAATTAGAGTTGCTTATTTGGTTTATTTAGATTTCAACAATGAAGCTCCCTGGAATCTCGCGGTCCGAATCGTTTCTCTGACAAGGTGATCTCTATGACTAACCCATCTGGACTCGTTATAAAGGGTCCCGCGATAGGCCAGGCTAAAACAATCCCCACGTGACACGACGAGTCCACTTGGAGGGTGAACTCGCTTGCTGTGAGGATTGCTACAATCAGGGTTACACCCCTCCCAAAGAGTGGTGTGATGTAACCCGGGCTCTCGTGCTGATAATTTAGGGGGGAGGCTTTTTAAGAACTTATGAGCCAGAATAGTATTATAACATAACTTACGAAAAAAATTTTGTTGCCATGTTTCATAGGCAATTGAATTCTTGGGTTAATTTTCTTAAAATTTGGACTGATACCACGATTTTTCGACATTAGTCGTTTGGAAAAACTATTGATTTTTTACATCGCGATACATTAACAAAAAAGTTGGTAATTGAATTGAGCTAAAAAATGGTGTAAATTTTGTGAAGATCGCACAATAATCCACAGAGCTATTCCAGATTTTAGTTTTTCACATTTTCGATGACCTTAACCTTATTGTGAGGTCAAGATGGTGGTGACGATGATGATGTTTATGATGATGATGGTGACAACGATGATGATACCATAATGACCACGACCAGGAAAATTAAATGATATTTAAACCGTCAATAATTCGAAGAGAGGATTCTGTAAATGGCACAGAGAAGCACTCCATCATCATCCAACTCATAAAATCCGTCAATATGTCAAATTGTTCAGTCTTCTTAATCACCAGGCTCATTATCATCACTGTCATCATAATCATCATCATGATTATCATCAAAAACACCATCTACATCATATACGTTTTTATCATTATCCTTGCATCACTGTCATGATCTTGATCCTAATCATGATCTTAATCACAATCATCCTAGCCCTCGTTATTACAATCATCATTGTTGGTACCATAAGAAAGATCACCACCATAATAAACACCACATCATTGTCTTCTCTGTTTTCATCATCAGCAAGGAGGAAATGCTAAACGCAGCACAGTTGATTAATACTGAACATTATCGTGCTGAAGATCTCCAAGTTATGATGGAAAAAGATTCACCCCGTTTATGGTGCTAATGTACTTCTTGCACAATCATAAAAAAAATTGAACTTGAAACTATATCAGCGGCGATCTTTTTGCACAGCACGTTGTGTAGGCTGCTGTTAACAAACCAGTGAAAACCCAGCAGAAGTGTACTTATATCTTACTTTGTGCGAAATATTATCGATAATTTACAACGCAAGAGAATTGAACGGGCCTCTTCTGAGTGAAATCAAATCTACGATATGATCATTAACGACGGAAAAACGGCACGTTTACTTCTAATATCAGTCCCGTTTAAACTTCGATTCGTTCGTAGCCGGAAGTGACGAAATCGATATGCACCGAATTAACTCTCTCAACTCCTCTCCCGTTTTATCTCCTCTCTCAATCCTCCCCATCTTATCTCTTCTCTCAACTCCTCTCCCGTTTTATTTCCTCTCTCAATCCTCCCCATCTTATCTCTTCTCTCAACTCCTTCCCCGTCTTCTATCCTCTCTCATTACCTCTCCCGTTTTATCTCCTCTCTCGACTATTCTCCCGTTTTATCTCCTCTCTCAATCCTCCCCATCTTATCTCTTCTCTCAACTCCTCTCCCGTTTGATCTCCTCTCTCAATCCTCTCCATCTTATCTCTTCTCTCAACTCCTCTCCCGTTTTATCTCCTCTCTCAATCCTCCCCATCTTATCTCTTCTCTCAACTCCTCTCCCGTTTTATCTCCTCTCTCAATCCTCCCCATCTTATCTCTTCTCTCAACTCCTTCCCCGTCTTCTATCCTCTCTCATTACCTCTCCCGTTTTATCTCCTCTCTCGACTATTCTCCAGTTTTATCTCCTCTCTCAATCCTCGCCCATCTTATCTCTCATCACGACTTCTCTCTCCGTTTTATCACATCTCACAATCCTCCCCCATCTTATCTCCTCTCTCAATCCTCCCCATATTATCTCTTCTCTTAACATCTCTCACGTCTTGTCTCCTCTACCATCTGTCTCCTTGTTCCGTTCTCCCCGCCTGTCTCCTTTCTTTGCCCCCCCCCCCCCCTACGTCACCCCGTGCACGTACATCCAACTCCTCGCCATTTATCAGACATCATAAGTAGGATTGCTTATTATTTGCGGAGCAGACAGCAGACATCGTAGCCGCCACAACAACTCTGCCCTTACCAACCCGGGTCAGCTTCATATACATCCGGCCACGTTTTCTTGTCTGCAGGTTTTCGCATTTTTATAATGCTGTCGCAAGTTATTAGTCGCAAGGTCTTGCACTCAGCGGTATAGCATTTACTTATCTGTTTGTTGATCAGTTCGTTGGTTAGGTCTTTCAGTGGTATTATCTCTATTATCTGTGGTGTGTGATGCTATCCATGAACGCCGTAGTCCGCTCTCCCCATACCTGTCATTTACCTGTCATTTACCCCATTGATGATATCTACTCCACAGACAGCTCATAAATCGCATTCATGGATGCCACACCCCCCCCCCCCCGACCCCTCGCTATTGAAGTGGTCTTCAGACGTTCTTATCATTGTCAGTATTTTTTAACTCTCATGACTCTTCTGGATGTCAAAAG
>CM067356.1:25055447-25065700 GCA_034190875.2 Urechis unicinctus
CGCGATAAGTCAGCTGTTGTTAACAAACCAATGAACAAGCCTACAGAAATGACAACATATTTTCAACTTTTGGTACGCAATACAACATATAGAAATTAGATCCCACAACGAAGCAGTACAGGATATTAAACGGACACAGTTCATTCGTATGCCGTATTAACATGACCTGTGAAATCGTAGGAGTGCCACTTTGTTCGTCGTATCTTGCCCGGGAGACACCAGATAATGCTTAATAAAGACGCCAGTCCGTAGATCCCGGCTATCAAGATCAGGCCGTACGCGTAGGTGCCACTACTCTCCTTCAATGCACCTACCACCATACAGATCGATCCACTCAACATATCGAAATTATTAAAATATTCTTTCCTTTTAACACTTGCTTGTTAAATATGATGACGCCAATTTCTCAGTCGTTAACGAACGAAGGTACTCATTAAGATCATTTAAATGCAGTGTTAATATCGATTTTAACAGTGTTAATTTACATCTCATCAAGGCTAGTTTGTACATTTTGCTTATAATACAAACACTAGTTACCTATTATGGGGGCCCCTATTGCTGGTCCAATTCCGATCAGGAATTGAAACAAACCACAGCAGCCGTCTTCATGTCATCAGAAGCAAACTCCAACAGCAACGGAATAACCAGGGGCAGAAACATGCCGCCAAATGCTCCTAAGATAACAGCGTATATTGTCAGGGATGTGGTGGATACGACAAAGCTGGTGTAGAACCCAATCGCCGCTGTCACAGAATCTCCAATAATCAATAGTACTGCCTTTTTGTGTCCCATCTTTTCAGCGATTATTCCAACAAGAGGTCTACAGCAGATCTCTGTGATTCCGATGATCATCATGATACGGGTTGTGAAGTCGGCTCCAAGACCAGCCTCCTCAATGAGAGGTGGAAGGAGGAAAAAGGAAAGGAAATACCCCGATGCTGATAAAATAATTAGGACCAAAAGTAGAGGCAGTCGTGGGGTAGTGAGGAAACGCCAGTATCTTCGAATGTGGGAGTGGCACTTTTGTGTCAGCGATTTATTTTCATTCGATGGAGCAAGAGGTTGAGGTGCAGAATGGGGCGTTGAATGACCTCTCTCTTGTACAGTAATGCCGTAACCATCCCGGGGGTTAATTGTGCTAATGACTATTCTCTCATCACAACCTGACTTCTGTGTATTAGGATCGACATTATCTTTATGCATTTCCTCTTCAGGGACCGACATTCTGATGGCAGCAATTAGTAGAACATGCAGCCAGACTCCAGCCAATATCATCATCATTCCTCTGCCACCATACATGTTACTGGCCCACGTCAATAAAGGTGGTATCACAAGTCCACCCAGGCTAGCTCCAGTGAAGCTAACTGCACTAGCAAACACACGTCTCTTTGTAGAAGTATATTTGTTGTCACACGTCTTTTGTAGAAGTATATTCCTAAGCAGCTCATAACGGCCGGATCAATGCATGCTGTTGCACCACCTGTATTAGAGGCAGCAATATAGCATTAGTTATTATCATTCATTATAAATAAATAGTGAGTGAACTTCGTCAATATATATGCATTAAAAGTTTTGAGGGAAAACTAAGCAAAGGGCTGTATATATGTTTGAAATGCAATGCTGAATATGCCATGTAATGATGCATTGGTTTTGTTCTAGCAAAAATATCAAAACATTCACACACCAGATAAAATGCCAAAAGTCAGTATGGCCTGTATGATGTTTTGTATCCACGCTGCTCCTACAAAACCTCCAACTGCCACCAAGCTACTGACAACAATGATGACCCGTAGGCGAGTATTTGAGAGGCCGCCCATCATGTTACTTGCTATGGGCTCTGGTCAAACAAGGTCACATTTTTTGCACCATTCGCTTCCCTTATATTAATACCAACGAATAACTCAAACATTATAAAACAGATTTTGCTAGTTGCTGTCATTATATCCCTACTGTAAACGAATGTCGCTTCCCGGCCCATGTTTGTAGTTGCTGTCATTATATATCAGTGTACGAATAATTAAAGTGTACGAATCAAAGAGATCAGGGTGAATGTCATTAACAAATTACTCTTGGCGACTAGTGAACTACCTTGCTGTCACTATCATACGTTGATCTGAGCGCAATATGCCTCTGTACTGTTGTTTTATCAGTGTCGTTTGACCCACATAACAACACAACCAATGGAATGGAAAACCTCACCGATAACCGCTAATGTTAGCGTGAAAGTGGCTCCCATCCAGCTGGTGGTAATTGGATCATCACCAAACAGAGCCATGTATTCCAAGTAGATTATTCCTAGACTTTTAATAGTTCCTGCTATAATAAGATTCCATAGTGTCAAGCCTGTAGATGCAAATGACCATACACATCATTCAGATGAATGTTGATAAATCTAACTAGTGTTAAGATACTAATCCAGACTCGATCTCGCAATTCATCGCACAGGTTACATTTCAACATTGATCAAAAAGCTCGCTGTAATAAGTAACATATCACCGTATACCAAATCAAAAACGTTATCCTTATAATGAAAAGGGAAAAGGCCCCCTTTACTACTTAAAATTACACCAAATCAAAAAAGTTATGAAAAGTGAAAAGGCCCTTAAACTACTACAAAATTAATAGTTGTTCCCTTTAAATACGTGACCGCGTCAGACAAAATAGAAATATCAGTAAAATGATATTACCTGCAAGCACAACCCAAGCCCAGCCAGTATCCACAGAAGCCATGATCGTTTGAGCTGCACGTTCTCCAACAAACGCCCAAAATGAGACCTTCGTGTGTTTATTGCTTGCTCATAAAATAAGATATTTGATTATAGAGTGCAAAATGGAGCTGAGAGGGCGTGGGGGTGCTGAAGTCTAAACGATTCTACCCCTAGATTACGCTATAAATTTGACGTGCCCAGTAATTTATTTTTATGTGAACGTTACCCTGACAGTTGTCTCCTAGTTAAAGGCATATTGTGTCTGCGTAAACATATCAATTATTGGTTACTTCGCAATCAGTTTTTATTATTTCACCACGAAAGAGGATATCAATGCCCATCATTGCACTCACTCATTCTCGCAGTCAACCATGTCGATTTCCACCAATGTATTCACTGCAGCACTCTATCAATCATTAACTCCAGCGCTCAGTCTCAGCCCATATACCAACGACAACACGCATTGTTAGATTAACAAAGAGCTACCCTGTATATAAGTGAGTGACTGATTGAATGATTGAGTGAGTGAGTGAGTGAATGAGTGAGTGAGTGAGTGAGTGGGTAAGTGAGTGAGTGAGTGAGTAAAAGGATGCTTGAGTGAGTGAGTGAAACAACGGCAAAATCCGTGATATTGTTATACTTGCTAGCACCACACAAGCCCAGCCTTTTTCTGTTTATCAAGAGAGCCATTGTCGGGTTTGCTGTAGTTATTCTTTCCTACAATGGTCGAAAATGTGTCCTACACTCGGTTCGTGCGTGTTTATAAAGATGCGCAGTTCTGGGTGGGGCACCCTTATAGCGAGTCCCTACTTAACGGGATGAAAAAGTGCGTTAAGTCTGGCCATCTAGCCCGATGTTCAGATCATAAATTTCACCTAAAGGCAAAACGAATAAAAAGATCTATAAGAACTAACCCCTGACAGCTCCCGCTTAGTTAAAGGCTGCTTTGACTGCTTGGAATTTCTCGAGACGGCTTGGCAGACTTTAAATCACCTAAACGAGCTCATCGACTCGTTTTTGACAGCTTTCATCAAGTGGGTGAACGAGATTGATTATGCAAATCAATTACATTCTATATTTCGAGTGAGTGAGCGAGTGAGTCAGCAAGCGAGTGAGTGACTGAGTGAGTGAGTGAATGAGTGAGTGAGTGAGTGAGCGAGTGAGAGACTGAATGAGTGAGCGATTGAGCGGGTGAGTGAATGGGTGAATGGGTGAGTGAGCAAGTGAGTGCGTGAGCGAGTGAGCGAATGAGTGCGTGAGTGAGTGAATGAGTAAATGAGTGAGTGAGCGAGTGAGTGAGTGAATGAGTGAGGAAGGAACGAGGGTGGCAGGGAGCTGGAATCATCGCTGCCAAAATGGGCCATTAAAGCGTAAATAATGTTGATTATAAGGATTCTATGTTGGTGGAAATCAGCTTCTACAACAGCTTTGTCGTTTCGTTCACATCTCTGACAATATACGAGTATGCTTCAAATAACACAACGATGGCTGCTGTTGGCTTAGCTAAATTCCTTTTCGGAACTGGACCAGCAATAGGGGTCACTATCATAGGTAATTATCATATGCATTGATACAGCAAGTGCTAACTCTTTACGAAGTTGTCATTAACTCTATCATAATCGACATCAACACTAACAAGTCATAGGTTCCAGTGCTTTTATCATTTAACGTCTGAGATGTTAATATTCATATGATCATTATGTATTTAGATAAAGTATCGGCATATTTAGCAAGTAAATGTTTAAGGGAAACAAATACATCTTTTGAACTTTGATTCATTTGATGATTTGTTCTGAATGATCGTAGGTGCGTTGCAGGAAAACACACGAACTTATACGTACGATTTGATGTTGTTGGCCGGGCTCTTCAGACTTCTGTCCATACCAAGCAATAGCTGGTGCCTCCCTGGCATGGTACGATACACAAAGAGGCAGTCCTATTATTATATAGGTGATGTCAATGCAGCTTATGAATGAGACACCTGCTGTATTTATAACACTTAGCATCACGTTTTGAAATTTTATTCCGACATGCTTCATTGCTTGTCAATGGTTGCTTATGTAAAATGATTCCGGATAATATTATCAGTGGATAATGTCAGCTCATGGCATAATGCTTCTCGTGATCATACATACATGCATAGATACATAGATACATAGATACATAGATACATAGATACATACATACATACATACATACATACATTCATACATACATACATGCATACATGCATTCATACATTCATACATACATACATACATACATACATATATACATACATACATACATACATACATACATACATACATACATACATACATACATACATACATACATACATACATACATACATACATACATACATACATACATACATACATACATACATACATACATACATACATACATACATACATACATACATACATACATACATACATACATACATACATACATACATACATACATACATACATACATACATACATACATACATACATACATACATACATACATACATACATACATACATACATACATACATGCTTACTTACCCACATGCATGCATACGTACATATATACATAAACACACACACACGCTCACATGTGTTTGCTCTTGAATTATCGCATCCCCACCCTCCTCTCGATCCCACATCCGGCGCTCGCGTGACCTGTGTGATCGCATTTTGCACAACAGGACATAGAAAAAACCCGCGTTGAAGAAGTGGGCGGCGTAACACGCGCTGTCACCTGACTTGCGCTGCTTATCCGTGGAGCCCAGCTTGATGTTGTCCCCGTCTCTGTCACACCAACTTACAGCCAACAACCTGTACCTTACTCCGGCTAGGCTGACTGACTCAATATGTTGACGGGGAGAATCATCATGGCCAGGATAATTCCTGGTATATCTTCTGATGACAAGCCCACAATGAAGGCGGTCGACGTGCGCGATGAAGATGAGGAAGAAGCGCTGGACGAGCATGATCGGGTTATGGTTGGTCAGATAGAAACTCTCAGGCGACGGGTACTGACCTCGCGTAAGCACAATAAGGTCTGCAAGCAGATGCTAGAGGATAAGTTGTACGACCTTCAGCGTGCAGTGGCTGTTCTCGGGGAAGCGCATAGCGAGAGTGACTCTGGTGTATCATTGCCTCAAGTCAAGAGACAGCGATTGGACCACTGTAAGCAGGTGATTTTAGCCAACATGACCCTCGACGATGGCATGTATGAATCCCTATTGGCAAATCATGTGCTTAACAAGGATCAAGTCGACGACTTGAAATCTCTGGGAACGCCACGTAAACAGTGTGAGTTTCTACTGGAGCTGATCACGCTAGTGGGAAACGAGGCTTTTCGCGGGTTTCTTTGCGCTTTGTGTGAGACCAACCAGGATTATTTAGTTGACATCCTGACAAATGAAATTGATGTAACAACACCAAATTACTGTGAAGACTCTTGGGAGTCGTGTTATCTCGGAAAACCAGACATCGCTACGTTGCCCGTATCTTGCTTTCCACGGCACAAAAAAAACATCCTTATCGATCTCCTCTCTAAACCGGGAGATAAATTTGTCTTCCTCAATGGGGTACCGGTAAAATCAATGTGCGAGGTCTATCAGAAAGCTCTCGTCAAAAACCACGTGCGACTCTCGCGAGAACTCTTTGCTGAACTTCTCTTTGACTTGCTAATTGATGATAAGATTCTCACCTCTGACGTCACAGATGGGATTATCCTGCTTGGTTCACGCCATCGAATGAACCAAGTATTGCTCCACATACTGCCCATGCTAGGGGATGAGGCGTTTGTGTCATTTATGGATGCGCTCAGGAAAACTGGACAGGATCATTTAGCAAGGCTATTGGATGAATACATCCGCTCACGCAGCTAGGAAACTGGCTGTTCACATCTTTAACTTGACCGACTTGATGATAACGCTATCCATTCACAACCTGTGGCACTAATTGTGTTCCTATTTAATTATCTGGTAAGAGAAATAGGTTTGCTATATTTATCGGAGTCATTTATTCAGATTATGTGTGTAAAATGTACTGCAGAATTGATTACTAAAAATTAGCTAATTAATCCATCTGGCTTTCGTCATTTATGAATGTTCAACTGCACTGGCTCACTTAGTCATGGTTTGAATAGCCTGCATCTTTGACTCATCTATTTGGATAGAGTTGGTGAAGGAATATAGAGAGCAGAGGTGGTCATTTATACGGAGGAGGGAGAGGAGGAAGTGAGAGGGTGGTGAGTGTTACGGAGGTGGGAGAGGGGGGTTAGGATGGTGATGAGTGATACGGCGGGGGGAGAGGGGGGGTTAAGATGGTGATGAGTGATACGGAGGAGGGAGAGGGGGAGAGAGAAGGGGGTGAGTGATACAGAGGAGGGAGAGGGGGAAGCGCGAAGAGGGTGGGTGATACGGAGGATGGCGGGGGATGCGGGGAAGGTAGTGATAAGAAGGAGGAGGGCGTGTAACAAGGGTGGTGAGTGATATCAAGCAGGAAGGGGAGATGTCAGTAGGGTGGTGAGTGATACGGAAGAGGGAACGGGTTAAACGCATGCTTCGTATGAACTCAACGAGTTCATACAGCGCCTAGCCTGTTGGTCGGTATGCTCTACGCAGCGCAAGGTCACATTATCAGCCAAATATAGAAGCTCGGAAATCAGACATATCACATTCACCGGAGATACAGTAACATATTTTGGTATGGACACCCATGTCATCCCGGAGTTACTATTTGAGATCCTCGTGGAGTGTCGAAATGGATCAGTGTATCGATGGGGGTTCCCTGCTGGTAGCGGGGCTGTCGTGGTTGTGTGCTGGATACAATGATTACTGTCCTGCTAGGCTGAGCTATTTTATCACTGATCTACTTAGCGGGCATACCATTTTATCATAACGTTCGGGTTGTCATTGGCCTTGATCATGGGCAAATTTGCCATATCGGGTTTCGAAGGAACTGCTCAATTTAGAATCTAGAAAACAACACATATCAAGCCTGTGAATGCTAACCCCCGATCGATGCGGTTCTGTAGGAAATTCCACCTATATGTCGATTTCCGAAAACCATGATTCTATGACCACCATTTATGTAAATACAAGGTAACATGGTATTTGTTTGCTCTCTGTTCGCCCTGTGCTCATGGAGTGGGTTATACGCGTCATTTCCGGGAGCCATCACGTAAGAGCTGCGTTGCAGCGCATATATTTCAATTTCTGGGGTTGAAAGTTCGGATTCAAACTAGACAAGCCCTGCGGGCGGGCAGGATTCTTTTTTTTTCACGGCCGTATCGTGGTATAAAACCTAAAACAATTATTTTAAGAAAGCCATCAACAATGCCCTCCTTGCAGTTGATACATTTTTTTAAAGCGGCGACAAGGCTATTGAGGTATACATTTCGATGTATACACACTTTTGATACAGTTGGATCGCTGCAGACATGTTTAGTCTTTACCCCATCACGGATTTTAACAAAGACATATGTGTGGCAAGGCTTGTGCCACAAGATGCCGTATTGAACACCCACCATCAATATATATTTCTCCATATTGTTGGTAATACAGTTGATGTTCCCCTCCACTTTGCTTATACCCTGCATCAAGAGATGGGAGTCATAGCCCATCAGGTTATGGAACACCACAGGGATGGGTGTTGTCTTGGGACTCAGCCGAAGTTTCAGGTCACACACGTTATGGACTGGCCCTCTGTACAAGCCTGTTATATGGCAGTGATCGCGGACATAATCACAGCCCAGTTTTTTCTTGCACACGTGACAGGATAAACCAACGAGCTACATCCAGTACCTTGATGCTAACAAGTTGTATGGGTGGGCTATGAGTCAGCCTTTGCCAACTGTGGGCATTGAGTGGGTGGCTCGGCCGGAGGATCTACAGATACAGGACCACCCAGATGATGCTGAGACTGGATACATACTTGAGGTTGACTTGGAGTATCCTACTGCACTTCATGACGAGCACAACGACTACCCGCTGGCTCTGGAGCACCTTCTTGTAGAGAACGACTGGTTGTCGGACTATCAGAAGAGCCTCCTGGGCGAGTTGGGTGGCGCCTTGGGCGATGTTGAAAAACTGGTGCCCAACCTGCGGAATAAGGAGAAGTATGTGGTGCACTACAGGAACCTCAATCTGTATCTGTCTTTGGGGATGAGACTTACCAAGATCCATCGTGCACTTGTCTTTAACCAGATTCCCTGGATGGAGCCTTACATTAGGATGAATACGGATCTGCGTAAGGTGGCCACCAGCGACTTTGAAAAGGACTTGTGTAAGCTTATGAATAACTCTGTGTTCGGCAAGACCATGGAGAACCTCCGCAGGCATAAGCACCATACTTAATAGGGCTGTTAACATGCCAATGTATATTCAATGCAGCTAATGTGATTCTCGTTCCAATTATGGATCTTTTCATAGCATTTGCTTTAGACCACGAGTTCAGATATTTCAATTCGGAGTCAGGATCGATAAAAAATGGCCGATTTGAAAGAAACATGAAAGATGAAAGACAGCGACCTCAGGAGCTATGTCTGCTCGTCACGAACGTTGATGGATGATTATCTCTGCATAACGCGGGCGCATGCCTCCGTGAGATGCTAGTGATCTTACTTGTTCTGCACAACTTGCTCCGGTATCCACTTGTGCGCGAATACACTGCTGCCTCGGTGACTTCCTGTTTTTTTTTGGTTCACTGCTTCATGTGTTCACCTAGCAGTTATTGCTGCAGGTGGTGTCATGGTTAACGCAATAGTTAGTGAACAGCAAAGGAACATGTGATCATGTAGATTTTTTCTGTCTGTTGAATTTGAATGGTCAATGCGTTCATGCGCATGCCGGCACTGCATTCGCCGATATAGATACATACCTGCTCGTTCATTGATTAGCATGGTGTCATATGTTGGCTCATCACCTTCATGGGATCAACTTGAGTACATTGTGTGTGTGTATATATATATATATATATATATATATATATATATATATATATATATATATATATATATATATATATATATATATATATATATATATATATATATGTATATATATAAACGTATATATATACATATATCTATATAGACGTATATCTCTATATATAAACGTATATATATATATCTATATATATATCTATCTCTATATATATCTAATATCTATATATATATATATATATATCTATATCTGTGTGTGTGTGTGTGTGTGTGTGTGCGTGTGTGTGTGTGTGTGTTTGTATGCTTATATATGTTGAGTGGAAATCTCGTAAACTGCACTTCATTAAATATTGTGTCCAGTTGTAAAGGACGTACACATCGACTACAATGCCTTGCGTTATCATACTACGCTAAGTGCATATTCAAAAAACATTAATGCGTGGAAGATGCAAGGAACCAGGGGATGTAGGTAAAAGGTACATATATTGCAGGTAGGTATAGGTGAAAAATGTATATGTAGCAGGAAGGTATAGGTGAAAAATGTATATGTAGCAGGAAGGTATAGGTGAAAAATGTATATGTAGCGGATAGTTGTAG
>CM067356.1:25072239-25099739 GCA_034190875.2 Urechis unicinctus
GTTGTAATGAACTGGGTGCGTCGTGTTAGCGCGGAAAAAATCTACCCGCCAGCCGGGCGGCTAGTTGTGATTATTTACCCGCCCGACTCAAATTTCACCCGCCATTGGCAGGCGGGCGGGTGGTAATTTCGAGCCCTGTTGCCGTATCTGGGCTTCAAAGTCATCCACGAGCGGGTTATTGGGCTTAGCGTGGCGGCGCGACACCATGCTTATACCACCACGTAGACCTTTCTCAATGAACAGGTGCTTGTCATAGTCGGTGAGTAGCTCGAGTTCCACGCCTGTGCTCTTAAGCAAAGCATCCCACGACCAACCGGGGCTGGTATAGTAGTGAGCCGGATCCAACCCGTACTGCTTAAGACAGGTCTTGCGGAACACCTCAAACACATCAGCCAAGAGCAACACATCTGTCCGCAGGTACATGTCATGGTAGTCACACATGTTCTTACACTCGAACACGCTCCAGACCTTCTCTGCATGGGCATAGTCTACAGCAGATATACCCTCCTCAGAGAGCTTACTATAGAACTCCTGGATTGGCGGCAGAGGGAAATCAAACTTATGCCAGCTGTCCATGAACTCATAGGGGAAGACTCCCTTACGCAACAGCAACCACCGCTTCATCTGGTCTGGCTCATATTCCACCGTCACAGCAAAGGCATCTGGGCTGTTAGCAGACACTACCTTATCAACCGAGGCCAGGAGGAACTGTGCACTGTCAATGAAGCGCAACTGTCCAAGCGACAGGGAATATATATTTCTCCATATTGTTGGGAATACAGTTGATGTTCCCCTCCACTTTGCTTATACCCTGCATCAAGAGATGGGAGTCATAGCCCATCAGGTTATGGAACACCACAGGGATGGGTGTTGTCTTGGGACTCAGCCGAAGTTTCAGGTCACACACGTTATGGACTGGCCCTCTGTACAAGCCTGTTATATGGCAGTGATCGCGGACATAATCACAGCCCAGTTTTTTCTTGCACACGTGACAGGATAAACCAACGAGCTACATGCAGTACCTTGATGCTAACAAGTTGTATGGGTGGGCTATGAGTCAGCCTTTGCCAACTGTGGGCATTGAGTGGGTGGCTCGGCCGGAGGATCTACAGATACAGGACCACCCAGATGATGCTGAGACTGGATACATACTTGAGGTTGACTTGGAGTATCCTACTGCACTTCATGACGAGCACAACGACTACCCGCTGGCTCTGGAGCGCCTTCTTGTAGAGAACGACTGGTTGTCGGACTATCAGAAGAGCCTCCTGGGCGAGTTGGGTGGCGCCTTGGGCGATGTTGAAAAACTGGTGCCCAACCTGCGGAATAAGGAGAAGTATGTGGTGCACTACAGGAACCTCAATCTGTATCTGTCTTTGGGGATGAGACTTACCAAGATCCATCGTGCACTTGTCTTTAACCAGATTCCCTGGATGGAGCCTTACATTCGGATGAATACGGATCTGCGTAAGGTGGCCACCAGCGACTTTGAAAAGGACTTGTGTAAGCTTATGAATAACTCTGTGTTCGGCAAGACCATGGAGAACCTCCGCAGGCATAAGCACCATACTTAATAGGGCTGTTAACATGCCAATGTATATTCAATGCAGCTAATGTGATTCTCGTTCCAATTATGGATCTTTTCATAGCATTTGCTTTAGACCACGAGTTCAGATATTTCAATTCGGAGTCAGGATCGATAAAAATGGCCGATTTGAAAGAAACATGAAAGATGAAAGACAGCGACCTCAGGAGCTATGTCTGCTCGTCACGAACGTTGATGGATGATTATCTCTGCATAACGCGGGCGCATGCCTCCGTGAGATGCTAGTGATCTTACTTGTTCTGCACAACTTGCTCCGGTATCCACTTGTGCGCGAATACACTGCTGCCTCGGTGACTTCCTGTTTGTTTTTTGGTTCACTGCTTCATGTGTTCACCTAGCAGTTATTGCTGCAGGTGGTGTCATGGTTAACGCAATAGTTAGTGAACAGCAAAGGAACATGTGATCATGTAGATTTTTTCTGTCTGTTGAATTTGAATGGTCAATGCGTTCATGCGCATGCCGGCACTGCATTCGCCGATATAGATACATACCTGCTCGTTCATTGATTAGCATGGTGTCATATGTTGGCTCATCACCTTCATGGGATCAACTTGAGTACATTGTGTGTGTGTATATATATATATATATATATATATATATATATATATATATATATATATATATATATATATATATATATATATATATATATATATATATATATATATATATATATATATATATACATATATATATATATATATATATATATATATATATACATATATATATATATATATATATATATATATATATACGTATATATATATATATATATATATATATATATATATATATATATATATATATATATGTGTGTGTGTGTGTGTGTGTGTGTGTGCGTGTGTGTGTGTGTGTGTTTGTATGCTTATATATGTTGAGTGGAAATCTCGTAAACTGCACTTCATTAAATATTGTGTCCAGTTGTAAAGGACGTACACATCGACTACAATGCCTTGCGTTATCATACTACGCTAAGTGCATATTCAAAAAACATTAATGCGTGGAAGATGCAAGGAACCAGGGGATGTAGGTAAAAGGTACATATATTGCAGGTAGGTATAGGTGAAAAATGTATATGTAGCAGGAAGGTATAGGTAAAAAATGTATATGTAGCAGGAAGGTATAGGTGAAAAATGTATATGTAGCAGGAAGGTATAGGTGAAAAATGTATATGTAGCGGATAGTTGTAGGTTAAAAGTGTATATGCAGGTAGATGAAGGTGTGTGTGTGCACGTAGTACGTGTATCTGAAGTAGGAAGGTGAAAGGGGGTAATGTATTTGCAGCGGAAAGGTGTAGGATGGTAGGGTATGTTCTTCATATATGCTACTTGAATATTGTTAACTCGCAAATTAAAGCCGACAGCCTGGTGTATCCATTGCAAACTGTTGTTTTAGTAAATGGCCATCTGGTTCAAAGGTGTCCTGTTTAGAGGAATTTATGTGATATCATTAAAAATGTGGTAATTAAGGGAGAAATATAACTTGTGTCACCGATAAAAAACTATGTAGTTGGTAACAGAATCATTTCAACGAGGAAGCTGCGACTACCTTGACCGGTAAGCTGTTGGACAGGAGAAGCCACTTTGAATAATGTGCTTGCAGGTTTAACCAACGCCACCCAAGTCATCAGCTGTTCAGACTTTTTAGCTATAAAAACTTAAATCATTAATGATATCAACTCATCAATGGATTATTTTAACCCTGTATGAAATCTCCACACAGACGACTTGTTTCAGGAGATGTCAGCAGTATCAAAGGAATCCTTGTTTTTACCTTAAAAAAGTCACATTATCGATGACGCAAAAGGAAACATGCGCACTCAGAGAAAGCGAACCCACTACGCACATAGTGGTTCCAGGCGCGTGGTAATGTAATACAATGTGACCTGTTTGTAGGAGAGAATCCTAAGACATATGGATTCATTTAAAGTGAGATAGGGATAATCATAGCGATCATTCCAAGGCAGACAACTGTCGAATGATAACACAACTAAATCGACAAAATGACACGAAATCAGTCAGTTCATTTTATTCTCATGACTCCTTGATAGAAAGACAAAAGCTCAATACAAACGTAGTAAATCATCGTTGAATTTGCAGAATGAGCAACATTTGTTAAAAAGAATAGCATCAATTATTTTTACGGCCTTAAACTTGTAACTGCACACAAAACCGAGAGGAAAGGCAATGTAAAACATGAGATATAATATTTCCCTGAAATAGCCTACATAGCAGCTTTTGTTGTTTAGAATGTGATGTCACTGACGTCACACAGGCGAAGTAGAAGTAATAAGAAGAGTCCATTCGAAAGAAACAACATGGGGGCGCTAGCGCATGGGTCTGAATATTCGTCCCGCCCAACACAAAAGGTACTCTCGTCTATTCCGTACTGCAGATTCACCCAGTCATCGTTTTCAACTGACATCCACGACATCCCAGTCATGTCCAGATCGTTCTCACCAATAAACTGACTCACGTTGAATAGGCACCTGCCCAAACACCCGACATATACAGTATACTATTAGTACAATCTTTAAAGTAGAATCATAATGGTTGAATTAATGTGGCATGTGGTTGTTCCAGATGTCATCTTTACTGAGTCGACGGCCCGATCTGCTTCCTACCCATCCTTATAAATGATTGCTAGAGCCTACCTGGTACGCAGTGACTCGTCGCAGTCAGCGCCAGTGTAAGCGATGCTTGTGTTGAGCTCCAGTGGGTATTGCTGTTCGAATACCACGAAGAAATACTGATGAGGAGTTGGGTCCGGTGGTAGAGGACTAGCATACGTGACCACCACATCACCACTCGCCAAGTCCAGGGCGCCGCCGTCAATGGCCAGGTTGGTATAGAGACCATGAAGGTAAGGCCTTTCCGGGGTACCAAAGGAGGCCATGGGGCTATCCGGGTCCACAATCATCAGCGTAAAGTTACGACCTTGATAGTTAAACACACAAAACCAACTTCATTCGTCACATAAATAATATGAAACATAAAGGCAATGTTGATTTGTATCTACCACTGATAATAACTTAACAGGTGTGTTCGATACCTGTGTAATCAGATGATGATAACGCGATGATGAAGTTTTGGACGACGTTGATCGAGAAGGGGGTTCCAGCTTGTACCTGGATGGCCGGGAACTTACCATTCCCAATGGAGTCTAACACAAGTTGATCTTCACTGCAATGAGTTCAATCACGCTTGCGGTTTTCAGTCATATTAAAGTTCCAATGCAGCATACGTTTGTAATTAATTTTACATATAAAGTATCGAATGGTTTGATACCTCCTATAAATCCAAAACCCATACTCACTCGTATGTGTTAGTGACGCAGCAAGCGTCGTATGATCTGGCCGGTGAGTTGAATGTCACATTGATATATAAAGACAGGTAGTCGGTAGAGGTATTCACAAACACCTGTCCTTGCTGCTCAAATTCTTAAATTTCAAACACCAACGTCAAAATGAAGTACATTTGCAAGAATAAACTATAAAATGTCCAACAGCAGCACCAAGAATAATGGCTTGAAAGCTTAAGCAAGCATTGACTCATTGATTGAGGCGACATTATGCTGACATTATGCTGACATCGTGCTGACATCATGCTGACATAATGCTGACATCGTGCTGACGATGACATCACAGTGTACACTGTTATGGTTGCACATTGGAATGGAAAACTGTGGTGTTTTGGAAAGACATTTATGCGTTCTGACCTTGTGTAACTAATCCTGCGCAATTAATGGCGAGGCCAATATCGCTCACTCTGTCCACGCTGTAGCCGTCTCCAGTCACCAGCACCCAGTTAATTCCAATAGGATCTGCACAATGACACATCTACTAGTAATGCCCAGACAATACCGAGTATATTGCATTTTGAGCCATCGATCAGTACAGTTGACAAAACATCTCCCACGACAAGTTGAGATTAATTTGCTGCGAGTTGATTGTTCACTGAGAGTAGATTGTTCATCCCGTGACAAAACAAAAAAGTATTTGCTCAGCGCAGAAAACCTGTCAGATTTAAGGCACCAGGCTCCGTGAGGCGCGTTAGGTTGAACCTTCCCACGCTATCCACCTGCAGCCACGAGGAATCCGCGGTGATATTTTGGGTGGTCTGCTCGTAGAGGAGAAAAACGTAGATGTTGTCGATGCCCATCAAAAAGAATCCCGGACCGCTGTACTCACTCAGTACCTGCATAGTAACGCATCGATTAGCGAAATACTCATCCATAGTTGCTGACAAATTCCTGGAATGCCACATGAAATTGCGGAGGTGCACGTGACAGAGAACCCATAAAATACAGTGGATCTAATGGGGACCCAGAGCATAGAAATACAGAGTATCTGAAAGCAAGACAAAAATAGAGGAAATGTCGAGGAAACAGAATGGGACCAAGAAGCAATGGCAATCACAGTATCTACGAGAGAGAGAGAATGGGGGAAATACTGAGCAGACGGAACGGCATCAAATAGCGAGGAAATACCCTGGAGGTTACGTGGACAGGACACCATGCAAATATGGAGAAGCTAGAGGGAGCAGTGAATAAAGGAAATGCTGAGGTACTACAAACACGACTGTACCGAGGATAAACAGGAGAGCTTCAGGGGCCAGAGGATTATGGCAATAGAGTGGACCCGCAGAGGATTATGGCAATAGAGTGGACCCGCAGAGGATTATGGCAATAGAGTGGACCCGCAGAGGATTATGGCAATAGAGTGGACCCGCAGAGGATTATGGCAATAGAGTGGACCCGCAGAGGATTATGGCAATAGAGTGGACCCGCAGAGGATTATGGCAATAGAGTGGACCCGCAGAGGGTTATGGCAATAGAGTGGACCCGCAGAGGATTATGGCAATAGAGTGGACCCGCACAGATATCATTAGTGTTGTATCTGCCGTTAAGATCGAGGCAGCAATTTAACCCGCATGATTTTTATTTGCACAATTTTGTCATAATACATGGAAGTATCAAATAACCCGACTTAACACTTTTTTCCGGTTGATCTCCCGCGACAATGGCGGTGGGAAAGAAGAGAGTGGATAACCAGGCAGTGTGCCTGTTGCCACACTTAACCCGGTTGTGGAATAATATATATGAACGATCGCATGTATGGACTTATACGTCCGGTGAATCTACCGGTAGGGGAAATATTGTAATCAGGCTCTGATGTTTTTGCTTCTTATTAATATTCCAAAGTCAGGGTATAGGTTCAAGAATGTAACCAAGAAGCAGTTAACCATATGACACAACATAAAGGTCTTACTGCGCCGTTGCTGACGTCACCACCGTCTATGTTGATCCAGGCGCCATGCAACACACCGTATCCTGGATCAATCATCAGCAGAGTATACTGGACACCTGCTTGGCTCGACCACGTGACATCCGGCATGTTCTGTGTCTCCCATGCTGGATAGCTTTGTCCTGACAGCGGGTAAGGTTGTCTGGTGGCCGCGTTGCTAACGGTGTAATCGTGTTCACAAGCCCGGTATTCACCTACACATACACAATAAGCTACATATATTATACACTGATGCGCGATATTATTGATGCGTAATGTTTTGACCTGTATACAACAAAAAACCACATTGGCTTTGGCATTATTTTTGAAAGAACATCAGTTCGTTGACATTACGTATGGTAAGCACTAAAGTAAACAAGAACACAGCAAAGACAACTGTGCCCTGGTAACCTGCAGAAGAGGTGAAGGTGACATCGACGATCTGGGAGAGCGCATCCAGAGCTCCCGATGGTTCCGGGAACAGTAAGTCCACGAGGCTGTATCCGGCGGGATCTGGTGTAAAAGAAACGGCGCATTCTAGCGGAGGGGTCGTAGCTAGCTGGCATTTAGGTACGAATCCAGACCCAAACCAAAAGCGGGACTGATCTTCTGAAGCTGCTCTTATGGCGTCAAAGCACGCAGTCTTCTCAGCATTAGTGGTAGGATTTAGACATTCGTCCTGCGCAGCGGTCACTGAAACATGCACGAGTAGCAATGTTGTAAAGTATTATTCTAACATTTAGGCGGCTGCACACAACATTCTCCTCAAGCACAACATGTGATGGAGAATCCATTCGTTTCCGGATACCATAATTGTGAGTTCGTTTCATTTTTATTTTCCCCCACTTTTCAAGTGTTTTAATTCATTCTCTAAATTATACCAGTGTTTCAATGCCAAAAACCCGTTCCAAAAAAATAGGAATAATAGTATGAAACATTAGTCTGCGTCCCAGACTCCAGGGATTCCGCTACGCTTCTCGCCATAGAGTCTACGACAAGACAAGGTCTGAAACTGGCGCGTACGAATATTCATTAGACACGTTCGTTAATCTTCGTTACAGCCACTGCTTGACCAATCAACGAAAAGGTTGTGTGCCGGATTGACCTAAGTTGCGCGCGTCTGGCTCATGAAACTGGCTTGTGATACGCACCCTCGGTTCTATGTGACGTCTTGTACATTGTTGTGGTCTGCGTCTAATGAGTGAATGTCTTCTGGAATTAGGAGGCGTCTCACAAGTTCAAATTGGCACCTCAACAAGCGCTAATTGCATGATATGATGTTTAGCAATACAGTCAGTTAAAGAGACCAGCTGTATGTCTGCTTCTGTCGCGGACTGTGTGATTAAGCGTGAAACAACAAATCGGGGTGTTGCAGAATGCGTGACCGCCTCATAAAAATCACTCCTCCGGTTGGACAAGTTGACTTGGCAAGTCACTTGTCCAACATGACAAATCACTTGTCCAGGCCAAGCAGACAACCCATTCCAAGCATTGTATCGAGAGCAGTAGCTAACAACATATAGCAAAATGTTTCCCCGCCCCAGCAGGCACATTCACAAAACAGTCACGACCCATCAAGCAGCTGAGCGCACAAGTCGTTCAATAGCACGCCATGCGACTGTTGTGCTTAATCGAGGGCTCCCGTTGGAGTCATCTCCATGGTTATGCAACAGCAAATACTTCAGTTCATGAGGTCTTGATAGCCTAGAGCCTTGGTGCGACTATTGAATATCACTAACATGTAAACAGGGTCCGCAGCCAAGGGGCTAGGGCGCCTAGACAAATGGAAACTGTAAGTAATTAAAATCGCGAGTTGGTTACGGGAGAAGCGACCAAGTTACGAGGAGAGCACGACGAAGTCAAGGCGAAGTTAGAGGTGCGGCTGAGCGTGAGATCAAACGCGAGGCCGCGAAATCGAGAGAATATAGAATTGTTTTGCAGAAGCAACAAGAAACGCACGAGGCCAGTATACGTGCATTGCTTTAGGAGTTGACAGTAGAGCGCGAGGAAGCCGAAATATCAATTCTTTGAGACATCCAACCCAAGTATAAATGCGTTCGTTAACGTGACGGCGTGGGATAGCAGCAATCAGTTACTATACATCACCGTAACGACCAGTTAACCCATCAGGGATTTGGTGCGGAGGTAATAGCGCCTACGAGTAGCTACCAGTATTGCTGTGTGTAAGTGATAGTCAGACTGAGGCTCTTAGTTTCTTTACTTTATGAATACGGGGTCGCTTAGCTGCTTAGTCAGCAATGACAGCCAACTCTGTGTTCAATGTTAGTATCAGCCCTTGCTATAACGAAATAGTTACAACTTATAACACATGACAATACCTTACCCTCTTGTGGGTGAGTGTTTGTATATTGAGCTCTATACCTCGTTCAAACCAGCTAGATCTAGAAGATCCCACGCATATAACAGCTCCGTAAGTGCCGCGTCTCTGAAACAACGCACACCTGCGGCTACACAAATATTTCATTATAATTTAACATCTTTTTCCCCAAGTAAATCTTCCTATCACATAACATTGACCAACCAAGCTAGATGTCCTATGTCTAATCCATATTGCTCCAGCCTATATCAAACCATGTAAGTTTGCCTCATAAATCATGTCCGTTGTGTAAAATGTTTCTAAAGGTATATAGTTTTTTATGCTTTTGTTCTTCATTATTATATCATACTAATTATTTCACCAGTGTAACACACATCCCTAATCCCTACTTTTTTGCAAGTGTATTTCGTTTTGGTTTTTCACCTCTATTAAAATTTCTGCTGTAAAAGTTTTATATCCTTTCCGACAATATTCTCTCGTCAAACTTGTCTGCGTATATAAGTTGTATACGTCCTGGAATGCTCAACCAGGCACATGGACAGATCCTGCATGTGAATGCAACAAGACCGCGTCCTCACAAATAGCATTTCTATGTCAAGACTTGATAAATTTCAGCTCAGATATTTTGTTTCGTTGATTATTTTCTTTACCTTTTGCCCAGGATTTTTATGTATCTATGTCCAACAATAATTCAAGGTTAAATGTTGGTAAAAAAATATTTTCAAACGTATACTGGCATGTCCTCATGCCTTCTGTAGCTTCTGTCCCCACTAATAGTAAATTGAACCACAATAGGGAGTTATTTGAGGTTTGAAATTAATAATATTCTAAAAGGTAAATAGTTACATAATAGTGATAATGCAAATCTATATTGGTTAATTTACTATAATGTCGTTTAATATAATAATTTCAATAATTCCCTATCAATACAATATTAATAAATATACCATTAAATGTGTAAATATTAAATGGGTAAAAGCGTATAACTATATATATATATATATATATAGATATATATATATAGATATATATATATATAGAGATATATATATAGATATATATATATATATATATATATATATATAGATATATATATATATATATATATATATATATATATATATATATATATATATATATATGCATATATATATATACATGAATATATATATATATATATATATATATATATATATATATATATATATATATATATATATATATATATATATATATATATATAGATATATATATATATATATATATATATATATATATATATATATATATATATATATATATATATATATATATATATATGGTTACATATTCATATTCATAACTGGATTAAATCATAGATAGATAAGTTACCATAGTGGTCGACTTTTACATATAATATATTCGAAAGTCTCTGTACACCATGTAATGTAAATGTCATGTAAAAATCGACCGCGCTTGGTTGGCATAGTGTTCAGTTCGACATAGATAATATTTTAATTCTACATAATTCCATTTAAAATCATCCGTTCTCACCAAGTGTCCGCATAATAAGATTACGATCAGTTTGTAATGTGCGTCACATAGATATGTGTTTCGCAACGTGTACCCTCCCGGTTATAATGTTGCCGCTCAATGAAGATAATGGAAAGCTGTAGGATGACAAGCGATTTCACTCTCATCAATCTAAGCGCAGATTATGTAACACATAACTTGACCAAACGCTAGTTATCACAGTATGCTTGGTCCTGGACTCACCCGCTGCTAGCAGTACCAGAATAATGCCTGACTTCATGCCTGTCGGAGTTAGATGTTCCCCGTTCTTATACTTGAGAGGGCGATTTCAAGAGTGGCGTCGCTAATGTGCCTCTGCCAGGTAGAGCAGGGAAAACTTCAGCTGGTGTTCATTCGTGCGTCGCCTTACTCAATCGGTCAAGATCTAGTCCTACCTATTAAAGCGACACCTGCAGGCGATTTAAAAGGACCCATTAGTAACCTGGCGGAGAGTCAGCAAAGATTGTTGATTGACTCGCACAGGGACGCCCTCATATATAATTTGCACTCAGGAGCTAGGATATACCATCGCCGCCATAGTGATACTTGGTGGAAATGGTCGACGGAACCAAACATACTGGCCTTCCACCGGGTTGCAATTCGTTTTGAAGTGCTTATCAGATTGAGCGTTCTCCATGAGATGTCACACTCTCTATAGGTAATGGTCTCATTGGACTGGTGTCTCTATTCCCTGTAATCCAGAATGGAAGCGAGAGCGTGAGAAGTAGGCGTAACGATGGCGTGTAATGCCAATATAATGGGCTCATTCACACCAGCGCGCATTGATCTGTCTGCGGCTTGACAAGCGAATCCCTTGAGTGATTGTGATGTATACCTCACAGCCTCAGTTATAAACATGAATACGGTCATGACCCTACGGTAACCCAAACATAATAGAATCCTAACCCAAAGTCATTCTACAACGGAATTTAATGTATTATGTGTGACCAAGAAGCCTTAAGCTTGGCGATAGAACCTTGGCCCTATAAATAATACGTTTAACTTGAAACAGCCATTTACTTTCATCCCACAGCCTTAAACCAACACTCCCTCCCATTCTCCAAGTCACTGAATTCTATCGTTCTCATTGTTTTCTTCGTGGCTTGTAGGGGTCATGCCAATTATTGTTGGGCGCATCTATTAAGTAAAGTCAAGCCCCCTGCGTCATGCTTCTTCGGGTGGACCCTGTTGAGCAGGAACGAATCGATGGTTAGAATTGTATATGCAGCATTAACAAAGTCTATACCCTACCATATTGACGATGCGAAAACCACCACCGCCCTTCACATGTAACGATCAGCACAGAAACTAATGAACTATTGATGTAAGTCATTACGATTATAGACAGAACATCAGATAAGTGAAGGCGAGTAATGTGTTTGAAGTTGTTGAGGCAGAGAGTAGATACAGGTAGGTTGTATACAAGGTAGTGTGTAGATAGAGATAGGTTGTGTTTAAGGTAGTGGGTAGATGTTGGTAGGATGTGTACAAGGTAGAGTGTAGATGCAGGCTGGTTGTATACAAGGTAGTGTGTAGATGAAGGTAGGTTGTGTACAAGGTAGTGTGTAGATGTAGATAGGTTGTGTACAAGGTAGTGTGTAGATGTAGATAGGTTGTGTACAAGGTAGTGTGTAGATGTAGATAGGTTGTGAACAAGGTAGTGTGTAGATGTAGATAGGTTGTGTACAAGTTAGTGTGTAGATGTAGATAGGTTGTGTAGTTAAGTTGCAGACTAGGTAGTGTGTGGATGCAGCTAGGTTGTTTACACGGTAGTGTGTAGATGAGGGTAGGCTGTGTACAAGGCAGTGTGTAGATGTAGCGTACATGTTAGTGTGTAGATGAGGGTTGGTTGCGTACATGGCAGCGTGTAGATGAAGGTTAGTTGCGTACAAGGTAGTGTGTAGATAAAGGTTGGTTGCGTACAAGGTAGAGTGTACATGTAGCAAGGTTGTGTACAAGGCAGTTTATAGATGTAGGTTAGTTGCGTACAAGGTAGTGTGTAGATGAAGGTTGGTTGCGTACAAGGTAGAGTGTAGATATAGGCTGGTTGTATACAAGGTAGTGTGTAGATGAAGGTAGGTTGTGTACATGGTAGTGTGACAGTAAGGCATTTGTGAGTGTTATACGAAAAACCACGATGTGAAGTTGTCAGTCGAAGATGTCTTCCGGTATGTAATAGCCTAGCCGATAAAACGCAGAGGCAGTGATGAGGGTGTAAATGTTGGCGCTATACCCTCCAACTTAGCGCCGCTTGATAAAACGATAACAAAGACATCGTATCATAGGTTCCATTTTGGGCCATGAGACTGACTTCAATTGTCCATTATAAGAAGGTGTGAATATGATTCAACAAGCTATTTAAAGAATCGGTAAACTGACCAATCACCCAATAAGGTGTTATAATGTGTGTTAACGGCTGAGGATATCGCACCCTATGGGATGATTGATTACATAAGCCTTGGGTTGACTTTACGGCAGCCGTCTTATAAACACCACTGAATAAACTAAATTACGTTGAGTTGGCTTCCATCGTCCCAGTATCTGACCCCTTGAACGCTTCTTAAGTGAAGGGGCACACACGACTTTCATTGTCGCCTAGCATTGGCTCAGTCACCCAATGGTTATTGTTTTACCATCTCTTTGGAGAATTGTGATCTATCATGCAATACATTTATTTGGGACATAAGTTTATTCAATTAAAAAATCGTTCATATATGAACTTATTGTTATTAAAGTCGCAAAATGGTGTTGAGGACGCAAACCGAATTCCAAATAGACAACTGGTTATATAACCATTTCGCATGCTGTAAACCATGTGTGTTATTTCTTCTAGATAAGATTTGTTTGGCATCCCCTCTCATAATCAAAGGAGCCGGCTCCTGTGGCGTGGTGGTATGCTGCGTCGCCTTTCAACTCACAGGTTGTGGGTTCAATACCGAAGAGGGAAAACCTGACCTATTTCACCGTGACTCGGCTGATGACGTTAAATGGCGGTCCCATCTCTGAAAGTGGATGCTCAATAGTACCGTGCTGGACCTTCGTCCCAGCAGCGTTGGTTTCGCAGCCCGGTCTGGGCGTTAAACCCCAAAATTACCAATTACTTATTACTTTTAATCAAACGTTGGACTTAAGATGCTCCAAGACGCTAGATATTATGGAACTCGATTAATTCCGATAACTAAGAGTTATTCTCGGGAATTGACGTCCTACGACAACGGGTTCCAACGCAATACAAAAATCCACAATTCAAATCAGACACATTGCACATGTAAAGCACGGAGAGTCTTTGGTTTCATCATGTTTTGATGGTAATTGACATTTTGCACCCGTACCCATTAGCGATATTTTCAAATGTCTTGGGCTATATATAGCGCCATGTTTATCTTATCTGCGAGACCGGTAGCTGTGCGCACGCGCAGTCAAGTAAAACTTCGAATGGCATGGTGGGCGATCATTCGGCGTCCGGTGTCACAGCCTTGTGGGCGGCAGCCACCCTGCAGCTCGCCGTAGAATAGAGCCTTGGATATTCTGTTGCCCTCCATAAACACCACATAACCTAATCAGCGGAACCAAAGTCATATCGTCATGACAAATGAAGCTTTCAGTCTACACAGCTTGCTGACTACAATTCAGAATGTAAGTTATTTTGAGACCTCATGACGGATCATGACACATTATGATTACCATATCACGTGTTTAAACGTTATGACCTATCTTACTTAATCTCACAATTCGTTGACCATGTAACATCATAATGAGATTGAGCGGCCATTTGCTCTCACAAATTAAGCGTTGATTCTCACCAGGTGACAACCAGTGACCGGAAGATTCAATTGAAGAACCTCAAGTAGTCTTATGCATGAGTACGTGTTGATCAATCCATGATTTGTCAAATGCACAACATTTAATGCTATCATGAATATTAATTGTGGATCGTGAATAGATGAATTGAGTGAAGCCATTGAGGTTGTGATGCATAACCATTTATGTGCGATGGTAACATTTTCCTTTTTATAACAACCAGTTCAGGATTTACATAACTTCATTTATGTGTTGGTCAGCCAGACCATAGACATGTCCTTTTTGACAATCAAAACCATGCCTGTAAAATCAATAAAAGTCACGAATTTGTGTTGAGGCATACAGTGACGGGGAATCACGCTCTCTCTGTGATACAATACTGGAACAGTTCATTATCCTAGTACGACGTAAAACCGACTTTAACTGTCTTGAAGAAGCATTACTTCATACCGATAATCCCGTCTGCGTCTGACTGCAGCAATACAAACAAAGAAATCCACGTGCACTAACGGTAGAAGATTGCTCAGTCTATCAAATATCCGTGTTGTACAATTATGCTCGAGTGTGTGCAAGTACCAAATCATAATATTCACCATTACATAAAAATTGCACCAAAGATGCATTTCTTAACCAATCATGATAGGGTATCATCTCTTATATCGATATCTTAAAAAAACGTTGGGTCGAGACAGGCACGTAGAAGATGCGTTCGTCATGAGACCCGTGAACTGGTCTTTGATTGCTACGGTGTGTAACTGAAGGAACTTGATGCCTCTCATCTACCCATGCTTGTGTTGAGCTTGAAGGTGAACAGTCACACCCAACCCTGGTAATGGAATCCCGCTGTTTATAATTCTGATGTTGGTGCCGCGGGAAAGCATTGACCTTTCCCTCTAATTAAATAACAGTTATTCTATATCTTTACCAAGAATAATCTTTGGGAATCTGTCATTCTGCATATGAACGTTAAATCCTGTGTTTTTTGAGACCCCAAATGTTTTTATATTTTCAACTTAACCCGTAGTTTGTTGTATTATTTATCGGGTTAGGGTATTTCCCAGGTGATTGTTCTAGGAAATCCCGACTTTGTGTGTGGATTGATTGACGACTGTTCACGCTAGATTGTTCTGATTATCGCGACCACCTTCCAAGTTATGGCGACAAATCATGTGCTTCTCAGTTTTTATACACTTCGAGTCGATCCACCCACCTGTTGAAAGTGGCAGGACATCCCCACTACACGGCTAAATATTGTTTGGCACCTTTACGCCTTCTTTCTTGAATGCATTTTTGATCGAATACACTGCTTTATATGTGACCCTCGTCGTACCCGCCAACGCAATCTGACTATGGCTGATATGGCGGGAGTACATTCTGGGTCTCCACATTGAAAGCTTGCTTAAGCTCGTGTGCCATTTCGACAAAGAAGATTGATTTATGCGCAATCACCCTGCACAGTTCGCTCAAAATATACGTGGTAAGAGGTTTTTTTTAAGGTCCTAAAAGCTATCAGACAGATGGCGACGATATGTCCAACTTGTAACGCATTGTAGTCAAAAGTCATAAACCAGGCATGTTTTATTGCAATATCATGAGTGCATCTCAGCTGCCTTTAATTATTCACTGCAACTCGGGGAGTCATATTAAGGGTAAATATCAAACTCTTTGCGCATTAATTATCGCAACAGCAGCAAGATAATATATATGGTCTCGTAAGGGCATAAATGCATTTGGAGTCCTGTGGAAAACGAAGTCTCATTTGCATTCTCACTTACAAGCATATATATATATATATATATATATATATATATATATATATATATATATATATATATATATATATATATATATATATATATATATATATATATATATATATATATATATATGTATATATATATATATGCATATATACATAAATATACATATGTATATATATATGTATATATACACATACATATATATGATTATGTATACATAAATATCTATATAAATCCATCGATATATGTATATATCAATATATATACATAAATATATGCAAACATCTATGTATACAGTAACATATATATATAATATATATATAAATATATATATATAGATATATATATATATATATATATATATATATATATATATATATATATATATATATATATATACATACTATGTATGCATATATGTATATATATATATATATATATGTAAAAATATATATATTTATATATCAATATGTAAAAAGTGCATATGCATATATATATATATATATATATATATATATATATATATATATATATATATATATATATATATATATATATCTATCTATATATATATATATATATATATATATATATATATATCTATATATACATATATATATATATATATATATATCATCCATAAATGGTCGGAAAACCATGTGCAAGAATTTATATATATTATATATATATTTCAATCGATCTGTACATACAGATGTGTCAGTCTTTCCCCAAACACGCTGGCAAATGATTAAACTTGTGAACTATATGCCAGCCAGAGAATATGGCGTTGACGAATCACAACCAAGTTGCTATGGTTTACCAGATAGGACGAGACCAAAGATGACGGACGATTGTTCTTGATAGAACTGATGGATTGGCTATCCGTGTTGTTAGTGTTACAAGCTTGCTAATCAATCGGTCTGTTGTCTGAGCTACCATGCAGAAGAATGTATTTTTGCCGTATGTGGATTACTAAGTGAGAAGGTAGCAATGAGTGAGTCTCTTATTGACCATTCGCAAAAGCACAACTAAGTCACTACGTCCAAACTACCCAATAGAAATTCACCAGTTGAGTGTGTACGTAATTGTTTCGAAAGTTCTAAAGCGAGGCCGAAGATTTACCATGACTGCTTATATCGTTTTTGATTATGATTACTATCTCAACCATGTTAATAGTCACCTGAGGGATAAAGGCTTTTGGAACCCAGCAACCTGATCAATGTCACTTTTCCATTACCAAAGAAGGAGATGATTTTATATTTGAAAGACCTAATGTAACGTTAGCAGGAATACTTTCAATCATTGCCAATTTATAAGCTTCCATAGAGCGCATCTAACTCCTTGTAATGAAATCATCCATGCGCAAACAATGGCTACATGTGCAAGATTCTTGGCATGGTACATAAGTAACTGAACAAAGGGTAAGAGAAGAATTATTTGCTTGGCGCACGCCTGCTGTCACAATCTTATCAGTTGAAGTACGAGCGAGGCCCGTATCAGTGCTCATATTCATCATAAACGGATGTGAGGGATGGTTGTTCTATTGATGGTTACTACCAATCAGTAGTCAACCATCGAAATCTCCCATCATCATCATCATCATCATCCTCATCCTCCTCCTCCTCCTCCTCCTACTCCTCCTCATCATCATCATCTAATCACACGTGATTATCAGGATCATTATTACCAAGTATCATTAAGCATTAATATGTCAACATTATCACCATCGTCATCACAACAATCTTCAGCATTATCGTGGCCATAATCATCATCATCATAATACTTCATGAGCTCTCATCATAATCATCATCGTCATCTCATCCTGATCACCATCATCAGCATCATCATCATCATCATCATCATCATCATCATCATCATCATCATCATCTCTGCCCATCTTAACCCAACATCATCATGCATCTGCATTTCCTTATATCTGTATCGTCCACCCAAGAGACTAATCTCTATTACGTATACATGCGCCCGATAGATCAGAATAATCTCACTGGGTTCTGAATGAGTCTTACTCTGGTGCTTGGTGAAAAAATATATGGAGACAATCAGGAAATAATATCGCATTTGATTAACATCGGGTGAATATGTAGAATAGCTGATATATATACTCGCTGTCAAGACCAAGAGTGTCCCTTTACTTGTCTTAAGGATGATGACTATATATGTAACGGCAAGGTATTATAACAGTAGGGGTGCTTGCCAAGCGTCGTGAGAATATATCCATAATCTAGATTGTAAACCTCCGCTACAAAGTGCGTGATTTATTGTATGTTTGACGGTACTCGTCATTGCATATTTTCAACTCGGTCAAAAAACACGAATCCTCTATGCTGCGGACCATACATCTGAACAGTAAATAAAGCCAAAAAAGATTTGTCAGTTTCACACCTCCATCTATGCATAATCAGTTTAGCGACAAATCATCCGTTTCATATCTCACCACATAACTCAGCAGACGAATTTCCCCTTCGCATCCCTTCACATCGTTTTGGGTAAACAGAGCCACCATCCCTCACATCCTTTCATGATGACCATGGACGCTGATATAGATCTGGCTCGCACTTAACCCGACGGTATAGCGACTGTTTACATATGGAACCATCAGATGTTTACTACAGCCTGTGTCAATAAACAACCATTAAACTTCCTCAAAGACGTCTATTCGCTGTCGAGAAAAGCTAGTTATCTGGTTATGGCTAAGTTTGATTTAGTGAGACCATTGCCGTAAATAAGATGATAAGGGAAGTAACGAGCGGCACTCTTTGTGTCAACAAACATTCATTAAACTTCCTCAAGGTCGTCTATTCGCTGACAAGAAAAGCTAGTTATCTGGTTATGACAAAGTTTGATTTAGTGAGACCATAGCGATAAAGAAGATGAAATGGGAAGTAACGAGCGGCACTCTTTGTGTACATTACCTCTAATGGTCACTGAAAGACGCATCGCATCTGCAGTGGTTATACAAATGTATTATTCTGTTTCTGCCTGGTTGATATGGTCAAACGTAGCCCTGGTGATATCCACCCAACTATAGCTTACTTGACCGCTGGTTTGACGCATGAACAATTTACGTAGTTGGTCAGGTTGTTTACTACGCCCCTTAATTTTAATTACTATATAACAAATGGTTTCAGCTGGGCATGGCTCCTCAGTACCGGTCTCTTCTGGACAAGGGTCGACTGAAACAAAAATTTCTTCTTGTCAACTGCAGTTCGGTATCTGGCACAATTCGGTAGGATTCAAGCTCGTTCAAAGCGTTTACAAAAACTACAACCATTTCATTCTTGTGTGATGTCACAAATTAATATTCGACTGCAGTCCTTGTACCACTCTGTTGTCACCTTTTATCTGACACAAAAGGTAACTGACCTGCCCTTTTTCTGCTTAAGGCGCACGGTTGACAGATCCAACCGTTGAATCGAATGAATTGTACTCTTATCGAGTAACTAATATAAAATTAAATATTTCCTCTTTGTAAGATGAAATACAAACAGGAGATGTCGCAAATGAGGATGATGATAGCTGCTTTCATGTGCTCATTCAGCCTGCAGCCTGAAATAACACAGAAACATAAAGTGTAATGAAGAACATTGTCAGTAAAAACATTAATTCCCACTGAAAACAACATGAAGCCCTTAATAGAACATTGGATGATATATTGCATTACCATTAACTTATTTTATTTAATCAGCGTTTTGCTGCTCGAATGCGATACGTTAAGTAATTGCTTTTCCTAACCACCAGTCCATGGAAAGATGATGCGTATATATATCAAAAGCTATACCTCTTGTGGCGGGACCGTTTGCGGTGTTTGATCATGAAAATGTTGATTACAGCACGTGTACTTAATCCACGAAGACAGTTGATCTGTGTTCAATCACCCTCTACAGTGTGCTCAACGTTCTATATGACAAACGTTCTTGCCATGATGAAACCAGTATATATATATATATATATATATATATATATATATATATATATATATATATATATATATATATATATATATATATATATATATATATATATATATATATATATATATATATATATATATATATATATATATATATATATATATATAAGCGCATTGTTTGTCATAGCCAATTTGAGTGAGCTCTCTTAGTGTAGCTAAAAGCATTTTCATCTAGCTGCCACATAGCCGTCATCATAAGGGGAGGGGTCCACCTGGCATGTTGTCAATTGCCGTTAGTATTGTTTTGCTTAGAACTGCCGCTCGGCCTTTGCATGGATACTTTGTGTAGCTGTAATAGCGTTCAAAGAGTCAAGAACAATTGAAGGCGTCTCAAATACTCGAGTGATACTCTGCGAATGACACGAATTCTCACTCTGTTTGGTCTTTTCTGACCAAAATGTCCAGCAAACGTGAAACAAAATATGTTAAACTCTCCGAAGTTTTAACGGTCTAACAGATGGGGCCTTCACTCACTTGCAACTCACTTAGTCGCAATCGTCAGTCGGGAGTGCTAGTATTGTCCATCAAGGGACTACAAACTTCTTTATGTTTTTTTCCATTTGTAACGCGTAAATTATTTTTGATTTTCTGTGATGTTTTGAAATGTTTGTTGGGTTTCTTTAATATTACTACGCAGACGATGTTTGAAAGCTAAGAGGTGTACAAAATTTCCGGTTGTACCCGATTTTTGCCTGTTATAGCATTCTAGACTGTTCGACATATATTTGATTTTATACTATGTCGCTTCCAAATTGTATGACTTTTATGGTCGCACCGACAAAATTATGCGTGTAGAGTTAGCATGTTGAATTGTACTCGTTCTTTTCCCAAAGCTCACTCCAATATTTATTCAAGGAATCACTAATGGATTTCATGTTTACATGCTTACTCTCTTAGTCATTGTTGTTGCCACGTATCGCTCACGACTGATTAAAAGAGCTCAAAAAGAAAGGTATTTAATTTCTCTATATACAAAACAAAATGAAAAAAGACAAGTTATCATATTGAGGTACAAGTTATGAGAGAAAAGAGACTGTACAGTATTTAAAGACTTTCTTGCCACCGCCCCACAGAATGTAAATTAAATCAAATAGCACTAAAGCATATATACGTGCACAAGTTGAAAAATGTGTATTGATATATTGCTGTGGAAAAGAATGTTATACATAAATCAAACCTGACAGTAATAAATGCGATATTAAGTCAAGCACATGTACCACTTGAGAAACAAAATATAGTGATCAAACATTAAAATCAAACGACCAACTCAACTGTTGTCTAACATGCAATTTCTCAGTCTGAACCGCAAAGACATCTCACCGCTCTGACACTTGTATATGCTATGCCACTGATACCAAGGGAATACATTTGACCAGGTAATGGTGTATAATCAGTGCAGTCAACAGCTTTGCTTAGATATCAAATTAAGGAATTTCATTGTGTTCAATGAATTGCATATCAATCTAGCATGGGCATGATGCAGTGCTCCGTAAAGTGACCTGTACAAAACCATTTTGGTGTTGATTCACTGAATTATGTTTGTATAGGAGTCTGTGTCTTATACTTAATTTTCTTGTTTATGCGCGCTCCTTCGTTATAGTTTTTCTTTGTTGCTTGCAGTTGCTTGAGTGGGGATTAACCAGAGAAATAACACGAGTCCAGGAGTCGAGTTGCTTATTGGGTTTACTTAGGTTTCAACAATGAAGCTTCCTGGAAATAACGGTCTGAATCTCGTCCCTGACTAGACGATTATCTCTTAAATCATATGCGCTGTCTGGTTATTTAGTGCTCCGAGAGTTCGATTCCCCAGAGCATTTAGACCAACCCACGCAATTGGCGGGCCATATTGTACTGATAATTAATGGGGGAGGCAGGGGGAACTTTAGATATAATATGCTGCATTTTGGCGGTCGATTAACGCTTATGTATCAATAAACCTTCCAAGTTTGGATGGATACCAAAACCAAACCAGAAAGATGGTTGGTTAATTAAGGCCTATATAATCTTTGGAATATATCTGATTTTGCCTTCTTTCTGTGATGTTAGTATCGAAAGTTTAATAAAATATTGCTCGATAAAATTATGGTATTCTAAGCAACCGTGAATAGAAGTGCTTCCCAACCGTTTGTGGGTTTTTCGCTGACTTGGTAAATATAGCAGATGTACAATAAAGGATTTGGCGATGTCTGTAGATTGTTTTTACTACGCCTACCAAATGGAAATATGCATCGATGAATACGCAGGACAGTTCGGTCAGATGATACTTTCACTTGCCAAGAAAGTAAGGTTTGACAGCCCTATAAAAGAACCTCTAATCATACACCGCGCAACGGCATTTTAGATGAATGGATTCCATGAAAACATTTGGTTAACGAACGGACTGATTACTTCAGTTTTGCCATCCCCATGGCTACAAGTGAATACAAGATGCTTTACTATTCCACTTCTACAATATTGGTGGTCTTGCTCACATGCTGACTATTTCAGCTGAGGGAAAGAATAATTCACCACAAATTCACCATGCGGTTGTTTTATCAGGATTGTTAGCTGTTTTGCTTGGAATGTAATTTAGTTTAGATGATATACCTCTCCGACGTATAGGCAGTCTGGTAACCATGGAAATATGTAACTGGATTGTGCCTGGTAACCATGGAAATATGTAACTGGATTGTGCCTTCGTTTTTATCATCATGAATGTGTCTACTATCCTTATATTGCAGACAAAGATATGGGGCACGAAAACAATTGGGATTCACGCAATGTAACAAGGCTTTACTATATCAATGGTGCAACAGTATGATATAACAGGAAGAATTCATTATTTGCGCACAATGCTGGTTTACTGGAAAACCACATGTTATGAAGTCAACTAAAACTCTCTTTCATTAGATTAGAAGATAAGGCAGCATAAGAAAATACCTGAACCAATCCACAAATGAAATTCTAGTCCACGCATTTATATCATTACTGCAATTCGCTGCTGTATGGAGCCCATTCGTACCTTATCGCAAAACTGCAACACGCACAAAATGCTGCCGCCCGCCTTGTTGCAAAAAAAGCACGGGGACAACATTTAACACATCGTGCGTACCCTTCATTGGCATCCTGTAGATAAAAATGCATTATATATAAAATTCACCTTTACGGCGCCAAGCTACTTACAGGAACTTACTGCTGAATACCAACCTGCAAGAAATCTCCAAATATGTCTTCATGCGGTGCGTTTAGTAATGCCGCACCAAGTTTATGGAACACACTTTCTATCGTCCTTCGTCGGTCGAATACGCTTAATGTATTTAAATCCAAACTCAAGTTATATCAATGTATTCAGCAAGCTTTCTTAGGTTGTTAGGGGGAAATTTCATCAATACATTGTTGTGAGTGTCGCTGTGCATGATTGACTACTGAATATAAGAATATCATTGCTTGATACAGTAACATTCAGTTGCATATCAGTGGCTTAGATTTTGTCGCTGCTTTCACATTTAATAGGTTTTGATGTAACGCATGTTTGCTTGCCATCAACATCTTTGCGACCATGATATAATAACAGCTACCATAGCCAGATGAGCTATATTTGAGATATTCTTTTTGAGAAAGCATCCTTTGTTTTGCAGCAGTTCGCAGCCAAGAGATTGACTTACAAACCATCTAAGTATCATTTTATGCAACTGAATCAATCAAGGCTGGGAGAGAGATATATATAGAGAGAGAGAGAGAGAGAGAGAGAGAGAGAGAGAGAGAGTGAGAGAGAGAGAGAGAGAGAGAGAGAGAGAGAGAGAGAGAGAGAGAGAGAGAGACAGAGAGAGAGAGAGAGAGAGAGAGAGAGAGAGAGAGAGAGAGAGTGAGAGAGAGAGATCTTCTTTCTCGAGAGAGAGAGTGAGAGAGAGAGAGAGAGAGAGAGAGAGAGAGAGAGAGAGAGAGAGAGAGAGAGAGAGAGAGAAAGAGAGAGAGAGAGAGAGAGAGACGAGAGAGAGAGAGAAGAGAGAGAGAGAGAGAGAGAGAGAGAGAGAGAGAGAGAGAGAGTGAGGTACGGATTCTGTCTCTGGCAATCTTACACTTCCATAATCCATGCCCAAAAGTAAACCCGCATAACGATCTATTTCGATAGATAAGGACGCACAAAGATGATATTTTATTATGACTATTCGTCTGAGTTGCAGTTGTTTACTGCACCTGGTCATTAAGATGACTGAACGATATACTTAGTACGGAAGGTGCAAGGGTAATACGAATGTACCCAGCACACTTCCGTGGGTTCTCAAGCAGAAAATTAGATCCATGCAAAGTATATCGCATCTATTTAGCAATGCAGGGCTTACTGTTTAGAGTTATTGGTACTTTATCGTCTTTTATCTCGTAATAAACACGAACGCTGGTCGAGCAATCACAACATACCATGTAGTTTTAAATATGGTTGTACCCAGGCCAAATATATCTGAATGTTTCACTTGAATTCAGATTGAAATGAATAAATATACAAACATTTGCATCATCTAGTTAGCCTGTATTTTGTATACATTCCGCCTGGCCTTCTAAAACTTTGATTCTGTGCAACAGATTCGTACTGTTCCTTTCATTGACAATAACCATAGATTTGACGTACGCTGAATATGCTGTGACCGACAGAGGGCAAGTTCAGCAACAGCAAATGTTTTTCCACGGGGCATCAAGTATAATTTGGTAGTCAATTGTCTACCCGCGTCCTGTTTCTTTGTACAATTGGACGTCCGATATATGACAATGAAAATAAACAAAAGTGTCCTAGTTGACGTCGTTTGCATCAATTGTGATTGATAAAGCGTTTTGATTTGACAGATAGGTCGCGTCATGAATTATGTTATCATAAATTAACTTACCAAAAACATGGTCACTAACTATACAATGGTCAATACACGATATATAATTAAGTGCACAATTAATGTACTTGTTACTTCTCAAACAGCGCGGAATATTCCAAATAACCCTCGAGACATTTTGCTCAATGAACTCATTAAAACAACGAGCATGTGGATTCAATCTCGGGTAAGTCAGTGCATATTTTCACTAAGACGCAACTGCACGAATTAACAACATACTCAGTTTCGTCAACGGTCTCCTGATATCCATTCTTTGCAATATATCAGGACACAATATGCACACAAATAAATAACACGCATCCCAAAGAATAATCGTTCACCGCAATTTGAAATACACGGCTGTAAGCAATATCTAAATGTTTCACATTCCTAGAAAGTGCTTTCGGTATAAATTACTGTTTCACCTTGAGGCAGCCCTGCTAGTATGTCAGATGTTGATTATAACAAATATGAAAAGTCTTCGTGTACACTACTAAAACAGCACAAACATATATTCATATATATTTATAGCATTTAATATATATTCATAATGCCGGAACGGGACATACCATGAAGTTAATGATCCCTCTTGATTCTCATCGAATATCGTTGTTTTGGCTGTGTACGAAGGATTTGGAATGGTTGAATTACACAAATAGTTGTAGATTGCTGATGGAGGTTTGTTAACATATTAATGGCTGTTCAAACGCTGGGCATATATTTGATAGCAGTGCATGACATAAAAAGCAAGTTGATTATATATTCTTTAGGGGTTCGTACTGCATGACCAGCGACTCAGATGTATAGGTTGGTAGTGGTCTAAACACGTGAGCAACCTGTCTCCCGATTAATGCTTTGTTTTATGTTTATATTTATCCTCTGCTGCCTTGTTGCCTTTCCATGAAAGCGATGTCCTGTTTTCAAGATAATGTTCAAAGATCGTGCAGGGAAATTGCATTCAAGCTGCATATGCTGTGATGATCCAGTTAATCATATGTTTTAACGTATTCTGTCTGACATTACTAACCTGGAACATTAACCAATAATTCGTGTTTCGATGCAAAAGTTTGTTTTAATGGTTAGCGTATAGATATCAAGCGTAATGTAAATGTATATACTCGATGCTTAAAGGGTAATGTGGCATGGGACACAACAATACCATGGATCCCATTAAAATTCGGCGTCCTTGCAGTTGATAACTACACATAAACATTGTCAAAATCATAGATGGCGCCATTCCTGTTTAGGAACTGAGAGTCGCTGTATATTGAGCCATAGTTATATCAATGTATCAAACAAACAGTAGAAGGTTGTAAAGCGGAAATAACACATTTACATGATAGGTGTTACCAATGTTGCTGTGTGGGTACGACCATTGTTGTAGCGGCCGTATCTACTATCATGTTCTCACATGTCAACAACAGAGTTTGTCACTGATTACACATTTTGTTCTAGCTCAACATTTTTATAAACGTGATTGTTGGGTAAACTGTAATTTGCATGCTACAGTTTGCAGCCAATTGGTGAATAAACCGCCATACTATTTTGTAATTGAATGAATCAATGGTCTTGAGTATCCGCGTATCATTTTCATACAATTCATCTCCTGACATACAACACAGGTATCCACAATTACAAAAAACACGCCATTTGTGGTTTCATGAACAACTATTAACAATGCACTGTGAAAAATACGTTAACCTTAGTAAGCTAATAAGTAAACAAATAAAAATGCGAATCGATATCTGGAATGCATATTTCAACCTACTTAAGGGCATTTAGTTACATATCCTATAGTATCAATTAGATTACATATAAGAGTTCACATTCTATAGTATCAATTATTGCATTATAAGATGTCAATATCAAGCACCTGATGCAAACCGAAGTTAATAGCGAATCGTAAGTTGTATGATAAAAACAAGCAATGGTACATCTCTTTAAACATGATCTGGGTGGCGTGTTAATCATTCATAGAAAATCACTAGAAGTTTTTGATTATATATTGTAAGATCAGTACTTGTGTGGAGGTAACGGGTTTATGTTATCTTAGACAAGCGCGCGCAAGAATTTTATGATATATTTGTAGACAGACGCAACGAATTGTGTATAAAATCTTCGTAGACAAGCGTATTTTATCAACACAGACACAGCGAGTTATATCCCCACGAGCAAGCCCTTTAGGATGAGTATTATATCTTCTTAGGCCTATATTTGTGACTGCGTATCAAGTTTCTCGATGACGCACTGAAGCCTTCATAGTGTCCGCACATGTATTGTGCGAAGCAATATTTTGGGACAATTGGATATCAAAATTGCCAAAAAATT
>CM067356.1:25104739-25132239 GCA_034190875.2 Urechis unicinctus
TTGATTGCAAATATAAACTAACAGCATTAGTTTTCAACATTGGCTCTTTGCATTGAGTTTATGCACCGTATGTGTATTAAACTGCAAGATTCTGCAACATTCCACTTATGTGATATCATTGGTCGGGCTCTCATACTCACGGCGACAAGGGTAGTAGTTCAATCGATTATCTGAATCGTGGCATATTTTTTTGAAATTCAACAGCATAGCAACTATAACTATCCGTCTGCTAACCATAACAATATCAAACATCGGGTCAATTATTTTTTTTTATCGCCATCATGAATATGTCTACTATCCTGGTATTGCAGACAATGATATTGGCCGTAGCCGATTTTGTGAATGGGCTTTGATGAACCATTGTTGTGATAGTAAAATGCAACAAATGTGCATATGACTCATCAGAGCGAATGCGCTTTTCCGCAGATTCAGATTATTGTGTGACCTCTTACCTTGCTCATTTCCGTGATTGTGTCATATTTATGCTTGTGCCGCCTCATGATGAGCTTGTTGCCTTGTACCATTTCCTTAAACGCCCAATCATGTTTTTGTGCTGATACTTCATGAGGGGGTCACACAATGCATTGGTATTAGCTCGATCTGAGATCTTTGTTCCCTAATACGCAGTGGCTGGAGTAATAACGTTGACAGAGCTACGCATTTGCTCTCCGTCATAGTTCTATCGTACATGGAACTGCTCGGTGTTCAGAATAAGTTGGTGGTGCGTTTCTTGCTATGATTGTAGAGCCTCCTCTTGTAGCAGCGTATTCCCGTGGTATGATTTTACCAACAACAATTGAATATACATAGTTATTAATGGGATAAACATATTTAGTTTCCCGCGACGCCGCTTTATACCGCCTGATGTTCTCAGACTCAGGATCAGGGAGGTTGTAATAAAGCATAATGCTACCTCAAGGTTCCCAAAATGTACTTTATCTTTTAAATTATATTACGCCGATTCAATATACATTCAATAACAACCTCCATGCTAGTGAAACACATAACCAACAGGATTAGAATCCATCTCACAAAGCCCCAGTTAATACCATGTCTTCAAGCTTTTACCTATGTTATGCCAGTTGATGGCATTCAATATTTATTCATATGTATTGTTGTCAACATCCGAACTACAATGCCCTCGGGTTATTCGTTTGCTATCTGAACCTAGCAACCATATCAGTGTCCCTCATCAGAAAGCGCAGAAGGCGGTGAAATCATCCATGCGCAAACAATAGCAACAATGTGCAAGATATTTCTTTTATTTGTCTTTGCATATCATTCCCCACCAAAATCTATCGCCGCACCACTGGGATTGGCCTCTGGGGTAGACGATGTACGGAATTGTTGAAGCTGGGTTGTTTGGTAGGGTGAGCCTGGACGATGAACAATCATGGTGATTACTATTGGTGATAACGATGCATCGTGATTAGTTCTTAAGTTAAAGTTGATGATGTTATTGATGTTTACGGAGCGCTATAATAATGATGATCGTCATCCTGATAATGTTACAAATTAGTGTTAATACGATGATGCCAGGTTTGGATGATACATGTGTATATTGTTTATGAAGATTGTTAATATAATGATGCTTAATGATGCTAGGTGTTAATGATGCGATAATGATTTGTGGTTAGTGAAGATGATTTCCATTGTATTTGGATGATGGATATTTATTGATCCGGCCAGGATGGGTGATTATGATGACGATAGTGAAGTCATGATAATGATGGTGAAGTGTGATAAACGACGATGATGGGTGACTGTTTAACCAAGTAACCTCTTTCCCTTGTCTTGAAAGCTGATTGTTACTGCCCGATTCGGTGCCTTTCAGCATTTTTCCTATCCCTTGTAAAATACGGCTCTAATGTGTCTTGATAGAGCCATATCTAACCGTTGTACATACAATGATTTGATGGTCATGATTTTGGGAAATTCAATTTTTCTATATCCCAAACAATAATCAAATCAATAAATTAGGGAGCATATGAACAGGGATGCGTAGCAAACGTCACTGAGGTTATAAAGCACAACACAGACCAAACGGTCCACGATATCCGTTTTTGCCACTGACAATCCCCTCCTCCAAATATGCATCACACAATTAATGTCAGCTGGTGATGGCATGTTCTTTATCTCAGGCAACAAGCTTTTAATACACTGTTGATGATCGCCCGAACCTGCACAAAATATTCCAACAATTCGCAGTTTTGTTTACCCTCTCCCTGCGAATTATACATTTTCTATCATTGTGTCATATTTGTGTCATATCTGTTGCAGAATACAATACTACCAATGCTTGAAAACTATAAGATAAGGTGACGTATATGCCTGTATATAAGAATATGTCAAATGAACCTAATACGCGTGTATCAAGTGCGGTCGCAGACTGTAACATTAGACAGTATACCCTGCAGCTATCATTATTGTTGCTTACCCTTAAGTAGACCATACCGATATCTCATAATGGTACAGGGCAAATTAATTGTTTATATATTTCTAAGTAGCTATGATGAATGTTAACTGAGTTTCTCAGCTGAATTATCATCAAACATAAAAGGCTCTGAGATAAATGCAAACGTATTAATCATATTGTGAAGGATCACATGGATGCAATCGGTAGACGATGCATTGGCATAACCACGTCACTAAGAAACGCATGGTGCAAATACTAGTCGGGGCGAGAGAAATATCATGCCTTATCAATGCATGCAAGGGTGTGTACGTGAACCACAAAGTAACATAAATCAAATATATTTGTTATTTCATGAAAGTGTTTGTTGTCCTTCAGTTTTATCAACCTTTCTTTATGTCAAGCAACTCTAAAATATCATACGAACGGCCACATACAATGACGCTCGAATATGATATACACCATAAAATTCGAAGCTTATTCGGTTATGATGTACTGTGCAGACTGTAAATTCGGAAGAGATTCGTTCCAGAATCCCTTCAGTTCGAAGTATTAACAACGACCATGCTATTCTAAAATATGCGAAATAAGCATATCTATGTCATAAATGAAGAAAGGAAATAGACCCTCAAGCACAATTTAACCCTACTTATATTTTATATTTTGTTTAGTTAAGGCACGGGTTTGCCACTAAGTCTACGCTACATCGCAAATGATCAGCCTAGTCAGCAATTTCGATTGACAAATGCTCGGCAGCAATTACCGCTCACATATACACATTTTTGAGCAAGACGATAGCTCATTTGGAAAGAACTCGAGATGACGGTGCAATAAATGGACACACACAACAGACGTTCACATTCATCGACATTACACTGGAGCAACACTCCAATTGCGACCCAAAAGGCTGCAATTTGTCACAAAGAAGGGTAAAATAGCTATATATAAATAAATGAATATATATATATATATATATATATATATATATATATATATATATATATATATATATCTATATATAAAATATATATATATATATACATATGTATATATATATATATATGTATATATATATCAATATATATATATATATATCAATATATTTATATATATATATATCAATATATTTATAAATATATATAGATATATGCATATAAAGATATATATATATATATATGTTCGTATATATATATATATATATATATATACATGTATGCATAGACACATATATATATGTATATATACATATATATTGACAAACAAAATATAAATATATATATATACTTATATATATTAAAATATATGTATTTATATAAATAATTATATAGATATATAGATACCTAAATATATGCATAAATATAAATATATATACATGTATATGCATATATATATCAATTTCCAAATATGTATATATAAATATATATATATAAATATATATATATATATATATATGTATATATATACACATATATATATTTATTTATACATAATTTATACAAATAAAAATAAATATTTAGATGCATATATATATATATATATATATATATATATATATATATATATATATAGATATTTATTCATATTTGCAAATATATAGATATTTATATATGTATATATATACATTTTATTTATATATACACATAGCTTTGAATATATATATGTATATACACATATATAATGTATATATATATATATATATATATATATATATATATGTATATATACACATACATATATATATGCATATATATACACATATATATATATATATATATATATATATATATATATATATATATATATATATATATATATATATATATATATATATATATATATATATATATATACATATATATATATAATTTTATTGGCCGCACCTGAAGCATTTGATCGTGTGAATTATGTGAAATTGTTTGCGCTTGTTTGCAGATATAAAGGACTCTGCCCAACTAGTGTAAATTACTTATTATTATGTACACACGTCACAACCTGAAGGTCCGATGTAATGCTAAACGTTCTGATACTTTTATTTGCACGAATGGCGTTAAGCAAGTCGCAGTGCTTTCGCTATTATATTTTGTGAATATATTGATGTACTACTAAGGCGCCTTCGAGAAGCTAATGTTGGAGGTAACATGGACCATCAATACATGGGTGCTTCGAATTATGCTGATGATGTGTCACTCATTGCAACTTCAGTCACAGCGGCTACGAAAATGCTTAGAATATGCGAGAAATATTCGAAGGAATAGTATGTGCAGTTCAATTCTGCAAAAAAGCGGTTGCTTGCGTTCGATGCTTTCGACAGCTCAGTTTATTTAACACCATATGATGAATTTATTGCGCAAGAGAAACAATCTGTTCACTTGAGAAGTAATATTGGTTATTATGCTAATCTGATGATGTAGAGATTGTATAGCGAAAACGAATATGACTATGTTCTGCTTCGGATACTGCCACTCTGTTATTCGAGACTCATTTTTTGACAAATACTGAAGCAGTTTGTTTGGGTCACCGATGTGGAGTTTAAAACCTAACCAGCTGGTCTCATTATGTAGTGTTTGGAGGAGGTATATTCGAACTATATGGACATTAGAGCTCAGGACACCTTCAAAGTATTTACTATGAATTTGAGAAAAATTGCCCCTTAGAAATTAAATGATGTTCCTGATCAGCCCCAATGTTTTGCTATTCTATGTGAATAGATGTTGTTTTCACAGAACAACATCTGGTGGCAGCAATGTTCGAACAATAATGCGTGCCCTGAACATAATTGTATATTACAGCACCGTGAATGCATTAAAGGCTATAAGGTCACGCCACCATGTACTACTGAACATGAGACTATTGCCATGATCATAAAGGAGCTTATTTCTATAAGGGATTCGTTCTCAGCGTTTACCCAACATGAAGCTGAAGCTATGTTAAATGTAATTTGCATTTTGTAACTGTTTTATTTGTTTCGTGTTTCTGTACATCTGTTGTACGAAATAAAGATTCTTCTTCTTCTTCATCATCATATATATATATATATATATATATATATATATATATATATATATATATATAGAGATATATATATATATATATATATAATATATATATATATATTAACATATATATATATTTATATATACATACATATATATATATATATAAATATATATATATATATATGCATATATATATTTATTTATTTATATGTGTATATATATATATATATGTGTGTGTGTATACATATATATATATGTATATAGATGAGTATATATATATGCATATATATATATATATATATCATCTATATACATATATATATGTATATATATATATATATATAAATAGAGGGATAAATATAAGGATAGAGATGTAGAGAGAGAAGGAAAGATCTGTAAATATAGAGAGATCTTTCTATATATAGAGATAGAGATCTCTCTATCTCTCTATAGAGATCTCTCTCTATCTATATATAGATTATAGATATATCCCTACATATATATCTACTATATATCTATATATCTCTCTATATATCTATATATCTCTCTCTATATCTATATATATATATATATATATATATATATATATATATATCTATATATATATATATCTATTTGGTGTGTGTGTGTGTTCAGTTTGATGGAGCATTAGTTTCAGACTATTTGATTAAGCCTAGTGTGCTTCTTTTGAGGGTATTAACGTGGGCTTACGTAATACTAATAATGTCAATTTAAGCTGCTGCACCATATGCCTGGATAAGAAATTGATTAAATGAGATATATCCGGATGAGAGGCCTTATTATGGGCCAGAGTGCATTGTCAGGCATAAATCGGGATTCTTCGCAATGCACGCAGACATACATCTAATGCATCCCCCACTAGCTTATTACATATTGTAATGCAATTTATGGCTGTTCTTTGCCTAATCTGGTGTCTAATATATGGCAAGAAGTAACACACTAATCCCCATGTGAATATGCAGAAACGGTACAACTGTGGTGATAAATATGCTCATTGGACTTATGAATCGCCGAAGTTGATGACCTGTCATCATTTGTCTCTTATTTATGGTCGTGGGCTGTAATCTCGATCTCTCTGTAATTTCAATATACTATGTGCGCCTAGGGGAAATCAAGCCCTTGATAGATATACAATATCCCATTGGGCTGGAACTGTGTTCACTTATTACACTGATTTCTCTTTTAAGAATACAAAAAGAATGGAAGAGTAACTCATGCAATATTCCTTGATGTTGATACAAACCATACAAACACATGTTTAAATTTAGACTGCACCATCAGCAAATAAACACTAACTCATTACGCTTGTTGAAGGTATATATGAACATATATTGTTGTTACCATGGTATTCCAGAGAGTACTTACAAGTAAACTGCGGGAGGTGTTGCGTCAAGCTTTCAAAGTCCCTGTGCGGTTTGAGAAAGATTAAAATGTTGTGTTACTTATTGCCGTAATATTCCTTATTGTTACTAGCTAATGCTTTTCATTAAACATATATGTAATTTCGACCAAGCTGTGGCTTTTTGTATACGGTCAATAAATCATTAATTTCAGAAGCATTGTGGTTTCGTTACCTCACAGCGTTCAGTTCTCAACACAACGTGTATGAGCGTAACATTAGACAACTGTCAAATTATTTGATATGAAATAGATACAATATAATGTGATGCCTATGCAAAAAGACTTAATGAATAATCACATTGTATTAGATTACGCCTAGACTGTTGTATTAACAGTTGGTCGTTTTGTTGTTGTCACAGAACAGGTTATATTGTTTTTCTTACTAGCAGACAATTGTTTGACCACCCTCACCTACTCATAACAATTTTGATTTTTATCCTTTTTTTTTACTCAGTCATTTCAGATCGCAATTTGTAAAAAAGGTGCGGCATGCATTTGACTGATGTTTTTCAAAGGTGTGTTAAATGATATTGAAAAACAACGCTATTGATCTAAACTCGTAGACACGTCATCACCATGCAAGGCTAATATATACGGTAGACGTAAAATCGGATCGACGGGTCACCAAGTGTTCTATTAACTGACCAGTTAATGAGGCGACCCGGGTATATAGGCATTAAACTGATGCAGGCTATTGGAGGGCAATTCAGCAGACTGATTCCAAAGCTGAACCCCGTCGTCCGATTATACTGTTGTGAATATGTAGCAAATGGGGCTTCCTCTTTAACAGTAAGAACGTGCTCAGCGCATGTGCTAGATATAAATCGGTTGATTTATATATCACCTGTCTATTGACATAGCAGGTAACTGAATTGTCCTTATCTGACGGTTGATATTCCCCCCCCCCACAACATCCCGTCCGATACTAGTTGCACCTATCTCTCTTAATGTCTTTGTGCTCACAATTTTTTTTACCTTTTTGCCTTCTAGAAAGACTTAACTATCTTACCATAAAGTAAACTACCACATGAGTTTCTACTCTGCGTTTTTTTTCTCCCTCACCTTATCTGACCCCATGCTATCTCCTTACCCATGGCGATGACCTTGCCTGTGGTGGTTTCCCCTCCGATCTAGCAACCCTCATCTTACCCAAAACTCCGCCAGTTCTTTGCACTGCACTCAAAAGCAAAATCCGGCATTGTTGCCCTTTGTGTTGTCTCCCTTACCCCGCTTACATTCCAAGCACTGGTCGAGTATATCATCATCTGTCGTGACCCCCTTTTTTTTGCTTACAACATACAATGAAATAGCACAGAACCAATTAACGCAAATCCTTTATTAATGCAAACGTGCAGGTGGATGGTTCAAACAAACCTTGGGTTATCCTTTGAATACTGCGTGCGTGACAGACAGGCAGTTATGAACACCATGATAATTATCATGTATCATTCTGCGTGCCATCACATATAGCTTGGTTGGAATTAGTTTACTTGCCATAGGTTTTGAGCTGACCATTTAAATACCGATGTCCGACTTATGACATTGAAGGGAACATTTATGTCCAAGTTCACGTTTGAATGAATTTTCTTTTATGCTGCATACACGTCGAAGTCTACATATGTGGCTTCATTCACATGCTGCTTGTGATTTTGAAGATAGCTGATGCCCTCCTCTTAGAGTATTTACAGTGATGCGTTGCTGTCATATTTGTAGTATGCTGCCCAATAATAAGAATAGATCTATATCTAAACGCCCAAACTGACCTTGAAGAGACTGGAAATTTGATGGAAAAGAATCAAATCTAGCCTTCAGCCGTACAATAACTAAATTAGCCCCTTGACACTGGCCGCTTCCTATTCTAATTTATCAATGCCTAGAAGTAAGAGACAATCTGTCATTCAAAGGGATTTGACAGGTTACTATATATCAGAAATAAAATATTGCTACAGATGCAGACAAACAAAGCTACCACAATCCTTGTAGAGACTGCTGCTATATATGCGGCTTGCCCTATGCAAGACTCAAGCAGATCCCAACAGTGTGCTGTATGGATTAGCTCAATTGTGTGTCGTGGGTTAATCTATTACTGGCAATAGGAAACGTGTTGCCTTATTGTGGTCGTATTCATGATAACAAATGCTGACATCAATTTATTTGCAAAAGGTCGTCGCGAATCCAGGAGGCCGAATTTAATGAATTGGTATTGCTAAGACGACGTCGACATTAATGTGAAAGTATGTTGCCAAAGAGACGGCAATAAATCATCAATTAAATGCTGGAGTACAAGGATTCATGCAGATCTAATAACGATAGCAGCTGCGGCCACTTCTACAATGCCCTTCTTCGGCCACTGAAGCTCGAGTCGCAAACCCGCGTGTCACTAAATATAGATTCTGTTTCGATTGCGCGTGACTCGGAAGTTTACGCATCTAGGGAAATGCGTATTGCTTCTGTGACCATGAAAATGAACTCAATGATTCACTTGGTGCAAATGTGCCAGGGAAGGAGAGAATGAGTCTATGGGAGCAATCGATTTAGCCGTTGCATAGGTAAGTATCATATCACTTTATTGTATCTTATCTATTCAAAATCATTTGTGCTAATAGCTTGAATATCTAAAGTAGCTGCTGATTGCTCTTCAGTGTACTTAGTGTGTACTAATTAATGTTTCTTCCCAGCTGGGATGGAGATCAAAGCGTACCAGGGCTACTAGCCATCTAATTAACACCTTAAGAACGGAACGGAACTAATCTGTAATGTTGGTGCTGAGAGTTTTGATCATTAGTTATAATTTCGAATTCAGCCGTAATATTATCATATCAAAGAAAAGTGTTTTCTAACCGAAACTTGGTGTCTCGAAAAATGAATAAACACAGACTTAATCCCACCATGACTGTCAACGGAAATACATCGGTTTAAATCTGTTGTATATTGCCTTACAATTCATGATAACGCAATTTAAATGACCCGCCCTTCGAAACTTCATAACTGAAGCCAAATGTATCGATATTGCATTTAACATCATGTTGACAAACACGTCAGCAAACGGGACTGTTGCTTCCCGGTCAGTGTCTCTTCCGTAATGCAAGAAGATTATGACGTGAAGACCATTTTTGTTTTAACAACCTGGATGTTTGAGTCGTTTGCCAATTAAGATGCTTTCAAAGAACACGTCTAACCCCTTTGAAAGTAAGGTCATCTATGTTCAAACATTGGCTACAATTGCAATATATAACGTATATTTGGCGTTAAGCGATATGGCATACTGGCAACTATAATGCAAACAATATGCCACTTCCACGTCGACAGTTGCAATATTATCGTGCCATGAGTTTTAGCGTTACCTGTAAAAATCTCATAATAAACAGATGTGAACTGTTGATTTGTCCGTTAACTGATAATATGTGCTGTTTCACTAAACTTACACGGGTTATGTCTCGTGCAAACGTACGTTTTCTATCGTTTGCTCTATGTGATACGCACTGTGTTTGATCTGTTAATGTAATCACGACTATATACAGGATCCAAATATATTCTATCGTAACTTTATCACACATTGTGGCAGAATGAAACCAATACGGCCGCAGGTTGAAAAGAACAATGTTGTAAGGTAATAAACGACCCATTTCAGCGCCATTAGTAATGTATTACGGTGCACACGTCTTTCAATCTATGCTCAGCAAATATAAGCGCCATGAAATGAACGTACCCCTGATCGAAACTTCACATCAGCAGTTGTAAATTGGCAGATACTAATTGAAAGTTGACTTGAAATAGTTATCGTCAAATATATTTAAAAAGAAGCTACATGCCATGAAATATGGTTATATCGATTGGCCAACCAGATGATTAAGACCGCTAAATCCAATCAGTATAATAATGCAAATAAAATTTATATATAAATATATATATATATATATATGCATATTTATATATATATATATATATATATATATATATATATATATATATATATATATATATATATATCAATATATAAATATATATATATATATATCTATGTATATATTCATAAGTGTCTATGATTTTAGTCAAATAACATTGATTTCTTCTTCATCTTGGTCCTTTCTCCTCTGAGCTGCCGTCACTCGAGATTGCATATTTGCTGTCAGTCATAGCTGTAGTAGTCATTTTGTGTGAGATAACGTATTTAACGTGGTCAGGCGTATCCAACATGCCGTGCTCTGCCATAAACGCGGACGCAATAGCTGCAGAATTAGTCTTTTCGCAGTCTTTTATTCTTACGTCAGGGCTCCCACAAGTAGAAGCATAAACCCGTGGTGTTAGATCGACCAAGATGAAAACATAAGCATATTGTGGTTTGTCTAGTTCATCGCCGTTTGTTTATGCTTTAATCGACCGTTACTAAGCTATAGGGCAATCAATAGTTTCCCTTTAGAGCATCAAGATTAATGAACAATACAAGTCATAAGGCATGATATACATTTTAGATTAGAATACCCGATAGCCATATTGATAGCTTTTTTATTCTGCGTGCATTTATACTCGCCTGCTGTGAAATAAATGGCTGTTAATTCATGCTGAGAAACGCTACCCATATCAATATATTTCTCATGCGATCGGTGGTGGTCATGCAGAAATTATCTCTATGAAAGTGTTATGAACGGTATTGTGCGAGCATAAATACTGTTTATAATTATTTTATTCAATCGCATTCACTGACATGTTTGCGTATTTTACGGAGCGTGGTAATTGTAGAAACATTTTACAGGGATGATATAGTAACAGCATGCATGCTAGCTATGCTATGTAGGTAGTGCGTTTACGTTAATGAGCTAATGAGTTAGCATGCGAACCTATAACTAGAAAGTCTCAATCCACCAAACTGCTATTCGTTGCACATCTTGTCCGAATGTTTTCCAGAGTAAAAGCCAGATATGTATGATATATATTTAACAAGCTCTTGCAACGGAGTACAGCCGGAAGCAAAGTTAATGACAATCTGATTTGCAAAAGAAGAAAGTAGTGTAGTCTGTAATAGATGATAAGCAAGTTAATTCTGATGATGATGGAGGTGCAAATGTCCCATGTTATTCACTCTATTTAGGATTGTACGCTTATACCACGTTTCAATGGATGCTCTGGCATGTAATAGAAGCGAAAGGTTAACTTTGCCCTATCAATGATAATGCTGTTGATGTTATGATTGCCATTGTTTACTACTTATAGTCATCCTGATGATTGAACGATGTGATTATCAACGGAAAGTCGCTGCGGATTGTCCATAGGTTATGAGAATATCTCCAGCACACGCTCGTATGTTTTCAAGCAGAAATACGATTCACACATTACTACGCAAAGATTTTTTCTTTTTTTCTTTTGCATGCGATGATTCAGGGAATGAAGTGCGTTTCCGGGCAGCGAGGAATCATATCAGAAAAAACACATGTTTGTAATTGGTCTAGTGGTCATCTAGTCGAGTTGCTGGTGAATGCACAACTTTTATGAAAAAACGAATGTAAAAGGTACGGAATCAGCTGCTTTTTGCCTCAGTAACCGATGAAATTCATTATGCCGTGAAATTAAGGTATAGTTTGTTCCAACAAACAGTCATCAATAGTAAAGTTGATTGCATTTTTTTTTACTTATATGCAGTCATCGTCAAGTTGATGATTCAAGCGATGTGATTTAGGTTAGTCATTCGCAAAGTTTTTTGAAATAAACTATCTATTATTGCAATACTGTGATCCTGGTATTTGATATGAAGGCTCTTGAATATACTTGTCGTTATCATGCAGGGTTAGAACGATCATCTCAGTGTGTACATAAGGAATAAACTTGTCATTTATATACAAGCATGCCTATCTATAACTCAATTTGAATCTGATTCACAACACATTGTATAAAATGGCGTTACTCCACGCGCCTAAGATAATTTTTTCTTTTGCATTCGCTTTAGATCAATGCGATGATTTAAGAGTTTAATACTATTTAAGGCAGTGCATCTAGCTAATGTCATATCAAAAATTGAATTATATTTTAAGATCAGTAAGAACTTGTATTAATATTTTGTATCGTATGGGGCTGTTATCAAATGTCATAGAACCTCGTTGATTACCATAACTTGGACAAGCTTATGATAATGTGTGTTACATATTCATTATGATATAGTGTGCAAAACATATGTTTGCCGATATGTGTAAGATTGATTATAGTGATTATAAAGATGTGGCACATAAAAGCATACACTCGTAAAATTTCTCAATGTGGCAAAACTTGTATACACCAATTTGTTGAGTTAATCTTTTGTGATATAACTATGCCAATAATATGGTCAAACAATTTATGACGCGATGAGGATTTCCCTTGTAACAACTTATAATATATTGCATGTTCAGACAAGCTTTTGCTTTGCCATAAATAAAATCAACAATTACTTCATGGATAAATATTATCTATTGGTATTGTTCAAATTGTTTCCTTGCATTTGAATACATTATGTTAAGCGGATAAAAACAAATCTTATGCTGATATTTCATTGAACACATGCAAATGCATATTCCGTATCTAGCTAAGTGTTTGCCTTGTCAACTAATAAATTGAATCGAACCGGTTAAATAATTATGACTATGCAAGATCAGGTGGCCAGACTCCACACGGGTCATATCCTGTTATTTAGTACATACTATCACTGTGAACGTCGTATGTTTTCTATTCAAGCAGTGGTTAAATTACGTCATTGAACAACTAGAAATAACATATTATTTCGATGAATGTCAGATTACTTCATTATATATCATGTGGAATATATATATTACAAAACTTTTCGTAAATATGAGTAACTCTGGTGATGTCCAGAGAATACTGCTGAGCTGGAATTCCAAACATGTATGTGATTGTACGGAGTTGGCCTTCCAACTAGGTCCGTACGGCGGTGACTGCTCGTTCCCAATGCGATCGCGAATAGCCTATGGGGATTTTAGCTTTTAACTGAACGATTATATGACGGTGTTGATTGATCTCGTCACACCAGGTATATTATGCATTATGATTCCACATATATCGACGCAAAAATTACATAATATGTGATAAGTTATGTAAATACACTAACTTATTTGAAAAGCTAATGTATATCATTTACAAACATTCATCAACAGTGACGCAATGCTGTCATTGATTAGCAGGATGTCAATAGTTGTGACATGAACGAATCTATAACTTACTGTCCAAATTGATATGGCATGCTATTGAAAATATGACGAAGATGAATCATACCACTGACCGTTTGTAAATAAAGGATGACTATCTAACTAGCATATTGATTTTAGTAGCAATAATATGATATATACTGTATATTAGATATATTTCATACTGTATAAACGATTGATATATTATTTAATATATATCATGATTTATATCATGGTTATCATATATATATATACATATATATATATATACGATAAATATATAAAAACAAGCCATTCATCGTTTAACGCATAAGGAATAACTATGTCATTTATATTTGCATGAGGTCAGGGTAGCTAAATCAACATGCCTATCTATAACTGCAATGCAAATTTGAATCCGCAGTTATTTGTAACACATTGTATAAAATGGCGTTATATTACTCCACGCGTTCCTAAGAATAATAGTACATTTCTTTAGACAAGAGCATTATGTTTACAAAAACAAGCGTTAGAGGGTTGTGTGTTACTTCTTGTTATACATGATCTAGCTAAGTGTCATCTTTCAAGCACAAATGGATTTTAATTATGTATTTTAAGATCAGGACTAGACTTGTAATAATATTTTGTACCGTATGGGGCTGTTATTTTTTCTCATAGAAAAACTCGTTGAGCACCATTTGTTATTGGACAAGCTTATGATAATGTGTGTTACATATTCATCAGATTCTTCATTATATTTTCTTTGTCAAACATATGTTTGCCGATGAATGTGTAAGATTGATGTGGCATAATTGTGGCACATAAAAGCATACACTTTCGTAAAGATTTCTCTGTGCAAACCCTTGTATACGCGAGTCGGGTTGAGTAATCTTTTAACCAGATATAACATATGCCAATAATATGGTCAAACAATTTATGACGCGAGGAGGATTTTTCCTTGTAACAACTTATCACGTATATATTGCATGTAGTCAGCTATTAAGCTTTTGCTTTGCCATTTCAATGAAAATCATACAATATGGGTCAGCGGATAAACAATCACTTGGTGGAAACATAATATCATACTAGGCTGCGATTATGTTCGCTATTTCATTGAATCCTCAATTAAGCACATAATCTTGCTGATAATAACACATTCCACCATGCATGCTTCGTATGTGTGATATTTGCATCAACTATTTTATTGAATCGAACCGGTTAAAAAATTATGACTATGCAATCAATGTTGGCCAGATCCACGGGTCAACCATTATCCTATAAACAAGGAACTTTAGTCATACACTGTTCGCGTATTTGAAAAGCTAATGTTGTTCTCATTTAATGGTAGAAAACATTTACACTGAATGCATTCCGTGCAAGTCCGTATATATATTTACAAAACTGTGATATGGAGTAACTCTGTGATGTCCAGAGGCTATGAGCGAATCTATAATTTATGTGCCGTACGGAGTCCTTCCAATTAGGTCCGTACGGCAGTTTCTAGCCCCAATGCTGAATGTGTTTTTAGCTTCTGGGGACGGAGGTATTTATACAAATGTGTGGCGTACGTCACCGTGGAGGTACATTATGTTGCATTATGATTCACATGGTTGACGACGCTTTCTGCATTATTCTCTATTTAGTCACAATCACTGTTCGCGTATCAAAAGCTAGTTGTTATCATTTATAACATATACACTGATATATATTATATGTCAATAGTTGTATATGATAATCTATAATTTATGTCCAAATTGACCCGTGGCAGCTAGGGATAATATGACGAATATGAATCATACCTGACCGTACTTGTAAATAAATCACATCATGGGAACTAACTAGCATTAGCTCTCTATCTATAGCTCATGGCTATATATATATATATATATATATATATATATATATATATATATATATATATATATATATATATATAGATATAGTACTGCTCTACTATGTCGTCGTCATCTACGCGGCATGAATGTAAAAGTTGTACACGCTATTTATCAAGTCAACGAGGGGTGCTTGTATGCAAATACTGTATTGTTGTAGTGTTTCTCTAGAATTGAGTTCAAGATGGATGTTAATTTTAGCTATGGTATGAAACAAGTCCCTTGTATATGTAACTGATGGTTTGTTTTGATGGGGAGTGGCATTTTCACCTGCTGGAAAATAATGGCCGTTAATCTTTTTAAAAGACGACAACACGGGATAGCATATCCATGGCGATGATAAACGCTATTCTCTACAACATGGTATCTTTAGCCATCCACACTGCAGCATTAATTGTTCAAGTAACATTCTTTTGTAAATGAGATAAATACATGTAAACTAACGATAAAGTCATAATATAAGTATTCACCGGTTCATATCTTTTCATGCTCATTTACAAATCGTCCAACAGTATTGGCAATTTTACAATGTTACTCAGCTAACTATGCAATGCGCTCATTATCATGTCCAGGGATGAAATGCGTTGGTCATAAAAAAAGCATGACTGTTTTAATCATGTTTGGACGAAAAGCGGTATTACATATTGGTATGCATTTACTGCAATGGACAACGGGCATTAAGTACAATATGATTCACTTGCCGCAAAAGCATTTATCTGCTGCAATGAAGTTTAATGCATTTCATCTGACCGTAGCCAGATCTATCAACGAACTGTCATAGCGTTTTAGTCCAAAATCACATGATTACTTTTGCAAAGAGCGATCATTGTGCTAGAGAACGCAAGTTGCATCAATCAACAACGGATTGGTTTTGAAAGCTGGTTTCATTAAAATTATAATGTTGTGTATTCGACATAGATGGACGATGACAGAACGTGGTCATCTTAATAATGCCACTTACGTCTTATAGTAGGGAATAAATAAAGTCGTTATCAATTTATTACGTGAAATTTCAGAAACAAATAATGTTTCCTTGCAATGAGGTAAATAAATCAATCTCTACTAGCATAACCATAGGTAGTTGGGAAGAGTTAAGTTAAGTCTTAAATTGCTTAGGTTTTGCTCATAAATATTGCCAACCAGTGCATTATCTTGGCAATTGTGATGAAGAGTGCTGTTATGGCAATCATAACAACGCAACGCAAAATATTATATCATCCCGAGTCGCGACTGCACAGCAAGAGCATATTTCTCATACAGTTGTTACATATTCTAAGGAATAACATGCATATAAACGAAGTTATACATCTCCTACTTCCATTTTTGGTGACTCCTCCCACCATTTGAATTATAGAAAATACAATAGGGCAGCCGTTGTCATCTCAGCGATTCAGTTTCCAGGAGTTTGCTCGGAGTTAAAGGTGAGTCGGATTTAAATCGTTCCTTTATTGAATAGCCATGCTAGAGTAACATCGTCGATTACTGAAATACTTCCAATCGATGCGTCATATACTCGTCATACGATGTCCAGTGACCTAGTTAAGAGTAAATTGGAAAACGTTAAACAGAACAAAGAAAAACCTTGCATATAAATAGTAAGTCGCTTCATCGCGGATACAGTCAAAATACATGAGGGACACGCAGCTTTCAGCTTAATGTATGATACCAGGTCGCTGGTTTGATCCTCGAATGGCTGGCTAAATAAGTCAGACATCCGAGGCTACAAAAAGGACAGAGTGTAAGCGGCACACTTGAAAGTGAAATGCTTATTTTTGCGACCCGTTTGCATAGTATTGTAACCAGCGTTTGAAGGCTTTTTATAACACGCCAATATAACTCAATCAGGAAGTCAGTGGTTTCCCAACACCATATATGTGCCATAGTGTGAGGCGGACGTTAATATACGATTGACAGTAACTCACTTTGCAATCGTAATCTGATAATTGTTTTTAAGTCCGAACACAAAAAAAAATTTACACATGAGGAATCTGTGAGAAAATAAACGAATAAAGCACTCTTGATGGCGTATATGGCGTATATGTCACTGTCGCCAAAAGCTATTTACCAGCTACACCACATTTTAGATAATCACAGTCCCATCGGTGTGTACGTCTCCGAAGTGTGAGCTGATCACGTAAATGTAGAGACATAAATGTTAGAAAACTGCATGTAACTCTAAACGATTTATATTAAGCTACGGACCCTTTCATTGATGTGCATTGAGTCCATGATGTTGGAAATTATGCTGGTGCTGTAACACGAATCAACTGCATTTCGTCTGTAAATAGGAGTCGCTGATGAGCAAATAGACAGTCAAATACTCTACTACAGACTTCTTGCGGATGCCGTTATTTACCGTTATTGATGCATCATGGCTGATTCCACTTCGTCCTGATTTCATGATCACACATTCAATCTTGTCATCGAAATTGACAAAAAAATTTACTTCTTTCTGCCATTTTAACACCAATCTGATGTTACAATGACACAATAGCATAGTGACTTTGGTGACTTGATTGCAATAAGTAAGCCTCGAATTGCATGTAGACTCATTGTGTGCGTTGATGTACATTTTATCTTTGTCAGCAGCATTGGAGACGGTAGAATCGTGATTATATTAACAGAGAATGCAAGAGGTGCTTTATATATTTGTTGGTGGGAAAATAGACTAAAACACATAAACTCATGACTCATGACATACTCAAACGCGACATTTTAGCACTCAACTGTTAGATTGACCGTTCATGTGATAGAGCTGGGTGAATAGCCATTTATAAACAATATGCATTAGATAAGATGTAGCAAGTTCAATCATTGAGAAACCACCATCACAGTCCTTTGTTCTCAAGTATCATTGGAAACCCCGTAAAAGTCGCTATTCAATAATGTAATGGCGATCGAGACGAAGTTGATTTGTTCGACAGCTACGCACTGATTTAGACAAGCAATCACGTATGCAAACAGATCATCGTTAGTGTTAGTCTGAATTCGGTGTATTCTAGTTAGTCTAGTTATCAAGCAGTTGATAAATCTATTCTTAAAAGATTCATCGTTTTATCAATATTAGTCTAGTGATTATGCAGTTTATTCATATATTTGTAAAAGATACTTCGGTTTATCTATATAAATCTAGTGATCAAGCAGTTAATTCAATCATTCGTAAAAGATACTTTTTCTTTCAACAAAGCACGGTATTATTTTACAGACACCGATGATCAGTAGTCTTCTTTAGCGGTAACGGAGTTAAAGCCTCCGTTATGACATTCATGCTGATGGCTACATGAATTAGCGACGCGTTTCTATGGCACGATGTGTTGGTGTGCCTAAAGTTATTTTTATTGCGACGATGGGAGATATACGTGAAATACGACTTATATGTCTCCGCAGAGAGGGATACAAAAATATTTAACAGCAACTGATTTGATTGAACACGAGTCTGCTGTTTCTAACGGTTCACATAATTGCGCAATCTCCATGCACATCGGCTTCTGCGCAGCCTAGGATTCGCCTCTGCCCGAAATAGATCGCTTTGGGGCAAATTCGGGCCATTACGCGAGGAAATGTATATACGAATTATCAACTCTTAAATGTTACAAAATTATTTTCTACTGTTTTCGATTAAAATAATAATATACATTTTGTTATGGAAAACTTTTCAGTAGGTTCAAAATGAGGCATTTATCGTCGGAAATAATAGTTCCGCGGACGTTTCATGGCAGCAGTCAGATGTGAAAACGAAGTTGCTATCGAAAATCGACTGGAAAAAGCAATAGAGAGTTACAAGCCGGGATTGGAAATGACAGACAAGCAGCGAGAGAGTGTTTGGAGAAGTTGTTCTTGGGAAACGACGTTGTTGCTAATCTACCAACGGGGTATGGGAAAAGTCTGATATACCATTTGCTCCCAAATTTGCTGCCCCCCTGGGAGTTAACATGTTTTATGGAAAAAATAAAAAGACACGCAACCAAGAAAACTTGGACTGCTAATGTTAGAATAAGATATGCCAAAATTTAATACTTGTGACTGCAGGGCCCTGGTTATATAACTTAAATAACTTAAGCGTATAAAGCAAAGAACGTTCATAATAGAAGACATCAAAATGCTGCCTTTGTGGACAGTAAACACAGTTTTATTTGCCACAGAGGGGCTTACTTCCGAGCTTCCCCGATAAGCTCTATTCATGTTGACCATTCATGTTTGTTTACGTTTGACGCGCGCCGCTTGTTATCGCCCGGTCATAGGTCAAAATCGGGTCAAATGGCATGCGCTCCGTTAACTATTGCAGAGATGTTATGTTAGCGAAGTGTCAAACACGTCTGCCATGGAGAGTGATAATAGCGCATACGAGAGAGCTATTTACATTCACAGGACCCTCTGCGACAGGATTTCTTTACTTCCTAAATCGATTGATTGCATGGTCAGAGCCGTGTGTTAACAGTGTGTTCGCTAGAATGTTCACTGCCTCCCCCAACCCACCCCCCTCAAACGAAAAAAAATCTTCAAACAGGACAGCCGACAAAAACGCCCAAACCAGCTAAGTAGCTATTATAGCAGTGTCAACTCTAAGTTTGAGACGGAACTGCGCGAAATGTGTTCTCTATCTAATCTCGTGATATCTGACTATGAATGTCTAGGTAGATTGTCTAGTACATTTACATATGTCAGGGATGCACACTTGTCGACGTCATGGCTGGATCAGTTTATCTGCAGCCATGACATGCATAACATTTTGTCAGATCTGCACATTGTAGACCAATTACCATGTTAGGATCATTGGCCAATTATTGCTTCGTTTCGCTTTAATGTAAGCTCACAAATAGCTGCTGGTAATGAACAACTAAAGGAGCTACTTGGTAAGTTTAAGAGGGCTGGCTCCTCATAAGCGAATATTGCAGTTTTTCAAAAGCTGTCGAAACATTATTTATTGGATGTGGGGCTCTCGGACGCAGTTACCTGTACCGACGCAAAATTCTCCTGCTGGCCATAAGGCGCAGATCTTAAGTATTGTGAGATTGCAATAGCGGTACGCAAGGCCAGTTCTAAATGCAATTGATATATGTAAAGTTAACTCCTGTCGTCCCTGGTGTTAATGACTACGTTTAAGACCTGCATACGCAGGCGAGGCGGGCGTATATAAGTTGGTTCAATGAAGGCAAGTCACGACATGGTCCTACATGTGAGCTAATGAGGCTTAAGCGTCTTTACTCCCTGCTATGTAAATACCAGGAGATGTCTGCCCGCGCACACGCCATGGAAAAATCCCTCGACGAAGGTAATACTGCCTCGTTTGGAAAGGAGTGAAATGCGCCCCAAACCGGTCGATACCACAGCCGTCAGCAGTTAACGGCAGTATCGGAGCTGAAAACATCAACAACATGTGGCGTGACCATTATTCCGCTCTCCTCTACAATGAGAGCAAGTGCCAGGAGAAGGTCGAGGTGACGGAAACGGTCAAATGGGAAACTGACACTACCACTGATCTCCCCTGCTCACATTCGTCGTGCAATACAGACACTTAATCGAGGGAAATCTTGCGGGGTGGATGTTCTTGCCACTTAACATTTTATTCATGCTGACAACAGCACATGTGTCTATGTGCCACTGCTGTTCTCATGTTTTGAACGCATGTTCTAAGGAGAGCAATATTATCGTGTATGGCAAAGTTTGGTTTGTAAATGACTTATTCATGTCCATCGATTACAACAGCGTTGATTTCATCCAAGTGCCTGTGATAAATTTGCCATCGCGATTTTGCGCTTCTTGTGCCACGCAAGTACCACGTGTGAATTCAGTGCGTCATCATTCTTGTCTATAAAGATTTGAGAATATTGGGGTACTGATTGAATAAAAAAGCATATGGACGAAACATTAATATCATCACATAATATATGTAATGTGACAAATTGAGGCTAGTTTGGGCTCAATGAATCAGGTATATTTAGTATGGGATTCATGAATCGATCATAACGGAATGATCCAGACATTAAGAGGTTTTGTCGCGAGGCATGTTTGGCTATGTTACTGAATGCATGATTTGATATTCAGCTTCCTAATCCGGGATAAAGCAATCAGAGTTATAAAATTTTATTTTCAAACTCCAAAAATTATCAATCTAAGTTATCGTTAATTATGCTTTTGCACAGCTTGATGCAAACTGACTGTGTGTGCTGTTGCTTTGACAAGAGAGCTAAGTTCATATCTTCCTTCAAATTTACGATAAGAAGTTGGATCTGCAAAAACTGACATACAATATTTCATTTATAAGAGAGGTTCTCAGTAAAGTAAGCCAAAGATTCTCAGTGTCACTTTTGTGTGCGAATAATTGAAGAGGTGACCTGTACTTAAAAGTATATTTGCGGCCGTTCTTCAGTTCAATTAGCAAGCAGATTTTATATTCCACACCTGCTCGGGTCTTTGACCTCATCTTAAGGTTTCGTGGATTTTACAGCCTAAAATAAAGCTTTTGCCACTTCTCTTGATAAGTACATACAACCGAGCTATTTTATTTTTACAGCGTGATTAGTCACTTTTACTCTTAGGTTTCTGTTCACATAAAACCATTGTGTACAATAGCAGAATACAAAGTAAGGCAATTACAAAAAAACCAAAGTTGCTACATTTGATTCGTTCGTAACGTATCAGCCACCATACATTGATTATGCTGTCTGTGCCGGTCTTGGATTTGAAACGAATCCCGAACTAGATAATGTACAATGTGTGTTATTGCAGTAAATGCATTAGTAGCAATTATTGCTCACTGCTAGTGAATCTTGGGCGAAAGTCTTCCCTATTAGTGTTTCGCATATGGTAACGTAATCGTCAGCGGTTTAAAAGGGTTATCTCAAGACAGATCCATTTGAATATGATTGTTTGGCAATCTCATTTCGCGTTATAAGACTGTGATGTGGTCTGAGTAAATATCGCTTTTGAGTTAATTAACCGCTTAATCAAAATGTTATTATGCGACCTTGAAAAGACTGTAGTAAATAGGTTGCTTCATGTTTACCTAAATTCAGATGAATATATGCGCATATCAATATATATATGAGCACTACTAGCATGCATGATACATGATCTTATTTGTGCATGTATTTTTTGCCGTTTTATAAGGTCACGCAGACAGCTACACCATGAGTTTATTGACATGTACCAAGTAATGTTACTGATTAATATACGCATGCGCTCACAATTATCATAAACGGATATTACAAATATCCTATGACTTGAAGGATGTGCTATTTGCAAGGACGATATTCAGAGAAAACTTTTGCAACCTGGAGAGGTCAGTTGAATATAACTTGGCATACAGTAACAACAATCAGCTTATAACACGGTGTCGCATTATTCCTGTCACTCGTTAACGACAAGCGCAGATTTGTTTCCAGACTACGAAGAGATAATAGATTTATAAGTGGACCGGTCAATTGGGTGCAATTTTGATCGATTCGTTATATCCAAGAGTGTGGAAGAGTGTGAAGCACTACCGAAACAAACGCATGGAACCTGTGTAAATATTTTGGAGGATCATCTGATATGATGATATTTATTGCATTGCGTTGCAATACATTAACCATTACAATCGTGTATTACACTGTTTTAAAAAGTTGTTATATAGACCTTTGGGTATTTACTGTTTGCGTTATTCAATCATTGGACATATGACTAAATATCATATTGTCACGTCATACAGATTTCTTCCAGAAGTTTCGGCAAGCGAATTATTAGCCGACATATTAGCAAATGTGCTGATTTAGCGCAATGGTCGATTTACAAACGGGCTAGTCGTGTGTGAGGCGGCAAGGGTATTTGGCTTGAAATGAGGACGAGACTATTTTCCGTTGTTGTGTAATATTTAATGCTTGTTCAGCCACATGATAACATTGTTGCTTCGTTAAATTTCCTCAAAAGACCAATAATGTTTTGTGCTGATTTATCATGCGGGGGCCGCATAATGTGTTGGTATTAGCTCGATCTGAGATCTTTAATATGTAATTTGCAGTGGCTGGACAGCTACACATTTGCTCTTCGTTATAGTTATGTCGTACAAAGGAACTCTTCGATGTTCAGAATTAGTTTGTGGTGCTTTTCTTGTTATGATTGTAGAGCCTCCTCTAGTGGCAGCGTAATCCCGTGGTGCTAATGGTATAGGGATATGGTTTTACTTACAACAACTGAATTTATATAGTTATTTATATGGTAAACATATTTAATTTCCTGCGTCGTCTCTTAATGTCCTTACAGATTCGGGATCGAGGAGGTTGTAATAAAGCACAATACTCCCGCAAGGCTCCCAAAATATACTCTTATTTTGAAATATGCTACGCCGATTCAATATAGATACAATAGCAAGAGAAGTAAAGCACCGAAGGACTTGGTATTCCTTCACATAACATAAATGCATTAAAATGCGTACGCACAAATTTATATAATAACCAATTCCAATCATTAAGCAGATAACACAAACATGAAAACAGGATTACGAAAAGTAACATAACCATAAATTATGAAAGTTCGCTCGAACAGAATGGTTTAATAATGATTTTCCTTTACATGAAGAGGACGCATGCTTTATATTATCAGGTAAACAGTTTCACATTGACTTTGATGATTTTGACTCCTCTTCCAAACCCAGTGCAATTGAAACACATTAAAACAGGATAAGAATCCATCTCCTAAAGCCCCATCTCCTTCCATGGATCACAAGGTGCTGTTTTAAGCTAATACATTGTTTCTAAGCCTTCACCAATGTTATGCCAGTTGATGGGAATCAATATTTATCATATGTATTGTTGACACCATTCGAACTGCAAGTTCAGTGTCCCTCTTCCATTACCACGGAAGGTGATAAGTTCGTAACGACAGCAATAATGATTTCCATGATTGCCAATTTAGAAGCTTTTACGGGGAATCCATCCTCTTGGCGATGAAATCATTCATGAGCAAAGAATGGCAAAAATGTGCAAGAGATATTTCTTTTATTTGGCGTTGCATATCATTCCCCATCAAAATCATTCTGAATCAATCGCCACATGTATACACCACTGGGATTGGCCTCTGGGGTAGACGATGTGAGAAATCGTTGATTCTGGGTTGTTTGGTTGTGTGTGGGTTAAGATGAGCATGGACGATGGACAATCATGGTGATGACTATTGGTGATAATGGTGCATCACGATTAATCATATCTTATGGTAAAGTTGATGATGTTATTGATGCTCACAAAGCGATATAGTGATGATGATCGTCATCCTGATAATGTTAAAAAATAGTGTTCTTACGATGATAGTTTTGGATGATAAAAGTATATATTGGTTATGAAGATTAACTTATATAATGCCCATAATGATGACGATAGTGAAGTCATCGATGATGATGGGTGACTGTTTAACCAAATAATATCTATCCTTTGTCAAGAAAGCTGTTTGTTACTGGCCGTTTAAGTGCATTTCAGCATATTAATTGAGCAGGTCTTAGGTACAAGACCTATCTTCCTTCCCGCAGAGTGACAGTCTTGATGGTAATATTTCACAAGTCAAATAGATAACAATGGTCGCAGGTGGCGTAAAACTGGACCGATGCTCTTACAAGTAATCATCGTTTTGTACTAGGTTGCTTAGTGAGCTGTTTTCGTTATATTATAATGAAATAGTTGATTGTAGATACCAGGACATCAGTACATATATGTCACACACGTGCTATGTGCGGCTCAAATGCGTGTAGATAGCCAACCACATTCAATGATTTGACAGTCATGATTTTGGGAAATTCGATCCTCTTATCTGCCCAACAATATCATATCAATAAATTAGCAAACGGTATTGTGCCACATTAAGCTGCCCACCAAACAGTCAATGAAATCCGCTTTATGTGGCGCCACAATGTTCCAAATATGCGCCACACAGTACTGCAAAGCTGGCGATGACATGTTTCTAAACTCAAGCAACAAGCTTTTAATGCACTGTTGATGATCGCCTGAACTTGCACAAAACATTCCCGTAAATAGTAGTTTTGTTTACCCTTTCCCTTCGAATAAAACATTTTCTATCATTATATATATATATATATATTATATATATATATATCTATATATATAGATATATATATATATATATATATATATATATATATATATATATATATCTATATATATATATATATCTATATGTATATATATATATATATATATATATATATATATATATATATATATATATATCTATATCTATATATATATATATATATATATATATATATATATATATATTCATCATGTCACACATTCTATCGCTCTCTGTATATATGTTTTTTTTCAACGCGCATGTAATTACTATCGTCATCCTAACATAATAAAGCCGTCACAGCGTGGATGAGTCATTCGTTGGTATTTTCATTTGGACAAAAAACCTTAGTTTGCAACTGTTTGCTCGCAGTGGATTGATTAGTCATTCCTATAATATTATGTTATGGGATACATAAAGTCTGTTGAATATATTTGTATCACTTTCAAGCACTTCATCCCTTGATTTCAAACTCTTGCACAAGGATCTCCAAAAAAAAGCCATTCGTTGTTTAACGCATAAGTAATAGCTTTGCAACTCACATTTGTAACGGGGTCAGATTAGATAAATCAACATGCCTATCTATAACGGCAATGCAAATCTGAAGCCGCAAAGTAGTTATTGTTGCACACTGTATAAGATGGCGATATATTAGATGTTAAGATTGCATAGGGTTTGCTGAATTAAGATTTTGCATCCTCTTTTACGCATTTTCCTAAAAAACAATGTTGACATTTCTCCATGACGCGTGTGCTATGTTAGGACGTCATCCCCCCCCCCTTCGCAAGTAGCCACATAATCATGTGATATTAAACACATAGACTGGCTCACATGTGGCTAGGTTTTCTTAAGAGTCATTTGCTTGCCAGCCGCTAATATGCTTGCGTGTCGCTCGACGGGAAGTCACGTGATTCTCGGAATGTAGCTGCGACGCGACCTGCTGGGACGCTTCTACTGCGCTAGTGTTGCCAGCACCAAACGAAGACAACGCTGATAGGAAGTCGGCGGAGCTCTGATTGCCAGAGTTGGCAATATTCTGCAAGTCTCACACAGCATACTATCGAATCATATTCTAATCGAATAAACAACAGGTCCATTAGGGTCCCTCGCAGTTTCCGTATGAGTCTGCCTCCAATCCCGCAAGTCTTTGCCCATCATTCAGATCTTCTAGTGTTTCTAGTGCACAAGAGGTACCTCCTACTTCCCATTAGGTATCTGCATATGGATCCAAAGGAGCAACAAACGCAACACAAACACTAAAATGTGTCTCAAAATCACTGGCGTCGAAAAGGGTAATCTCTCCTATATCTCTTATAGATGAACCCATCATCACAGGCAGCTGAGGACGAATGGGGAATTAAGCGAATATCTCTCATATTTACACGTCCCAGACTGATACCTTACAGCAAATAGGTTTATATACAATGTATGGATTACGGTTAGGTTAGCAAATTAGTAAATCAATTAACAGGCTAATCTTAAACTAGAAAACAAAATATACAAGGGTGATATATTAATATATATACACACACACACACACACACACACACACACACACACACACACACACACA
>CM067356.1:25134739-25192787 GCA_034190875.2 Urechis unicinctus
AATACTAACCATTGGATTCGTATGAATTTATAGAAGAGAATGCCTCCTCGGCAACAACTAGAATAATCCACCCATTTATCGCTGTGTCAAATAACCAAGCAATGATGTAAGAGCTATACAATCGTATGATTATGCGATGCGGGCATTTGGAATCTGCTTTCATTTTGGATCAGATATCTCCATTACGAACGACGACCGAAACAAAGTGATTTGGAAGGATAATGAAATCTCAAATAACACAAGGTAGTCAATTCCTAAAAGGATTACATATGTCTAGTAGACAATGCATTGGCGTGATCAACTTTCGACACACATTGCTTCCGAGTTTGTATCATTTTTTGTTTATGTTATTCAATTATTATGCGAACATCGTTTTTGTACGTATATGCATGCTGCGGACAAGCACAAGTTGTTGACGTGCCGCAAATGCGAGGATTGAATGGTCACTATGGTCAAATGAAATAGGATTACCATATACTGTCATCTATATCTGACATGTTGGGGTATCTCATGTCACGGATCGATTGGTAATAATCAGTACCTGAATATTTTCGACCCAAATATTGGACGCCTGTGCACGACTTCGGGTGCCAAGACAGATTAAAAAACTGCTGGGGAAACGGCGGTCGACAACGAAAAGCAATTGTGCTGTGTTGCTGGGCCGAGTTTACCACGTGGACAACACGAAGCTTTAAGGATCATTCTTGTACATGGAGCTGTTTTCTATCTATATATATCCTGCTCAATAACAATTATTCCACAAGTCGGCTTCTTTTAAATGTTTCGCAATAGTAGTAATATTGTGGTCATCTAACTACCACTAAATATTGCTACATTCACGTACACTTCTAGACGAGCCAGCTACAAACATTCACAGCTCCCTGTGTAACAGGATTTCTTTACTTTCTCCATTGATTGCATGTTCTGGGCGGTATGACATGAAAGTTTACTGCTAACAACCCCCCTACACCCCACCCCCCTCCGCTCGTACCCCTTGTAAATTTCGATGGTCTTTTGTGCCATCCGGTGCGAAAGCTTACACTAAAATAATACTTGTGAGCGCTTACATTGGTATATGATTACCATTCATAAATACAACGCGTTAGCATCAAGCGTGTCCACCAAGATAGACCAGCTCAATAGGCAACGGGAATCTACGAATGTTGGTCCCAGACCAATTACAGATGTTTTTACTTTGTAAGAACATTTTGAGCAATTGATTATCATCAAAGTTTTTAAGGCCCGCTCGAAGAGCCAATACAAGATAGTAGGTTACAATGTTTGACGGAGATTAACCCTCCTGCCTAGGTTATAATGTTGATACACGAGACCATTCCGAACGCTGGTCAACGAATTGGCCAAAGCATTGATGCAATGTATATCAAACTTGTATTTGTGCTGTATGGGTTGAATGGATATGCTGTTTAAAATAAAGAAATTATTCTTGAATTGTTCAACAGTCGGAAACGTCCCAGAAACACACATATAGCATTGCTTTTGTGACGATGATTAATTTGACTTGATGTCAAACATTATTGTCTCATTCACTTCATACTCACGTAATTGAAATATTATATTTCGAAAGCAGCCCCATGGGGCATGTATGCAATTAACCAGAAACGCCCTCAAGAATGATGTACATTACTTCTGCAAGCCGTCAGTGACTGCTTCGATTAAGAGGTGAATATGAAGCTTCATATAGTGAGGCAAAGTACTGCTGTTCAGGGTTGTATACGCAGTTATATAATTGTACTGGAACGCAGTCATCTAGGGCCCATTGTATTGTATTCTGTGTAATGGAAATTCTACGTATGAATTTTATTCACGTAGTCAACAGGGCATGTGAGAAAATAAATCTGCTTAGTATGCACTAACCGCAAGTACATGCAGGTTTCATGGTGCCTTGATACCGAGATCTATGATCGATGACTGAAGTGACCCGAATTGATACATTTGTCACTGGATTAAAAACGGCACATATCCCGGTTGCACACATACTACTTGGCTCGCTTGTCGATTACAATATCAGAGCCCTTCTTTGGGATTATTACTTAACCGGGGTTCAACCTTACTTGTGCATCATGATGGCAAGACAGCAAATGGCAACTCATTACCTGATTGCATGCTCGGCTAATGTGTTTGACTCTTAGGCAAAGTTATCCCTTATCTACATACATACATCAATATATCTATATATCTATATATATATACATGTATATATATATATATATATATATATATATATATATAAATATATACATTTATATAATGTATATATGTATATATATATAAATGTATATATATATATATATATATATATATATATATATATATCTATATATATATATATATATATATATATATATATATATATATATATATATATATATATATATATATATATATATATTACCTGTATATATGTATTAGGAGAAGACAAAATAAGCCGCCATTAAATAGTAAACTGCCTGGAAAACAATTTTTTGGACCATTGGCAAAATCCTGCTTGGATGACTACAAACTGTCTGAAAGTTGTCAACCAATTGCCAACGGCTCTACAGTGGCTCAGACAACTACATGGTTGTGTAGATGAATGTAATTTTGTCGCATAATTTGGATTTTTCGTCTCGGCCTTTCAAAAAGCATAATTTGCTCGACCAACATATTTCAAGGGGGGCACTAGCTACAAACAAATACGTGTGAAATGTCCATATATTGTCTGGTGACTTCTTGCATGAATACCGAGGTCTAACTAGTCTTAGTTCGAAATTCACCAAGTGGTCAGTCCAATTGTGGGCGTTTGGTAGTGAGAAAAAACTCCTGGAGTCAAATCGGCTACCATAGCTATGTTCGCCTTTGCAGTGTTCGATTTCCTATTTTTTGACAGGACGTGATTTTTTACCCGGGCGGAGTTTGAGCGATAATAGCAGGCAATCGTTAAGATGCGCACGCGTAGTTACTGGCCCAGATCGCTGTTCATTTGAACCTTTGTGTTTCAATGCGCCTTTATCAGTTAACCATCGATAATTTGGTGTTCCGAATAACATAAACAGATTGTAGCAGTAGAAGTAAACAAGTCATTTTTTTGCAACTACACAAAAACTGAAGCAAAATAAACATTTCCCCAAAGTGACGAAAAATGAATCTTTAAAATCTTGATGCCACGGCAATTGTATAGGTTTCTGTGGACGCGAGTTTTTGTACCTGTACCCTGCTACTAGTACCGTGGTGCACATGGTTTGCAAACAACGTATATGCATACAAAACGATGTACAGATCCTCAATTTCATTAGTCTGAGAGAATAACTATGTGCTCATTTGGCTACTGTAAGTGGTTATGCGTCATACATGCGCATGTTCGGAAATTACAATGTGGGCATATGACATTTTGAAACGAAAGCAAAGATCCTGTTTGACATTTCTCTAATCCAGTAATCTGAAAGCGGCACAAAATCCAGCAACCCGTAAACTATTCTTTAGAGCAATTTACATTGAATAGCCAACGTCGCTGTGCCATGAGTAGAAGGCTAATTTTCATTGTATTGTACTGGGGCAACACAGAGCTTAATACATGAAGAAAGAATCTCCGAAAAAACAGAATACTAACAACATATCATTATCTGTAACGAGTTGCAAAGAGTTTATGTTTTAAACTTGCATTGCTGAATGTGATTAAGAATCCACCTACACAAAATATCAAGTATGCTTGATAAATGCTACTATTAACAAAGGCCTTTAGAACGATCTCAACCAAGAAGTATCTCTAGACGCGTTAGATGAAATGTTATGCCGCGCGGGAAAAAAATATCCACATTAATCACAGCAAATATCTAGCTTCCTGTTGCCTCCAAGTTGCACATCTTCTAACCATATCTCCACTTATTTTATATATATATATATATATATATATATATATATATATATATATATATATATATATATATATATATATATATATATATATATATATATATATATATATATATATATATATATATATATATATATGTATTAACAGGCAATACATACAAATCAAGCAACGAATAGCCACGGAAAGCCTGAATGAAAAAGTATTTGCCTCTGTATCATTTGATAACCTCTATCACAAAGCTTCTGTAATTTGGATTCTAGTGGTGAGACGTTTAATTTTACCCATGTTATTTACAGTCGATGCTACAAATAATCCTCCAAATCATTATTTCAATTGGCCTCAAAAGTATTAACTTTCAAATGTATGCAATAAACGTAACGTACTTTATCGATAATAAACCGTACAGCTACTTGTCTTCACTTAAATAAGTGTTTCAGCCTCTGTTGCTTGAGCCGTATGAAGTGAATTAAAGAGAGTAATCCTTCAAATCGACCGCAATGCGCCCCACGTGAAAATGTTGCGTATTATGGTTAACCAAAGCAACTTTATTTGGAAAGAATAGGAATAGGAAATGCCGACATGAATTGAAAGCATCTCCGAGGCACATGTAACAATCACCCATTAGATGCACTGTCAATGTGCTATAGAGCACGAAAATGCTATTTGTCCATAACAAACAAACTATATCGTTTTGGGCCTTCGGAGTTTTGCGTAAATGGCTGTACTATTTATCTTCTATATTATTCAACACAAACTGGCTACAGAAGCCAACCAAAAGTATCCTCTTTCCTCGAACCATATTGCCACTTATTGCTTTATTCCTTGAAATATTGAAGTAAGCTTAACATGCAAAGCAATTAACGTTATAACTACAGAATGGACAGGATAATCAAACATTATGACAAGGCTAGTTCTGTTTTTGTAGAAATTTTAATCATTATAACTCTTATTTAATCGCTCGCAATTCACAGTTAATGTTTAGGGTAACCCTGAACATTACTAACGTATTCAATCTCATTTCATATATATGTAATGAAATGTGCAGCCACTTTTGCTTTAGAGAACTAAAGAGAAAGATGATTTTACTAGTTACAAATATGTGTCCCAAGTGACATTGATTTAATGCATGGTCTTCAATTGACATTAATGAAGGTATAGAATACCGACAATGAATGCCGATGTGAAATAAAATAACTTCCAAGGGTCGTATCAGACCAAGCGCCGATTTTAGAAAGTAGCAATTTGTAATGTGACCTGGAAATGTTTTATGAGCTAGGAAATGTAGAATACATAATAAAACTATTCCATGGTCGGTCGTTGAAAGACCATTCTACAGGTTTATAATCGATGTTGAGTCGGTATCGCTCCCACATTATGCAACATTAGCAGGCTCAAAGTGCTTAGGGAGAATAATTAAATCTGAAAGTCGACGCAGTATAAATTAAATACAACAAAAAAGTATTGAGTCAGCTCAGGCATAAGCAATATTAAAAGATCATTTACTATTGCTGGGATTACACAGCGGCTAACATTTATACATAAAGTATTAATCAATATGGTTTTATCCATGCGCCGAGAATGATCAAAGCTTATCAATGGTTACAGAGAACGCGAAATATATATTGCGAGGTACTCATACCTATTGTCAGAAGTGTGTTCACTTTTCGATGTCATTTGAATACGAAATATTTTGCACAAATATAGTCAATATAGATGTATGTGTGTGTCTATATGTGTACACTGCTTACTAATGTAATTTTCGGGACAGATTTCCATCGCAAACACGATGAAACAGCGCAGGTAAATGGCATCTCTTGTCAGACAATGGGTTTTCACATTCACACGCGAAAGGGTTACCCCCTAGCAAATTCGCCTCTTGCAGTATCTGTACTGTTTTCTCTTCTCGATCTTTAATCTCCGTGCTTAAGATAGTGATATATGTTTGTCAGCAACCTTCTATATCGAGGGAACTGGCCAGGGGTAGACTTGGACATTTGTTGGCTTGCAAAGCTGTGTGGGGATTATAAAATTACATGAAATACATCGCCGTCAGGCGACGATACTATGAAATCAACAAATGAACATTCGATTGTCGGTTCGAAGTTGCAGGGCCGGCGTCTTTCAAAGACATGGAGTCATCTGATTGGTCGAAGTTTCCACGGCTCCGAAATAAACGGAGAATTCCAGGGGGTTTTAAGGAATGCTATGAAAAAGCAACTCACGGTGCCTCACAGGTGGCGTCTTCAATTTTGTTCTCGAGTTGAGGCTTGAGTGAGCACTCTCAGCGAAACTGTACACTATTTGGTCAAAGTGCATGTGAATAATTTGCCATCGCTATCGTACGCTTCCCGTGCTACACAAGTCCCACGTGTGAATTTAGCGCATCATTTTTCTTGGCTATAAAGATATGACAGAAGAGTAAAGTTTATGTCTTCCTATAAATTAACGATATAAGGTTGGATCTGCAAAATCTGACTTTTGTAATTGGGTATTTCATCTCATCTTAAAGTTCCATGCATTTTGCAGTCGATGCAAAACAAAGCTAGCGCTACTTCTCTTGATTGGTGCATGCATAGCAACCAGCTTACGCTTAAGTTTCTGTTCACATAAGATCAATGAGAGCAGAATAACAGTTAGGCAATTACGTTAAAAATACACGGTTGCTACATTTATTCCTCCTTAACATATCAGCCACCATCAAGTGATTATGCTGTCTGAGTCGGTCTTGGATTTGAACAGAATCCCAAATTAGACAATATTCAATTTATTTCATTGCAGTAAATGCTGTAGTAGCAATTATTGCTTACCACTATCGAATTCGGTGCGAACGACTTCCTTATTAGCGTATCGTATATGGTAACGTAATCTTCAGCGGTTTATGGGGGTAATCTGCTGAAAGGGTTCGTGCTCTTTTCGCGAGTCAAGTGATGCCGTCTATGGGTCCCCATCCTAGACTTTCAGTAGTGGTGCAATAGCCTGACAAGACGCTTCATGCGTGCACGACGAGCCCTACGTTGCTCATACACGTTCTTAGTTATATATCGACTCATGCTCGCCGTTGGTGTTCCCTAATAGAGCTCCGTTTGTATTGGTTGTTTGCTCGCCCAGGCCACTTCTGAAAGCGTGCATGTCTGGAGATGACTGAGAATGAGCCAATCATCAATTCTCTTGCGGTGTTTGTATGCATCAAGGGGAATCCCATACATCAGGGTTATTTAACTAAGCGTGCGCTGTGCATGGATGCACGCCCTATCAGAGCGTGTGCCATAGTGTTGTTTAGCAACTAGAAGCTTTCCTACCTTATACCGATAGCTCCAACAACAGACGCACTGAATATAGCACTGGGGACCGTACTGTAACTATGAATTCCTAGTTGTTTTATATGCGCGTGATAAAGTAGTTACTTACGACGAACCAGTGCTAAAGGCCGTCCTGGATAGCCGCATGGTCCAGAAAGATGCCAATCATAAGCAATAAAATGGCAATCTATTATCATGTTGAAAGCCACATGTGTCTTGCGAAGCTATCGTAAGATTTGCTAAGCATGTTCGGCACAGGCTCTGCCTATAGTGCTTGTACAAAAGCTACACAATATGTCCCTTGCTGTGTAATGATCCCTGTTAGTAGAGGCTCTACCCGCGACATATCGATGATTTACAGCATTTATTTATATTTACAGTCTCATTTTCGGAAATGTAATTGCACTTATTGTCTTTCTTGCAGAGCACCAAACATATCAAGGTGATGATGTTTTCCCTAAAAGGTAATATTCCTTGTGAAAATCCACCCCGATGAGCTTACATTTCGCTAGCTACATAAACTTAAGAATGATTTACGACTAATTGCTTTGAGGTCCTACACGAGACCAGAAGCTGAAACGCGAACATATTCCGCCAAGGTCAATGTGCCAATGGGACATACTGTATGTCATAATGGTGATTACACAGCTATACTCTTCTTTGCTCAGGTACAGGTTATTTCTCTTAAATGGCCCATATAGCGGCCTGAACCCCAGAGAGGGACCTCTAAGGATCACTTGTGGTTGATTAAAACTCGAAACCGGTGAGCAGCATCTACCAATGATGATGTTAATCTGTTACTGTTGACCGATCTACTTCACAAATTTCCTTTATCTTTATGTATAGAAAACGGACAATACACTGATTATCAAAGAGAACATTAAAGGTGTCAATCGTTTTTACATTGTGCAAAATGTTTACTATTCCCATCCTCCTAGGTAAGCCCTTGCTGTTGGACTATCGTACGTAGTCTATATTCCATCAATCACCACTTTGTGTCTTCCATTACTGAGTTGTCCAATTGTGTATGATAGTGTTTTACCACTGATGCTGGGTGCTATCCATCGAATTTATTTTGAAAGACCATCAGTTACCATAAAGAAATTACTGTATTGTAACGCCATCGCATTATGATCAAAGAGCTTTTAGCTATGTTAAGAGTGCTCAGCAAAATATGCAAACACGCGACCTAATCGCAGCAGGCTCCTGCCATAATACCCACTTAACTCATAATTAAGTGCAATGTATATGCATAGATTACTGTTTAGAGCAATGTAGACAAACATTATCTGCCTGCTAGTCAACAGGACACAATGGTTACTCATTATCACCCATAGCGAAAAAAATGGTTGTATGTTACGAGTTTATTAGAAAGAAGCTCTTCCATTGTCGATCATGAAGTCGTCCTTTATCTGCAATCATAATGCAATACATGCCTTATATTTTAGTTGCGCCGCGAATAAGACATGTAGGGTATGTTGGAACCCGATCAAGATGAAGCTGGTGATAGATTGCGGCCTTATTAGTTTTGCTTGCATTGCAGGGATGTAATAATAAGCAGATTCGGATTGGTGTTAAGAATAATACCTATAGCAAGAAATCCAGTACCATACATATCTCATGATGTTTCGCTCCATATATAGCTTCCGCCATGCATCCTGTGAATACAATTCCGCAATTACTAAAATCATCTGTTCTCCCTTGCTATCCAAATTTTGATTAATTCCGAACAAGTTCAGTTGCAGCAAAATTACCAGCCAGACTTCACACATATCGACTTGTGCTGTAGTTAGAGATAGTCAGTTTGTTGTCATGCAGAAAACATTCGATTCGTCGTTACATACTGGGGATCCGTCGTTATAACCATGCAAACCTCATGCGCTTTGAATCCTAGAGGGTTGCCGAACCACATATGGAAAACATGAACTATTACCATTGCGCTGGGTGTGTACTCAAATATTACCCGCATTGAGTTATCGATTTCGGCCCATGACCAACATTAGTCTTACTTGCCAAAGATGATCTTCAACATCATGCTGCTTGTGGTGCATAACAGTTGTCTTAATCATTTTGATAAGAAACACCTTATAAAAGGAATAACGTTTGACTAACTCAAAAGTTGTAATGAGCGTTAAGATTATGCCATGGGAATGCCATAGTGATAAGATGTAATGCTGTACGGATGACATACTAAAGGGGCATTGACCAGCGTTAACAAAAGTATTACAGTGACAACCTGGTATCACATTATCGGCTGAAAAAGAAAACAAATATTGCGACAGGAACGAACTTATTGTGAATTGGCAAATTTGATAGTTGGTCTCACTTCGACTTATCATGATGTGTAAGAAAGAATGATTCGGTTGAGGTGGTTAAATAAAGCATCGTTTGTCCTAGCGACTTGATTGAACATCTTTTATACAGCCCGACACCCGTTTGCGCAAGTAATTGTTTAACCAATTTCATCAGTTGCCATGAAAACTCAGTTTATCGGGCATTCGATATCGGTACTTACTGACTGCCCATCGTAATTACATTTCCAGCTCCCCAAGCAAATGACCACTTTGACTGTTTGGTATTACTGAAATATTTCTAAATGCTTATAATATCATATTCTTTCATCATCTGGGTTCTAATAATGACCATCCCGTCCCGATAACAGAATGTTATTTATTCAGATTATGTTTGTTAGAAACATATTTACTCAATACTTATAGGTAACTCTAAAGCGGTAAATTTATATTATGGGTAATCCCTTTAAATGAAGCGTGGCAGTGAACTATTGCTTGGGCAGCTTTCAATAATGAGCCCTAGCGCTGCGGGATGGGAAGGTATGCATTTGTGTGGTAAATAGGCTCTATTATTTAATACATAGTCACATGCATACGGGAATGACTCAGTTGAGGTCTGACAAGAAAGCGCTGTGGTAAGTACGATTAGATGGGTCAAAAGCTTGAAATTTATGATGCTAAGGTGCACCTACAGACAGTTTGGCTTGGGTCTCCCTGGTGGATTTTACCATGCCTCCCGATTCTATATGTCAAGTTTCGACATGAAATCCATTCCATGACGTGCTTTGAATATAGACAAATTATTGCAAGTCTGCCTTTTGGATATGGATATATTATCACATAACGAAGTACTTCTGTTCCGAATGGCTCACAGAAATATAGGACGCAATTATTCTAAGTTCTTTGGGGTGGTGTGATTGACCTTATCACGATAATTTATCGGAACAATAATGTGTGCATACCAGAAATGCAATTAGACAATCAGCTGTGTGATACGTTATGAATCGGCTTTATTGTGATGTCAGTTATTCCGGCGTTATTTTGATGTGACACTATTTGAGGGTAATTTTGCTCGAAACACATATAACAGGGTTGACACGACCGGTCTCTGCATGATTTATCGATTGAGCCTTAGATAAATACTAGATACTGCTGTTATTCTTAATACAAATCACTCCATAATGCCAAGACGATTTTTTAAATGTTAGATTAAAGGCCTATTGCACCGCGCGCCTGTTGATTGGTGGCAATTTACCCACGTACATACTTTAAGCCTTTACCTGAAAACAGTTGCGTAGTATGTAATCGCTAAATTTGATTAATGGTTTGCTATACGTACATTTGCGTCGTCATCAGTAAAGCCTTAGCAAATGCTCTCATTAAAATCATTTCCTATAAATTAATTTTATGGAGTTATAGTGTTACAAATCCAAGCAGTTTTGAAGTAATCCATCAGACCATTTAAATGCACCACCTTACCTTTTTTTCAGCTAAGATATCTATGTTCTGCACATGGAAAATAGAAATGCGCACAGAGGCATAAGTACGTAAAGAGCAACATAATTCAGTCTAATTGTGTTATAGACAAATCTTAATCTGCAAGGGAGACGGCACGTGCCTCAAGCTCAGGGAATTATTTACCCATTCGCAGCAGTATTTACCTATCCGCATAAAAATACAGTGTTCTTTACAATTAGAAAACAAAACTCAATTGGAGCGACTATTAAGCAATCACGTGATCATTTCAAGAACCCTGGTTACCTGAAAAGCTACAGTGCGTAATTTGATTAAAACAACTAATTAATCCGGCCAGCTAAATCCCATTTCTTTGAATAAAGGGTGTTGCGTCGATTCCTCCCTTGTCATATGACCGAATAAAGCAACAGATAAGCATATATGCTGCTTCTGAAATGAATAAATAAGTGGTTCCCGTAGCTTTTAGTCTTAACGTGGTTCGCATGGGTCGTTAGTAGTCATCCTACTTCTTTTAGACGATCTACCTGTCTACGATGTATTGCACAAATATTATTACACCGTGTATGTTGAGTGCTAAAAATACATGATGACAACAAACCTATCCATAATTATAAAAAGCCCTCTCAGTCGTCAGTTGTTGGGAATAACCCTACTTCTGCTGATATGATGGCCAAACCATCTAGCCACAACTTACCTGTTTAATGCAAAATTACAAGTATAGTAAATATAGAAACGTAATTAACAATATAATAATAATAGCATTTATACTTTGATTTTACTAGTTGGACAGGAATACAATGAATTTAGAAGATTTCTAGCGTCCAAGCTACGTTTTCCAACATTTAGGCCGAAATAAGAACGTTCACTGGAATTATCACAAGTGTGTATATTTCACACAATTGACTCACAGCACACCCATTTTTCGTTATAAAACCATCACATCCTTAGTTTAGAAATTCTCCATAATTTGGATTTTCTCCGATTTGGAAGAAGCATTGACCGCGCCTTCTAAGAGGTGGTATATTCATCCAAAACTTAAGGAGAGGGATATGTTGAGGGCCCTCTGAATAATATATTATGACAAAAAACCTATTAACCCATGGTCTCATCATAACTTGCCCCTAATATGCTCTCAGTTATCAGCTTAATGGAGTAACGGCTTGTAGCTTTGTAAATACGGCACTTGTGATTTATGTTTCAGCTGATATGACTACAAAATATAGGCGGGCCATGTGCATACAATCAAGGAACAACGCAAGACGTCATTTGAAAGACGACCAGGCTCTTTAATCAAATTCTCCATCTGGACCCGCTACAAGTTTTTTACGACCGCATCATTTCAACGTCACATATACCAACCATTAATGCTTTGATAGTTTTCGAATTTGTCTATTAACTTAGTGTGTAGTGCCTGACCATATTCTATTGGTCTTTTGGCTTCTCATATTTGTATTCATGCTTTTATGGATCTACTGCTTTGATCAGGCTACACTATTTCAAAAGTTCTGTCCATTATCTTGTCATGCACAATATGCTTGCATGCCACCCTGTGTCTTAAATGGTCGGTATGTGTGTGTAGTGTGATTCAACCAATGTAAAGCCAAAATATATTTGACGAACATTTTCTTATGGCGTATGTTGTGTTCTTCTAGTCACTGCCGCAGGGTATTAGCAAAATATATTGACGATACATTTACCATTACTCGAATGTCAATAAAAATATATGACGTATATATATATATATATATATATATATATATATATATATATATATATATCATTATATATCTGATGCACAATCATCATATATAACAGCAAGGATAGTTTAATGCCATATATGCCATTTGGGTGGTGTTATTTGTCGATGTATATAAGCATTGAAACCAACGCGCCCAGTTAGCAACGACTTAAGAGGGTCCTCGTGTAATCAATTATTCATCGTCAACAGTCATGGCAAAACTACACATATATGTATATATAGATTTATATCGGTCCTTCTGACGTTGCGGGATATATATATATATTTTTATATCTATGAGATGTAAATTTACATCCATATCTGCGGCAACACACTTATATATTGATGAGCTACATGCAGGGGCAGATATATATATCATACATATTTGAATATATATGCAAAGTACAAGCTGAAAGGGCGCCCAGTATTACATATATATATTTGTATATATATATTTCTGTAATAACAATTAATCTATATTGCTTATAAACAACGCAAGTCAATGCGAAGAAAAATACACCCGTTGATTCCCGATGATTGCCAAAACCATTAATGAATAATTTCGCATTTAAAATTGCAGCATATGCCTACAAGTGTATTTACATGTACAGGAGTGTTACAACTACGACGTTCTGCAATTTGAAAATAACGTACCGGCGTCAACGCTTCATTTGTATTCGCTATCGTTATGCAACCATGTTTCACTAATATTTATGATATCCTAGTTACGGTCAATGTATTAAAATGGTTATTTTAAGTTTCTCCATATTCCGATTGGGACCCGGCAATGTTTCATATAACGAATGCGGCACGTGGAAAGCCCATATAAGTTGCTCGGACATTTACTTCTTTTTGGTAGCGCTGCTTTTTGCTTGGTAGAGTTAGTTGGATCAATACGTAACTCTCGCTGGTCCATGTATACAATAACTCTATGCTTCAACGATTGACGCATAGCGATATTTCGAACGTGTAGGCAAGGATGCGACGAAAGCCTTAAGGACGGCAGATTCTGTCATCGACCCATCCAGTTAACGAATACCTCTTACATTAACATCAATGTTCACGTTCATTCCTGCTCGAGTGAAGGAGACTTGTCTGTTAATGACAAGGGAGAGGGTGGCTTAATCCCCCTTACCCCATAAAGCCTCTTGGGCTTCCTGAATTACTTCATGTGAGTAGAACTCGCAACACACTTGTCGTATCGTTATGCAGTGGGGGTTTATGTACAGAACTGAGTCCAGTGTCATGTCTATCGCCATTCTCTCGGCATCACGGTTTATCGATCCGGCGCTGAGAAAATCTTCAAGTTAAGCTCTTAATGTTTTTTGTACGTGGCGCATTTCAAGCTTTTACTCTACACGACATTAAGTATTGCAGCCTACATAATTCTATTATCTGCGCGTTAGGCACTTTTTGCGTCAGAATGATAGCGAACATCCGCTTGGCTGGTGAGACACGACCTGCCAGACAGCATTTGAATTTGTGGATGCAATGTCCGATGTATTTCGTGCAGGTGGCACCACGAGCCATTGTCCTGCATGTGTGGATTGCATCGTCTCGGATTATTTTTCAATTAAAAGCAGACCTAAAAATGCATAAACATTCTCACATCTATTTCTGGTATTATTTTGGATATTCCTAGGGATACTTTGATATCCATCATAAGTTCCATCGATATTATAGGACAAAACACGCAGCATATCTCAAAGTAGCTCACAAGCCCCTCGTATGTAAGTAGCTCAGAAGTTATCCCGGGAATATTTTGAAACAAATTAAATATTACAGCTTTAGAACGATGAATCATATACAATAAAATACGCAACGGCTACCAGATTGATGCAGGTTCTGTAAATTCTTAAATTAAGGCTCAATCAAAATTTAATTCAAATTGTCATTTCGATGTTTTGACGAGACAATGCTTAACGGTGAGCACATATGCCTTCAATAAAAGGGGATTGGTGATAAAAGTATGCTTCTTTGTAGTTTTGGAATTCACGCCTCAAGCAGCTACACATTTATTCATTAGTTCGACGCATCATCAGCTTTTAAGCCTATTGCGCCGTTGGCCTGGTTATTAGGGCTGTAATATAAATTGTACATACACTGCTCTATCTCTTGGAGGTTTTGTTGATATCTTCAGGGCACAATGACATGTGAGATTGTTGAAATACAACGCAAAGAGCATCAATATGACAGAACACAGTTGCATTTATTGGTTTAGACCAATTACGTTGTTCTATTGTGACGACAGCTTGTTTGATGGGTAGAAAAAACAAGTTATATTACAATAAGTATATGATACAGTGCATGCAATGTGGAAGCAGTTTGTACCAGTTTGATGGACAAATCTCGCCATGTGAGGCAATCCAGCTAATCATCTCTTATAGACTAAATAGCTGAGCGCTACCGATGAGGCATATTTATGGAAGCCAAAATGTAGTCAAGCTACGCAGACAGGAACCCACGAAGTGTGCAAAATAAAAGCATTCTCGAGGAAAATAGCCGAATACATACAAGCACACACTATCTAAGATTAAGTATGCCGATCCTGCTCTTTATGGGATTACCCACATTTGCATTTCACTCTTCATGTCATTGCAAAATATTAAATTGCATATCGATTGCATCCTCACATGCAGTGATGCCCTGCAGACAGTTTCATGAATGAGATAATAATTTACGAGCAAGGATACAACAAACATAATGGAGATCGGTTCGTTTTAGGGCAAGTAAGAGAAACATTTCGATACATTACGTTACTATGTGAATGCAAAAGGCTATTCCCTTCTATGTCAGGCATTGATCTATAAATCGGGTATTTACAGGCACAAATGATTAGCAGCCGCTATTGTTCATGCATATTACCGTTAATATTAAGACCAAGAACTTTTTATTGCATTCACAAATGTTCATAAAACAATCATATATTAGGCGTATAGTACTTCATGTAATTATTTTTCTCGATAATGAGTTTTCACACCTGATGTATAATTTCGAAAGGATTCATTAAATTCGAAATAATGATGCGCACTAGCGTGCATCTACTAACTAGTAAACAATATAAACACCATATGCGCCAGCCCTAGCGGACAATAACGTGAATATACCCAAGGTTAGTCATGCATACACATGTGAGGCGATGTTGCGCATATATTGCAACAGAATGTAAATTCATTTAAGGGCCCAGTCGTAAACGCGATTACACAGAGAGCCCACAATGAAGCAATGCAATGATTGATTGATGTCATCTCATCTGACATCGGGACTCATTAATGTTGCATACATTGCCAACAACAGCAGACCATCTTTATCACTGTCCTAGGGTAATAACATTTATTGCTTTAACAGCTGGTATATAACTAGTCGGAATACGAAAAGATATAGCATCATCAAAAATGTAGGCCGTGACCTCCATGCCAACATAACGTGAATTTTGAAGTCATATGGAGAAAGTGAGCTTTCACAATTTAATACCCTAAGCATTAATTGAGATGGACGACTGCTGTTTGATTGATTAGTTGAGGGGACGTTTCAGCCAGTGCGGAATAGTGTAGGGAAATATTGTGAATCAGTGGCTCGAACAACAAAAGTAATACAATACCTCATACAAAAGCTAGTGCACTGACGCACCTGCATTGTGGTAGTTCAGTTACTTGGGCATATAAGGTTGTGTTTGGAGTGATCTGATGATGATGATTACGAATTGAAAGCCTTTTCTGTCGCTAAGTTATCTAATGAACCTGTGGCGTACTTTTACTGCGTCGTTTACTGAATATTGTTCGTTATTGTACCATTATTACTACGAATATTAGATTATATTACCATTACTTATTCCTTATTAAACCGCGCATTAACATTACTGGCACCACAACTTCAGAAGCACAGCCATGTGAAAGGGTAATTCACACACCCAATTTGAATTAAAAGTTTGTGAAATATATGTATGCGAGTCTGCTGCTACACCCAAACCACCGCTCCGCGTGCAACCCCCAGTATTAAAATAATACAGGCTAAACAAGGGTAATTTAGTTATTTGCATATGGGTAATAATTAAACCGAATTAAGTATAACAACAGTTGTGGGACTGCTACGACTTAAATCAGCGTTTAAATGGATTGATTTCAACGAGAGAAGATATGATTATGCATGTTAATAAAACCTAAAATGCATCATCACCATGATTTTTTATGTTTTAATTATAAGACGTTAGACACTCTGCTGATACAGGAATCCTGTTGATGTAATACAATTGGTGATATAACTTAACACCAAATATTAAGCAGTATATGGCAGATAATTTACAGCTGCTGGTGCAATGTGATTCAACACAGGGGCGAGTATTAAGGCAGCATTGACGAGGAACCGGGGGAAATAAAAACAAGATTCACATGCTAGGTAATAAATAACGTTCCAAAGACACTGTACAGGGTTCGAAGGCGTGCATAATTGGTTTGTATGTGCATATGTAGAGCATACGGTACCGTTCAAGCTCATTTAAGAAAATGTCAATGTTGGTATACATCGATGCATGAACACCTAGACACATTTCGTTTCCACTACCGTCGATGGGGTTAGTTGGCATCGAGTACATTTTTCTGTCATGGAATATCTCGCTATATCAGGTAGGGTACAAATGGAAAAACATAAAGTGAGAAATGGAACGCTAGTAAACACCATTAAAATAGCGTTAGTAAATAAGCTATTTGCTTAGTGAATGGTCTTGTGTTTGATTTGTTATCATTAAGCGGAGATGTGTCACCGTCACAACTTTTTTTATGGGTACATAATACTTGAAATGTCATGCACAAATTAATTAAGTATGGAAGTGACCTGCACCAACTGAGCATATCGACGCAGTGTACGTTTCTCTAATTTTAACTATCATTATATGAATACTCAGCAATATGCAGGTAATAAACACATCAAAAAACACATTTGTTATGGTTGATTGTGCATTGTATATGCTGCTTCCATATATTCAGTCGCGTCACACATATCTGCGCATAGACTAATCACCAATTTTCATACTTAGCAGCAATAATTATTCTGTCCACACGTTGCCCCAGGAACAGAAACAGCTGCTACCATAATGCCTTCTTTTACATTTCGGTACATTTGGCTCACGTATAACTTCTCTGTAAAAGAACAGTAGACTTCTCGCAATGTGCGTGGAACATGTATTAATCGTGCTTGTATATTGGATGTTGGCAAATTTCTCGGTAACGGCTAACACCAAAATATGTTGACTCCTCTTCTGCGTTTCTATATGATGGGTGTATGTCTTTGAGTATGCATTATTCTAACTGATATTGTTGATTAGTCACCTGACATGATCTGAATTTTTCTAATGAATAGCAAATATGATATGGATATTGTTTCATGTAGACATTCGGGTAAATATCAGACACAATACACATGGGGCTAAGGTCAATGTTATCACGTAGTAACCATTCATTCTCTGTCACGCCCATATTTGTTTTGTGCGTTTGGTCAGCTCTACCTGTTTGGCCGCTTGGTTTGATGTATTTGTAACCACTATGCACAATTTAATAACATGGTTGATATATTCGATATGTCGTAAGATTCGTATGAACACAGAACAGTCAATGAGACGGATTCAAATTGCCTTATTATCATCTCAAGTTCACACAACCGCGGTAGTTTAATTAAACCTGTCATTGCAGTAGACTACAATGCCGTTGATTTACAATCGCGCCATTTATCACGTTATAAATATAACTTAGTAAAATTGTCCAAGCGAAGTCGATCACGGTAAAGACAATATGCGCACAACGTTTGGATAAGTTCATTTGCGTACGGGGTGTGTGTGTGTGTTCGAAGGGTGGGAGGGGGGGGGGGGGGGTGTCATAAAAAAATTAATCAAATATGTCACAAAATGCTGAATTACTGAATACCGAGAATTTGCTTGTTCCACTGTGCAAGTAACTGTGAATTTTAATCGAATTATTGGTTGCCCTAGCCACTGATGTTATAATTTCCTATATGTATATTGTGAGTTAGCAATTGTGCCCGATGTGGTTTGTGAGTAGAACTTTCCCTGTACCTTCCCCCTAAATATTAGTACTTTTTATCGGACAAAGGTTGTTCGCCTAGAGGGTAGCATCAAAACTCGACCATGTACCCAAATAAGGGGCTAATGTCCGCACACCTGACCCAAATATAGGGGCGTCTAAAATGGCCTAATATTCAAGAGGTTCAACGCAGAGAACTACATAATGCGCCATGCGGAACCGTACTGCTTGGAACAATTATCCCATATTGTGGTTACGCAGATCATTATCCATAAGTTTCGCTACCCAGATGTAAACCTGCAAAGCGCATCAATAGATATGTTCAGATTATGTTGTGTTACATGGGTGAAGCAGCGCATGTGTTAATCAAGCAGATATGAGTTACCAACAGCCAACCCCCTCTGTTAACCAGGTCGGATTAGCAGTCGGGACCATTGTCTCTGTTACAAATGCACATCATTAATGACTTCAGTCTGAATTAATTGACGGTCTTATGTGCGCGGCATTTGCTAAATTGAATAAAAGCTGTCCCTCTTCTTTGTTATGGTCTGTTTCGATAAGTAAATGAGAAATAGTTGTGAAACTCAGTGAGTATTAGTTTTTTGTTGTTGAATGAATAAGCATCCTATGAAAATGCAATTCACCCCAAGGACATTTATGCATGCTGCATGATATGTTAAAGCACTTTGCTCGTTTTGACAGTCGTGTGCGTGGGTCTATGTGAGAAAATTGTGCAGTATAGTTCCGGATACAGTTTGCCATTTGATCACGAATATGACAAGGATCAGTTTAGACACGTCGATAACACAAAAACAAATATATAAACTGTGCTACAGGCTGTGTAGCGATTTCTTAGTTAACCAGTCTAAGTCAATATGAACTACTGCCTGAAGCCTCCGGTCCCTTTAAAATGAGATTCAGTGTACCCCTATATCGGTTTCTGGCGGGCGGTGGGCGTGATCAGCTCAATTGCCTATTGCACAATGTACATGTTATTAGCCGTTCACGGCGACGTGCATGTTGGTTTCATTCCTAAAGGGTAGCTATATACTAACTAAGCATCTGGTTGTATAGCTGCTGCCCATTTTGATATAAGCGTAGCATTGAAGCAGTTTCAATTGTCTTGTATCGTTCCGTAGTCACTGGATATATGAAAACAGCTGTAGCAATATTTCTTTTGCTGCAAGTTTCTTCAGAATGTTTTGACATTTCACCTAGGCCAGGGGCAGTTCCGTTGTTTAGGACCTATTCCTGAGTAAAGCTCATGTGTCAGGTGTTCCTTTATAATTGGATGTAAATAATTGAACTGAATATGCAGGCCAAATCAACGTCCAGCAGATCTGTGTTTTCTGTCTTCAATGCTTTTGTCAAAGAACGGCTCTTTCATTTTTAATCAGATAGGATGATTTGGGCTAGTTTCTATGCGATTTTCAATGATGCCCTACAATAGTTTTTACAACGCTGGTGTTTTGTTAACATGAATAAATCTGATCCAATTTGACTCTTACGCGATGATAAGAGTGCCTGAAGTCGCGGTTGTCGTTCTTTTATAATCCCACGTGTTCACTGATTATCTCTTATAAGTCACAGTATAGTTGTTATTTGCATGGAATGAAAACAGTTTGTTAAGCATACAAAGGAATCAGCGTGTAATTTGAAGTCCCGATGCAAAAACTAGAGTTAAGGAGAGAGTGCGCGTGCGTGCGTGTGTGTCTGTGTATGTCAGTGCACGTGCGCGTATGTGAGCATATGTGTTAAAAGTCCCTGTGTCGGCTAGCGAATGCATGCCTTTGTATAAGGCTGTTATCTCGTGAAGACTGACATTTCCGAACGACCGTATATACAATTTTGTAATCATGTATGTGTGTCTGTATGAGTGTATGCGTAGATGTATTGGTGTATGTATGTATCAATTACACTTTTGCAAACAATCCGTGAGTGGTATTAGCTGATTGCTGTAAGGTTTGTGTCGTTCATGATGGTAACGGTCATATTGAGGTTTAATGTTAGCCAAGCCCAATAAATATTTATGGTTACGTTTTCATTTGTCAAGATTAGAAACTGAGCCGTTTGGAAAAGAAGGGTATGTGTGAGACTGTCTTCCAATGATAAGAATAGAAGAATACAAAATTGAGGTGCGGTGGTAAGATAATGACAGAGAATTAAGAGGGATAGAAATGGAGGGAGAGGTAGATTGTATATTGCCCGTCGGTATATAATGAAATGTAACGAGGTGTGTTGCTTAACAGGACATTGACGTTCACGACAACCCTCTGGTCGAATTACTCTTTGACTTCCGATGGTATACCACACCATGCGTATCACACAAATGCGCAGCATCTAAACAATGGGGACCTACATTACGATGCACAATCTGCGTAAAACTCCACGTTCCGAGAACACATGAACGTGAACTAACGTCGAGATAACATCATCGCAAAACTGTCATACAGTCCCACTCTAAAGCAAAGCATTGCAGTAGCCGATTTAGATACATGATTCAGCGTTAAATTGTTTTGCTATGTTCCACGCCTTTACACTCAAACCTCGGCATGCTTTTAATGACAAAATGATGCTTCGGCTGACAAGAATCTCGACTTACAAATTGCTTCGGTCTTAAAAAGCCTATTTTCTTGAATGTCACCGTGCCATTCCAATTTAGTTGTCTTGTTGTTAAGCTGACTGATCAGTCTGTGTCAAAGAATGCATATCAGCTGATTAAATGGAAAGCAGAATAAACGAGCCGTGCTAAATATTATCTGATAGTTTTATGTGCAATACATAAAAATGTAAACTTAGTGATATTCAAGCGCATTACATGGCAGCGATCGCATTTACTGCCCGCTAAATGTCAAGAAATAGTCCGAATCAACCTTCTCTGAAACCGTTTATGTTACAATTACGCCGACTACGTAGAAAGTCGTGCAAATATCGGTCTATGGGCGAATTACAAACGTTTGCATGGGCCTTGTGCGCGCCGATGGTGGCCATTGCGAGCTGTTGCGACTTTTGTTACACATTAGCATAACCAAGGTAGATGCTGTAGCAGTTCGTATGTTAGCGTGACCAAGATTCAAACACGAAAGTGCTTCACAGATGGCATTGACCTTACTTCCAACACTCCATAATTGCATACGACATGTTGAACGACTAGCTATGCTGCTGTTCCGCTTTAAATACATTCAAGGACACAGGGTCCAATTAAATCTGTTTATGTTCAGTTATTGTCTGACGCCGCAAACACAAAGCATCCCATCACAGTTTATCACCCAATTAGCATCTAATGGCATGTGAAGGGCTTACTAACGTTATTTTCGTGAATCATCATTACAGGCAATTACCCTCCGAATTGTCTCAATGCAATCATAAATATCAACTTCACTTCCTGCCTAATAATCTATTACAGCACATCTGGCTACTATCTAAACTGTCCTTGTATTACAATGAATATACAGTAAGGTGGATAGTCTTCATAACAGGTTTTCTGTCATAATGGGTTAGCATATTGTATTTGGCACAGCATGGGAGCGTTTGATCAGACACTGCTATGAGCGAAATCGCTGCAAATCATTAAGGCAGACACAAATTTCACTACACCAATTGCGTTTAGAATTATATTCAGCACCATTATTAACGTTGTCCCTTTCCTGATGTCAGACTTGTTGCACAAGTGCTTTGTATGGTGTCGTGACTTGAAACAAGGCAAAGGCATACGCTGCCCAATTCTGGGTATGCAGACTCTCCCCTCTGCGAGTTGGATATGATGCGCTTAGCGTTAGCCCAACAAGTTCAGGAAATAATTGTTTTGGATTTCACTTCCCCGTCTTGTTAGTCAGACAGAGCTCAATGAGTTCCGTGCATACACATAGTACATATTTCACACAAAAATAAACCAAATCCATTCTTGCACTGGCCTTGGTATATATATATATATATATAATATATTATATATATATAATAGAGATATTGCATATATATATATATATAACATATAGATATATATAGATATATAGAGAGAGATAGAGATCTAGATATATATATATAGAGAGAGATATTAAAGTAGATATATATCTAGAGATAGATCTATATATCTCTATATCTAGAGATCTATAGAGATCATATGTATCTCTCTACATCTATATATATATCTCTCTCATCCTCATATGCATATCTCTATATATATATCCACTGCTCAGATATCTATATATATATAAATATATATATATATGAGATCCCTCTATCTATCTATATATTCTATATATATCTCTATATATCGAATGCATATATGCATGTATATAAATATATGTATACATATGTATATACATATTTATATCAATATATATATGTTATAAAGATATATATATATATATATATTTATATATACGTTTATATTATATGTGTATATATTTATATATGTATATATATATATTGATATATATATATATATATGATGTGTATATATATATATAATCTATAAATATATATATATATATTTATTTATGTACACATCAATATATATATATATCAATATATATATATACATATATAAATATATATACATAAATATAAACGTATATTTATATATATATATATATATTTATAAATATATATATATAATATATATATATAATATGTATATACATATGTATACATATATTTATATTTATGCATATATAAATATATATTTTTATATATATATATATATATATATATTTATATATATATATATATATATTTGTATATATATATTTATATATATATATATATTTATATATATTTATATATATATATTTATATATATATATAAATTATATATATATGTTGACAATTGAGTTAGATACACGGGGAAACTCGGGTATTTTTGAAGGGCAGCATCAAAACATGGCTGAATTATAGCTTGATATAAAAATAGCGGCTTAATGTAACGGCGTGTTAAGTGCAGATGAGTTAATGAGTGACTAGTTTTTTCGGATTTTCATGGTTATTGTTCTTAACCGCAATTCTTCCCGCACGTTCGATATCGCGTTCAATAACAAATTATGACGCTGTTAGAAACATGATTTACAAATATATTCATCTGTTTTCTACTTCTCTAAGGACTATAGGCTGTTGTGTTTTATATTTTTTTAGATTTTGTAGTCCATCGAACATGCCAGTGTCAGACATCCGAAATCGTCCATGCCTTCTCATGTAATGTGTGGATTGGACAGCAGCAGCGTGACTTGACTGGGACAAATGTGTCTCCTCCAAAATGTTCTGCATTTTATCGCGTGAAAAGGGTGAACGTTACGCAAAATAGAGCCCACGTCATCAAGAGCCTTGTTTTGAAGTGTGGTCGATTGGCCAAGAGATCATGTATAGTTAATTATGGTGCGGACTCCAAACGGACTTCAATGCAAACGATGCAAGGAATGTCGCCTCCTGATATGCATTTGGTAATCAGATTGGGTATGAAAATATTTTTGTCGGAATTATATGGGAGTTAGATGGTATTTAACTTGGTTTTTTGGGGGTTTGCTTGGGGTATCATGGACAAAGTCTATCTACCATTGTCGTCGAATTGTTATTTTGCTACTATACTTCGCATCCAAACTCATTTTTATTCCCACCTACTAACGCTTGATGTGAGTACGTAAACGACAGAAAACATTATCAAGCCCGTTGTTTCGTTTCATGCGTTCAATGTTCCTTACATATCAATTATTGTATATGTTCCGGGTGCAGCTGTTTTATAAAACAACCCGTTGACATATCGCGAATATGATTTGAGAGCCTTAGATGTTAACTATCTCTTTATTACCTGCCAACATTATCCCCAACTCAGGTTATGTATACATACTGATCAACGGCAATGGAGTTGTCAGGCTATCACGTATGGGCAAATAACATCTGGGAAGATATATAAATCGGGTTGTACAACTAATGTAGAAAATTCGGCTGTATAGCGATGCTTCATTATAGCATTGTGACATTGTTGTTGATAACGATGTTTTTTCAGTACATCGATTTGTTTCATGTCGGTAACCACATTATTAGTTGAGGGGTTGATCATTATATAGCCTATGAATGTACCGTGTGACTGCATAATCAGTATATTACGTCAGTATTCTGTGGATGTTAATCCTGAGCTTCCCCTTTCATATACCTAATCGAGCTTCTCAGTTACAAGCTTTTTAAGTGTGAGAGAATCAAGCGGGCAATTTTTTAAACGTGATATTTTGCTTTGGGCTATGTAATGGAATGGTTAATACGTGCAACGATAATGTTGATAGTGTCACTAAGGGGCGTCCAAAATTACTTATTTACTTTCATATGTTCATTAATTATCCTCGAATCCCATTTATAATTAGCTGACCAATATAACGTTACGAGCAATTAGTTAATTATTCTAAAAACTAAATTAACCAGTTATATCCTTGTTGATTCAGACCTCCATAAAGTTTCATCGACAAAACAATAGATCCTTTTAATTAGTTTTATTGAGCTGTAATAATTTCCTCACCTGGGTTATTCAGTGTATTTCTCTTTCTTTTGCCTAATGGAGATATAAGGATAGTAAACCGTTATCGCTGGTAAAAATATGGATCATATATGCATTTTTTCACTGGTTATGTGCTAAAATTAGAAAATATTCTTACGATTGCAAAATACAGATTGAAATGGTTTTTCTTCCATAGTAATTCAAATTTAAGATGCGGCGGTCATTGTCAATATAACTCATATGTTCAATTCTGTTATCATAAGCATTCCAATAAATGTAACAAGTATGCCCGTTTCTTAGAACAGCATTACAATTAGGTTCATAATCATAAATAAACTTTTAAACTGGGCTAACGACACTTTGTTTAAGAAAACCGTAACAAGAGAACTAATTACATTGTTAGTTACAATAAAGCATACATCAAAGCTAATATACGAAGTGATTACAATACAAAACCAATCGAGATAAGGACAATTATTCCTACGCTATTCCATGTAATTGGCGCGGTTAAGAGTAATCTAGCTTGGAGTATACTTGATTAGTGTATCTGTTCAGCTTTCTTTGCGTGTTTAACAAATGAACGGCACCCTTAGTTGTCCGAATGTGTTATCCGTTATACGCGTTTCTACAACAGCAAAATGTCAAAACATGGAAAACGTGGTTCTGTATTTTCAAAGGTTATTCGAGCAATCATTCGAGTTACAATAATGGAATGAAGAAATACTTTGTCATCTTCAATTCACCTTGATATTTACTTTATTTCCATGACTGAAAAGGTTAGAAATAGCTTGCGGCAATTTCTGTGACCGCGTGAGATATTTATGTTAATTATTGTTAATTCGCCTCAAAACGGCTAATTCCTCAAATAAATTGCCAATTTGTTCCATGAAATGAGTGATCAATTAGTAGCGACTAAAAGGGCAGGTCTGCTACAATTTAATACTTGATGTGTTTAGGGGGTCGTTGCAAGTATGCGGCGTAGCATAACAGATGGCCCAAGAAAAGTTACCAAGGGAGGGTCTATTCATTTTACCCAACAGCTAGAACTTATTCACAGACCTTAAACAAGATGCAATTCCCGCAGTCGAGAATAAGCAGGTCATTTTTTTGAGGTGCAACACAACAAAGAAGGCGTGTCATTAATAAGCGCGCATACCAACTGTATAAATCTGTAGGGTCATACCTTTAGCCCATATTTTGTCGCTAAGTACTATGCTGCATCAAGCCATGCTTGCCCAAGTCCAAAAATATTCAACTATTCATTCGCACAAAGGGACGGTAATATGGAAATCGATTATGTCAATTAGTCACCTGCGCTTGTGTAATCGGCAAGGTTACCGTAGCAAAATAGGTTTGTTTGATTTATTTATATAAATCAATTCGTTTGGCTATTACAATGCCTCTAGTAAGCCAGCAATGTACACACAGTGAATACCGACGGAAAGATAAGTACGCATGCATCGTTTGGACACAACATTACGTTATTCACATAGATGTTGCTGTCAAACTCAATTTCTCTCGATTATTTGATGTAACTAGTTGGCAAACAATGACTCTGTGTCCAACAATAATGTGTTGTTATATGTTAAAGTAATATTTCGTACGCATGGTACAGACATTTTATGTTAGTCAAAGTGCTAATAAAGTGAAGTAAAACAGTGAGAAATCGGGAAAATCATCTCTTGCATATAATATATCTTCATCAATGTTCGGTAGACTAAGCTTGCTATCAATCTCATCAAAAGTAATGGTTTGGTCGTAAATCATTGCAGTGTTACGATTGACAACATTCGTAACATGTCTTGTTTTACTGGTGTGATTATAATTACTAAAAGCGCTTAATTGGCTACCCGCAGATACAAGTTTATTCTTAGTGTTCAGCCTATAAAACAGTTTTTCAATCATCAAAACATTGATTGATCTAATAGAGGTGGCCTACCAGCTAAAACAAGGAACATAAAATGACTTTGTTCTTGGATGGAGTTTTCATGTATGGCGGATACATTTGCGCCATGTGCAACACAAACTTTTAAAGGACTCGTTTGATAACGTCCATAACGGGGATCAATATAAACTTGCTAGTGTGTTACGAACATTTACACAAAAGAGTCCAAATCTTGACAAGAGCATATTAGTTTTCGGCAAAATATCAACATATGGAGAATCTTCTTATGTGGGATATAAGATGGACAGCAAGTTCACTTACATTTAATTTAACACCATTCAATCGTAAATCAACATCGTACGATTGGCAATTAAAAAGCACCGAATTGCTCTATGACGCGTTGAATATAACATTGTATTCTGCTGCAAACTCTTTTCATATTCTATGCATGTACTTGACCGCATTCAAAGTAGGAGCAACGAGAGCGACATCATCAACGTTGCTCAGTGCGCAAGCATAACGGTGACCAACAGGGCAACCGATTCCCCTTTTAGAGAGTCGTGACAATAGTTCGTCGATATATACACATAATAAAATGAGTGACAAAACAGCAACTTGTTTGACTCCATTAGTACACCTAAAACTCTCAGAGAAATTATTGTTCCACTTTACTCTTAGCGTTTGCTGCGTAAACATATTTAGTAGGGGTATACATATTTAGCAGTCTTAGCACAATTTCCACGCTTTTGGAATAAACCAAACAATTGCATAAAATGAAATCGATAAAACGCTATGGAAGCGTCCAAAAACATGATCTACATGATGAATACAAAAGTTCACATTGTTGTGGAGTTAGACGTTATACATCAAAATTGCAATCTACTTGATTTCAATACATCTCTTTGATTTTCAATTATCACATTAATAACAGTTTCCCTAGAATACTACTAAGACCTGTTGATCGGTAATTATCACTGCTGTTCACCTATTTCTTGGGCATAAGCAAAAGCGTAGATATAAGCATACCACGAGGCGTATGTGCATATAAAAGGTTTAGATAAATGAGCAGATAACTCATCGCAGCCATTCAGTACGTGATCAGTAATGTCATTACACCGTCCGATTGATCTCGTTTCAGCTTACAAAGAAGCACATGTCCCGCCGGCACCCAAAGGTTCATTTAGCGCCACCGTTGCAGACTTACTATAAAACAATATTGTAAAGTATTTTATATTTATTTTTAATGACGTTGCATATCTCATCGTTGCCGTGAACGCCATCCATTAAGGACGCGGTCGACTTTGATTGGTGATACTTCTTCCCTACTTCTTTACAGAATTGTTTTGGCCAGAGAAGCTGCCATTCTATACGACCCTAGATTGTTATAATTTCTGATCACATGCCATAATGGCCTCCTATAACCCCGCTTTGGTTTACTCTTTATGTCCTGGAGAACGCCAGTAGTGGGACACCCATTCTCTACCCACAGTCGACACAAAATAATGATTTTGCTTTCAGCTGATTGACTTGTTCACCCCAGCCAGCCCGGTGTTTACGTTTCCTATTCCCAGGGATACACTGTATAGCTGCTCTGAAACATGCATTAACGATTTCATTATCACATTGATCAATATCTTTTGTATGGTCAGTGCAATTAATCTTTGTAAATGCATGCTTCGAGACATTTAGCTACAGTGACAGCTTTCTCAATTTCCGTTTATAACTATCAATATCACTGGTTATATTAGTGGTAGGGCGCTCATCATTAACCACCTGTGGGACCTAACCGTACAAGTACAGGACTGTGGTCGGATATATCATCACCTTCATGTAGCCATTCGCACTTTGACATTAATGATAAAAGACTTTTGGACACCAACAAAATGATCTAATGTTGAACTTATATGTGATATATCACTCTTATAAGTTTAATCTACTGAGTTATTATCCAGCATGTTGCAAGGGATTAAACATTGTTCCTCACAAAATGTCTCCAGGGCAACAGTGTTAGGAGAATTGACTCGAATGAATGGATATTTGCAGCCGTTTTGTCAGTGTTATTCGAATTATTATCTTTGATCCTCGCATTAAAGAACATCGTGTTTGCAGCCTTTGTACACCAAAACAAATGCGCCATTTCTTTGTCCGGTGCAACTTTTATAAGCGTGATTTTTCATTCTTATTGTCAGAATTATTTGCTCACGTACCCCCGCCGTGTACCGGAGTGGAAAATACTGCTATGGAATTATGAAGTAGACATGGCTGCTGCAGGTAAACTGTATTTCTTGAAAACGTATCTGCGTATTTTATTGGCTGAAATCACACCCTATGATTATGCTGCTCTATTGTTGAGGCATGTGAAGAGTTAATCCCTCCTTGTACAATCTAATTCAGTGTAGTTAATACGTTTTAAGCAACCAATGTCTATTACATAGCGAATGTCTAACTTGTAGATATATTACGTCATGCTGTTGAATATGATAAATAGTTGCACGAGTCACATGGACGGCCGGTACCCTTTTTGGTTGGCTCATTAAAGGGATTTCATTCCATGTTCGACACAATGAAGCACAGTCCACGTTTTGTAAGTCATAACAACATGTTTAGCGCACTGTAAAATCATTGTTATGTAGCTGCTTAGCTGTATATGTGCGCAATTCAATATAGCACGTCATAGACGTACGGTAGACGGTAAACAAGTGGTTGCGTAATGATTACCCAGAATGTACATGTGTGCTTTTTAATCAACATGCACGCACTGATCCTGTAGAGTGATCTCTTTGCTCCTTTGAGCTCTTCATTGTAACGAAATAGTATTAAAAGGATTGATAGCTATACGTTTTGACCATGCTTAAATTCGCACCCAGCTGCAGCGATATACTGCTGAAGTAGTTATTTGTGCATATTATCTCTGCTCATATAGTATTGCCGAACCTTGCATGCTGAGCGTTGTTATTGATCAATAAAGCTCTAATAGTTACCATTGACTGATTTTACAAACACCACATTACTGATTGCATGCTACAGAGCTACAAACTGTGGTGTAAGATATACTTAATCAAAGGCAGCATTCGGCAAACAAGATAGCAATTATGGCTGACATTAATGACATTATATGAGGCACTCAGGCATCCGAGCGCCATGTTCTACTAATAACTATACTGTATAATGGTTAGGTCACCAGATATACGTCCATATGCCGAGTAGACACATGCAAACCCAACTCCCCAACGATTCCTTATCCACTAGTGTGATTTTGGTCTCCTGGATGAGAAAATGTGTTATCGGATATAACACAGGGATTAGATGTCCCGGATGAGTCATCGATTGCTCAAATTAATCTGTTTGGGAATGAAGAAGTATAAAATCAACTCCCATGGTGACTGCAATATAACACAGGGATTGGATGTCCTGGATGATCATTGATTGCAATCGGATAAGACTTCAGTTGGTGATTCTGATAAAGACTAAACATTGAGATTAAATCCATGCCTGAATATTTGTATATATATATATATATATATATATATATATATATATATATATATATATATATATATATATATATATATTATTTAATATATATATACAGACAAACAGATATATCTTGCCTGTACGAGAATTCGGCAATTCACATTAGAGACGTTTAGCGAACAATATGCGAGTATCGCCAACATACAGAAAGGCTAATGTTCTTTTCATCGTTTAAAAAAAGTTGAAGTGATTATAATATATTTGACACTAATAATTATTTCGTGGAAGGAGTATTGAATCTATGGAACTGTATCATCCAATGCTACATTCAACCAAGTTGAAGTCAATAAACAATAAAGATATGCTATCATTATTGGTGTTTGCATTTTGACTTGAGTATTATACAACTACTGACAAGCAATTTTTGGTTCCAGTGTTGTTAAGATAGCTCCCATCTGAATGGCACGATACAAGACCAAACTATTTTATCATCGATGTCTACATATACGCATTACATTCAACCTAACTCATGTGCTATAGTATAGCAATTAGTATTTGTGACAAAATATTACTTTGCAGGGCATGTTCAGTAAAAAATAGCAGCATGGGCGATGACCACGCTTTACGTTGCTTCGAAAAGAGTTAACATAGTATTTGGGTTACTTTCCTTTGCTCTTTTTCACTTATTACTAACATACAAGACTGGTAGTAACAATGATAGAGAGTGGGGGAATGGTAATGGAATATAACACCTAACGAACTTATTGTGCGTTAACTGGCAAATTGAAAAAGAACTAATCAGCAATAATTATATCACGTGCTACGTCTCCATCATAGATCAACCTCTAAATATTAAAAGCCGAACACGATGTAGCGAGAGGTTTGTGACGTTGTTTAAGAATTCTAACGGATATGAAAGTATCTTGGATTCGGGTTCTATTTTGCTTTTTGGCGGGATAGCTCAATTAACCTCATTAACATGACTCTCTTGAGGGACATTGATTTTAATGCAATAGTATCATTTCCCAGGGTATGAAAAGCCAATATGGCATATAAAAGTTCGTGTACTACGATGTGCTTTATTTTGTAATTCTTGAATGAATCTATGATTTCGCTAGCATTTATAGCGCCTTGTGTTATGCATTTTCTCGTGATCCAGCTAATTCCTGGATCCCTCTGACTCGCCTCTATCTATTAGATGCTATTACCAATTTACATGGTATGTTAAGATATCAAACGTCGCATAACCATGGATGATGTCATATAAATCAGCTGACAATGGATTACAATACAAAACCAAGCATAACGACCAACTGATCAGCGTGTTTCTCATCCCATATGAAGCTGAAAATGGTCGGGTAGTTGGTCTTAGGTAGACCGTGACGTTCACCGCGTACATTGATTGCATCGCACACCCCCATCCTTCTACCACCACTTCCCTATAATCTTGTGAGGTAGCATAGACACCAAGCCAGCCGTAGTACTCTTGACTCTGTATTCCAAAAACAAACTTGGCATGTCACTGCAGTGAAATAGACTACGCACACATTCATACACTTCGTCTACCGTAAATATGCCACCGTCTTTAGGACAAATGATGTGCAGCATTCAATCAGAATCTTATTAACAACATAAAAGTTGCGCTCTCTCGATTGTCATCAAGTTAAATGACACATCAAAGGAATTCTTTCAGCCTTAGCCATAAACATTGGTGTCACTATAATGTCCAATTCGACAAGTAACTACAATTAAAGCAAGGTCGTTATTTACTGAAATCATCTTGGGTAATGAAACGTTGTTGAATAGACTAGCCCTGAATCGCTCAAAATTTAGGCATGATTATCAAGCTATGGGTATTCGGGATATAGAGCAATGATATAGACTTAAGAAAGGGGAAGAATCTATTCTATTCGCTTCTGATTTGTCTCTTTAAGTGGACGTCATAATGTTTCGGTGGATTGCTATTTGTGTGTTGGGTCGCCACTCGTTTGACCTTGAAGCTATGTTGATGCCCTGCTCATTTGGGTGTTTGTGCTCCTCTGAATACCCGGAAGATCAGTGTGTATGCAGATCATGTACAACGATTATCCGGCATAAGCTCATATCGAGAGATGGCAGCAACCCAACGACGTATTGCATGATCGAAAATTGAGCATTTCACCCATACGCACACGTATGAAGACCCTAACATGAAGCTCGTATGAAGTTGTATTTTATAGAAGCTAAGGTAAAAAAACACCCTGCCGCGAATGCCCAAATATACCACAGGCACCCATATTGAGCTATTTTAACACGCCTCATCCTCTTATTAAACGAAATTGAATCAAGTTGACCGAGTGAACACCACAAATTTGCGGTATATCATTTCTGTAGAACCAAAACTGAGCACAACGACGCGCCCTGACGAACTAAACTATAAATGCTAGTGTAATTATTATCTCAAGAACTAGAACTAAAATGACTAAGCTTTGGTTAAGCGAAGCCACATATGTTTATTTGAATAAAGTAACATTTATGCTAACTGGAATCACACTGTTACTAAAACATGACACAAAGTTATTCGGGCCGTAGCTCTTTGGTGATCAGCATAGTATGTGGGACGCGCAAGCGCAGCACGTTTCCGATATCACGTGTCTGAGCAACAAGTTGCTTCTATGTAAAACCGACGACGTGGCGCGCGGCGCAGTAAACTAAGAACGAGTTGTCACCTGAGTATGTAAAACAGTCCATTCCCCGCAACACCCAAGCATATGAACACCTCTTGTTTTATTATACTGGCGATGACAGGACTTAACACCCAAACTCACTAATGAGGCTCATTTGCATGCCCCTTCGATTCTGCGATTCGAGTACAAAATATATTGGCTCTATGTGAGCTAAATCATAGGAAGACATACCCAGAAAGATTTGCAACTCATATTATTTTCATATTTCATAGCACCTTGCACTTTAATGTAACAAAAATCGATACATACGTTACTGACGCCAGTTCGTTATTTTCACATTAATCATAATCTGACAAGTGTTTGAGAACCTATAATAAAACACACATTGTGGTGGTAATGGATATTGCTTCTCCTTGTTGTAGGTCTCGACATCATTGACGCCAACTCCATGATACATACGGAACCATACAAACACATGCACGAAATGAACACTTTATATTGTTAAGAAAGTGATGATTACTAAAGAAACCTGTTAAGTCAGCATTTACAGTAATAAAATGGGCATTTTGTTGTTGCGGTTCAAATAGTTATACAAATAAATCATGCAATTAAGTCATCTCCTATGTGGGTAGAAAACTAACAATACATACGTTACCCATGGAATTAACTCAATTGGAAGTACTATAAGCAGCATCAACGTCAATTCTATCGATGTACAAGTCGTTACTTGGGTATTCGTTACTTGGGCATTTCAGTCGCATCAATTATCTTGTGTTCACGACTGGTAGGAGGTATGTATTTTATCCTAATGAATCTTATATACAGAAATATATATATATATATATATATATATATATATATATATATAGATATATATATATATATATATATATATATATATATATATATATATATGTATATATATATATATACATATATATAAATATATATATACAAATATACATGTATATATATATAAATATATCTATATATATGTATGCATATCTATATATATTATATATGTATATTTTATATATATATATATTTATATATATATATATTATATATATATATGTATATATATATATAAATGTATATACATATATATATGTTTACTTATGCATGCATATATTTACATATACATATATGTATATACATACATATATATAAATACATATATATACAGATATATAAACATATATGTATATTTTCTATATATATAAATATATATATATACATATATATATATATTTGTATATATATATATATATATTCACATGTATATATATACATAGATGTATATTAATGCATATATATTTATACATGTATATATATATATATGTGTGTGTGTATATATATATACATATATTTATTTATAAACCAAAGTAACTTTTGGCATAAAAGTTCTTTACAATTGTTGTACGAAATAAAGGTGCTTATCACAATATGTATACAAGATTATTTTACTACAAAAGTGGCCACTGTCGTCAATGGTTATGTCACGTTAATTAATGTCTTCCAGTTTGAAAATAGGAACCCATGACTAGCGTGTACTGTGTTACGATTCCAAGAACGCATCAGTGTGCGCTACCACCAATTCTGCGAAACATTGCACAAAGTTACATTATCATCTAATTCGTTGTCTGATTTAAATGATGGAACGCCAACGTTACTTGTGAACTTCCAACACGGCTGACGGTTGAAATATTTCATACTGCAAAACTGAACTATTATAGCAGACTATTATAGCCAACAGCTATAATAGTCTGCGCATGCTGCATGCATTGGCAAAGCCAGTAAGAGCAATCATCAAGTAAGAATTTACACTCATTGGAAATAAAAATTCCCAGGGTGAAAGCAATCGTACACTCTAATAGCTCTTTATCAGACCGAGCATTCGTTATTCCTACCCTTCAGTAGTTAATGCACCCCATCAGCCAATGGTGTTTCATTTTGTGCAAGGGCATGCCCTTAAGGAATGCAGCGATCTTGATTAATTCAATTCAGGTCATTTCATAACTTATCTGCACGCTTTTACCTTGCCATTTGAAATTTTCGGTTATGGGCAAAATCATTCTAACTACATACCAGTTAATCTTTTACCCCAGTTTTTTTTCTAATATACTTGAGAGCTTTATTGATGTAATGTTTTGGGGAATGCCTACATGCCGAACTAAATAATTAATATCTTCTACGACAGATATGCATCAGATAAACTGCAATTTCGGGCTATTTCGAGCACATTACCCACCAATTCTATCGATGTACAATCTTGAGGCTACATGAAATGATGATTAAAAGAATGCAACGATAAATAAATCCACCCTAAATGAATTGCAACTCATCATCATTTCGCATTTGTACGAACGCACAAGGTGCATTTTTATTCCGCAAGACAGCTCATTTATCACACTGCGCTCAACTAGCACCGCTAGAAGGAATAATTCATGGTTGTATGTGGAAAGCAATGATTATTGTCCTAAACGAAGAATTCATTTTACGTTTCGATCATTGCCAAATCACTATATAAGGTGTTTGCTCGCAATGTATTACCAACTGCCTCAAAGGCTCTAGGTTTATGTTAATATTATGCTTCGATATAATATGTCAATTGATGCTAAATGATATTGCAATGGCATTTGTATGGCGGATTAGAGGCCCATTCGTAAAAAAACGTACCTCTGCATACTACTACATGTATTCTATGTAATGAGTGAAGGAGGGATTCCTAGTTAAAGTCGACAGACTGTTTGGTCCTTTCAGCACTTGTGATCTTGTCGTACAATTTGGCATTGGCATGTTTCATAGAACCCTTAACGGTTCAATGCCGTTTATGGAGAAACCACTTCCAATATCCAGGCTGTTTAATGATACAACCGGCTGACATATCGCATATCATATGTGTCTGAATATCCCCCATCTGCATGAATGGCATAGCTACTGACTTAAATGTCGACAGCGAATTTATTATCTTGCATACGATTCGCACAGACATGTCAGTCGTACATTGAAATGGACGCTACCGCTTAAGACACTACACGACGCGGTCGCATCGAGATGTGGATTAAATAAACTGTACATACTTGTCTCATTTTGCAGCAAGTTGACCATCGAGGCTTTCGGACATTAGAGCGTCTAACAGTGCATCAGTTGCTTTTAAAAACCGCGCTCCAACATATACGATTGGTTTAAATGGCACTAACTTCGGCTTGACTTTCCGGGTCTTAGACGAAAGTGATCGTGACTTACCTTACAATAATTCATACTGCACGGTAAAATATATTAAAAGTTTGTACATTTTCGTTCTTGATATGCGATCAAATTTCTAAGGCAGTGCTCAATGCTCATTGCAACATTTGAGTTTCGCTCTTCGTAGGAAATAATGTCGATTAGAAATCGTCTAGCAAAAACAATGTTATATGTTTTCCACTTAATTGGTGATATGGACAAGTTCACAGCTGTCGGTAAATCTGTTGGATATTGCAATTGCTGCGTACTGCACATAGAGAGTTGGGCGTACTCAGATACAAACATGCAATGTCTGTATCGCGCCGTAGATTTTGTTCTCGTCAACAATATCGGGTTTTTTTTATCGTACGCCCCGTAACCTACGATTAAGTACACACGACCAAAACAGTATACATAGAAAGCAATGAGATGCCTACCGGATGTTTAAGTGTATATTATTTGACAAGCATTCTGTCCCCGGTGAGCAAGTATTAAAATAGCAAATCTTCTTGGGTACATATTTTTTCAGCATTATGAATACCATGTAAGCGTTTTTGCTACAGATCAAAGCGAAGCGGCATATGACGATTGCCATAGACCTTGACAGAGATTGAACGTGATAGGTCTCATAACGGTACCTTCGTTTGCCTTAAAGCCCTTGCGGTCCACTACGGAACGATTTTTGCAAGTCAGCGGCAATGTTGTCCGCAGCAAAAACCGCAACCAATAGCTGGTAAATTTGGAACGAATATAAATATCTCGTTCAGTATATGTGCTCTTTATCCAACATTTCTTCAATGACATTAACGATCAGTTATCTAGATTATTAAACCATCTGAGTGTTTGACCAGGTCACGTTGATTTAAACATATATTCATTTGTGAGAATGCAATAGCACTTCGATGTATTCTATACTGGCCATTTTGCAATGCAATACATCTTTTTACATCACATATGGATATACCCTTATTGATTTAATGCAAATATTGTCAACACATCTTGTAATATTTTGCAAGCTGAAACCTTACGCTGTTCCATAACTAAATGAAATACATGTTCCCATTGACTGATCACGCGTACTGTTAAACCATGATATTCCTTCCTCCCGTGTGTTGTGTTAGAGAACCATTTAAGTTAAATTTGTTAATACAGTCCAATGTATTGTTTGGTGTTTTTGGATATTTTACAATTATGCCATGTACCGTATTCGTGAGCTCTATTTTTTTGCCGAGTATTAAAAGAAGCGTTGTTCGGCGATTTGGTGCAATTCATGTTTTTGAAGTTGCTGAAATGACTCGTGTACCACCCGATCATGTTATTGGGAACACGAAATCATTGATGATTGGTCGATAAAGGCACATTGAAGCAACCTTCGAACTTTGTTCACATAAATATTCAAATGTATAGCGATATAGGCCAGTAACCACGAATGCGCAACTCTACCTTTTCTTGTATTATCGCTCAAACTCCGCCCGTTTGCTGCTTCGAATGCATTGCAGTAAGTGAGCCTTACAAAGACCATAGTCACAGCTGGGGTCACCAATTTGCCTCGAGATTCGTTTTATATCTTTACTAAACGTAGTAAGGAATCAGCAAATAATTTGTTTTAAACAAAATTTGATGAAACTATCTTCCCTGTCATCCTGAATAATCCGAGACCATAAGTTATCGCCAGTTGTGAGTCATGTATTGATAAGCATCATTGCAAAGTGCACATGGCCAATTCATTAGTGCTTCACAAATGCGGTTGTTATCAAATCATAAAAAGAGTCTTCCAATGAACGCAACTTTCTAAGTGCTGACAGTCTAAGCGACCAAAAAGAAGTTCGGGCACACAGTCTCATTAAACAACTTGTCATTGCTCGAGGCGTATAATCAAATTATCTGCCCAATAAAAGCGCAAATACCCATGTTCTCGACCCTAAAACATCAGGATACAGTTATATCGGCTGTAAGCCTTACAGTGAATAGCAATCAGCATAAACGCGTCTATATGCTACAGAGGAAAAGGAATATGGTCTGTCATGAAACTTTGTGGAGGCGTTAACTAAGATCCGTACAAGGCAAATCCTCCCGGGGTAGTATCGCAAGGAAGCACACAGCATATGAAATGCTTACAATAAATGGCGGATTAACTAGCATACATGGAGTAACATTTCACTAGGGTATAAAAGCTAATCTATGCAAGCACACGTTTTGACTCTTTGATATGCGTGATATGCCCTGCTTAACGCTGATGCATTGCATGCGTATGAATAAATGCAGATATATTTACTTAACAAAAGTTATCTATTCTGCGGCTGCACAGAGAAAAGTAAGCCATGGTGTTAGTTATAATCGTGTCCAGCTTTCCGGATAATTTTATGTTTATAAGACGTGATACCTCAAGAAGAGGATGAACACGTGTGTGTGTGTGTGATTGTGGTTGCGTGTATGCCTGTGTTTGTGGCCATTGAATCAGGAAATGCGGATCGTTATTGCAATTAATACACGTACTCATTGGAAGTGGTACACTTCTGGCTGGTTGCATGCATGCCCCCTAAGGCTGCTCTTATCATAGATCACGTTAGCTGTTAACCTTTTCCTTGTTCGGACTGATGAATCCTTTCAGGTGTTATAAAATTGGTTCTCTGTAAGGTGGCTTGTTAATCAGCCCTTTCAATGCGCTCGTGGCTGTTATGTGTCGAATATTGTAGGACAAATATCTACTTTACATTAATTATGACTATATGGCAGGATCCACGCCCAAAATTCGATATCTCTATGAAGTTCTATACGATTTCATACACAAATAGCCGAGCAGCATAGGAGATCGATAGCGCTTTAAATACGATATTTGCCATATTTTTATGTCCGCTCGTCGGATGACTGAGGCTGCCATCGATCCCCTTGTAACAACCATATTGCTTGTGTATCTAATGACACATTAAGGTCAGTTTAATGACTCACTCCCTCAAATCATCTTTCTTCCGGTCACGCAACAGAGACTGCATAGTCATGTTGTACATAGTTGAAAATAAAAAGTCGTATTATTCGAAAATGTTCGATAAGTGTTTTATTCATCATTACAATGCCTAAATTGCACAATAAGCTCTCAAGGGAAAGATGCCTGTATCGTTGAATGATGAATACTTCAGCATTCCATGACACTACCTCGCTGTTCTCAGGGACGAAATTTGATCCATTTCGATGTCAAAAGTGAAATATCTAGGCATTTACAGAGTCAAATAACAGTAAAGGGCGCGAAGATTTAAGCTAACTTTGTGCTGCATTACACAATCGAGAAGGAGGAGCAACCGGAGTTATAAACGTCAATTTCCGATTTTCGAAGAGATTAACAGTTCTGTGAGAAAGTGTTGGCCAGGTAGCGGCGATAATGCTGATTTATATTAAGGTCGTGCTGGAGCTTGGCTGAAATTTACTGGACTTGGAAATCACCACAGCCCAGGTTTGACCAAGTGCATAAAGGATATAGTTGTAATGGCGACGATCACGCTGTGCAGTGTCTACACAGTACTTAGCACATAATTATAAATAACATATAATTATCCACCATATATATTATATATATTATGTTTGCAAACATACAACAATTCCAGGTATAATATGGTATCAATATATGTAGCGTTCCCGTAATGTTATCTAGTATTCCATCTGAGGCATACAGCGTAAAGCTAAGCGCAACAAAAACCCTGTGTGATATACGGTGCATGTTCTACTGTTTGCTGTGCTCAGATAATCCACGTGAAAACTTAATACTTTAAAGTTGTCTTTGTTCTCAGAATGTATCTATCAGTTTTCTGGTACGTACAAGCAGCTCGTTATGGACCTCAGTTTGTCTTGCTCCGGGTAGTCGCAAAACACTTTTCTATGCGCGTTAATGTTCAATTGGCAAAGTACGTGAACCGTAATGCAGTGAGCATTAATACGCTGTTCCTCATTTAAAGTATCACACCATACAAATGTGCCAGTAAATATGCAATTATTTATAAGAAAGGAATAGTATATTTAATTAGCAAACGCTTCCCTTTTTAAGTGTCAAGCCAGCGGGGTCAGTGGCGACCTCGACCTTACGACAATGGCAGCAGCCATACCCAGCTATCAAGTCGCCCTTATCGAGGGAAGTGCCAACCCACGACCTGGTGGTAAAATCTGTGCTTGCAAAAGCTGTAGTGAGTAAGGGAATATTACTCGGGCCGGCAACATTAAAAACCACTTTCATAGCTGGAAGGCTGTGACCAAAGACCCGAACATTTTGAACATTGTATGAGGTCTATCTATTAAATTTGTATCTAAACCAGTGTAAAGGTATGAGCCACGGCTTGATTGGGTAAATGTGTCATTGTTAAGTCGATGCATGAACCCGACGAATTAATTTTATTCTATTAATTAATTATTAATTATAATTAATATCAATTATTATTTTATTTTATTCAACACCGGCCTGGGATATAGCGGCATCAATACGGCAAGATCAGCCTTATCATCTATAGTGGAGCTGTCAAACTCAAACCACACCATAGCCTCGCATCCTCTGATGATAATTCACTCCCAGGCCTCCGCGATATTAATCAACATGGAATGTTACATTGGTACTGGACTACTTAAAGATCTTACCACCCATCGAGGATATCTCGCCCAAACTGTTGTCGTTCAAACTGGTCATGCTCGGCTTCTTGGTGACAGGATGCAGAAGTCAAACAGTTTATTTGTTAGACATCGAATCAATGACGAGCACGGAATCATCATATACATTTATCACCAATAAACTCATCAAACAATCCAAGCCTGGAATACCCCAGCAAACCATAGAGATGACCGCTTATCCCGATGACAGACGTCTCGGTGGAGTCTCCTGTATCGACGGTCTGGGTTAAGTCAGCGCTTACCGCCTCTGGTGTGGACACAACCATCTTCAAGCCACATAGCACACGCGCTGCTTGATTAAGTGCGTGGACCTCTGCCACACCACTAAGCACCTGTAAGGTGAAGTTTGACTTATATTCTACCTATCTCACCTAGCATGAGTGATCAAGTGCCCAGCCTCTCCCTCCCTTCTTGTTCTTGTTTAATAAAGTTTCCGCAAGGTCACTATGTAAAGTATGATCTCCTAGCTCTGTCGCGCTCTCTCACTTGATCTCTCATGCCAGATGAGATGGGTAGGATATTAATCAAACTTCACCTTAAAAGTCTCGTTTAACTTTCTATTATACCGCATGGTCGTGATGCCCGTGCAGTGTACATTTAACAAGAATATTTGACTGTAAACAAAATGACACTGCAGCTACATAACTAACTACAGCAGCTAGCATATGGTAATATAACACGAGTGAGCACCCACACATTAAGTACTTCTACCTCGTGGCTATCAGGAGAATTTTGTGCCGCAATTTCACGGCATGGCCAACTCACTGCTCGGAAAGATGTGTAAGATGTCTATAGAAAATTATGTGACGACTTGCTCTATAGAAAGTCAATGTAAATAAATAATGGGGTTAATTCTTTTCTTTTTGTTATCTTTAGTTATACATAAACATATATAGATGTATATATATGTATATATATATATATATATATATATATATACATATATATATTTATATATATATATTTATATATATACATGTATATATATAATATATTTATATAATATATAAATATATACATATATATATACATATATATATTTTCATAAACCAGATATATGCAATTTTCCCTAGCTCAGCCTCTAAATGTATTACCGGCTTTTCATGTGCTGTCGTAGACGATTAAATTGATTTATTAACTTGCCAGACAATCTACTTTGTTAGATTGTTCTTGCCAATTTGTGGCACATGTGCTGCTTCAGCCCAGTAGACAGAGGTATAATTTATACATGCAACGCGTAAATTACTTTGGTCTGTAACGTGGTAAAGTAAGATTAGTTAAAACGTGACCAGAATTCCTAGTGCCTTTCCATTTGAATTTTGGAGTTTGACGGCATTGTTGATATTGCCTTTCGCCCTGCATGAAACACCGTATAACTGGCCTGTTTTCATTATGCTCTAAGTGAAATTGCTCATGCATATAAGCTTATGTTCTTGTTGTTGGTATATTTACACACACGACTTACTCTGGGAATACAATGCAATAACTACATGTATATAGAAATAAGAATGCAGCCATACGAAAATATAGGTGTTAGTTTTTCTCCAACAAAGAATATTTCTCAGAATATAATCAGACAATATGCGTTCAGCCGCAGAGGTGAATCGTTGTTTTTCCTGCTAAGTGTGGATGACTATGCAACGAAAACTCAATGGCTCCCTCCTACACATTGTACAGAACATATTCTAAAATTCTTGTCTGACAATGATAATGATGCAAGTATTAAAAGCTAAATTGGATCTGGATCAGGTCACAAAGTTGTGCTTACTTGCTTTGAGAATTATATATGCATTCCTTAACAAAAATAAGTTGCGCATACGTCCCGAGTCATTCTGCCATGTAAAGGTCGCAATGGGTTGCTTAATATTGTTACCGGTTAAGACTGTGTGTTTGATTGTGCAGTCATTTTTAATGTCCAACTTTAAATAACTGCTTGTACGCATTATTAATTAAATAGATGAAGCGCTATGTATATGCATATACATGAATATATATATATATATATATATATATATATATATATATATATATATATATATATATATATATGTATATATATATATATATATATATATATATATATATATATATATATATATATACATATATATATATATATATTCTATATATATATATATATATCTATCTATATATATATATATATATATATATATATATATATATATATATATATATATTTAGCGTCTTGGAGCTCAGAAGCAGCTTTGCCCTCGTAAGTTTGGCATCGAGAACCAAGCTCCGTGCCTCCTACTACCTCGTATCAGCTGTCGCCGGATATCGGGAGCAGTTCACCTGGGGATCGAAACAAGCTTTAGGTGATCGGGGAGCTCCGGGTTTCACGATCCCGGCAGCCAGCAAATTTATGTCAACTTTCTAATGCCTGATCTTCCTATCACAAATCAGAAAGACACAGCAGTTTTATCGCATGATAAAAAGATCGTGTGGTTGCTTGGTTCCTGAGGTATAGCAGTCGAATACAAAACTTAGGATAACGTAATCTACAATAAACGTAGTATTTTAGGTATATTTGTCAAACTAATTGGGAGATAATTTTAGCCGAGCTGGTATTACAAATACCACTGCACTGATTGTTGGCAAAAAGGCACATATATCAACTGTCTGTATGCCCTAACGTTTCCATTATACAACGTCATCATAACGATATCACCCATACCTTGTATGTACCTGAGGTTTCACCCAAATCCTTCCCGCGTCTATACCAACTCCACCAAATGCGAGTAATGGCTCAAGCCATAGACAATGAATGAATGAAAGAATGAATGTGATAAGCTACAATTCACCATTGCTGGAACAAATATATGTTCTGCTACGTCAAAGTAATATCAGCAGACAGTTGATTCAGTAGACGGCGTGAACACAACACTGGCTGTTGCAGGCGATGGTGATGTAAAAGTCGTTTTTATGGCTAAATATGACAGTAATGGTCATCTCCTTTCCCCTGAGAATTGCATGGGTCATTCGCAATAGCTGTGCCACGTACAAATGTCGCCAATTTGGTGGTTTAGTAAACGAAGCTCGGTAAGCTATCTGTTCCTGTGTAAAGAAATGAGATCTAATGAAGGAGATTATTTAGGCTAGACATGTTAAAGCTTTTAATATTGTTACCATTGATACCACTAGCATTATAGAAAACGTAAGAACTAGTTGGCTTCTAATGCTACTAGATTGGCGCATTTACCGCCTTTCATTGACCTCCACCAACACCATCGAGATGTACATTGTTAGTATATGTTCTAGATAGGGGTCGAGGCGTTTCTCCCATTTATATGGAAATAACTCACCCCTAGGAATTAGGTCACGTCATTACTGCTGCAGCGATTCGACTTCAAAAGGAACATATATATATATATATATAGATAGATATATATATATATATATATATATATATATATATATATATATATATATATATATATATATATATATATATTATATATATATATATACATATATCGATATATATATATATATAAAATATATATATATATAATATATACATATAAATATATACATATAAATATATATATATATACATATATATAAATATATGTATATATATAAAAATATATATATATATTTATGTATATAAAAATATAAAATACATATATGTTCATTTATATACATTAGTGTATGTATATATATATATAAATATATATATATATTAAACAAATATATGTATATATATATATTCACATATATATGTAAATAGATAAATGTAAATAAATGAGTAAATATATGCGCATACATATATTTGTATTTATATATATATATATAAATATATATATATATTCATATTCATGTATAAATATCTTCATCTATATAAATCTATATGTATGAATATGTATATATAAATATATATATATATTTATGTAATTATATATAAATATATATATATGTTGATAAATATACATTTATTTACAAACGAATAGAGTTATATCCCATGGGTAAATCATACACAGATGTGCATTTATATATATATGTATACGTTTGTACACATATACATATATTCACATATATATAGATATGTATATATATATTATTTATATACATATGAACAAATACATTTATATATATTTATAAATATGTATATATATATATATATATATATATATATATATATATATATGTATATTTATATGTATATATACATTGGCGGTAGTTGAGTGCTGATGAATGTCTCGCCTCAAAGAATCCGTCATCGTTCTCATAAAGTGCACTTTGCTTAATGGCGAGAATGCCCGTGTAATATATCCTAGCACACTGGCTACCATTGGGTAGATTACGAGATATAGCTTCCAAGTTATTTATCAGAGTAATAGTCCCTGCTACTGACATTCCTCCTCAAAAAATTTTCCTCGCGATTGTAAGAACATTCTCAAAGTAGAGAGCTAAATTCATTCTTTCAATATTTTACTATGCGACTGCTGTGCATAATCTAAAGCTGCTGTTGGAGTCAATTGCAAGGCTTATATTACAGCAAATTCTCCGGTACTTGTGTAAACCCTTACGTAGCGGATCAAAATTGGCATGATGATGAATTGTCGGAAAATGTAACACTAAATGAGATATATTAACGTCAAACGACCATCATTTCCGACGTAATGCATTTTATCCAGATTTACTATTTGACCATGCAAAACCTGAGGTATGTTTTTTTATGTTTTGATATCAGTGAACGTCTCGTAACCGTGCCTGCGAAAGCTACATTCAGAATATAAATCAAAGAGTAAGATTTAAGTGTCTAAATTGTAGTCGCCATATTTATCCTCTGAACTTTGAAATCGAATTGTGGAAATTTTCTTGCATGATCGAAACTTATAACTTTGCATTAAGCAACTTCAAGGATTAGTTGGTAATTACAAATGGTTGCCCACGGCTGCTCGTTTTTGGCACAAAACATAGCATGCAGTAAGATTCAATACAAATGGGCAAAAGGGTTGCTTATGACCAGTTAATGAGATATGTGCAGTTTGAAATTATATGTATAAAAAAGTTACTCGTAGTTAAAATTTAACAACTAGAACGCGTTCATGAAAATTGCAAAGAAAAGAAGTGGGCCGTTTGCCATAACCATATATATATATATATGAACACTGGTATGAATAGTGCAGATTGATTTAATTTGCTGAATCTAATTACCGACAGCGTGAAAAGCTCTGGATGTGAAATCTAAGCATATATGGCATATCATGTGCGATTTAAAGGTCAGGTAGAAAGCCGCAGGGGTAATTCCTTAGCATTAGTTGACAAGAACAAAAAATATGGCATATGGTAGCGAATATTCCGATTTTGGAGATGACCACATTCATAGTTGTTTTGAAGGAACGTTACAGCATGGTATTCTAGTTTTTTTCCCATGTCACATCTCATCAAGAAAATAATGTGCATTGCATGGTGTTAATAGGTCACTCTCAAAATGAACATCTAGGAAACATACGGAAATAATTCATGTTTAATGTGCAGTGACATTTTCATGCTACTAGCTAAAGCTCAAATGATCAAGTACTCATATAACATGGTCGACGCAAGTGGGTAATACATACTCATTTCCATCACTTATTTTGCATAAAATGGTACTCACAAAATGAAGGATTTGTAAAAGCCTTACCGTGGCATTCTAGAAAGTAAGATGTCTCTGTCAAATAATACAAAGTTGTTGGTTGGTTTCAATATAGAATTATTCGGTCATCAAAGGCACGAATGTACTGGATATCATTTGTCTCGGAAACATGTCGTCCAACAGCGACATTTTCATAAAGAAATCATCTTATTTACTTCACAATAATTCATGGACGGTCAGTTTCACTGATCTTTGATCATTGTGTAGTACAGAGGTTAAAGTTGCTACCTTCAGAAAAATATCATAAACAATCATTTAGCTTATGATCAATATGTGTTCTTGATCCATTACTCCAAGTGTAATCGTGCTGCATATGGTGATTTAGTTCATGCCATACTGGCGATGTTCAATGTTTGAATGCCTTTGCTTGGTACTTACCACTAACTTGTCCACCTATGATAAGGACTGTATCACAAGAAAGTTGCATGATTATGTTTGATTGTATTACAAAGGTGATTTAGGCTAGATTGTAGCCATATTGTTTAAGTAAGTTGAATTCGTCAAGGTTTTAAGATGATAATTGTTTTCAGGGCTTTTGCTGCCGACATGTCTAATATGCTGGCTGGTCTCAAACCAGCAGGTGAAGAGACAACTTGAATAATGCGGGCGGGTTATTTTCAATTAATTCGTGCAAGAGACGTACATTATTTTCCACAAACCCGATCAGTTAGAAGAATTGTACGTGGAAGAAAAATCAAAGAAATATTCTAAAACATATTTATCACCGCGCCATTTATGCTGTGTTAAGATATACTTGCGGTTAGTAAATGATTTCCGTAAGCAACTAAAGAACATTACACATATTGTATTGCAATTGTATGTATAATATACTCTAGTGACACTATCTTTGCAAGACTAACCTTTTCTAGGACATGTATAAAACACTGCTTAATGAACCTAGTGCAGTTTGCGTTCCAAATGTCTTCATCTTTATGAATGGTACTATATTATGCATTTAATAACTTATAAAGTGTTCCTTGGTAGCTATGTATTGCTCGGGTAGTAGCAGTATTCGTCTTTCAATGTACGCGTTTCTGTGCGTATTGTTGTAACATCATCCTTGTACAATTCAAGCAAAACAATCAGCATATAGTATTCATACATCTGAATAAAGTATACACTATTCGTTGATTTCTGTAATGTAGAGTGAAGCTAGAACATTCACTGGATCCTGTGAATATTCTACAGAAGTGTTACCGTAACCTTTACTAGAGAAGCAGTTTTAAAAACCTTCTTTGCCTTGTTAAGAAGACCTATGTTCTGTCTAATCTCAATCTAATGAGCTGAAGATGGTGCTGCCAAATTTATTTGTAACCGAATTTGGACACATTGCTTTATATTCTCTCTTTTGAGTATCTTTGAGCATTAATAGATTGTTTTTGCCTGTTGTGATACAATGCTTTGTCTTGGAGTAATCATTCTATAATGACTTTACTTGATGGACAATTTGCTGGTATTAAGGCTGATTTGCTGCCATGACTTTGAACGCAATTTCAACCATTTTTATCAATAGCCCTTTTGTGCTACAACATCTATACCCTTACAAAAGACATTTATTTGCACATTTTAAACATCCACACTACATGACTCAAAATGCACTGCAGGTTTAGTTTGTCTATGCATCGTGATACAGATTACGTGTATACGTTTCTATCGCCAATTATTATACACAACATTTTTGTACCTCTAAAGGTCATGCCAAAATCCTTGTTTTTTTTTTTCCTTTACATAGCCTATAAGGAAGAAATAGGATTCGGTTACCTCATCGTTGATGTCGTCCACGACTGTAGAGGCGATTCATAGTGCTTCAAATAGATTAAAGTGTTTATCCAAAATGTTGAAAAATTAGAAGGACAAATGGAGTTTGTGTTACTTTTCGGATGTAAGTATCAAGTCTGATAATAAGTCGTAAGACGCTTACATCATTTGTGATTGGTTGCCGAAGCAGCTGACGTCTTTCAGTTTTTACCAAATACGCTGATTATCGGCATAATGATGATTTATTGCTTCAAACACGCGATCTGTGACTGTTAAAATAATAATGGAAATAATGGAAACCCAGAACAATAACATAAAATGGATGGTATAGACGACCCTTGCGCCATTCACTTTCGTTTCTTTCGCATACCTATAGTAAGCCAGAGTAGTGATATACGTACCCCTAACTACCACGTTTTTGACATCGAACACTGGACGACGTGGATTGCGCAATATATTTTTCGCTGACGATCGCATGCCCGCATTCGGTGCGGTATTTTGATGACCTAATTCTATTTTTGGAAAGTGATTTCACCATCTGTTCCGTTATTTTCCGCCCTTGAAATCTTTGCGACCTTGGTGACCTCATGGAGGGGCGCTATTTTAGATGAGGTCATTTTTGGGAGTTTTATTGAGAAGGAGTTTGTAAATGGGTATTAAAAGTCAATTAGCGGTAATGGTGTTGAAAGAGAAGTGAAGGATAGTGTTAATGTTAGTGGAGTATTCACCATCTGTTCAGATATGAAGACGGCGTTTAAGAGGTGATTTGTTGCTATTAACTTTCTTTATCCCATGATATGTGGTGATATATTGAATTGGTGACCTTAGCAGGCTAGCGCGATGTACGGTATTCGAGTGAGTTCATTTGGGGCTATGTCCTTAGGAAGGTTGTTGACTTTCGACCTGCTGTGATGAATGGGCGGTATTTGGGTGAGGTCATTTTCGATAGTTTTATTGAGGAGATTGTAAATGGCTATTAAAAGTCAATTTTCGTTAGATATGTTGGTCGATTGAAGTTTTCACGTGAATGAATCTTACTAGCATATGAGTCTTACATAGGAGGGAAAAATGACAGATGTCTTTAAGTGTGTTGTAACTCTCATTGAGAATATAACGACAGATGGATTAAAAGTTGACCATTGGATATTTCTCAAAATGGGGGTGGAGTTATGGGTTACAAATAGCGGATGGTAACTTAACTTCCGAATAGTTTTCATCTGGAATATTTCCAAAAAGTCATAATGGAACATATCCATAAAAATCATTTGGTTTCAACGGACCCATCAAAATCAAAATTTACTAATTCCGACTATCCTATTTTAGTGAACGAAACGTTAAAAAATCCTGATTTGGAGGAGCAATTTGGACTTTATAAAATTATTTTGTATAAGCGATTCGAATATGTAGTTGGCGTGACAGGGGAGTACCCCGGAGGATACATTTCAGCCCCTACCAAGTGGGTGAAAGCTATTACCAAGGGTGGGTCCCTCATAACGGCGTATCCCGTACTGTGAGTATTTGCTTAAAGCACGCTATATCATAGTATAGATTCGTTGACTTTTTTGTATCTGTTGTAAGTCTATATTTCTTTGTATGCAGGGAACCCAAACATTTATTACCAGAGACCCGTGAGTACCGCAAATGTTAAAGATTCTCTGGAATTTTATTTTATTCTTAGAGATTAAAACAAAAATAATTTGTTTTTGTTTGTAGGATGAAGATAGAAGAAAATAGTTAAAATTTAAATATTTTTTAAAATTTAAATAAATATAAATATATAAATGTTATACTGGTGTTTGTGTTATTAATCGGACTTGATGAATCTGTGGTATAATTACACAAGCTGGTAATGTGATTTACCGATCGTTGAATTCACGATGCGCATCTATCTTAATTAAATAACGACTCATGTCAAACGATTTGATAAATTAGTCATTGTGAGTTGCCCCCCTGTCAGTCGATTTCGCATTCACCTCAGATATTGTGGTGACATCATTCTATTTTTGGAAAGTGATTTTCATCATCTGCTCCGTATCTTTGCGACCTTGGTGACCTTGAGATCTTTGCGACCTTGGTGAATCACCTTTTGGGAGTGGAGGGGAAGCTATTTGGGGATTAAAATTCATTTTTGGAAAGTGATTTCACAATTTTCGTCGGATATAGTCGTCATAGTTTGCTGAGCTTCACCATAAATGATGGGATATGAAGACGGTGTTATAAACAGGTGAGAGTTGCTATTCCTGCGTTCAGTTATCCCATGAGAAGATGTGGTGATACTATTGAACGATTGGTGACCTTAGCAGATGCTAACGCGATGTACGGTATTCGAGTGACAAATTGAGATGGGCAGATGTCCTTAGGAAGGTTGTTGACTTTCGACCTGATGTGATGAATGGGCGGTATTTGGGTGAGGTCATTTTCGATAGTTTTTTGAGGAGATTTGTAAAGTGGCTATTAAAAGTCGAATTTTTTACATATGTTATCGATTGAAGTTTTCAATAGAATGAATCTTACTAGCATAGCATGATTTCTTACATAGGAGGGAAAAAATGACAGATGTCTTTAAGTGTGTTGTAACTCTCATTGAGAATATAACGACAGATGGATTAAAAGTTGACCATTGGATATTTCTCAAAATGGGGGTGGAGTTATGGGTTACAAATAGCGGATGGTAACTTAACTTCCGAATAGTTTTTCATCTGGAATATTTCCAAATAAAGCATAATGGAACATATCCGTAAAAAAATCATTTGGTTTCGAACATAAGATCCCATCAAATCAAAATTTATAATTCCGACTATCCTATTTTAGTGAACGAAACAATGAAAATAATCCTGATTTGGAGGAGCAATTTGGACTTTATAAATTATTTTGTATAAGCGATTCGAATATTAGTTGGCGTGACAGGGGAGTACCCCCGGAGGATACATTTCACAGCCCCCTACCAAGTGGGTGAAAGCTATTACCAAGGGTGGGTCCCTCATAACGGCGTATCCCGTACTGTGAGTATTTAACTTAAACAAAGCACGCTATATCATAGTATAGATTCGTTGACTTTTGTATCTGTTGTAAGTCTATATTTGAAATGTATGCAGGGAACCCAAACATTTTATTACCAAGAGACCCGTGAGTACCGCAAATGTTTAAGATTCTCTGGAATTTTATTTTATTCTTAGAGATTAAAACAAAAATAATTTGTTTTTGTTTGTAGGATGAAGATAGAAGAAAATTTAAAATTAATTTTTTTGCAAAAATTTAAATAAATATAAATATATAAATGTTATACTGGTGTTTGTGTTATTAATCGGACTTGATGAATCTGTGGTATATTACACAAGCTGGTAATGTGATTTACCGATCGTTGAATTCACGATGCGCATCTATCTTAATTAAATAACGACTCATGTCAAACGATTTGATAAATTAGTCATTGTGAGTTGCCCCCCCCTGTCAGTCGATTTCGCATTCACCTCAGATATTGTGGTGACATCATTCTATTTTTGGAAAGTGATTTCATCATCTGCTCGAATATTTTTCGTCCTTGAAATCTTTGCGACCTTGGTGACCTCATGGAGGGGCGCTATTTTGGATGAGGTCATTCTATTTTTGGAAAGTGGATTCACAATTTTCGCGTCGGATATGTCGTCATAGTTTGCTGAGCTAAGCTAAGTGATGGGATAGAGGGTGTGTATAAAACGGGAGAGTGTCTCAGTCCTGCGTTCAGTTATAACCATGGCTGAGAAGAGGAGACAGCTAGAAGCTTTCAACGATGTGTGCAAACGCAGATAGACCGATGAGCGATGCGGATTTGTTAAAAGCCGTGGAACAAATCGAGATGGAAAGCAGTAAGTATGATTTTTTTTTCTATATCTGAATTATAGAATTACCACGTATACGTCATTTATTTATTTATTTTTGTTACGCGTGTGTGTGTTTTAGTGTTGACGGGAGACGAAGAAGATATTTTACATGTCGCTATGGACGCGTATGAAATAGAACAGGCCAATGCAGCCTTGAATTTGTTAAACAACGCTCAACACAGCCCCCCCGACACAAACTGGAAATGGCGCTACAGTCGACAACGCTAAGGGTAGGTCTATTAAAGGATAGGTCTATTACCGGTAGAATTGAGGAATGACGTAATGGAAAAGCTTTATGATTTTGGGTGATATTTATATTGACAGATTATCGATGATTATGTCGAACAGAAGCTGTGTTGGCTGCGAATGAACGAGCTATACGAACTCATACGCGATTTGGAAGGCTGCAAACTGTTTACAATTATAGTTTATCAGAAGAAGTGCCCAACCTCAACCAGTATATATTTGAGGAATGCGATTCAGCCTTTAAAATCAACGGGAGTTATGGATTCTTATTACGTCACAAAGAATCAGATGAATTGCGGTACTTTCATTCATCCGTCACTAACCATCGTATGCTACCAACCCCTCTAGTTGTACGGAATGCCGATGATTTTGAGAGGGCTATGCGTGAAATAACACAAACAGACATTTTAACCTACGCCCAGAACCAACACCGGGATTCGAAATGGAGTGTAGAGGAAGTGACTAATTTGACCATCTTTGTGAACCCAATCGAAGATCATCACGTGATCGGCTACCCACCACCTGTTATACCGGATCACCCTGAAAACAAACAGAGCCATCAGACTTGTTAGACCGAAGTAAAACCACGGGTAAACCCGTATCAAGACCGATTGTGCTTTTTCAGGGCACTGGCCTTACACAGAGGAGCAAAGATCAGGAGTCTAGAGAAATGCAGCAAAAAACATTGTTAAAGACTGCTTACCCAAAACAAAAGAAAAAAACATTTGCGGGTGTACCCCTTGAAGACGTCGAAAGACTAGCAAAACAAATTCGAAGTGAATATCACCGTGTATACGCTAGACGAGAATCAAGTAAGTGTGTCATGTAGTGATTAGATAAACAGAAGTAACACACATAAACGATGTAATCATTTGATATCGAAATGGAAATATGAGATGTGATCGATTTGTTATATGTGTTTCAGGTAGCTACTTTGGTCAAGCGAACGCGTACAAAATTCGCCTCGACCTTGAAATTGAACCTGTACGAAAATCACTTTAGTTACATAAAAAACTTTGACCTTTATAGCAATCATATATTTGTGGTACCTGTCAGAAGCTGTGGAAAAGTGAGAAAAAACTACATCGCCACGAAAACAAATGTACTGTGGAAACCAAATACAAGTACCCAGGCGGTGTTTTTCATCTACCACCCACTATCTTTGAAGCGTTACGGGACGAAGGAATCGAAATATAGAAGACGGTATTTACCCTTACAGAGCGACCTATGATTTTGAAAGTTATTTTTGGAGAAGACAACCTACCCGTCAATTCACCCAAAGTCACCTGGGACCAAAAAACACATACCGTTATCAGTGAGTGTATGCAGCAATGTACCTGATTATACAGAACCAAAATGCTTTGTAACGGAAGGAAACGCACAAACATTGATTGACAGGATGATGATGTATATAGAGGAGATATCAAACGCTGCCTATCTACTGATGCTTGCTCAATACGAAGCTGCCCTAACCCAGTTACAGAGAGAAAATCAATGAAGCGTATCAACTTGGACCGGTCGTCAAGGGAGAACATCCATTGCAAAGAAATTACAGAAAAAATTCGACAACTATTTACATGTATTACCGTTAGTCGGATTCAACTCATCGAATTATGACCTCAACGTTGTGAAAATACCGTTGACAACTTACCTGCAAGAACATTCATCGATCAAGTATACCATCAAACGAAATAAACTCATTCATGTGCATTGAAACGGACCATGTACGGTTTTTGGATATCACCAACTTTATTGCACCTGGATATACATACGACAAATACCTACGAGCCTTTCAATGCGAACAGAAAAAGGGGATATTTCCCGTATGAATGGGTGACACTCGATCGTTTGAACCACACAGAATTACCACCCCATGCAGCTTTTTACAGTGCGTTAAAACAAGAAAACATTACAGCTGACCAATACGCTGAATGTCAAGATGCGTGGGAAGCAGGTCATATGCAGACTTTTAAAGACTTTTTGATATATTACAACAATTTAGATGTCGAACCGTTTCTGGAAGCCATAGAGAAACAGAGTCGTTTTTACAGTGAGAGAGGTATAGATATGTTTGAAGGATGGAATATCAGTGCCCGGATTAACCATGCGATATTTATTTCAAGACTTGGAAGATTATTTTACCTTACCTGACGAAAAGAACAACGACATCTATTGGTTGATTTAAAAATGGAATAGTGGGCGGACCCTCAATCATCTTTCATCGTTACCACGAAAAAGGAAAAACTTACATCAGGCGTGAACAGAACGGAAATGAAGCGAAGTTGTGTGAAGGAATCGTGGGTTATGATGCGAATGCCTTGTATCTGTGGGCGTTTGTCTCAACCCATGCCAGCCAACTTTCCGACCCGACGTCACGCGCCTGAGTTTAAACCAATTCAGACCCGAAAAACGTGGTGTAGCGGATGAATGAATTTGGCTTGGATAGCACACAGCTCACAAAATCAAATACAACATCGTCTAAACAGAGGGGAAAAAAAGAATTGGCGCCCGGCGATTACCCGTAGACGGTTGGTGCAAAGAAACGCAAACAGTATATCAGTTTCACGGATGTGTATGGCATGGCTGTCCGTGAAAATATAGCTTGGAAAACTAGCCCATTACTGAAATGGTACTTGGAACATGGCCTGGGGGAATGATCACAAAGATAAACCCTCAAAAAGCACTGGAGTATGGAACCCACAGCCTGTTTCAAACGATTTGCCGAGAGCCGTATCAGACGCCAGGTATGTACGAATATATATATATAGTATATATTTTGTGAAATGACCCCTATATTATAAACACTGAACAATAGATATATACCCCTATTATAGAACAACGGGACATATGAAGTAAGTATATATATCATATATATCATAAGTATTATACAAGGGGGGGATATATGTATGGTACTTGGAACATATAAACTCTTATAGTTATATGTGATATACTCTTATAGTTATATCTTATGATATGTATATACTCTTTCAAGCGTTGAATTTTATTTTTGATAATGTTCTTGTTTGTGTGTAGACGTGGGGGTGATGTCGACCCGAGTCAGACGTTATAGCCGAAACTTTTAAGCTACTTGGAAATTCGGCCTATGGTAAATATACTAAAATGTATTATTGTAAAATATATTGATTTAATTGTTACTTTCAAATTTATTTCAAATTTATGATTTAAAAAAAATTTAAAAAAAAATACCCCGTCAAGTGCTGTTGATTTATACTAATTTGTCTATGTTTGTAGGTAAATGCGTCACGGATAAAACTAAACACCGTGATGTCAAATACGCCGACTACCGAGAGGGTCAGAAATTGATCAACGACAAAAGATTTAGAGCCTTGAACGAATTAACCCCCAACCTATTTGAAATCGACATGGCCAAAACCACCATTTATCTCAACTTACCCCAACAAATAGGCTATTTTGTTTATCAATACGCCAAATTAAGAATGCTGGAATTTTACTATGATTTTATTGATAAGTATGTTGCGAGATGTGATTTTGCCTATGTACAGATGGACACTGATAGTAGTTATATCGCTCTTAGTAGTAGTCATCTAACAGATGTCATCAAACCCACATGAAAGAACAATTTTACAGAGAATACCCTCAGTGGTTGCCAGCTGTAGCGTGTGATGATCCACAACAAAGACTTTATACAGTGTAAAACGAACGGAACCCCGTGGGTACCTCAACCGTGCTGTGTGACCCGCCAAAAATATGATAAACGTACCCCGGGGTTATTTAAAGAGGAGTGGAGTGGAGATGGTTTTATCGGACTGTGCAGTAAAACCTATTACTGTTATGGAACTACCGATAAAGCCTCGTGTAAAGGACTCAATAAGCGTCAAAACGACCTGAACAAGGAGAAATATATGAATGTGCTGAGAGAACAAAATCAGGTCGTGGTGTGAACCGTGGCTTTCGCATTAACAATAACACAATGTATTCGTATACGCAAATTAGAGATGGATTAAGTTTATTTTTACCCCAAGAGAATTGTGAATGCAGACGGTGTAAGCACTAAACCTTTAGATGTGTGATACATTAATATGCTATTTAAGAAATTGATATGTGTTATTATGTAATAAATTGAAGTGAAGGTGTTATGTAATCGATGGATGTGCGCTCTGTAAGAAATTGATGTTTAAAGGCTGTGAGAGAAACTAAGAATAAAAACGTCGTACATTTTCAACACGCGTTGTTTATTTGCCTTGAATTAAACATGTCACCAGCTTATCATTGGTTGAATAATCGTCGGTAAATACAGCCAGCAATTGGTTCAAACTTATTCCACGACATCGTCTCTTAAATAATACAAACAATAAAGTCCACAAGTATTGGAATTAAAGTCTTTGTAATGGCTTTGTATTATAAGTCCAGTTCACACAATGCTTGGTCAAGAACTTCACAAATACGTTATGAATAGGAGGTAGTCCGTAAGAATCAAAATATTCGCCTCGTTCATTATGATCAATGAAAATAGCAATCCAGTGTTTGCCTTTTTTGGAAGCTGGATCCGTATTACAAACGAAACCGCTGGGGGTAGTTGACATGGCGGGGTAATTTATTCCGCGCAAACACTCCGCGCACAGTAGCTCGAGTGAAAGCGTCTTTTTGTAAGAGCTCGTGTAATTGCCTGGTATCCATTGTTAGGCAGCGTAATCAAACAGAACGTTACGGTTTCGGTCAATTTGAATCATATTTTCAAATTCGGCATACACAATGACATTAATGGTACGTTTCTAGGGCCGTACCAAAACGCATTTCCAAGCGCACGTTTCCTTGTTTCAACAAATTAAAATGAGTGCCGCTATCACCCAGGTCGGGGGTCAGATCAAAAGCGAATAGTGTATAGCCATTGGGATAATCACTCCAACTTATGGCATTGCCTTCGTCTTGATAGAGTTGTCCAGTGCTAATGAATAAATTAGCATAACTGCGGGTGTATATATGGTGATTAAAATCGGGCTGTAATGGTTTTGCGGGCACTTGTTGCCCGTCAACGTACAGAGCTAAAAATGTGAGGTCGTTATGCTTAAAGTTGAAGGGGTTCTGAGTGTAATCACCGTTGAACGCCCTATTATCAACACTTCCAACTACAATTCGTTTGGGTAACTGACCCAAAAATAAATTTTCTTGATTGATCGTCATAGCTCCTTGAGATGCAGAAAACACTTTGGTTTCTATGCGTCTTATGGGGTATTTAGCTGGGCTTCGTTCTAAAGCCTTAATGTGAGCTAGTTGCACGGTGGGGTTCAACTTTATTTTGCGTACGAATAAGGTCACGGATTGCAGAACTATTTTAGGGGCAAATCCATCTGCAGGATTGGCCATAAGGGCAAAGCTGTCACCGCTGCGTACTAATCGCAACTTCAAATCTACGCCGTTTAATAAATAGCGTTTCTTGACTAAATAAATCTAA
>CM067356.1:25192887-25250387 GCA_034190875.2 Urechis unicinctus
TCACATAGACAATTTATCAATTCTTTGTCAGCCGTGTGAATCAAAACCCTATTGACAGGGGGTTTGGCTTTAGCCATCACTCGTAATGTATCAGCGTGTTTTCTGAGACGCTGTGCCATGATCTATGTCTAACGATAAGAATGGCGGTCGTCCGATGATCGACGGTATTTATTTCTGTAGGTATACAACTTGATTGGGTCGTAGTATGTCAGTTCGTAGCCGTAAGTGATCTGGTGTTGCCTGTTTCAAATCGATAAACAAATAACCGTGAGGTTGCGAAGTAGCATCCGAAAAGGCTTCTTGTACATACTTGATGTTTCGCGGGTACATTTGTTTGGCTAAATGCATGATTTGTGAAGCGTCCCGAGGGTTCTTAAATACCACTAAATAATGAGCGTTCAAACTGATTGTTCGATGTTCTTTATTCTTTCCGAATAAATTTTGTACTAAATACAACACGCTAAGATTGCCATGGTGACTCCCTTTGGTGAATAGGCGAGTGACACGTTCGTCAGTTTCTTCCATCAAATCATCGATGATCAACAAGGTTCTTTGTTGAGGATCTGTCTCAAAATTCAATCCCTCTACAAATTCCACGTGCGCTAGTTGAGTGTACATGGTTTGCCACTCTCCGAAACACCACACGATTCGGTCGGGTGGTGGCTCAATGTGACTACCTTTGATTAACTCACTCACAAAGTAAGTTTTTCCACAGCCGCTCGGACCAGCTATCACGCAACTAAAGGGGTGTTTTAAGGCTCGATCCATTCTTATACTGAGTTATCACTCACAGTTCCCCACTCTTTTTATAGATAGGATAGGTAAATAGTGTCGTGATAAGTAGAACTCAAAAAGAAATTCAATTAAAGTATATCATCACTTTTTATTCAATCACCAATCATATATATTCATGCGTCTAATAATTTTATTATATTTACAGTCATAAGGTTCACACAAAAACCTAACATGGTACGTCGATACTCTCTAGAGAGCCAAAGACACAGTTCAGTCGAATTGTGTTGCTCACACAACAAGCGCAATAATAAAGTGACGTGATGTTCGTCCACCTTATCCAAGGCTCTTCCAACGCAATGTGAATACATCTTTTGTTGGTTCTCGGCTTGACATACGCCCGTTCCACACACGACGCATGGTTCTTGAGCTATGTCAGATAACAATGGCTTCATCAAACCACTGTAAAGGCTAATTATCATATCCCACCCATCAGGCGACGTTCCTTGGTCATCCATCTTTTGTGGGCGTGCTGATAGGTCTTGGTAAGCTTTTATGAGCTGCCACCAATTGAAACTATCAAAGCACATGGTCACGCTTTCACGGGTAATTTCAATATAGGGGACTGGGGTTTTCACTCGACCAATTACATCGTCACAAATGGTTTCTTCCGTATCAACGTCCGATTGGCCAGCTTCCGCGTCAATCAACGATAAGGTGAGTGATGTAAGAGCCGTCCCGCTTCTGAGAAAGGCATTTGAGGATAATTTTATTTGATGTCCGCTCCATCGATCGCGAATGTGTAAATCATTGATCAAATCATCTGGGTTACTACACCACTGTGAAATTTGAAAGCGACCACTTCGACGACTGGCATACAACGGTCCGTCAATGTAATCACACTCCTCACTGTTCTCCTCTGCCATCCTGAATGAAACAAAAAGCTGTCCGTGTTCGCTTATTTATCCCCTGATCGAGCTAATGTAAGGGGTTTTTCATGATCACGTGTCGACTTAATTAAGCTGATGTCAGCGCTTTTTTCATGATCACGTGACGAATTGATTTAGCTGTAGTCAGCGGTTTGTCATGATCACGTGACAAATTAATTTCAGATCCGGTAAATCACGCACACACACACACGCACACCGGGGTTGTGAGGTTCTTTGAACGTGGAAGTTTAGCTTTCCGATTACGTCACAACCTTCCTCTGCTTTGTTGTGCGTGTTGTTTTCCTTAAGTTTCGATTGTATATGTAGAGCTTATAATTACAGTGATATTTCAAGTGTTGGGTCAAAAGCGCCTTCGTTACAAACCCACATTGACACAGAGGACAACGCCGTAACCTCAGGGTTCTGTGTTTACCCTGAGCAGGTGACTTGGGTCTATATGGTTGTTGAGTCTCAGCGACTCTCTGACATTCGTCACATTCTACACAAGTATCCATGTCGTCGCTTTAAAGATTCAAACTCTACTACCAGTAAACTTGTTGTTAACCGATATTTATAAGCAAATATTTATAATTACATTAATCTACGTCATCTTCAGACACGAACACAGTTAACTGACGATCCATTAAACACTCTCTAGCTTCGATCGCTTTACTAAGAGCCGTATCAAAATCGTAACCATACTCCATCAAGCGCTGTTGATTTATACTAATTTGTCTATAGATCTTATTGTCTCTCAGTTGTCGAATTAGTTGTGCATGCATCTGTAACTTGTCTTTTAAAACAGACCACCTGCTATACGCATCCGTCATGTTGATGTTACTCTCTGACTATCTTAGCCATAAATGACCACCCACCAAATTTGAACTCTTTATAACATACATTCCAAATAATAATTAAAAGAAACAAACACAGGCCTGTATTTTCACTCATTTATTACACAATCTGTTAATTACACGTATTTCAATATCTGATTTCACCGACTCCAACCAATATTTCCTATAGTCCACACACAACCATTTGCTACGTTCCATCCACGAGGGGCAGGGGTCAATTAAACCTATACTTAATTCCTATAAACTTGATACATAGTGTTCGTCAACACGCTCGAGAGCATCCGTCATACACATCCGAACTTGTTCTTCAGGTTCGGCCATCAAACAAAGATTATGCTGTCGCTGACTCGGGTGGTCGATCTGACAGCCATGGCGTTTTTCTGGTATTAGAGCTTTGATTAAATCGACAAGCGTGTCTGTGTATACCACCATCAGATATTCCTCCATTAATTTCGCTCTCATCACGTGGGTTCCGTAGAGCTGTTTCAACTCCTCCCTCGCTTCTACAAACATATACCACGAGTAACTGTCCATTTCCATTGTCACCTGACCCTTCTTTATCAGCACCATAGGGATCGGGTATCGAACACTCATCGTCACGTCTGCACCAATAGAGACCTCGACACGACTCTCCTCTCCCGCTTCTAACTGTTTCATTGTTTCTGTGACAGCAGCTATTTCGTAACCACAGTCCAATACACAGTGCATCCCAAACTCTATGTGACATTTCTTGAAATTGTTTTTCAAAAACACTACATCTTTATTCCAAACCACTATCGAATACTGTGCAAGTATCGTGTGTATAGCGGTTTCACTTCCTCCATTTCGATTTGTTCTACCGCTTTTAACAACTCCGCGTCGCTCATCCGTTTCCCAGCCATGATTATAAATGAACGCAGAACTGAGACACTCTCCACACCCTCTATCCCATCACTTACTTAGCTCAGCAAACTATGACGACATATCCGACAAAAAATTGTGAAATCACTTTCCAAAAATAGAATGACCTCATCCAAATAGCGCCCCTCCATGAGGTCACCAAGGTCGCAAAGATGTCAAGGGCGGAAAATAACGGAACAGATGGTGAAATCACTTTCCAAAAATAGAACTAGGTCATCAAAATACCGCACCGAATCCGCATGCGATCGTCAGCGTAAAATATATTGCGCAATCCACGTCGTCCAGTGTTCGATGTCAAAAACGTGGTAGTTAGGGGTACGTATATCACTACTAGCCAGATGATCTGTTCGGTTTGTGCTACCGAAATATTTATATGAGTAAAAACCCTGTGTAGACTATTTGGCAAGATACAGTAAAATTTGCACGATGCGTGCTTTGGGTTGAATACTTGCACAGTAACTCATGGCAACACTTCGTGAAGCTGTCATTTGTAGCTTACTAGTTATTATATTACCACACAGCTAATGGTCACTGTGTCTTGCCTTTGCCATAACATAATGAACGGTCCCACAATTAAACCAATAATGAATGAATCCACGAAGAGTGGGCCTTTGTTACTCATGTGAGCCCGTAGACTAACGCAAGCACGTAATCCGAAAAGAATCCGCAGTTTCAAAATCTTATTTGAGATCACTGCACTCATTTAAAATACGCAAGAATGTCAGTAACAACAACTACAAGTTGTCCTCAACAACTTTGTCAGCGATATTGGACGACAACAACATTGCTAAGCCGTTAGATCTTCAATCTTGTGTTTACAGTCATACGGCGTGTACATTTTATCTGCAATGTCATGGCCAAATTGGAATTTAAGCGTGTCACACATGTCAGATAGATAAAATTGCGCATTTAAGCTCGGAGTGATTTTGAAGTATTCAATCAAGCTGCACATTAACTATTTGACCCCAGCTATGTTGGCGTATTCAGCGTTGTCCTCGTAATGGCAATGCCATCATTTACATGCCTGCAAACTGATGGAATAAACAGCTGGATGATAAATGGTAAGTATGTTTTACGAAATATATTTAACATGCACTACATTTTTCCAACAAAAAAACCCACTTAACTTATTTTGACATTTCAATTGAAAAGCAACAATATTGTTCATTATAGCAAACAGTGGTTCCAAGATTAACTTACCTGGGGCACCAAACCACTTGTATTCTTCACTTGTGACAATAGACTCAATATTGCTGACTGTAACATCAGCGGCACTAAATTCTAACTGTAGATACGCCTTAATGGTTTGAAAAGAACCTCAATGTGTCGGAAGAGTGGCAGTGTAGCATGACAATTAAATGCTGAAAGCCAGAAATCTTTATGTTCATATTCATGCACTGCATGAATTATAACAAAAGCATAACCCTAAATAGATTTAAGTATCTAAAATGCTAGCCTCATCAATCAACCAGGGGTTGTATTCATGAAGAATGATGGGTCTGAGCGCGGTAAAGCAATTCGTATTCACAAACCTTTTTTGCGTTGTTCAATGAGGAAGGCGACGGACGACCGAGTTAGTAGAATGAAAGAAAGTTTTCATCACTCAAAGAGCATCAAGCAATGCCATTGTCTACTTTTGAAATGTTGAGCAGATTTATCGATGTCCCGTTTACACATGGCTTTGAGTTTTGTTATCAAATTGAGAATGTATAAGTACTTTAAGTATTTGAAATCTATTCACAATTCCGGGTTATTGTTATTTGTAGATACACTCGAAAATTTCATGATCGTTGCATTTTTCTAACAATGACATCAAACGTTTATGTTGCATTTTCAGAAAGAAAATATGTAAAGATGCTACTTGAAGGTAAAAAATAGGCTAAAATATGAATTTTAGGGATTTAATTGTACGCGATTTTCTATCAACGTGCTAGCTGCCATACTAATTAATCGTTATCTACAGACACTCCTCCCGTTTTTTGATACATGGTTTCTTGAGAATCACTAAGTCTGTGGTGGAATATACGGAAAAGAAATTTCAAGCTATTATCCTACCTTGTAGACAATTAATTTAAGTCCTATACATATCGGTAGCCAACAAAAATTTAGCTTGTCTGCTTGGGTAAGTGACCAGACTTTCCAGTTGCCCGTTGAGAAAATACGCATGGTCGGTAGTGATCCGTTAGGAGCGGTTCAATTTGATAAGGCTGATCCATAGATCAAACGTATAGACTTGGCCGTCGGGCTGCCTAATGTAAATGCATGCTTGACCGACAGTTGCCTGCACTTGTCCTGATTTTGGAAATGGTGTTTATGAATAATGACTAGTGGGGGTATTTTGAGTGTAGGTATATAATAAAACTTTTTTGTACAGACAATACAAGATTTAATGTAAGGCCCCAATCAAAGACCTCATCAAAATGTCTTCACTATGTCAGACATCTACCCTGGAGGCTTAGTAATCAAATTTGCACCAAAGCACTCTGATTTCATGTGTCTTGGTCAGTATGGAAGGTGTGTTGGTTTGAGATGCAATTATGTTCACAAAGTCGTTTTAGTGCACCGTGGCCTGTCTTAATATATATTACATTACAACTGTTCACTTGGTTATGAAACATTTTAACCTGCAAGTCAATCAATCAATCAAATTGTGAATTGCTCTACCGGCTATGCTTTCAAGGTCATAAATGATTTTTTAATACTTAAGGGCAAAGAATATCAAACAGCCTTCCTTCCATTCCAAAACCCTACACTGCTCGTTACACTCAGTGTCAATTTGATAATATTCCACTTATTACCGAGACCGAGGTTATCAACCGAATAAGTTCTATAGCTATCCATAAATCATCATGTGTTGAAAAAATACCTTCTCGCCTACTAAAAGATGCATTTATAGCCATACCTCAGCAAATTACTCAACTATTTAACTTTTCCCTTACATCGGGAACTTTCCCCGATGCATGGAAGGAAGGAAAAATAAACCCTATACTCAAAAAAGGAAACACAACAGACGTATACAACATTAGGCCTATCACAAAAACTCCAATTATAGGCAAATAACTGGAACGATATGTAACTAATCACAAAAGGGAACTTCTAGAAAAGAATAAGTTTGTATATTCAGGGCAAGGGGGCTTCCAAAAAAGTCGCACCACTATTAAATCAGCATTTTCGGTAGTATCTGACATATGTAATGGTAAAAACAATAAAGAATACACTCTCGCAGTTTTCATAGATATTTCAAAAGCTTTTGACTCTGTTAATCATAATCTACTTAAAAATTATAGACATTGGAATTGGTGGGAATGTACAATGATGTACTATTTGTGTAATAGGAAACAATACATTATGACAGTGCGAAATTGCTCACACAAAAGGCAAACTTTATATGGTGTTCCACAAGGTTCTGTTATTGGTCCACTGCTCTTTCTTGTCTATGTGAATGACATTACTGAATTTAAATTTAAGGTCAAAACGGTCATTATTTGCAGATGATACTGCTATATATATGTGTGGTAAGGATATTAACTATGTAAAATGTTATTGCAACTGGATCTAGATGTAATATCATAATGGGGGTTATAACAAACTGTGTATAAATATTTGTAAAAGTAATGCTATGCTATTTGGAAATGGATATGGTGCTTGTAATATTGTATGTCCTTATTTGTCACTTTGTGATTGCGTGATTGGAAATGTTAGAAGCTATGAGTATCTAGGAATCATAATTGATGAGAATGTGGGTTTTAATGAACACATTTTAAAAATAATACGAAATGTTAATAATAGATTGCATCTCTTGTCACTACTAAGAAAACAAATTACATGTGTATGTGCAGTAGCTGTATATAAAACTATGATCCTTCCTTTATTAGAATACGGTAATAATTTTCTGACATCATGTAGTAAAAATAGCATAAAAAGAATTCAACGATTACAAAATAGAGGTCTACGAATTGCTCTCAAACGAAATTGTTATGCTCCTGTAAACCAAATGCATGTTGACGCAAATATCCAGCCAGTAGAATACAGTTTAAACTTATCTATTGTAAAATTAATGTTCAGTATGATAAACTCCTGTAATCTTCGTGATGTACGACAGTTGTCAACAAGACTGCATGATGAAACTATATACATTGTACCTTTTCCAAACACTTAGCGTTTTAAGAAAAGCATTGTCTACAGAGGGCCATTTATTTGGAATTCTTTACCATCATACCTCAAATCAATGTTAGTTTGAAGTCAAATTTATGGAATAACGTCATCGCAGATATTCATAGTAACGTTTAATAATAGAACAATGGTTTTACATTGCATGTTGTATAGGTTACTATCACGATAACATGTTTTGAGAGCATTCTGTTTATTCAGTCCTGAACATCATTTATATTTATGTCTGTGTAGTGAATTCATTGTGCATGTAGTGTTCTATTTGCGTACTTTCGTCCTTAAGGACATTGTTTTATTTCGGTGAAAACCGTTCAATGTACCTGTATAAATATGCAAATAAAAAAAAATAATGGTATTGTCTGCCTGCTCTGCACTTCAACCACGACAGTGGTAGACTACAAGCTGTGGTCAGAAACGGAAGACCCCGGATCACAGAAGTGAATAAGAACCCGACATTTTTGGTAGCTGTGAGCAGAATTGAATAAGCATTACTTGTAAAACTTTGTTGGTACGCCACCTTATATAATATGCCAGCGAAGTTCAATCTTGATTATTGCTGTGCAATGACGCCGGAAGGATCACATAGCCTGCCAAAAATATTAAATGACTGTTAACATACCTTTATTTTAGTAATATAACATCTTTTGTACATTATACAGGATACAGGAACCTGCCATTATGTCATGATTTTATCATTTAATGCATATGAAATAATAAATTTGGTGGGGAGCAATTACTTAACTGAATTTAGTTATTGGTTGTCATCAGCGAATAGTATCATCTATAGGCTATAAGATTTGTGAGCAACAGCTTAATATAAACAAAAGAACAAGACACACATAATGCTTTTTTGTCCCTTTATTAATTCTATGCTGGCAGTTTGAAATCAATTTAAACTGAACTGTCCTAAGGGCAAACTTCACCAGCTGAAAGAGGATATAAATAATCACGCTATCAGGCTGGACGGTGACATATGACGTCACAAACGCAGGAGCCAATGACCGTTTTTTGTTTGCGCATATGCTAAAACAGTCTAGGGAAATTTAAAAAATCAAACAACCATCAATGGACTAAAAATTGTCCTATAAATTCATTCTCAATTATTGTGTGTTTGAATACTTATTTACTATTTATCGTCCGATTGTAACACAACTAACATTTTCTTTCACAATTGACATGTCCTGTCAAAATATTCGTCGTTTTCAAAGCGCGTTGAGTTCCCAAAAAGTTCCACAAGGATATATTTCGTAAAATATTTGATCGCTTATAAAATCGTTAATATCGGTTCAATAGCCAAAACAATTAGAGGAGTTGTTATCATAGACAGCAAAAAATGTAATTCGTGAAATAGATGGATATCAATGACGTCACTTCCGGTTACGAACGAATCAAATTTAATACGGGACGGAAATCTGAAGTTAACGCGTCGAGTTTTTTTTCATTTGTCAATCGAAATGAAATAGCATATAAACGGCAACATATACATTTCGAAATCATCGCTTTTGAAATAGCTTGCACGTAGCGTTTTTCACAATGAATGGAGTTGTCTTTGATCACACAACATTATATATACAAGGCTTGAATCATACTGTAAAGTGATTGCAAAGGTATCATTCAATTTTCAGAAACCACGAACCAATAATTGCTAATTTTTATCACTTCTAAGCTTGAATCCGTATGTTCACAACATAAAGCAGAGGCTACGGTTTGAATAGCCAGTTGTCAAACGAGAATTTACAATCTACATATCGCTTAGCACTGCAAGGACATGCCATCGCATTACCTCACATTGCATCACTAGCTTGAAAACATGCACCTGCCTATTGAGTATGACGATGAGCCATGTATAGAAATGATTTATATCGGGATGTAAGGCTTCGCGTGACAGCGGATGCATATTTAAAATGACAATCCTCAATGCTTCTATAGAGATGATATCACCAGCATCAGAATAGTACTGAACTGTAATGATATTTAGTGCATATCAGTTTTCGAATTCTCCGCCATGTGTTGACTAAGCGTTTGTCGTGACCTGTTTGAAATACGATTTGATCAAGGGGAGCCAAGATTGAGGCGCGCTTGAGATGAAAATGGCATCTGGCATCATAACAATCTTACCATTACTGGAAAAACTATACTGGCTACATTTGTAATATTTCTTATGATTGGTGTGAGCAACCCGTTAAGCCAGCATTTTATATGTAATTTTAGTAGTAAGATACCGATATTAGTCGAAGGATTGTCAAATGTCAATCGGACATGAGCGGAGGACCGTGCGTTAAGCTATTGCTCGACAAAGCAATCACCAGTTTATAATTTATGCATATTCTACAGACGATATCATCGCGGCACGAGGGCAGCAATATATACAACTCACCAAACTGGGCATTCATAAATTTTGACACAGTGTAAATATATATATATATATATATATATATATATATATATATATATATATATATATATATATATATATATATATATATATCTATATATATAGAGATATATATATATATATAGATCTATATCTATCTATATATCTCTCTCTCTAGATATATATATAGAGAATCTCTCTATATATCTATATAGAGATATCCTCTCTCTCTATCTCTCTCTCTATATCTCTCTCTCTCTCTCTCTCTCTCTCTCTCTAGAGAGATCTCTCTCTCTCTCTCTCTCTCTCTCTCTCTCTCTCTCTCTATCTCTCTCTCTATCTCTCTCTATATCTCTCTCTATCTATATCTCTCTCTATCTATATCTCTATATATCTCTCTCTCTCTCTATATATCTATATCCTCTCTATCTTGGGATAGTATTCTTCTCATATCTATATATATATATATATATATATATATATATAGCCCATTGGGATATTCTTCACTATTCTGATATATCTGCCTGCCTTACTGTCTGCCCCGGGATCGGAAGCCCTGTTTTCGTTGTTAATGTCGTAAATTATAACTAAATGACTGTAAGCTTCGTATAAACCGTGTGATTTCTTGCAATCTTACATCGTATAACACGAGGCCTGTACATTGCAGACATTGTGAGATTACTATGATGTTATCCGTTGCCTTGCGAGGTATTGTATATTTGGCAGTTACTCGTGTTACATTGCACATCATCTCAAACTGCGATTGACTCAATGTGTGCCTCGCGTTGGATACTTGGTTTTGTGGCCCGTTCAGAAGGAATTGGAATTAGATGGGGCGAGTATTCGGATTATCCGAGATTGTACATTGTTTTTCCTCGGTCAATGAGATGATTTTGAGTGCAATAGGTTTTATCTATCATATGTAAGTATTGCATCATGTATCTCATGTCATGCTTTTGATGATCGATTCATGTGTCTAAATGCATGGTCGCACATGTTTGGAAATAACTAGTTTCCGATAAAAGATACAGTTCCAGATCTTTCATGGACATATAATGCGCCCAATCCTTTATGTGCACAATTTGGTTTTAGGACTTCTAACCTGCATAATACAAGCTCGCAATGGAGCCAATCGTAGGCATCAATAATCATCGTTATCAAGATAATTATCGACCTCGAACAAATGAGCAGCAGCCAGCGAGTAAGGTAGCATTGGCCTGTCTACATGATGGTACCATAGCCATAGCTGGCGACAACGTCAAGCAAGCATGTAAAAGCGTCATCCAGGAAAACTTACTCTTAGTACATTTTAGCTAAATGGTTGGAAGCACAAATATAAACTTTGCATGAATCGTTTTACATCGTGCTACATAAATCCCGTACACTACAGAGACAAGAAGATTGCCATGATGTTATCCGTCACCATGCGAGGTATTGTAAATTTGCCAATTAGTTGTATCACATAGTTCATAACACGGTAGCTCAATGGGATTTTTAAAGAGCATTGGACACTGAATGCGAGTCTTCGTATCGGTCGAGATAGCACAGCGTGTATGCCTGTTCTATTAAATGATTGTGAGTGCACTACTTTTTATCAATCATATAGCATCACATATGTTATGCTGTTGATAATCGATGGTCAATAATCGGTGAGTTGTGCATACCACCTTATCAAAATTATTGACTATATTTGAAATATTTAGTATCTATTGTAATAAAAGTTACATTATATTCATCGGCATATAGTTCGCATATCTTCAACAGATCAATAATTTCAGTGAGAGAAGGACTAATAATGGTAGTAGCATCGGAACCACCTAGAACATGAACATCATTTTGGCTCATATGACAACCCAGGCCGGACCTTTTCAACTTATATATTAGCTCATCAATATATACTGTATTACATAGATCCTTGGAAGCTTTGTGGTTTTTGAATCATTGCGTCACCAGTATCAGTTTGCTTGTTAGGCATTTCAGTGGGCAATTCATATTCCTCGATGTATACAATGATCACATCATGGGCTCAATAATGATTTGAAAATAATTTCGTTACCGGACAGTTGCCCACGTTCATAACGCGAAATGGTTGCAATACGTACGTTTCGGAAATGATAGAAACAAAAAACTCTACCGACGCTGCTAGGACAATATGTCCAAAGCAAAGCAAAGTAGCTAATATAAGTTGATAAAGGTTCGTGTGCACGGAAAATCTTATGCTTTCTACACACAACACTCTTTGGACAGGAAGCATGGTAAAAAGTCGACTACTGTAAATTGACTCAGCAATAATTGATAAATGCACCGCAAGTGTACTTGATACAAAACAAAGACAGCAGTTCAGTGGCATATATTTTACTTCCAAAGAACACAGCACTTGCGCCCCGACAATGCTACGCTGGCAAAACACCACTAAAATAGAATCAATTAACTTTTTTATGCATTTGTTAATGGCATAATCACTTGACGACACACAGTATCCTGTGAAAAAGCAGGAACTTTTTGAACTGTACATTTTGTTGATATAAAGAATATGTAAGAGCGATAACTGAGAGTCTAAATGCTTTGCTGAGTGCTCGCTTGCTCATTATACACCAAAATGTTTTGTCCTTGAAATGCATACAATGAAACGATAAATGAGAGGCACAATGGTTAGCTGAGTGCTCGCTTGCAAATTATATACTGAAATGTTTTGTCTCCCTCCAAATGCATACAATAAAACGATAAATGAGAGGCGTAATGGTCTGCTGCATGCTCGCTTGCCAATTGTTTTCTACAGTGTGTTGTGTCCCGTGAAATGCATTCAATAAAAAAAAGAAATGAATCGGTCACAAGTAATATGCCAATGCTAACACAAGCTGAAGCAGGAATTAAGAATCTAAGAAGACAGCAACTCTGAAGCACCACCTGACGTACAATTAGATTTTGTTCAATCCTGATTGTGTGGCAGTTAGCATTTATCATTGTTAATATTATTATTGTAGTGAAGCGTAGACAAATTAATCAAGAAGGTGGCGAAAGTATGTACGCTATAATATACCGATGTTCCAAAAAGTTAAATGAGCTGCTCTGTTATATGTACTGTAATGCAAGGTTTGGGCCATATTTTATATCACATGTAATAATTCCGTTTGTACATATTCTGACGGCCTTTTCGAATTGCTAGTGGTTATATTGTGGTATGGGCGCCGGGTAGTTTGGTTAGTTCATCTGAGTTTATTATAGACTAGCTCGCAGACTAGTGACTAATAGGTACATTTGCATTCAGATATTGTCTTGCGTATTCTTATGCTTGCACAATGTTGCATATAACTGTGGATAGAGCGGAACACTGCGAGCAGCTACAGGCTGTAGCCGGCCTGCGTGCGTACCACTTTTGCACTCAACTAGATTTATACCTTTTGTATCTATTCGTTAAGATTCATCAACATGCAAAAAGCTCAAAATATGCTTTGTTCGATGTTATCAAGATCGTTTCCCAATGCTAAGTATCTTAGCATATGTCGGACTACTGTAAGACAATTGGCTAAGTGCATTAATGTAATATTTATATGTAAGCAGACCCAAACGTTGAAAGTAGCAAATATGTCATAAAAATTAATAATATACACGCCGCTTCAGTAATGTGCTCTGAAATCTACATTAGCATGACGTCACATGTTATCCATCTGGAATGCAAGCGCTAGCCATTGTTACACCATTGCTTTTGGATACAGCCGGCAACTAGTCTTTGTTAATATGGTCGAATGATCGATCTAAAATTTGATGGACCGATCAAGAAACACTAGCCAATCAACAATATTCATCTTTCAGTGCTAATACTCAGTTGTTCAATATTTTCGGATGTGTCACACTCCATCTATTGCTTAAAACTCAAGGAAATACCCCAAGCAAATCTATCATCAATATGCGCCTCAAAAAGCGACTAATATTAGTGGCGAATACATCAGGAGGGTAAAGGAAGTTCAGAGCCTACGCTTCGTCAACAGAATCGTAAAGTACGTATCAAGGATACAAACGACAGAGCCAATTCTAAGAATTGATTTACAATCCATAGAATGCTTCTTCATTTGGTACGCAATGACAGAGAACGCATTTACAAGAAGCAGCAAGCTCGACTATGTACATTGCATTGAGGACCGCTGGATGTGGCCCTGATGTTGAATTTAAGCCACAAAGCATATTGATAATTTTCACTAATAAGCAGATCTCGCTTGTTTGCATCAGATATGTAGGATATCTGGTTACACCAGAAGGTAACAGCTGGCTTATGCTCTCTGAAGACTTGAATGCGCTCTAATAAACAAATCGAATTTCGTCACAGTCTCGACTAGAGTTACATATATATATATATATATATATATATATATATATATATATATATATATATATATATATATATATATATATATATATATATATATATATATATACATATATATATATATATATATGTACATATAAATTTATTTATATATATACATATTCATACATATATATTGAGGAAACTGTAATACTCTGCAAGCAATTGCATCAGCGGCTGAAATGAGAGACGGCAGATAACACTACAGAGTGCACCACATCGGTTGATTATCCTAAAGCTTTTTGCATATTCTTTTGTTTATCTCAGCACACCCAATGATAGCTTAGCCTCAAATGACAGTGGGTTATATTCTGGTGTTTGAAAATAACCAACCTGCATTCAATAAACAATCGCCTTCAAAACCTTCAAACGATTATTATCGAGTAATTTTAAACGATGGCAAAGATCGTCTCTGCAATAATTGACGAACATCCATTCCCAAATTCGCAAATTAATTGTGTTAAAATGCCCTGGATTATTACAGCGTTATCTTTGATATATATCTGGTCTTTCGCAACCAACTGACGGAGTCTGACGCGTATTCATGTGACCCTTCGACACAGACTTTTTACCTAACTTATTGAACAGCATGGTTGCAACAAGCAATCACGCTGGTTATTAAAGCGTGTCTAAACTCGTGTAGTCCAAATAATCCATAATCCAAGCAATGCGATGATGATATCTTTTGAGGATTCGTAATACTCCACGCGTTTTCTGTTAAAGCTCCTATCGTGCTGTTGGTAATATTGCCACATAAATATTGGTTTCTTTTGCGACAAGTTACGCGCATATCTTGTCTCGCATTCTGGTGCTACAGCAAGCAGTATGATAAGACCTTCGCGGGCGATACAGTAAAACAGCGAATATAGTATCTAACAGAATGTAACACTCACCACGTAAATTATCTGACATTACTATCATTATGACATATTACCGCAGCAATACCTATAGTATCATATACTATTGGTATATAAACAATAGCATTTCAGATTAATTTCAGCCTCATATCTGTTTTGGTGACATTGCAATTAAAAAGGTTTGTTCACCACTTTAAATAACATGAACGATGGTGATTACGATCAAGCGATTCTTTATCCATATGGCTTGCAGTGAATAAAAAACGTTGTTCATAAACATTACTATTACCAATTTTCGATATTTGAATCCGATAAATATTGTACATTTTTGCGTTCTTTCTCGGTCCATTCATTCATCGCTATCATTGTCCGTATATAATAAATAGGCCTACTCATCACGATTCCAGACCACTCATCATTAGTATAACCCACGGAGATGATATTGCTTGGGTAATAGAAATTGAGATTTGGGTCGTGTTGGAAAAACTTGTGCCTAGGCGCTCCCAAATGATATACATAATTTTATTACTTTATCATCATGTTATGGAGTCCTATTATATCAGACAAGGTTGCAATGTCGCTAGTGGTTGGTCTATAATCGGATGGTCAAACATCATCAACTTGTCTTTGGTGTCATCCTTGTTGTCATTTTTGGGTCATAGACATTTACTCTTTTTGTCTTGATGTCTTTACCGAAATGAACTGCAGAGTGTATCGTTCCTCTCCTTTGGCAGATTGACGAAATGACCTGCTTCCTTAGCTTCTATGCCATATCCCACGTTCTTTGTTTTTCACTCCGGTTGTATTCTCTTCCATATTTTACCACTTGGCCCTTTGTTTCGCCTCGTCATCAGCAATGTGCTGACCTGAATAAAGCAGGCCTAGTTTTGAGCATCTTTTGAGCCCGGCTTATTATTATCATTTAGGAGTGATTGGACGTAATTACTGCTGTAGTGGAACAGTATTCACATGATTGGTGCAATTATTTTGGTATATTTGATATAACAGCAATCTCGTCTCATTTCTAGGAATTTATCTGGCTTTCTCTTTAAAACCTGGTGATGAATAGCCATAATAGATATAACATGATTGCAACAAATCACAGCAAGGTGCAAATTTAATAAAGTATATCAAGGGTCTACAGATCACTGGGGATTAGTTGATGGAAGTCACTCACAAAATTGCGGGTACCGAACACCGATCCATCCATGCGGCTTCCGGTACTATTTGATTAGTTCACATTTTATGAGCCGTGCTTGGGATATAATACCGACCAGTTTCTGACCAACGAGGTCTATTGCAAAACTGCACCCCTGTGCGTATTTCATCCGCTACATTGATCTCATTATTGATGGAGCGTAAGATATGCGGTACGCTGATCAACGCGGGCATATTATTTTACCATTTTAATCGTTGTCTTGGTGTCACTCAGGATAGCATGATCTACTAATATATTACATTATAGTTTGCACCATCTACTTATTACGTAAAAGGGTTGCTGCATGATTCACGCATGACATCTCTGCCTGTTACTGCATTGATATTATTGAATTGTTTCATATAAAAGAGCTAGTCGTACAGCAGTTTCAAAAACATCCGTATCTGGCACGCATTCCATGAAAAGTCATTAAACCTCAAATTATCACGGTGTGATGTTCGCTTTCATTGAGCACCCGTTTATAACAACACAAATATGTATCCTGAGCAAAAACCGTTTCAAAAGTATTGTTGATCAAAATGTTACTTCTAGCTGGTAATGAAATATATGACGTGCATAGCGTCAAGAGCGTGGTTAATCGATTTATTTGGCGTGTCTAGATATTAACATTGCCAAACTGAAAAATAATTCTAAAATTATGTTAGTAAAGTAAACATTTGAAGTATTACTCGCAGTGATGAGTCAACATTAGTTACCGACCAAGCACTCCGCCTTGGGCGGGTTCATCATCAAGTTATAGCATCTTAATACAGCACACACTACAGAAGGTTATCTATTACACCCATCCCCGAGAAAAGCTTTCCGAGACTAATTCATATGATTGGGTGGTGATCGTTATATATATATTTATATATATATACATATATATATATATATATATATAGATATAGAGATATATATATATATATATATATATATATATTTCTATATATATATATATATATCTCTATATATATATATATATATATCATATATATATCTATATATCTGTATATATATATATCTATATACATGTATATATATATCTATATATATATATATATCTATATATCTATATATATCTCTTTATGTCTATCTTTATGTCTCTCTATATAGTCTCCTCTATCTGCCTCTCTCTATATGAATATATATGTATATGTATATATATATATATCTATCTATCTCTCTCTCTCTCTATATTATCTATCTCTCTCTATATCTCTCTATCTGTCTCTATCTCTCTCTATATCTCTCTATATATCTCTTCCTCTCTCTCTCTATCTCTCTCTAATATACCTATCTCTCTGTCTCTCTCTAGCTCTCTGTCTCTCTCTCTCCTCTCTCTCTCTCTCTCTATCTCTCTCTATATCTCTTCTATTTATCTCTCTTTCTCTATATCTCTATATCTATCTATATATATCTCTATGTATCTCTGTATATGTCTGTACATCTCTCCATCTATGTGTACATCCATATACATATATGTCTATATATTATATATATCTCTATCTTATCTCTATATCTATATATATATATATCTATATATCTCTCTCTATCTCTCTCTATATCTATATATATATATATATATATATATATATATATATATATATATATATATATATATATATGTAACAACAATCAATATACGGTGCATTTGGTGAATGAAGTCACCGTTTGTTTTACTGTGGCTTGAATAAACTGTAGGGACGTGCTCATGGCGATGGAACATAAACAATGTCAACTGATTGTAATATGTTGACCAGTCAATGAGAACGTAAACTTTGTGTTTTATTTTACAAGACAAGTAGCGACATATATTGGCACAGTCCTACAACGAAGGAGTTGAGCTTAATCATGCCTGTATTCCAAACCAACATCTGCTTACCTGATGCTAAGTTTAGTTGAGAGGATAGTCATTTTATGCCACGAAATTCACGATAAAAAAAGCATAATTTTATGTTCATTTAATTAAAATGATGCCATCTAAATGAGTCTGGTGTACCCCAAAGAGCAGCACTGTTGCACAAAGGCGTTGGGCGAGGGCCAGTTGGCATATTTTACGTGTGTATTTGCTGCTCTATTGGTTATCTGTTCACATAACGAAAATTGAGTCACCTTGTAGATACAAAATAACATCCGACATTCGTTACAACAGTAATTGACTGCGAAAGATAAATTACTTCACCTTTAGGAACGGTATTAATGCCGACAATATAAATGGGAATTCAAGAAAAATACCGGAACAGGATAATTGATAGCATGACAAATTAAGATATTCATCAGGCTGTCGTCCATTTTATTAATATCATGGTTTGCACCGAGCCTATATCAATAACAGAGTACCAATGAACCGTGCACTTTTTTTTACTAGATAGAACAATAACAATTGATGTATCATGCTTGTTTCTTCGGACTCATTGGGATGGTAAGATAAATATTGTTCAAGGAAGCAAACGTCACTTTAACAGGTATACCTTTTCCTACATAACCACTTTCGACTTTAATCGTGCGGTCGTATATAAAATATGTCTACCATACTTTACTGTTATCCACTGATAAGCTCATCAAATACACATAGAAGAAGTAGATAAAGCATAGCTTGAAGCAGGTCTGTACGTTAGTGAACCACGCAGGAAACTGCTTTATCGTAGCCGGCCATTTGGAGTCCCCAGTTTCATCTTTAAATCGATAACTTTCGCTGCACACACAAGTAGTACCAAAACACATGCTTATGCTTAAATACAGCGCGCACTTAAACGCGTTATTATCTTTATAAACATGCATACACAGCCAAAGCCACGCTCTCCACAAAGAATGGACTGATCAATGCAAGGATGATGAGATTTATGCCTTTAGTCATATCACATTCTACAATGCTGTTTTATTATATTGTGACGACAATTCATGCTTGATTGTGGTCATATCTTGATATCAGGCTCAGTAAGGTTAAGTATCTTAGCTACATCAGCTGCTTATGCGATGTGAGTATATGCAGCAGATAAAATTCTAATCGATACATTCCCTATGCAGGACTGTCAGCCAGTTGTTTTCACATAAACTGGTTTTATGGCACCTCACAGCTATAACAGCGGATGAGTTAAAAGTTATATATCTCACAGACTAGTACCTAAAACGCGAACATATATTTACATAATCATTCTGCAACCTCTCAGTTCCGTTAATGCAAAGGACATGACATACGTGGGCATGTGTCATCGTTTATCCCGATTTAAGACCAAATGGGGTTCACAGAGAAGCCATAGACTTCCCTAATTTGCATTAACTTACGGTTTATTTGAAAAACGAGAATGCAAAACTAATCCAATACCAAAGCAACCTTTGCCTTGTTTTCAGTTTCATGCTTTTTTTGCCTTCTGGCAGAGGGTTTGACACGTAAACATGGGCAATTCTTCTCGGGTTTTGATGGCGCTGTGGCAAAGGGCTTGACGCGTAAACATGGGCCATTCGTCTCGGATTGTGATATTTTCGACATAAAAAACGCTTATTTATTATATGGGGGAACGCGTTGTGCCTTGTACCAAGTCTCAATAAAGCGTATCCTAATTGTAGCCTTTAAGACACCACCTTATTGTCCTGTATTTGGCCAAGTATCTAGTCAAATAATTGACAGACACACGACGTTTACGAAGTATTGTGGACACCTAAATATTCTAATTATCGTTTAGGGATGTTTCCTGATGCAATAAGGTCCACCAAAGAAAGGTAGATGTCTTGCTTTCGTTCTTGCTGTGCTGCGAATACCCTGTCTAATGTGTCATTTCCAGTGCGAACCCAAAAAGAAGACTCCAGCTGAGATATCCCCAGTAGAGGAGAAATCCAAGTCTACTCCCTGATTGCCAAAGGCTTGTCCTTTAAGTATCCGCTTGTTTGATTATTCAAAACAGTGAAGTCTTGTGGTATGCATCATGTGGTCCACATGGATGGATAGGGGAAGTTCAGATGCTGCGAGTGAATGAACTTAACCATAGGTCATCCGTTTGATTGATTGGTTTATGTCATTTATACTGTTAAGCTGACCGCAAACGTGGGAATCCGTTCTATTGCTACATTGCTGCTGAATGATAGTCAATCTAAAGCTATGTTAGTGCCATATCGGCGGTCATTGCCGGCAAAGGTATTGACGTGATTTTGTTTCCTTTCTACTCCCTTAGAGATCAGCAGAGTATAGCAATCAACCCCTTTGGTAGGTTGTCGAAATAACGTGTGATGTCAAATTGTATGACAATTCATTCTGTAGCCTCGTTCTGTTTGCTTGGTATTCATCCGCTCCAATCGAAAGTGAATCCTCCACCAGATTGTATAACTTTATCCTCTTTAGACAGATATTTTCTATTAAGAATGACTGTTACTATGTTGAATAGAGTCAGTCTTTGGACATTTTGATTTGGTTGGGATGAAGTTTGGACGAGGTTAGGAAGAGTGGAGCAGCGCGACAGCCTCACTCGCACGTGGCATCATGACATTTTATTTGATAAGCCAAAATATCCCGCTGCTATTTTGTATTAATGTGTTACGTGCTGTTTGGGCTGTAACGGAGAATAATGAATGAGTGTTAATTCGATTACAGATTTCCCCAATTTGCGAAGACTACAATAGGAAAAATCTTTGATTGAATTGATTAATCTTGCATATCAGCCGTTTCACCCACGAGTGTCATGTTTGGTTTGCAGTTAGGCAATGTGACAGTTACTTGTCCGATTTTGAAGCAGACTTGGTGGGAAAAGATTGTCCACCTATCAAAACCTTGTGCCCTAATCTATCTAAATACGACGTCGATAAAGAACAATCACATTGTAAACACACACAAAGAAAGACGTTTTGGATTGCTTGAGCAACGTGTACATGCCCCCTCCAAAATGGCTTGTCTGAGATCAATCTAGCTACAGCCAATGGGAATAAGCGATGTCCAGTGTCTTCACCCGGTGCAGCTGCTCGCATCGGTTTGAGTGCAAATATTCGCTCCAGACATTTGTAAAATAACTGTATTTATAGCACGAATAAGTACCTCAAGCGTATTGTCATAATCCATCGCCTGTATATATCAACCGAAAATGTGTCCAAAACGTCGATTGGTTGGTTAATCTGAAGTTGGCTGGTCTTTTCGACAAGGGCCCATGGCGAGCACAGAGCTCGCTCAGTATTTCCCACCTTCTATTATTATAAAACATGTAACTGTCGCTCAGTGGTAATGACTTGAGTGCTTGTTGCGCGTATGACTCATGTAATTTGCAGCAAAGTACGTGAATCGTGCCACTGTGTGTTGACAAATAGACGCCCAATGGTGGAAACCAGAAGCATGTAATGTGGCAGCGGGAATGATAACATACCGTGTTAGTTCTTAGAAAACGGCGTACTTTGCAGTAGCGAGAATCGTATTGGTGGTTGTCACGTACATGCGCGAAAGCCATCAACATATTGAGGAACTATAACTACTATATATCTCTGCATATCTAGCGACCACCCCTGGGGCTTAAGAAAGTAACTTTAACTCTTTGAAGCTTGGAGGATAGAGGGGGGGGGGGGGTCCCATTTACTGTACTCATGAATCGTCACAATTACCCATAAAAAAACATCCGTCGTCGTGTCAAAGCGCTCCAGTTTTGCAGGACTCAATCTTGTCGATTGGCCATGCCAAAATAAAACCCAAGATCACAGTGTAGGCAATGACTGTCAAATTGAAATATAGCATATTGCTACAGATTTTAGGTTCTTCGGGTGCACATTGTAAATATGGCTTCGCAATTGTTTACCCGATGTTGTGATAATGCCAATTAGCTACTCAGCATCCAATATAAAAGTCCTTCATTGTGTAAGCCAACCCGTGAGTACCCTGGACACAGATGTCTGCCATGGAAGAGCCTCTCCAAATTAGGATTAATATCGCCAGCAAAAATATCGTATCTGAGTAATTAATCAGCACTCACTGATCCCATTTCACTTACATGGTTTTGAACTTGAAGAGGAAGCCGACTCAATGGACCAATGAATGAAGTTTTCTGATGGCACAGAGATTGTCGTATTTGCAATAGCTAGTCTCATTCATTTGCTAGAACATTCTTGCTATGTGGTACAACATCGAGAACTTTATTCGATCGACAGTACGTAATTTTTTACACATAATGTATATATATGTATATCTATATATCTATATATATATATATATATATAATATATATATATATATATATATATAAAATCTATGTATTTCATATATATATATATATATTATATTTCTCTAAAATATATATATGATCTCTATATATATATATAGTATGTATATACTCTCAGATATATATATTTATATATATATATATATATTACCATATATTGATATATATATACCTATATGTCATGGTATATATCATATATTCTACTATATGTAGTATATGTTATTATATATATATATATATATATATATATATATACAAATCGGTATATATATATTCATATATATATATATATATATACATATTTTTATATATTCGTAAATATATAAATATATATATCATCTGTAATATATATATATATATATATCTATATATATATTATATATGAATACATATTTATATATATATATATACATATACATATGTAAATATATATATTAATATAATATCTTATATCATATATATATATATATATACTATCTATATATATTAAAACATACATATATATATATATATATATATAATATATATATCTCTATATGTATATATATATATATATATATATAATCTATTATATATATATATCTATATATACGTATATATAGTATCTATGTATGTATATATACAAAATATATATATTTATACATATATATATATATATATATATATATATTTATATATCTATACATATGTGTGTGTGTTGTTAGAATATATTCATACATATATATGTATAATCATATCTAATATATATATATATATACATATACATATGTTTATATATATATGTATATATATATATATATATGTATATATATATGTATATATTATAGATATATATATATGATATATATATATATATGTATATATATAAATCATATATATATATGTAAATATATATATATATGTATATATATATTATCTCAAACATACATATATATATGTGTATGTTTTAAAATATATATATGCATTTATATATATGAATATATATGTATGTATATACACAAATATATATATATTCATACGCACACATATTATATATATATATATATATATATATATATATAGTGAGTATATATATATATATATATATATGAGAATTATATATATATATATGTATATAATATATATATTATATATATATGTATATCTCGTATATATATATATATATATATATATATATATATATGTATATATGTATATATATATATATATATATATGTTTTAAAAATATATATGCATATATATATGATGAATATATATATCTCCCTGTATGTATATACACAAATATATATATATCTACCTACTCTTTATATATATATGTATATATATGTGAGTATATATATGTATATTTGCATATATCTATATATATATACTGATGTATATATTATATATATATATACCCCCCTATCTCTATAATATATATATACAATATATGATATATATGTTATGATATATATGAATATGAGTATATATATATATATATTCATGCAATCATATATATGTATCAAGTATATATATATATATTGATATATATATATATAGATATGATATCTATATTTATATATATATTGATATGTAGATTGAGGATCATCGATTATTGTTTTTGGGTTGATCATCCGATTCATAATTCATAGATAGCACGTATGCCCGCACAAACTGCATCTAAATAACACTGATCTTTTATGTGTTCATGTGTGAGGGTCGATGAATGCTACCGATTTCTGGCGCTGCCTTTTTTGTCAAGCTCACGATTGAGATGAATGCTCTTTCACTCATTTCTCTTTCATTTCAACGCGCATATACCACTTTTTTGTGCGAGCTTTACGGTGCAACACCTAAGTCTGCTCACGTCGAGCAAATGACATTTATATCAACCGAACCTACTATAACCCAGAATTAGACCAAACGATATCATGCTACTGGGGATCATCCATCTTCTCCTTAAGCGGCAGTTTAAACGATTAGGATGCATATCGCCGAACCTATCAACCCCAAAATACAAGTTTGCGTCACTTAGCTTTGTCAGAGATTACTCATCAAATTCGTCGTGTCAATTAGTTGGTATTGAACCCGTAGAAACTGACTGTGTATTGCACAACAATTTATAATTCGTTGTTATTCTGGCCACCAAAGGGGATGATTGTATACATGTCTTCGTGTTATGTTGGTTCACACATAATGCGTGATCAGCTTGTAGGTTTGTCATTGCCACGCCTAAAGCTGCTGGTAAAGCAAGGTCGTCAAGAGGAGATGGATTAAACTGGTGATATATGCTAGCGCATACTGCTCCCTCCTCTTTATATGAAGAGTTCCCGTTTATTTAGAAGCCGTGTTGGTGATAAAGCATGGACCAATTGGGGAACAAAGTCAATTGCTCTACTATTTAAATGCGTTACCCTTTTAGCGGCAACAGAATAATAACATGGGATGGTCCAGGCATAACAAAGGCCGTAATCAAGTTAGTTTCACTCAACACACGGTGTCACGCCAGCCTTACATTATGATTTGTTTTGCACAATAGAGGCATAAATCTTGAATGTATCGAATGTCATTCTAGTGCACCCAGTCCATGGTTTTGTTCCAGAGCTATAAGAATATACCGTTTGAGCATATGGTGTTTTTTAATTGGTTATCTACAACCAATAGCCGCCGTAAGAAATTAACACAAATACTTTATCCGTGTTTCGTGATGATTTAGCCAGTCTACTCAAATGACAGAATAACTTCCCATTATATAGCTATTGTTCCTTTTTGGCATTGCGTAAAACAAGGGAATATTACCATTATATATTTAATTAACTCCATAATACCATGTTGTATCGCATATCCCATGGAAACATTAAAGTTTGCTCATGAATTGGCCTTGGGAAGTCATTGTTTGGTTATTGCTATCGCTTACTGACCGGTAGATACCTGCTTTTGAGGGTTAGTTGCCTCTTTAATACGTTTTACGTGATCTGATATCAACCATTGTCCGATCATACAGTTTGTTAAACATCCTTGCGCTGACTTATACTACTTACCCAATGTTATACTCTTGTTAAGCTCTTCGAATGACGATATAAGCAGACCTGGTAATGAATAGCCGTAATAGTTATAATATGGTAGCATAAAATCGCAGAAAGGTGTACATCATATCAAGTATAGTTAGAGCCCTATGCTTAAGGTTATAGGAGCCATTCATGGTATTGTATCGCATTGCGTCTGTTGCTCTGTATTGCGTCTATCATGCTGTACATAATTGACAGAGCATAAAGTATGCAGTATGCTAAGTGATACTATTTGACTCGAGATCAACCGGCTGTATGTGTAGCATTTCTTGCCATTATACATTTCCTGTTGTCATAATGCCACTCAGGGTCGGATATGTAGATCTGCGTCCATCGTGTGAAAAGGATGTACATATTAAAGTGCCTATGACACCTAAAATATGATTTTTGACAGTGAACTGAAGGAATCGATACGGATCGAATGGTGTTGAGATTATTGTCCTCCTACAAATAATAAAAGAGATATTTAACGTTCTTTAGAGCAATCGGTATTTTGTGCGCGAACCTAGGTCAACCGGAAAGACGCATATGGATGAACCCAGGTTCAGCTGCCCAAATCAGCTTCCATGGAAACCATGTCGTCATCCGTGAATTTATAACTTGTTTATTCAGGATCAGTGGCCGTGAATTGTTCGAACATTTCTTCAGGAAGCGTTCGATAATTCATTTTACCTCAGGAGGAGAAATTGCGTATGCAATAGATATCTCAAGTGTGGCGTACAAGGGCAGATTGGCCGGTTCCGCAAACCTTCCCGTTTTTTTGTAGCGTCTTGTGAGCATTTTGGGTTTCGACCAGGAACTCACAGTGAGAGATGTACTCGGAGATGGGTACAAATATTAACGGAATATTCTCCCAACTGCTGGTCCTACCATATTCACGAGAGATTACACGGATACGCCACCAGCCAGGAGGTCCAAGCAGTAGAGAAAAGCAAGCACCAAATAGTGAGCAGACGTAGAATTGTAATGTATTGTAATGAAGCCCTTACCCCAACCATAGCATTGAAAATAAGTGGTGTATGTATAAATATTTAGAAATCCATTCCTTTTGAAAGCATCAACAGAATCAATTCATCTAAGCTAATCCTCTAATCACTGCTAATTAAAAAAATGCAACATAGCATCCAAAATCTATCAATGAGTATAGCTGCTTAGATTAGTACATTTAAGTTGGATGCTTACTTTTTCACATAATTTTGTTCTATGAACAACAACTCCGTGCTTATTTTTAGGTTCTGGAAACATGGTTGTTTGACTCGCCTGTCCAGGAAAAAGAGAATGACGCTGGTCCTGCTCTGATGATCCTTAAATATCTTTCATATGAAGGCTTGATATTTTTCGTTTAATTTTTAATATGATCTGGCGGATATTCAAGCATTATAAACCATCTGTATCGCAGTGTAGTGCCAAGCCCCCCTGAAAATGGACAGCTGGTGTTGGACAAGTGGCTCTAAATCCTCGACCACAATTGAAATTTTCATTCTGGGTTTGGTTATCTATTCCAGTCATGTGTTCATGGGCCTTCGACTGGTCGAGAGAGACGCAAAAGGTGGATCAAGCCAAGTGATGCAACATATCATTTTAGAATTAAGACTTAACAGATCAAGACTGCCTTCAATTTTTTTGAAACATCAAAAAATCGTATAGTTAAATTGCTCTTTATGTCCTTAGATATGAGTTATGTGATATAATTGGGAAAAGTTATCACCAGCAAGACATTGCGTAGGGAGGTCCTGATGCTATTAAGCAATGCCCAGACCTCCTTTCCACAGTTCTCTGATCCTGTTTGCTCCGGAAACCTTTGCTTTCAGTTATCCTTGTCTGCTTTGTCGATAAATCTTTCATCAATCCCAGTCTGCTTAGCTTAGTTGACATCTTTGAGATTTTAACCCCCTTCCATATGTTGGATTGTTTTTTAAGCTTTATGGGACAAGTGTTACATGGTTGAGAAATCATTGACAAAAAAAGTGGAATAAACCAGCTGTTTAATTTCATGAGGTATCTTTACTAAGTTAAGTTACTGCTGAATCCCACTTGTCAGCCGACGAATCAAACATGAAAAGCACATACTTATCCTTACTTATACATTCAAACTGATAGAAAGGTTCATAACTGATTTTAGATCAATCATTGCTACTATCCATTTCAACGAAAATGATTGCCAACAACAAAGAATAACAGGAAGGGAGAGAACATGTACATCCTCCACTACCCCAAACACAATGGAGGAGGTCATGCAATGGGGAAAGTGCTGATTGATTGTTTCTAAAATTCTCTTTTATATGATAATTATGATTTGTACTTTCCAATCAACAACTTACACATATTAACAACATAGGCTATGTAGAAGATCTTTTAGCAACGACAATCAATATGCAAGGCCAGTGATATAAATGATGGGGATATGGAAGCACTGGAATTCCCACCCAATCAGAACTCCATCTTTGATACCACAGAATAGCGCCAAGCTCACGCTCACACTTCTAAGTGTTAGTTTCATATATTCCACATTAATATGTTCCGGATAACTGATGTCACTGAGGATGGTCTGGGGACCCGATTTCTCATTCCAAGATAATGGTAGGACGTTTGAATGAACTGTCTGTATCGAGTGTAAAGTGTCAAGTTGTATATGTATATATATAATGTAAAATCATAAATTTTTTAACTTGGTGTTTGTTGTCTGTAAGTACTTATTTTGTTCTCTTGTATGGGCCATGATGCTGGTTGTAGTCATAGCATGCAGTCTCCAACACATCTTCATTAAGACATACAACATTTAAATTTGGATGCTGTGTCACACATTTAATTTCTGGTAAATGTGCTTTTTTTACGTCACTTTGTTCTGCTCCACGCCTCAGACGCACCTTGGTGGTTGGCCTGTTTGAGCAGCCTCCACATTGGCACCTGACACCGGGGTTTCAAAACATATGATATACATGCCAGACTCTGCTTAAGACTAAGATCTATCGGAGTTGAAAACTTATTTGGATCAAACTTGGCAATGCACTCGCCCCTGGTGTTTTGATGATTTGAGAGATCGAAAGTAGTAAACAGCGCAGACGCTGTCAGAGGCGACGTTTCTTTGCTTAGGATTGAACGTGATAGGTCAAAGGTGATTGATTTAGTAAGATCGATGAGAATTGCCAAAAATAGAAAGATACGATAGTTACGTGCAGTGATTACTATTGCAATGGGACTCACCAATTAATGTTTTGAATACGTCAATGTTCCGATTATCGCTCCTCGGAGTCTGTCCTGACAGATTCGTTTGAGCTGTTTTCGGACAGATATCGTTCGGATCTGCACGGCACAATACTAACTACATTCTCTGGTTTGGAATGCTCGAGCATTTGAGACTCCCAAAATTCAACTCAAATACATCGCTCTCCGAAACTTCAACATTCGCCATTGTTTATGATCAAAACTGCAGACCTGTCAGTGAAAGAATTCATCAAGTGACGCCTTGAGATGCCGGGCCTAAAATTTGGAAAATGGAGGCGGGCTCCAAAAAATAGACATTTTATTTCAATTTACGTTATGTTCGGGTGACTTGCTTTGAAATTTGAACCACAAAAATCGAATAAATGCAACTTTATCTTTCATTCGGTTCCCAAAAAAACCATGGAAAATTAATGTCATATGCACTTAAAATGATCTGTTGATTCAAAGCTCACGCACATTTTATCGTAAAACCATTCCATCTCTTTGATTAAGTCAGTAGTATTGTCGCCTCATTTATGAACTGGCTGAAAATGTTGTGCGTGACGGCATCAGTTTGACGCTCACCAGGCCTAACACCAATAACCACATGGAATTCCGTTTTCTGCAATATTATGTTTATGGCACGAGTTAAACATTTAACTACCTGCATTTAATCCCAAAAACCAATCACCTCCGCCGGGACTCGAACTCGCAATCCCCGGCTTAGGAGGCCGGTGCCTTATCCATTAGGCCACGGAGGCTTGACAACATTGGTTTTATCGCGTATTTGTAGATGGATTCTGCATGAACGTACAAATGTGCAAGTATGAGGGAATGTGAAAGTGAAAGGGATGTCAGTTAAGAGTTTGGGAGCGAAAGTAAAAGTGAGGGAAAAGTGGGGAGAGATAGTAAAAAATGAGGGAGAAGAGGGGGATCGAAAGTGAAAGAATGGGCGAAATGGGGGAGAAAGAGAAAGTGACGGAGAAGTGGATGAGGAGTCTGACTAAGAAAGGCTGATGGGTATGGAAAAAACGAGAAAGAGGCTGAAAATTATGATTTATTTATCAAAAATCAAATTCGAAATTACATGGCATACGCATTGATAAAGCATGATTCCCATTTAATCATCTATAATCCCTTCTGTAATGTAGGTGACAGAGTTTAGCCTCGAAAGCTTTGATTATATCTGTTGAACTATAATATCGTTCTGAGTATATAGACCTGGTTCGGACCATATAGTCCGCACCTCGTTCCATCCATATAGTCCCCAACTCAAACTGGCCAGATAGTCCCGACCTCGTTCTGACCATATAGTCCCATCTCGCTCTGATCATAGTCCCCTTCTCGTGCCCACCATAGTTCCCTCCTCTTTCTAACCGTATCAATATCTCTTAATATTGTGGATTCTTTCGCTTTTGAGTTGGTCTGCATGATTTCGTTTAAATACATGACTGTAATTCATAACACAGGTTGAATGTAATCGTGCTGGATAGCTATTAATTACACAAACCTATTTGCTTAGTTAATGACACATTATTAATTTGAAATATGCACAGTATTTGGCGGAGGTGATGGCACATTTAGCATCAGGATTCTCTAGTAAGTATCCTTCAATCATCAGAAATGGCAAGCATTGACAACACATGAAAACATTAAGGTAATTTAGTACATTATTATATACAATATATTGATGTACCACTGTTCTCTCATATACGCAGGCTGCGGAACGACCGCAGCACGTAAATTGCGTTACAAATAATTACTTTCATCCGATATATATGGAGCTTTACGTAGATTTGCGAGACAGCAAACGAACCAAAAGGCCCATCCTAGCCTCATTTACAATAAAACGTCCTTACGTGTCGTATGCAGATAAGAAAATGGACGTATTTCAACATACCAATATTTGAAGAATGTACGTTCGTGGCCCTGTATTCAGGAGGGAAATATGATTTAAACCGTGAAAAACCACTTCTTCTCAATGCCCAGGTCACTTTGACAGCAAAGAGCACATGCGTGGTAAATTTATTTGATATAAATAAATCATTGATGATTGAATTGTAGCTGCTTCATAGCATGACAGACCACCTTCTATGCTCACAATCAGTCTATATAATCCGCCTTATTAATCCAGCTCTGCATGACATCAAATAATAAATTAAGGACCTCGACTTGATGAACGCGCTATAAAGCATACTATCCGGACATTAAATTACACACATAAGTGTTCGATTCAAGTAAAAGGCAGCAATGCGGTAAATGCCTGATGACAGGAACAGTTTATGATCGATGGTCTAACTATCGGCGCATAAATTCATTTTAGGCGATTATTAATACAAGAGTAAGTGGAAGGAACTATTAAAAATAATTCATGATTTATGCTATGGAAAGCGCAATTACAAAGACCTGCTCAAATTGCTCAAACAAAATTGAACCAATATTACTAGGCAGTGGTCTGCTTATATATTGATTATGCACGAAACGAATACTAAATAATTCATTGTTGATTCATATTAAACCCAGGGTCATTTATTATCGTTCAGTGGTACAGTTTTCAACGTATGCTATTAAGTAAAAACAAGTTGTTCAATGACACAGCCATGTGCAAAAGTAATGCAAAAGTGGACTTTCCCAACAAATTACATTAAAGAGACTGTTCAGCCACATATAAGGCAATCAGGGATCATTTCGTTATTACATTACTACGATTAACGCAGACGTAAGTAATGACATCTTCTAATTTGTGCCGCCGAGTTTACATGATGGAAGTTATGTTGACAGGTTTTTAACATTATTATTTGACTGGAAATGTTCATGATATACTGTGGAGATCTGTTTTATTCAGTTATGTCGTTCCATCGATAACGGTGCCTCCCTAAAACCATGAACTACACGAATGTTAGCTGTAAATCATAACGCGCTCTGAATTTACCTCGCTAACGATGTGTATTCTTCCGCTTTAGTTACATAATGTAGATTTCATAAAATCTTCACTCATTCAAGTTGTGGGCATAATTGTGCACACATTAGACCGACAAGCAGGAAGGATAATGTCCGACAACATAAATGGCGACTGTCGAAGCAAGGATCTTTTTTCTGAGACCACAGCGCCGCGTAGCGACTGAAAGTCTGAAAATGTAACATTTTTGGTTTCCAAGGTGCTGTTACCAAGCAGCTTGCTAGGCAACCACTTTCCTTATATGGGGCTGAACAGTCTCTTTAATGCGCAAAGATAAGTTATACCGTCGTTCATCGTGATTTTCAAATTTCGTCGTTACAATGGATTTTTTTATGCAAACTTCTTATTAGTGCCAACCGATTAAGATAATACCTATTACATCAAAATCGATGTGGCTCATAAGGCATATCACATGCACAGGCATCTTTGAGTCATGTGGTTCCATTCATATCCACTCAACTGCGTAAATAGCAATGACTGAGTTATTCTGCCAGAATGTTAGCCGTAACATCTCATTGCTGTGTCCATTTTATAATTTGCTCGTTTTGCTGTTTCTTCCAAACCCTGCCGGTATGCGGGTTTGCATTGGCTAAAAAGCCACCACCATTTTCTCCCTGCTGTTATAATCTTGTCTCGTGCAATGTTTATCTACACAATGTTTGCATGTGATGCTTGGCACGCTTAGTATTCTCAATAGGCCCACACGTTTGTGTATTATTCAAAAACCATTCCTTTTTGCGATGGAACACTGGGGGATTAGGCATTTAGGAATATGAATGCGGTGTAATGGGTCTTAGATGACTGCTCTGCGAGTTAAATTACCTCGTTATTCAGGAAGGATTAATAGTGTGCTGGTTCAATGGTTAGTTATTATGTAATACAAAACGGATATCCTCACATCGACTTTGTGTATGTAGTGCAACCGTACATTACCTGATATATCGAGTAGATTGTTAAAGCTACAGATTCTGCTCTGCTTTAATCACGTCGCAGTTATTCAACACGTTCATCATTGTTATTTCTTAAAAGCAAGCGGCATCCAATAACGGGAGCGATTTACCAACCTGACAAGCTGCCCGAAGCTATTCAATGAAGACATATTATCGTGCCGTTGCAACAATAAGTCATATTTTAATTGTAACAATGGCGTAGACAAAAACTATGGTATGCAAATTCTAAAGCGTCATGCAAGAGGTAGTTGTAAAAGATGCAAATGGAATGTGTAGTTATAACGGCATGATAACCGAACGGCACGCTATGTTATTATAGAGACATGACATAGAAATCTGCACATTTGAACTAGCGTAACTAGGAATAACCAAACGTCGCACCGACCCCAACCTTGAGATCGTCGCCACTCTCTTTGACGCAAGACAATGAAGCATGCATGAGAAAATAATAAGCTGTAACAAATGGTGGACTAATGTATTGTGTACATACCGCGATGCGGGTGTTTTGATGTGTATGTCCCAAATCAATCAAGAGTTCATGTTTTGGTTTGAGCAAAACATAAGTATGATGGTCAATATATATATCTTATGAAAAAGTGCTTGTTATACGATCAATTTATTGACTACAGATAACGAGTAGAATAAACTACACTTGATTATCAGTTATCAGTCCAATCAAGAAGGCCATTGGTTTGAAAATATAAATAGAATTCTGCAGTAAGCCTCGATCTGCATTCTCATGTTTTGTGTGGCAAGAATGAGTAACATGAACAACTTACAAGTGTAGAGCATCGATTTTGTCTCCATAGAATCAAAGAAATTTATATAATCCGCTTATCGTTACCCAAATGATCACCCTAACTCACTACAAAGGGAGCGATCCAACATTAAATAAAATGAAAGTGTACGGATATATACAAATTTTATGCCAGCGGAAAGCTTACATGATAAACTATATTTGCTAGCTTAATGGACTTTCATATAGCGCTATCACGAGATGAGTTGTTATTTGAGTAATTTGAGTCATGAGATAGTGAGTAAAGTAAGTGAATGAGTCCAAAGCGCTCAACAGATTTTGCACAGGGAGGGAAGCGAGAGAATGTGTGAATATTTGCGTAGGTGGACGAATGCATGAGTGAGCGTGTGAATGAATGAGTAAGCGAATGAGTGAAAAGTGAGTAAGTCATTCATTCATTCACTCAGCTAGTCAGTTTATTAGTCATGGCATCTATACGCGAATCAATGAATAAGCAAATTATACACTTCGTAGTGTCCAGTGCGTGAATATTGAATATAATACGAACTACGCATCATTTATGTAAGAAACTCCATGATATTAGTGCTACGTTGTTGGTACAAAACTGACGGTAATCCTGGTTAAATTGGTACCAAGTAGTGTGTATGTTTGGTCTGCATCGAAGTTACTTTGCTATTTGTTATATAGTTTCGATTTATGTATCATGTATTCGAGCTATCATTGTATTGGCCAACGTGAAATATGTGTAGTACGTATTGGTGTTTAGTCAATCGGAGCATCATCGTAATTTCACAAGTGTGTGCAATGATTGTAGACTTCAATGTAAAAATGCTGCTTGTATAGGGAATAGTGCATGTCATTTTTTAACCCCAACGTATGTGTTTTAATGCCAACGCTGATGTCCTTAAGCAAGCAAAGACAGCAAATAACTCTATACCTAGCATCAATATATCTTAACGTATGCGAATTGTCCTGAACTCTCAGCAGGTCGCGATTACTTATTGACGTCTTGCAAACATCGTGCATAGCGTGTGCTTTCTGAGCGAATCTGACAGACAAATTCGCATATAATAAGTTGGTAAGGGTTAATAAAATCCTGCAAACTAATACACATTGCTATTTAATCAATTTACTGAATAGTTTAATCGTAAAGATGTAAACATTTTCCCGGAAGTTTATGTTATGAAGATAATGGTCCAAATGAATTGTGTTACAAATTATTACTTCCATCGAATATATATATGGAGCTTTACGTAGATTTGCGAGAAAACAAACCAACCAGAAGGTCTATCCAAGCTTTATTTGCAATAAAACATCTTTAAGTGTCGTATGCAGATAAGTATATGGACCAATTTCATCAAATCAATATTTGAAGAATGTACATTATTGGCTCTCTATTCAGGGTGAAACCGCGACAACGGCCACTTTTTCTCAATGCCCAAGTCAGTTTCAAATCACGAGTAACATCACATGTATTTCCTGATGCCTTATCAAAGCAAACAAGGAGTGTTTTCGAGTTTTGTCAATAAATGGCACGACTCTTCATTATGGCTTATCAATAAGTTTGGCTTTTGATATTAAATGTCCACTCAGTTGGCGTCAACCTTGAAGCACCATGTCGACTGTAAATAACGAGAATCATACTATTAGATTGACTGTTTGCAATAAACGGATATGACATAAAAGATGCTTTCTAGTTTTACGCAAAATATTTATGACTATACAAACAATAACTTGTGATGGCTAAATCGCTGTTCAGGTGGTGATAATATGTAGCTCCCATCGCCTTAGAGAATAGTTATTATGAGAAATCTTCCTTGCCTTATCTACACCACTCTAATATAGGATGCACTTGTAATGCCGCTACACGCTGCATTACTCAAGTGGATTTGATTATTGAATGCTGTTGTCATGAACACATGAAATGCCTGCTATATCCAGTTTCTCATGGCGTTCGCATAATTACATAAACACAGAACATTCTGATGATTATTTGGATGTTCAGTTCCATTTCCTGAACATTTATGATTATCATCAGACTCTCGAGAAATGCTACATGGTTCAAAAGTGTGACAACAATTGTATCGACTGAAACAACACGCAAGTGAATTGCGTGTGGTTATAGGTATGCTTGCACGACGTGATCAGCTGGGATGGCGTGTTGCGTCACTGATTTCATATTTGCCGTGTGACTACCTATCAAAATTAATCAAAATCACACCTGTAATAGATTAATAGAAGATCGTTGTTTCTGAACCTTTGGTCATTTATTCTGCTGCTGAGCTTTGTGTCCTCGTCGTAATGATATGTTAAAGCGAATTTGATATCGTTACATTACAGCAAACCACAACTTCGCTGATGTCAAGTGATAATTACAGGAGTAATACGCCATGGAGCAAGACTGGTCATGAGTTAGATACGATGAGATTTGGAAAACGAGCGTTGTTTTCAAATGAATAATCCAGTACAAGTGCTTCATTGAGTGCATCATAGCTATAGATCATTCTTTGTATGTATAACAAACTATCTAAGTAAAGGGAAAAAGCTGCACAACAAATTTCGTACACTTCACTTCTACTACGGACTGTTAAGTACATATTCGAGCTTCATTTTGCATCGTTAGCTTTTGAACGATAGTTTAAGCATGACAAATTGTGAGCGCAATTTATAGAACAACTGCGACACACGTGTGTATTGTCCAAGCCCTAGCTTATCAAAATGGCTCACACTGCATCAAACTGCTGTTATAAGTTATTCGTCGGGTATTTCATCATTTACAAACACCGCATGAATAAGGCCTGCGATTTTCGTGCATACGTCTCTTTACCACAATGGTTAGCTTTGCATCAACGCTATCATATTTTAAAGCCAAGCTATGAGTTGATTCAAAACTGTCGTTTTGCGTGTGGGTCACTCAAATGTACACTTTTCACAGAATTCTTGTCCAATCTATCTACCTGCAAATCTACCTAGTGACGTATCTGTCCGCCTTCTAGACCAGCTATGTACATATACACATAGCTAGCTATTCACCAACCAACCGACGAACACACCTATTAACCAACGTACTTCCGCATCCTCTCTCTAGACAAAGAACTATGTAGATATTTACCTGTTAACCAACCTATCTACCTGTTCATTTACCGGTCGATGAACATACTAACTGATCTTTATTGTCGAGCCCTAACAAGATTGTTTCTTTACTCCCAATGGTTTATTACGAAGTTTGTCGAAAAAACTGACGACATTTAATAGTGAAGAAATATCGTACGTCATTTAGCTTCTTGAAATGTAGACTCTACGAAGAAAAACTGCAGGTTCTCTCCTGTAACGAAACTCGTCTTTTACCATTTAACAAATCTTATTGATTTTGCTATACTTTTAGCCGCATGCTTTGAACGTTAATTGGGCCTCCATGCAGAACCACGCTTCAACATCGGGCTAAAACGTTCCTTTGCATTTGTAGCAGGTATGATTATTATCCAATTATATTTTTCAGTCGATATAATAGAAATTAATCAACAATGGTACGAAAAGACGTGAATTGTATTAGAGCCTGGGCAAACTAGATGCACTTCATGATGCGAATCATTTATTATTATTGTCATTTAATTCTGAAAAAATGATCGTCAATTTCGTGCCCAATGAGCAGAGTGACTGCGTCATCTGCTGGGGCAAGATGGTTAACGTTAATAGCCTTTAACTTTACAGTCTGATATTAACGATGTGTGGGCAGTTCGAGATGGACGATTTCGCTTGTTGATCCTGTTTATTGCACCAACCCTTTACAGTGCAGCTTGCAACTGTCAACATATATCATAGCTTCCTCGCAAGAGTATGTTAGGCTGATTATACTTCATCCGAGCTGACCTTGTTCATGGCGCTGGCAACCTCATATATAATGTCAGCTCGCGTCAGGTCAAGAGGAGGCCATCAACGATAAGGTGTTAGTGCAGCGTGCAAGTAAGAGGCAATAGCTATATCCTTCTACTCCAGTGTGGCAAGCTATCGGATGTTTTCCATCACCTATTCCCGATATTATTGATCCAAAGCGATATATATAAATATATATATATATATATATATATATATATATATATAGAGAGAGATATATATATATATATATATATATATATATATATATATAGAGATAGAGATAGAGAGGGATATATATATATATATATATATAGATATATATATATATATATATATATATATATATATATATATATATATATATATCTCTATATATATATATATATATATATATATATATATATATATATATCCATGGGTACAAACATGCATATATCTTAATATAAACGTTACAAAGGAGCTTTTAGTTGTTATCCTTGTAGATTAAGTATGCCGAGCTATTCATACCTTCTGCAGTAGAATCATCTTACTGGTTAAGGGAGTCTTGCGTTCGTGTCTTGTTAGGTGGATAGCTGTTGTTTCCTCTCGCCTCGGCTGGCTGACACGTTTATGAAAGCTTATATGCCAGAGGTACTTTCTTGTTTGGCCGCCTGCTATGAGTGAGTTCATCGTGTTATATATGTGGTATGATCTCTTCGTTTATTTTTGTGTTTTAGCACATACGGCTTGTGTTTACTTGCATGTACCAGGTCCAACGCATTAGACAAACTTCCTAAGAGCGTACGAACAACAACACCACGGGGTACTGTTATTGCAATGCGTCTATCTTATTGATAGTGACACTGTGTGATGGTGGTCAGGATGCATTCAATATTTGTAGAGCTTTGGTTAACTGTATATTCCAACAACTAGGCAGTTTCCGGTTAAAACCATGCTTCAAGCGCGTCCTGCAGCTATAACAATTGGCCACTGTGAGGTGACTGATCTTTCTCTAGCTGGTCATTCCTTTAGCGTTAAAGCTTTATGGAGCTCGGTGGATCGATTTTCAGCACCACAACAGGTGATTCGGTTGTTAATTCATGTGTACGAGGTCTTAAATAGGTACCGGGGCCGTACTCCGAGTCGGTCACTGCAGCGTAGTGATTTATTGCCGCGCCTCTCGATCCACAGGCTGTGTGTTTGATCCCTGGGTGTTTAATCTACTCGTGACTTGGATGATCGCATACAAAAGTTGGTCCCATATCTGTAAAAGCACCTCTGAGGACAACGTGCCCATGATAGTGACCGCCCTCGGAGTTACATTCACTGCTAGTCGTACAAAGCTGAAATTTACTATAATTAGATACACAATTAACAAACACACACATCATATTGTTTGTAGCATAGATTGCACGTTCGGATTGTTTATGAATGATCACCAATCATTGCTGTTTACGGAATGGATTCATTTTGCATTTGTTTCATTTCTTACTTAAATTACTTGATATTGTTATCTTCAAAAAGACTTTGCCAGAGTATTTGTATGAGCTCACTTTATTTCGTAAGCACCGCGTGGGGACGTTATTCATAGACCAAACTTTTCTGTAGCATCACGTCTCAGAACGCACATATTCATGCAGCCTCTAAATAGAGTAATTAATAAGAGTAAGTATATATACACAGCAGTAGTTTGTTAAACATACGTCAATGCATTAACGATTGGAGTTGCGCATAGATCAAAATAGAAACTTTCGACTAGGTATAGGGTAACTGCCAGCTGGCATAGCATAGCCATACACCTGATAACCAGGAGAGTGTTCATCTGGTCTTTAACCATCGTGGGTACTTCTATATACCTCAATGTCACAAACTCTGTCCTTCTCCGTACAGAAACGTAGTCGAGTGTGATAACACGCTTTCGGTTTGTATATCAACCGAAACGCACACATGTCCGTAAGTATTTCAAGCACGAGTTTGTTACAAATAATAATAATCTTTATTTCACACAGCAGGTGTACAGAAACACTATTATTATTCGTTACGATCAACACATTTCGTTTGCGGAGCTTCCGCTTCATGTCGGGTAAGGAACGATAGCGAATCCTCATCTCTAATAGAAATAAGCTCCTTTATGAGCGTGGCAATATTCTCATATTCACAATTACATGGTGGCGTAATCTTATAGCTGTAGTCATTAATGCATTCACTATGCTGTAATGCATAAAAATTATTGATGTTCAGGGCATGCATTATTGTTCGATCATTATTGCTAACAATTGTTCTTCTGCGAAAACAACATCTACACACATTGGATATTAAAACATTGGGGATGTTCAGGCACTTATGGAAGAAATTGACACAGCGCAACATCAGTTGATTTCTAAGGTGTAATTTTCTCAAAATGAATTGTAAAATACTTTGAACGTGTCCTGGACTCTAATTTCCATATAGTCCACAGCGCCGACCCAAAACAACTACTACAGTATGCTTCAAATATTGAGTTTCTAATGGCAGAGTTGCAGTAGCCAAAGCGGAACATAATCAAATCCCTACATGTACGATGAGTATTTATCAAACTCGCACAGTAACCAATATTACTTCCCAAGTGAACAGCTGGTTTCTCTTGTACAATTAATTCGTCATTTAGTATTAAATGTACTGGACTGTCGTAAGCATTGAATGGAAGCAACCGGCTTTTTGCAGAATTATACTGCACACAGTATTCCTTCGAAAATTCCTCGCATATTCTAAGCATTCTCTTGGGAGGTGCAATGAGTGAAACTGTCAGATAAATCAAAAACACCCCATATAAAGAGGCCAATGTTACAACATGGAAGGAAATATCGTCAGCACAAAATAAATGGCAAAGCGCTGCGCCTTACTTATAAATAAAAGGCTCATAACTAGAAGCATTCCATCGGACGTTCAGCTTCTGTCGTGTGCATATCAATAAGTAATTTACTTATTGTTGGTCCTTTCTGCCTGAGAAGCGTAAATAATTTCACATAATTCACTATCAAATGCTTTAGATGCGTCCAATAAAATTACAAAACAAGATGCACCCTGATTTACAAAGTGATCAACAACCTCTTGCAAAACAAACGTGCATTGAGTGGTAGAGTGTGACTGTTTGAAACCGAGTTGCAGATCGCTTGGTTTCAGTGCGTCACTCTAGGATGAAAAATGATATTATCAAGTAATTTTTCCAAAATAGTACTGATTGCTATGGACCGGTAATTATCACTGTTATAAAACGATTTCTTTTTATTCTTTGGTATAGGTATAAGCGCGGAATGCAACATACCCGGTGGAGCATATGCATGCGAAAGCATGAAAGCATCGCATTAAATAAAAAGTGAGATATGAACAAACAATCCTTGGCAGGCATTCTTTATGTGATTGGAGCTGATTTCAGATTTACCATCGGTTTTGTCTGGTTTCAAGTTCTGCGTTGTGTATTCGACCTGCTTAACGGTTATGACATAATCAGAAGTGCATTTGCCCGTTTTGCAGCATAATGTAGCATCTTTACATGTGGATCTGTAATGATCGTTGATTTCAAGCTTTTTACATAAAACGGAGTTATACAGCCTAGAATATTTGTCCTTAAAGGCTTCGCATATATTGACCTCATCATGAGCATCGTCCAGAAGGGTCACACGTGCGCTAAATTTCTTACGAAGGTTCCTTCCAAAAATTGGGTTATTTATTGACGCGTTTGCAGCGGTTATTCGGCTTCTAATTTGTCTTGTTTACGCATGACGTTCCGACATTTTTTTATAGTCTTTTTTAGCCTCTCAAACATTATATCTCTAATTGACCCGGTAGCAGAGCATCCATTCTCTCGCCACAAGCGGATTTATTAATCAGGGATTGAACTTCGTCGGTCCACCCAGCCCGGCATTCTTTTGATCGGTTAGCTGCAATACTATAGAGAGACGATGCCACGCAAACAAGAATTATGTCATTGTGAAATTGATCAAATTTCTCAATATGCTCGCAAGAAATCGGGCTCGCGCATGATAAGACTTCGGTTGGAACATCAACATTAGTCAACATTCTACGCAGGCTGTCTTTGTAAAAATCAATGTCATTACCCTTTGCGCTCTTCCACTTCTTTTCAGTACCCGATGGTAATTTGGCGATATCTACATGTAACATTCTAAAGCACAATTTTAAGATAACCGGACTATGATCCGAAATATTGTCATCATCATGAATGCATTCATAGCTTACAGTTGATGACTCTGGATACGCTGAACCATGAAGTGATCAAGTGTCGATCTGTCATGCGACATGTCGCTTTCATAAGTGAAATTGACATTTGCAAGGGGTTTTATGTGGCATGGGATTAGACATTCCTGTTCACAGAAATTATTTAACGATATAGTATGCCCGGAACTAACCCGTGAAAAGCCTGTGATCTAATCCCCACCCATAATAACGAAATCAGCTTCCGTATGAGATGTAATAACAGCATTTGCTTGATCTAGAAGCTCACTAAAAGATATGCTGGTACCATGTTCATACAGCCAATTAATAGAGTAATTAGAAAAGAGGAAGTATTTATACACAGCAATAGTTTGCTATGCATACGTCAATGCACTGAGGATTGGAGCAGCGCATAGATCAAAATAGAAACGTTCGATTAGGCATAGGGTAACTGCCAGTAAGCATAACATAGTCATACACTTGACAACAATGAGAGTGTTCATCTGGTCTATAACCATCGTGGGTACATCTATATACCTCATTGTTACAAACCAGTGAAATGTTGTGGTTCGATACATGAACATTGTATGCAGCCAATTCTGATTCTGATAACAAATAATTGGTATTTGTGATAATACGTTTATAATCAATATTTCGATAAAAAAAATGTGTGACGTAAGTAATGGTGATGATAGAATCCGTTGTTTTTTAAGAGATGCAACAGCCTTTTACGTAAATGGTTTACACCTATAAACCAAAACATATTTTCAGTAGAGTAAATACCTGCGTTCTTTTGTGTTGAGTTGATAATTCACACAGAATTTAATACATGCGATAAACGTACATACATACATACATACATACATACATACATACATACATACATACATACATACATACATACATACATACATACATACATACATACATACATACATACATACATACATACATACATACATACATACATGCAACCAACGTATTTGTTTAGCGCCTGTTTGAATTTAAATGAATCACGTGTTTTCAAAGTGCGGACATCGGTAGATAGAGCGTTCCCGAACTTGGTGTGGAATTTCTAAACACTCTGACACCGTAGGCATTCCGCCACCTAAACACTGCTTCTTTATTAACAAAAAACAATAAGGCTTGGCTTCCATCGAAACACACTTATAACTAGACCGGCCTCATCTATTCCGGAATGTCGCTATGAATCGACGTAAAACAAACCAGCGAGGCTTATTAGTTTATTTCAATAAATGTCAAATAAGCCTCAGAAAAAAAGTCGTATCTTGCAAATACTGCTTCATACGTTACACGGATAAACATTAATAATATACATATGCGCATTGTTTGAGCAATTACCTCTTCACTCTTAGAACTGTCCGACGGGACTGCTGGTTGAAGTGTCCTGCGTCTATCTTTCCCTAGGCTGTATTCGGTAGTCTGGGACACTTCAGATCTAAGTTTAAAGCTTAGATATTGCGAAAGGTCACATCGGATCAATTTTCGAGCGCAATAAAGAGTTTTTATTCTACCCTCTACAGCCTTTTAGGGTCTTTTCTATATTAGCTTTTCGTTCAGTCGACTGATAGTGTGAATTCAAAGACGAAGTGCCCTGAGGCGAACATCGATTGATGCAATAGAAAGAGAGTTGAGTGATCGTATGCCAGGAGCAAGGTGTCGGTTCTTTTGTGCCATGACAAATCTGGCGGTCATTTTGCGTGATATATATTCCAGTAGAAAGTTTGATTAACATTGGTTATAATGTAGCAGTTCGCTGGGCTTTTGCGGTGTTATAGCATGAGCTACATCTTGCATATCTTAGGTGAAGCTCACAGACGATTGTTAATGGTTAATGTGACACTAGCAACAGTTCGTTTATTTTCATACCTTCTTTATAAGAGATTCGTCAAAACAGACGGCATTATAACACTTTCATGTTCGTCAAAATAATATTCTTTATCTTCGAATGCATTTATTCTTGAAGGTTTCATGACGGAATCTCTTTAAACCTATCTTTTGGTTGCCAAGAGGAAGTCATAATAATATGCATATAAATTGATGCAAAGGTCCAATCAAACGAAATTGGACTAACTAACAAAAATCAGTGTCTTATATAGACCTCCATAGAGACTGACTTGAGTTAAGTATAATATATGAGATAAACCTCATGAAGTAAAGGGATAATATAGATCAAACCGCGTTTTGTGAGCCAAAGAATAGACACACAATTACGCAAGCAATTACCTACCTACCTACCTACCTACCTACCTACCTACCTACCTACCTACCTACCTACCTACCTACCTACCTACCTACCTACCTACCTACCTACCTACCTACCTACCTACCTACCTACCTACCTACCTACCTACCTACCTACCTACCTACCTGTTTTCTTAACTATTTTCCTACCTACCTGGCAACTTACCTGCCCATTTACCTATCCACGAGCCACCTTTCCAACTTCTTGCCTACATGTCTTACCTTCCTACCTACATACCTACCTATCGCCATACGTACATACATACATTCCTTCCAACCTTCCTATCCTACTACCTACCTACCTTCCATCCCCCTATCTACTTTCCTCCCTACCCCGGTGGCCACCAAAGTAGTCCATTCTACCTACCTACCTACCTACCTACCTACTTAACTACAATACCTGTCCTACCTACCTACCTGACCTACCTACCTACCTACCTACCTACCTACCTACCTACCTACCTACCTCTTTTCCTACCTACCTACCTACCTACCTACCTACCTACACCCACCCTACCTACCTACCTACCTACCTACCTACCTACCTACCTACCTACCTACCTACCTACCTACCTACCTGCCTACCTACAGAAATACCTACGTACCTAAATTTAAAAGTGGGCATCAAAGCCGAAAAGGATATACAAGGGGTTATATAAAGACATTCAATGAAAATATGTCGTGTTGCTTCAGTTATGCTGAAGGTTGAATGACGATAACATATGTTGTCGCGTTAGGTTCTTTTCTTACAAATCTTTAACAAGGATCTGAAATCGCCAGTCACCCACCATGTAATCTATCACCAACAGAAGCGCATGTCTTTAGATGCACCCGAATCAAGCAGCACGCACTCATGCTACGCATTTAGTATATGTATGATTGCTATCGGAGTGAGCAAGCACGAAGCGACCGTACTTTGCCAGAAATTGTATCGCAATACGTATATCACAGCAGAGTGAATTGTCGTCATTTATATTGCCCATCGAGAGCATGTTGCTGCTGAAGACTTCACCAAATATGAAAGTCAGTTGTTAGGGGGAGTGCGCTCCACTTATCCCAAAAGTCAGTGTGCAGATGTAGTTTATAATCAATATGTAGATCAGAAGTCCGGAGAAGCTAGACATTCACTTATTTATGTTAACATTGAATTATAAAATTCCTCATTTTATCAGATAATGTGCACCGAAGCATTTCTCATATACATTTGTATGTAATGAAAACACGCGGTTTATGCAATGGTATAACAATGTATACGAGCTGCCATTAATCAGTCTATACAACGCCTCAAACATCTCAAACATGCCGTGATAATGTGTGCCTCGGCTGGCACTCAGATCTTGTTTACATAGTGCCTTAAACTATTCTAACACACATTTAATTGCAATAACACACTGAGGTGGCATTTTGCTCTCAATAGCAATGTGATACCGCAGAGTTGCAGGGCACATGTTTCGAATTGCCGTTCATAACTTACCACCAAATGTAAATAATTTCATAGGTCAACAGTCACCGTGATGTCAAATAAAACGAAAGCTCGCAGTTGCAAGATAATGCAAACACTAGGATGGCGTGTCAATATGTGTATCCAAAAAAAAGTGCAAAAAGAAAGGTCCATGGTTTTAATAAGAACAATAAATTCGCATTAGGACAAGTACAACAACAACAGTCACATTAAATAGCTTGTGGCGAGAGTAGCAAAACATGGATCAATAACATAAGAGATTTAGTGGCAAATGAAACTACTGTTGCAAGCAAAAGGGTTACAAAAACGGCAACTGATCGAATAATGTCGGGGGATGATACAAATCAGGACAAAGTACACGAGAAAAATATCACATCTAATATTCGACCATCAATGCATAATGTCAATATTTGTATTCAAACAACCAACCGAAAACATTATCAAGATATGCACAAAAATAAATTGCAGGCATTTCTATAAAATTAATTGCAGTGATTCAGTGGTTGAAATATGAACAATGAATTTAAAAAGTTGAGCATTTACCATGGTAGTTAATATCACACATTGCTGCAGATATTTGTCTTGGCATCAAATACTGCGCTTTGAGAATGAACTTTCCATAAATTACTAGGTTTATTTTCTGCTGCAATCTCTCAATAAATCCGAATTGCGAGAGTGTTTTGGATCATACATTATGACCACAGAAAAATGTTATTGAAGGGATTGGCACACGAGAACTTTTTCTCGTACAATAACAAACCGTGATGGCAACAGAATAAGTGGTCTTTATGCCTGAACTTACTGAACAATGATGCTGCCCTCTAATAAAAAGGTTAACATATATTTCTGGTTTTCAGCAATAGGGCTACAATCTCAAGATGACCTATCACCTTCCTAACTATCTAGAACCAGTGTCCAATAACAAATAAAACAAAACCGTACCTATAAGTCCTTGGGTGCAGACACAAACAAATCCATCGACCCTATCCTGACAACGTCCTCCATTTTGACACGGATCACTGACACACTCATCAAGGTCCACTTCACAGTGTCTTCCGCTGTATCCCGCCTCACATATACACTCGTAGCTTCCTTCCATGTCCCTACATACTCCTCCGTTCTCACACGGTTCAGTCTCACATTCGTTGATGTTCTTAGAGCATGTCTGTCCTTCCCAACCCTCGTGACATTGACAAGCAAAGCCAATTCGACTGTTGGTGCACGAACATTCATTCTGGCATGGACCAGACTTACAGTGATCTATCTCCACTTCACAAGTTACACCTGGATCACAATAAAACTATAGATGCAATTATCAAACTACAACATCCACATTTGTCCATATTGGAATGTGACCTCAGATGGTCAACAGCATATTTGTTTTGTCACGAAACTTTTCACTTATTCATATTTGCTGTTTGATGGATTACCTTCTTTGCCTCCGAACTGCTCGTCCAATTCGAGTGAAATTAGGAGAACGTCAATTTTATCCAAATAAAAATATATTACAAAAATAGTTCAACAAAAATAAATCGTGGTGGGAAAATATAGTGGCTTATATAGGTAAACCATTTGAACAATGATGCTTACCACTTACAAAAATCAACATTTATATCTTCTGTCAAGCGTCTAGGCCACAATCGGGAGACGAAAATAGCACAGCTTAGTGGTGGTCATTTTTTCAAAACTGATGGAGGGGAAAGGGTCATAATTTTGTTAATACTAAGTCACAAATGAAGACGAAATATATAGGTTTTACATCATTTACAACTATATGGTGGTGTGACAAAGATGAATAATGGGAATTATTGTGATGCTTGGACAACTTCCTTTTAATGTCATCGCCCACTTGGGCTATGAAAACAATGCTGCTCGAAAAAGTACAAAGATTTGTTTTTTAAAAAGAGAACCGTGTCAAGTATGCATTTTCAAAATCCAACGAATTTCAGCAGTGAAAAAGGTTAACAGATTGATTCCATACAACTTTCGGTAATGATATTGGTCTCATTGGTAAGCATACTACTTTATGACTTTTGTCAAGTACAATTTCTTGTTTTTCAAGTATCATTAGACTAGAATGTACATGATGTACACGCACCATGACTAACTAATATCGGTGAGGCAACACAATGAAGATTTAATCAAATCTTCACTTTTAAAGTTGTAGGCAATACCCATAAGCCAAATAGTAACTATATTACTGCAAAGTAGTACTCTATATTATAAAATGAATGTTGGAGCACGGTATTCGTCGTCACTTGACAACGAATGTATTGCGGCGCCGCTCGCTAGAACTCGCAGCACACAGAGTGTTGGTTTTTCCCCAGGTTTTGACAAAGATCACTTGTTGTCACCAAGTGACTTGGAGGTTGTATTAATAAGCAGATAATGGAGACATATAATCGCCGAACAAATAGTATAATTAATCGTGTTACAGCAACATAACCACCATATAATACGGGCATTGCATTCCATCAATATATTGTAAGCGATATCTGAAGCATCCTCATATTCTAATTACCTCATAATTTTTTCATCAACACCATCGTTCACGAAATGAAGTCGATATCCAGTGCAAAGGTGTAGACCTACTTACTCGTCATAGGGAGTACCTGGTTTAATGATGCGCTATGTATCAAACGACGGTTTCAGAGTAAAACTGATAACTTGAACAAAATAAATATTGACTAGTACAGGTATGTTTTTATCTCAGTGATATACATTTCGCGCAATTGTTATGATTTCGAAACTAGAAGGACATTATGCAATAACGATTCAAAAATTTTACAGGCATGATACAAAGTGATGTGTTTAAGACATGGTAGGGGGAACAAATTCAGCAGAAAAAGCCTAACAACCGCACACGCTAAGAAACTTTTCCCAAACAAATTCAGTTCGACCTTTATCAGATCCACTGGAGTTGACTTGTCGCTAGTTGTATCTGCTGTGGGATCTGGTTATTCATTGCCTTGGTTTAATGACATGACAATTGGTTTTGTCACTTCTACCGGACAAGAAACTGACAGTTAAAACTTTTTAAGGGAAAGGGAAAAGAATGCATTAAAGATTTCTCGGGACAGTTACCACGGTGCAGGATGATGGTAGCCTGGTGGGAAAAGACAGAAGAGCATTCCCGCGTTGGAGTAGGATGCGGAAGAGGTTTGGAACTTAAGGCGCTACAGTTAACTGGGTCACGGGGGTATCTGAATTGTTTGGAGGTCGTAACGGACTAGATGGGCGCATTCGCGCAACAGCGGCTATGAGTGGGGAACAGCAAAATAGCACTGCTGGTGGTTTTGTGATATCAATGGCTATTAGTGAGTGGCAGTTTCCCAATAGTAGCATTTAGAGGGGTTATGAATAAGTATGCAAACATTTGTCGATTCTATGATTGTATGAAATCAATATCTCTTATGCTTCCCAATGTAATGGGTTGGTGATAAGAGTTGCTTATGAATCTACATGAGACACTCTTAGCAGTATATAAACTCATATCCCATTTTATACCATATATGGTGCATCCATGACTACCCAGTAACTGATACAGAAATGATCAAGAATGTATATAGGGATAATTCCATATACATTTATATCAAGACTGCCATCAAGGTAAAAAGATAAACTGAAATTGAAATGCAACATATCAATTGTTATAAAATAGCTCAGTTGACATGGACTTGTTATGTGCTAACCTTTCAGCTTAAACAATTAACTTGCTCTATAGCATGCTATCTATAGTGACTTCAAAGGCCAATGAACATCATTTTCTTTATATAGTTGAACTTGATTAAGGATTCATAACATTATACATCAAAAAAGTGTTCAAAATTATTGATGATGAGATATATCATATTGAGTAGACTCAGTAATTGCATGATAAGACATAATGAGTCAGCAGCTACTTTCAAGACTGATTTTTGAGCTGAAATTGTTATATCTCGTAGTACATATCTAAGGGGTAAGGTGTGTGTACCATGATCATATAGGTGTTTTTTCACTTAAGCCAAATCTGAACTAGTCACTGCATAGTTTGACAAATTTTCATGTCAATATCTCCTCAGGTGTAGCAACCACATAGATTCTCTTAATGCTCGGGATCCAAAATGGTTATGTATTGTATTCAGGATATCAGACATTCATAGGGTGGTTATTGAGTAAGTAAAGTATGGTTGTGCATGGGAATATACTGAAAGGACCTAATAATGGATTTGACAACCTTCATTAAGGCTTTTATGAAGTTTTAAGTCGTCTACTGTCCAAAAATCCACTTAAAAAACAAAACCATCATTCAAATTAACGCTGATAAATTTTTGTTAGGCTCTCATTCCAAGAGGTCTTTGTGCTTAAATAAGGCTCTAATTACACTGATAAATACCTACAATTTACAGCAATAACTTACACTAATCAACTATAGCCATTTGGTGGGGTTAAATGCACATAGTTGATGAAAATAAGCGAAAATACATCAGAAATGGAGAAAATGTGTGAAAAAAACAGCCTTTCGGGCCATCAAAGGTTTTTAAATATTGAAATCAGATTTTAGATATGAAGCATTTGATTTACAGACATAATAATTAGCAATTATATTCTCCACCATACAGCAATTGAACATAAGTTATTAAACATATATATTTCATTCTAGATTAAGCAGGATAGTTGTCCAAAATAGGGCCATAATTGGAAAAATGGCTCGGTCGAGTCCAGAGCACAAAATCAACATTTTGACCATCTGTAATACAGATAATCACTTTAAAGGAGGATTTCTTAGCATACAATTTCTAAAAGGAGGCCACAAATAACCAAGTTAAAGCTTTACATTTGCAAGTTATAGTTAAATGTTGACATAATTACACATTATAATCTCCTCATACTGGAAAGGCAACTTTTTCTGAGGCTGTGTCCAAATTGGACCCTAATTTTTGACTACAAAATATGCAATAACTTAATAACACAATATCCAATTCCAAACAAGAAAGCAGTTTTGAGATGCTCACGGTGAGGTCTTTCCAATGAATTATTTATATATGCAATACAACCCTTTTGAATTTTTCATTGGCCACCCTACCATGGTCAAGGACGGACGTTTCGATCAAAAGAAGTTCTGCTTCATGTCATCAGTTGACAACCTAGCAGCATCAGACCCTATTACCACGGACTTCTTAAACTTTTTATGTATATTGCCAACTTCGCTGAATCCTAGCCAAAATATGATGTCCACTAACCCAGGGTGAGACCTTGGAACCGAGTGATTACTCAAATGACAATGGAGGCTACGAGCGCATCGGGTTTTCCTCGTATGTTGTGTGGAGAGTAAATGTGCCAAACAAAGGGTTAGGAGGAGCGTATTACAATGTAAACCATGTGCCAGATCCACATGTAGACTTTATTCACTATAGCAAGTGCAGTTTGTCCAAACGACAGAGCTCCAACTCTTTTATAAAGCATTGATAAATCGTTTTGAAGAATGTTTCAACTCGATTACGAACCTTAACAGATGTTTACTCCACGAATTGCATTGATACGTTCTCTGTCTCTGCAGCCATTTCAACCAATGTATTGCTTAAACGTGGATTGATAGGGCAAGGTATCGTTAAGGTATCTACAAACACCAGCTCTTTTGAATAATGGCCATACCTCTAGGTTGTATTATCAAATAAACTCGTTGCTACGGCACAGTGTAAGGGAACTATCAAGCATGTTTATGTTAAGTCTAAGTTGTCCACCGTTTCAAGTATTACAATCAACGACAATGTTAACAAGGCCAAAACAACCCACAGGGGATGTGTGCGTGTCTAAACTATAATGAGGCAAAACAACATGTTGCAGCAGCAACCACAATGGTTGGTTTCTTGACCAAATAAGATGACGAACCATGCGAATAGGAGATAACGACCATGCGCAAGATTTGGCCCGAAGTGTGACAAATCCAACTTTGGTATTGCTTCCCATGACAATAAGAAAAGTATGGATTCGGGCCCTGTGAGCGTACATTGTTAACTTGTCGTAGATGTAAAACCTGCCGTAAGCAGTGCTATTGAAGGATAATATCAACACGCATACAGGCTCTCACTCGGCTATAATATGTGGCTAGATACGCTACAGTAAAATGGTGCGGCACTTAATATGCTGCACGTCCATAACAGCTTTATCTTGTACCAAGAAGTCGTCCTCTTTCCTACAGTGCGCTAAAACGAAGCTAATATGATCCATCTCAATAACGCCAGCATGCATATACGTGTTGGTGTCGTAGTGTATTCAGTCACTTAAAGGGAGACATCCGATTGTATTAAACATTACCGCTCTCGAACTAAATCACCAACAACTTGGTGTTATCCGAGTTGGCATGACACGGAACGCATGCAGACAACGTACATGTATGAAAACGCAGAAATATAGTTCTGTCCTAAAATACATTGATAAACAGAACGGTTGGTAGGCTCATTTAAAGATTGCCTACTCAAGATTTACATCATTTCTAAATATCTTGAAATATCACATAATACTCCTGCACTTAGTTAAGTGCTAGTGCTTTACCCCAATCATCAAAAAGTTATTCTAGTATCCCAGCATCCATTTCTTTTGTATTGTGAAAATGAAGTCTTGTTTAATGACCAGAGTGCATACCTTTGTCTCATCGCACCCCTTCACGTTGGGGTTGTTTGCTTTAACTTTACGCGTAAATACTACGGATATACTACTTATAATGTTTTTTTCTGCGAACATACGGTAGTCTGATGGAACCTTAAGTTTTCACGAAAGACAATACTTATGACGCCAAGTGTAACATAGGAAGTCGAACTCACAATAATATGATGACAATTATAATACACTTGTGATGGGTTAAATGTGCAGAACAATACATAGAAATGATACATTCTTTCATGGTGGGATGACTTCATCCAGATCACTATGTTTGGTTACATTGGACGTGGTTGGCGGGTCATCAATAATGTATGGGCTCATCAATATATATATGTACGTATATTGGTTTGTGTTTATTAATGTGTACATCTGTGTGTGTCTGTCTGCTCATGTGTGTGTCTGTTTGTATCTGTGTGTGTCTGTGTTTGCGTGTGTGTTGTTTTGTGTGCGTGTGTGTATGTGTGTGTTTGTTTGTGTGTGTGTGTGTGTATACGCGTGTGTGTGTGTATGTATCGGTTATGTTTTCCTGCATAGTGTAACTCCTATTTTGTTTGGCGGAGTCTATTGACACTGTAGTTGCCTTTATATGCTAAGTTCCTGCACCAAAATTATCCGTACAAATTGATTCCAGTCACGTTTTGGGCCAACGCTAAGCACTGACAGCTACATTAAAGCTTTGGCCGCCGTCATGACGGCTTCATTTTGAAAACAGCAACAGAATCTTATGACTGTCGACCGCGGCAATCCTGTTTCACCTGATTGCAACTACCGTAAACACACACCGCACCAATGCCCGACGTCCCCGCCACCTCACCGCCCCAACACTAATGAATCCGGAATAAAAAATGCTCGACGTTAACACAGCATTGCGGTTAATCATTGTGGGAGTAAAACTTGATACTGTCACAATTTTATGATTGTTATCCTGATACATCAACTTAGAGATTGCACACAGGTACCCACGCGAGACGGCTTTATAAATAAGATTCAAATTTTCCGCAGTGAGAGAAATAGTATGCTGTTCTTTGTTCTTTATTGCCATGCAAACACCTGGGGTAGATATTAAGAAATTCCCATACATTCGTTTTGTGCGTCGCGGTTTTTAGTGATGTCTTCTGCTTGACTTCTATAAGCTTTGACCGCAGCTGCATACACAGCTTTAACTGCCGTGAAAAAATATATAGCATATATGGGAACGAGTTTTAAAATATATTATAATTAATATTTTCTGGTAAACAAACGATCATTTTTTGCCTCTTTGTCTCGCTCTTCTATTGGTCCACATATATCAGCAAACAAGAATATATCGACTTTCCATATTGATGTTTAGGGTGAGTTTATCTTGTTTGATGAAACAAACAACCCAAACAAACTGCTCCTCGGCAATGAACACTACCCCCCTACAACGACGTTCTTGCTATACCTTGATACCAGGCTATCATAAAGAGACCAGTCTCATAAATCACCGACCGCAATATAGTTCCATTGTTCCGGACTGTTTACTAAAGACCTCATCTGTCCCTGTCTGCTCGTATTGATTCTATTAATATGGCAGCAATACCAATAACATCAAACCGCAAGTAACGCATGCATCTGTCGCAAACAGATTTGCAAACAGATGTAATCCAATCGCGCTCCCGTGCCCAGGCGTGCATTATCAATACCACCAAGAAGATGTTACGAAAACATTATATCAGATAAAGTTATGAATAGATCTCAATTATATAAATATATATATATATATATATATATATATATATATATATATATATATATATATATATATATATATATATATATATATATATATATATATATATATATATAAATGCATATATATGTACACACACATGTACATGCAATTATGTACGCGCATATACATATGCACAACATCTATATTACATATACATATATATATATTGATATATATACATATGTACATATATATATGGGCATATACATATAAATATGTATATTTGAGTATATAATTTTATATAAATTTATATAAATATACATATATATGCATATATAGGTGTATATATACTTGTTGTGTACGGTTGTATTGAAAGTGCAGGGTAGATTGAAATATCATTATATCTTATTATGCGCCAGTAATGAAAATGTATCTAAGGAATTATTGCAATTGACCAGCCAACCGAATTCTCTTAGCTGAAAAAGATGTAGCATCCTCGACGATATTCCAGCCGCAGGGAGTTACGATGGGATAACCCAAATGTACCATTTATACCCTTAGTCTGTTATTTGAATGGAAGAATATCCTTTACTACATTAATAACTTAAAACAACTGCAAAATGAAAATGTCAATTTCTATATGTAATCCGTAAGTAAACATCTTAGAATGTTGCATCCAGATTACCATTGAAATCGATTTGAACATGCTAATATTAGTCAAAACATTTGTCAATTTCCTCCTCCACAAAATTAAATACCGTGGTGCTAACCAAATGAGAAATGCACACGAATACACACCTGCGCTTGTGGCACAAGTGAATTTGCCAGCAAGTACTCATTTATTGTTTGAATGTCCTTTCACAATGCGTTTATAAAACTTTTAAGTGAAATCGGACCAAATAATTTAATGTCTACCACAGCACTTTTCCGATAGAAATTATTTTCGAAACATGTACATTGGCACACCAAAGCATCATGCCAATTAGTCTTTATTCTTGGTAGCTGCTACATATCTCACTGTTTAGTACCCAGTGTGTCTTATACTCGGTTATTAAATGTGATATCCATTTTTACGCTAATAATACTCAGCTACTAATCAGCTTTTTTGACTCCTAGAAAAAAGAGGAATGTGATGGTGATGTGAAAACATTAATGGATGCCAGCCTTAGGCCGTTTGGGTTATGGGTCCTTCTTGTTATTTCGTGGGAGCGGATGGGCTTAACATTCAACAATAACGTACATAATTATAACCGTATATCTATATAGCAATATTGTCATAATGTATTTTCAACTTTAGATTTGCGTTTTTAAAATACGTGTTTGATGGGGGGGGGGGGGGGGGGGGGGAGGGGGTGGTATTGTAGTGGTGTACTCGTTGCATTTTTTTTAACGTAATTATTAGAAATTAATTCTTCGATGTTGAGTGGTTTAATTAAATTACTTCATATATGTTCTGCATTGTTTGACCAGGGATTAAATTAGTCTGTAGTTGCTGATAGTAAATAACAAAAAAGATAATTTGTGTAAGTTTCCAGCTGGATTTCTGCATCGGTATATTGGGATAATGGGAATTAATAATTATCTTTTGGGAGAAGCTCAAATGTAAGATAAAACCGATCCGACAAGGTTCTATCGATCTGTAGGCACTCATTACCCATGTACCACAGTCTTAGGCCACATCAAGTTACGGCTGTGATTTGCCAATCTCATTTTTTAATGCAATAGCAATGTTTCACCATGCAGTAATATAATGGTTTTTATTGCACCATGTGCTTTAGTCGTGTACTGCTCTGTATATTCTGTCTATTTCTTTCTGGATGAATTACTGTAAAACACCTTATCAATAGTCCTTTATGAGAGTCCCAGCCATCAGAATATTAGCTATTAGGAGCTTAAGGTAGCAAACCAATCCATCTAAGACAAAAGAATAATGCATCCCGTTGAGTCCATGACATCAACTGCAGACAATACATTTATGGAAGCGGTTGTTCTGCCGAGGCTGATTCTGTACATAACGCCATCTTCAAACGCGCACAGCCCTATTTGAAAAATGACGACTGAACCCTCATTTACTAGAGGGGACAGAAACGATCTGTACCACTGCCGACTTACATATCCAATGACGGTTACCAAACCCTTGTTGCAATGACCTGCTAAAATATGCTGCGTCATTATGTTGGCAGCTATGGGCCGATCTGCACGACACGATCTGTACTAATACAAGAGATGTCATGAATCTTTGACCTAATTAAGTTTTTACCCAGTTCAGCGGCGTATTTATAAGCCAAGTTGCCCAGCCAACCGAACATAGCGTAAATACATGTATGGCCAGTCCGCCCCTGCTATGAACTACCCCCCACTACCACGAAATTGAATCTGGAAAATGTCCAAATGCGAGGACAGATAGTTGCGGTTAAGCTACACAATGCGACAAGAACATTGTCTGATATTGCCATGATATTGTAGTTCAACTAATTGAACGTCCAACATAAAAAGAGCTACTACACTGGTCTGGTCAATAACTTTGAATGTTAGAATACGTTACACCGAATGACTGGCTCAGGCAATTGTAATAAACGCGCGCCCCGTACTGATACAAATGCAAAATCCCAAAGAAATTGAAACATCTACATCAGTTTTGTAAAATGCTAGCGCAATCTTCAATCTGACCTTTATTTGCTATTTCCGATGCTGCACACAAAGTAATAACATCCATGAAAAAACTCACCATCAAATATATGAGGGTAAGCATGGCAATACGTAAACTAATATTTGGTTAGATTTCGCTCTGTTCACGCAACGAAGTCAGCCAACGCTCAGTATGATTCGAAATATCGTACCCTATTTTTTAGGATAACGTGTATTATAAACATGTGCATGTAGATTTTGTCAATTGCTGGTAAGGGTTAGATTATTCTGTTTGACGAAACACTTAATCTCAACGATTTTCATTACCTTGCTTAAGTTTGTGGCATCTGATGCATCACCGCGCACAATAAAGTCTTCACATATATATATACATATAATGTGTGTGTGTCTTTTCTATAATTTAATGAGGGTGTAGATTACTAAACGCTTCTAAGCCTAACAAATGAAAATTGTTGTTCATATTGATTATGTCGATGCCGGCGCTACAAAAACGCCAAATATACACCCACGCCCACACACCCACACACACACAAACACACACACACACACAAACGCACACACGCACACAGTTTATGTACTGCATTACGTAGTATCTCAGGTAGTCTATCATCTAGTGCAGTTTGATTTTGTTTATGGTAGTTTTTTCGCCTGCCATTGCATTGAATTTACTGCGTGAATAATTTAAATGCAGATAGGTACTTACAATGATGATGATAATGCATGCAACAAAGGTACTAAAACGACTATTGGCGTTTTGATAATCACAATGGCACCCCTGGTCTTTCGAAGAATGCGTGTATATTTCATACTTGATTAAAAATGTATCCAAGGATTATTTGTTGTGGATAGTAGTTGCATGCTTCCATTGGTGAAATAGTCAACCACGCGAGGTCATCCCTACAGAATTTCAAGGGAGCGCCCAAAGACCTCCAACCGAATGCATTTTTTCTGGCACAGAGTGGTAAATAATTGAAACAGCTTCTTTGATGAAGTCGTGACTGCACGAAAATAAACATATTCTGGTATCGAATATACAAGCACTAGCCCCAACATAGACTGGTGTGTAATTGCAAGTTCCCTGCAGATGTGTTTGACTAAAGGATGGACGGCTTTATCATTAGGGCCTTTGCCAATTGAACACCGTATCAGATATCCTATTCAGCTATTATATATATATATATATATATATATATATATATATATATATATATATATATATATATATATATATATATAT
>CM067356.1:25252887-25280387 GCA_034190875.2 Urechis unicinctus
CCGAAAAGTGAAACAAATATTTCAGCTTACGTGGGTATGTCAAATGTCGCAACAAAATACCCTTTAATCGGTGACCAGCTGAGGCCATTGCTATTTTTTCATGAGTGAGGCATATCCATTGCGTTCTTCAAAGTATCGAGATAATCTTTTTAAAACCAAAACTGTGTGATACATTCCTCTGCGCTAAGTGACTGGTTAATTTTAGGTAAGATTTTCTGCAAATTCGCTTTCTTAAAGTACTGATGAAGAAGTGTAGAATTTTCTCTCGTACTTCTTGCTGTGGATGGGCCACATTCATCGACAGCCCACTGAGCATCAGCAAAGCTAAACCACTTATCAGTGTGAATATATAGGTTGTGGTTTATTAACCTTATTCAAAAGACATTTAACAAGATTGTTCCTTAACTATGTCCACTTGGCTTAACATCGGCACCTGTCAGTTTAACAATCCCTGGTAATCGCATCCCCCTCCCCCACAATCAATGCTACGTCCAACAAGCGAGTCCTAAACAAACGTCACATAGATAGGTAGAAATGTAGTGGTCGTGCTTCAACAGGTAATATTCACAAATAAGGAATAAAGATCCCTCACAACAGCATTTTAAAGCAATTTATTCATCATCATGTGTAGCTTTTTTTTCGGTAACAACAACGAAAACTAGCAATATAATAAATACGTTTTCAGACAATGTAACCAGACATAAAACCTGCATTGGCAGCGCGCCTTGTGGAACGCTAATTATTGACGGCATAAGGTTTGCATTACTCATTCGGTCGCGATACGACAGACGGCGGATTCCAGAAAACTATGTTTTAGCGCCCAATATCCGCCCTTATCAGCATCGGTTTTCAAGTAACTCCATGTTCCATCAAAAATAAGCAATCGGTCGTATCAAAGACATCAGGCAGAGAGGTGGACACATATTTCGCATTTCTCTGTCATCAGTAGTAAGGAAATAGTTCAACGTGGGTGTTATTTATATTTTTTGACGTTTTTTTCCATTACGTGTGCCATTAAATGTCGATCCACATCATCAATACCCTTTGTTAGCAGGTCGCAATGAGTTCGTGTTTAGTTGACAGAAACAGTGAGATTCATCTGTTGAGATTTATTCAAGTTTGCCTTAAAGATATACAAATGACCTTTAACTTAGTATTTGTTTATTAAGTAGCTAGATAATGAATTAAACTCCTTAGTATTGATGCCATGTGAACATATTCATACAAAGCATTGCATTGCAACAGACGACAGATGGACTGCTATAGCAAATTAGCTGATTTATGCTTTACAGTTTGTGTGTGAGACAGATGACAATGTCATCACTTACACTACACCTTTTTACGGCCCATCATATATAATTTGATAGGTAATATTTAGCCTGCTTAGATTCAGATGTCCAAATTATGCAAGTAAAAAAAGTGTGCTAGTTTAAGTTAGAATAGTTGATTTAATAGGGTTTCTATTCTGCTGTTATAATGTTATAATGCTGGTAATGAATTTGATTTCTAACTTGCTAAACAATACAGCCCTTGTAATTGGCACTATACTTCCATAAGCGAATTGATCGGCCAGGAAATATGATGAAGACAAATCAAACCTGGCCTTGACTTGGACAAAATTCAAATCCGGTGAACTACCTTGCTTTGGTGTACTGTTGCAATTTGCTGGTTTCTACTCGTGTTTGTACATGCTTAGCGTGCAAGTAGCCAATATATATATGCGCCTTGTACCGCGAAGACCTCGAACGGATAATCAGTGTGTTCTGTTGTGCGTTATTGAATGAACTGAGTCGATGCATTAGGATTAAACTTTGGATTGGGTGTAAACATTGACTGACCACTTTTGGTTTAAACATTAGGTGGCGTGTTTTAATTAACTTTTTATGCAAAGGGTCATTTTCAAAGTATTGTATAATATTCAAAATGTCAGTGTGTTTTCCCTTCTAGTCTCCACACAACTGAAACACATTACCAACCGGATAAGAATCCAACTCCTAAAGCACCTTCCATGGATCACAAGTTGTTTTATGTTTATACCTTGTCTCTTAGCCTTTACCAATGTTATGCAAGTTGATGGCATTCGGTATTTGTTTATATGTATTGCTGTCACAATTCGAACTTCAAGGCCCATTGGTCATCCGTTTGCTATTGTGACATAGCAACCCAACCAGTGTCCCTTTTCCATAACTGCGGAAGGTGATGATTTTGTAACGACAACAAGGATGGTTTGCATGGCAGCCATTTGAGAAGTTTTTTGAGGGAATCTATTCTCTTGGCAGCGAAATCATCCATGCGCAAACAGTGGCAACATTGTGCAAAATATTTCTTTTATTTGGCGTTACATATTATTCCCCACCATAATGATTCTGAATCAATCGCCGTATTTATGCACCACTGGGAATGGCCTCTGGGGTAGACGAGGGTTTGGTTGGGTGTGGGTTAAAATCAGCGATGGAAAATCATGGTCATAACTGATGTTATGATGATAAGGATGCATCACGATCAATTATATCTTACGGTAGAGTTGATGATGTTGATGATGCTCGTGAAGTGCTGTGGTGATGATGTTGTTGATGCTCGTGCGGTGCTGTGGTGATGATGTTGTTGATGCTCGTGAAGTGCTGTGGTGATGATGTTGTTGATGCTCGTGAAGTGCTGCGGTGATGATGTTGTTGATGCTCGTGAAGTGCTGTGGTGATGATATTGATGATGCTCGTGAAGTGCTGTGGTGATGACGTTGTTGAGGCTCGTGAAGTGCTGTGGTGATGATGATGTTGATGCTCGTGAAGTGCTGTGGTGATGATGTTGATGATGCTCGTGAAGCGCTGTGGTGATGATTTTGATGATGCTCGTGAAGTGCTGTGGTGATGATGTTGTTGATGCTCGTGATGTGCTGTGGTGATGATGATGTTGATGCTCGTGAAGTGCTGTGGTGATGATGTTGATGATGCTCGTGAAGTGCTGTGGTGATGATGTTTTTGATGCTCGTGAAGTGCTGTGGTGATGATGTTAATGATGCTCGTGAAGTGCTGTGGTTATGATGCTGTTGATGCTCGTGAAGTGCTGTGGTGATGATGCTGTTGATGCTCGTGAAGTGCTGTGGTGATGATGTTGTTGATGCTCGTGAAGTGCTGTAGTGATGACGTTGTTGATGCTCGTGAAGAGCTGTGGTGATGATGTTGCTGATCCTCGTGAAGTGCTGTGGTGATGATGTTAATCATCATGATGATGATAAAAAAAATTGTGATTACAATTATGATAGTTTTGGGTGATTATAATATATATTGGCTATGAAGATCAATTAATATAACGGCGCTTAATGAGAATGATGATGCATTTGGATGATGGATATTTATTTTAAAGGTCAGGATGGGTGATAATGATGGTGACAGTTAAGTCGTAAATATGATGGTGAAGAGTGATAAACGACGATTATATGCACGAATAAAGTTGGATGTTTGACCAGATGTCAACTTTCCTTTGTCATGAAAGTGTTTTGTTTTGCTACACGATTGAGCGCCTATCTGCATATAAAACAAACAGATCTTAGGTACAAGACCGATCTTCCGTCCCGCGGAATGAGTCTTGATATTGATATTTTACCAGTCCAATAGTTAACAATAGTTGGAGGTGGCGTTAAATCGGCCAGATTCTCTTACAAGTATTTAGCGTTTTGGATATGTGGCTTAGAAAGCAGTTTTCTTAATAATTTAAAACAATAGATGACTATAAGCAGCAGGACAATAGTACATATATTTCACACACATGCTATGTGCTATTTCATATCACATGCAAACTACGGCCCAAATGCGTCTATATAGCACCATATCGAACCGTTGCATATTCGGTCAATGATTTGACAGTTACGTTTCGGGAAATTCACTTGTCATTTCTCCCAACAGGGAAGCGAGTAGCAAACATCATTGTGTCTATTAAACCTTACGAAGACAAAACGGTCGGCGACATTCGTTGTTGCCGCTCGTGTGGCGCCACAATCTCATCCCCGAAATGTGCGCCACACAGTTATGTATAGCTGGTGATGGCATGTTCTTTACCTCAAGCAACAAGCTTTTAATGCACTGTTGATGATCGCCTGAACTTGCACAAAACATTCCGACAATTCGCAGTTTTGTTTACCCTTTCCTTTCAAATTAAACATTTTCTATCATTGTATCATATTTGCGCGTATACTCTGATATGTAAGTCTATGTTTCATCTGTTGCACAATATAATAGTACCAATGGCTTAAAACTGTAAGTGAAGGTGACATATATGCCTGTATATCAGAAAAGGTCACTGAAAACTGATACGCCTGTATTAAGTGCCGTCGACATAATTTGAAAGTACAATGCAACTGTAAACATTTTTAAGATACATATTATATTGCAAATATAACATTGGTAAAACAAATTCTGAACGTTTTGATTTCGCAATTAATTTACTAATCATTGTTGGTTTAGAGTTGACATGCCTTCGCCATCTTCAAAACACGTTGAGTTGGAAAAAGAATTTCCACATCGACTTTTTCGTAAAATATTGTTAATATCAGAAGCATTGTAGTCTCGCTACCTCACATGTCGCATTAACTGATAGCCATTTGGTTGTTGTCACAGGGCAGGTTCCATTGTTTTTCCTATTAACAGGCAATTGCTTGGCTAACCTCATACAATCCTATCACTTATACCATCATTATTGTCATCCTTTTTCTTCTCTTACTCAGTCACTTCAGATCACCATTTGCTTAAAAAAGGGGCGGCATGCATTTGAGCGATGGTTCTCAAAATGTATGTTAAACGATAGAGCAAAACTCACGGGCACGTCATCACCATGCAAGGCTGCCACATACGGTGAACATAAAATCGGTCCGATGCATGGGTCATCAGGTGTGCTATAATATGACAAGTTAATGAGGCGACGGGGTGTGTTAGAGAGCAAATCAGCGGTCTAAGTCTTAATCCGATCCTTGTTGTCCGATAATACTGTTGTGAGTGTGTAGTATACGGGGCTCGCTCATGACCAGTTAAAACGTGCTCAGCGCACGGGTTAGAGATAAGCCATTTTATTCTGTATATCATCAGTCTATTTGTATTGCAGGTTACTGACTGGGCCTGATCTGACAATAGGGTACGGTTGGTAGTAACCACACCGGACAAAGGAATATAATTGATGTACCGAGCATATAAAATATAATGGAAAGTGATATAGTCACCTTCAATGAAGAGAGGATATCGAGGATAAAGATGATGGCAAGCGCCTATAGCTGCCAACTTGACCATTAACAGGGTTGGATTGGCACTGGTGCTTTGTTCGCATCTCATTCAGCAAATAATGCTGGTGCATCGGTTTGAGTAACGGGTATTATATTCGACGTTGCTTCGTTTTCTAACATGTTCCGGTACTCCTGCCATGGCGTCTGAAAATAAAGATGAATAACGTCCATTAAGTAAGTTTGCGATTTCCTATCTTCTATAATGAAGGCGTTGACATTGTCCATTATGGGAATAATAGCTTTTTAAACCTACGGTTTTGAACGTGCATTACTGTAAAAAAAAAATTGTGTTGTTATGTTGTTTCAAATGTGCGCTCGTTCTTTTCTATTTTTGTCTTCTATATATGGTATTGATGAAAAATGCTTTCATAAAGTTCTCTAATGCTAAACCTTTTTCACTGTTAATTCCACTCTCACTGACATTATAATTATGATATCAAGGTTTATACTATGATGTGTCAAGATCCGGCTTACAGCACCTATCATGCCTTTATACATAGCACATTAATCTTGTATATTTTGTCCTTCAAGAACGTTAGTCCTGTTAACTTGACTATTAAACTCTTCAAACAGCTACATTTTCCCCTTTCAAAATGTGGGATCTGTTAGCTGGTTGTCACATGATGTTGATTTGTATGATGATGTTGTCAGTGGCCTTCATAAGACAGATCTCAGCAGTTGCGACGCAGTTTATGATAATCTTAAAGGCCTTGAATCAACTCAGAAGCATGCCTGTTCTATCATTTCTATCCGTTTTAAATAAATTTGGTGAATTCCCATATGAACTAACATACCGAATTAACCACACACCTTCCTTACCTAAAGGCTAGTTTATTGGAACAATGCGGTTTGTCGATAGAATAGGAGAATATGTCTGCAAACGCAAATCCAGAGGTTTAAGATTATCGTAGCATGGATATATTTTTACCAGACTGATCGAGAATGAAATACTATAGCAATGACTTGCAGCGCACTAGCTTTGCCGACTTTGAAGATAACCTGATGATGATGCATCCGCTCTGAGCCAACGCCTCTCCCGAAGAAATGTTTGTTTACCTCTTACTTACTTTGTTCTCACTTCATTACCTTTGTGCCTTCTTCCATCATCTTACTATGGGGTTCTCTTTGTCCCTCTAACCTGATTTAACCCCTTGCCATCTCCTTACCCTAGGCGATGACCTGGCCTGTGGAGGTGTCCTCTAAGATCTAACAACCCTCATTTTACTCTTCAAACCCGCATGTTCTTAACATTTATTGCACGCAAAAAGTGCAATCTGGCTTTGATGTCTCTCTTGTTGTGCCTCCAACTCAGCCATTACCAGCTATTGCCACAGCTTACATTCACAGCAGGAGACGAGGCTATCTTTATCTGTCGTGACCACCGGTTTTTGCTATCAAACATACGATGAAGTAGCGCAGAACGAATAAAACGCCTATCCTTTGATAAATGCAGATGGATGGTTTAAACAAAACGTGGTTTATTCTGCGTGTGTGATATACACAATGAAAATTCGCATGAATCATTCGGCGTGCCATCACATATAGCTTGACTGGAATAATTTTACTTGCCCTAGATTTTGGGCTGATCATTTATATACAGATGTCCTATTAATGACATTGCAAGGTCTATAAATTTCTATTATGCTGAACAAACGTAGTAGTCCATAAATATGGCCTCATTTATATGCAGCGTATGGCTTTGAAGATCGCTGCTGCCCTCCTCTTAGAGTATTTATAGAGCAGGTTATGCGTTGCTGCTTTATTTTAGTATGCTTGCAAATAATTCCTCTGAGAACAGAATTATACCTAATTGCCTAAATTTATCTCGAATGGTACAGGAAACTTGCATGGAAATGAGCCAAATCTGGCATTTAGTGGGAAAATAATATAATCAGCCTACCTTAAAAGTGGCTGGTTCCTTTGTAAATCTATATACGCATAGACATGGGGACAGCCAGTTATCTAAGGGACATGATAGGCAACTACATATCAGTAATAATACATTGCTACAGATGCAGGCAACCAAAGCAGCATAATCCTGTTATATAAGCGGCTTGCCCGATGCAGGAGACAAGCAGACCCCAACAATTGGCGCATCTTGTATGTTCCTTAAGCCATGGTTGTGGTAATACACAAACGAATTGTAAAAGAAACCCGTACACTTAATATTGTATCAACTTAAACCGGCAGTGCTCCATTGTTTGTGTTCGATACTTTAGGCCAATGATATGAAAGTATCATAAATTAACTGCATATCTACCATGTTTTAGACCACATTGCACGTACGAAAGATGAAATATTATTAGTGAGAACCACAGTTGCAACATAAATACCAGTAAAATGGCAACGTAGCCGTGCTTGATATCCAAATATATGCCTTATGTATATCTTTACCGCGACCGCGTTATATCAAAAATAATGCATAAAATAAAGCATCGCCCACACCACATCTACATTCGACCAAAATAAAGCCACAAGAATAAATCAATAACAATAGGTCAGGAAAATTAATCTTTTACAAATAAGGTCATGTGTGTTCAATCGCTATCGTTTCTCGCGGGTTAAGTATGAATAGATACCAATGCATACCTTTAAATGGAATGCATCATTGAATCCACCAAAATGTCCTTTATTACATATCCTATACGATGGGGATATATCATTGTAAGAGTTTCTGAATATCAACAAACAGTATGTCTTGATGAAGACCATGAACCTTTTACCTATCAGACGTGATAGCTAGTCACTGTCTGTCACATGTAATGACAGATATACAAATCACCTTTCACTTAGTATTTGTTTATTAAGGAAAGTAGTTAGGGAATGAGCCATAGTTATTTAAACTCCTTAGTACTGATGCCATGTGAACATATTCATACAAAGCATTGCATTGCAACAGACGACAGATGGACTGCTATTGCAAATTAGCTGATTTATGCTTAACAGTTTGCGTGTGAGACAGATGACAATGTCAGTATTTACACTACACCTTTTTACTGCCCAGCATATATAATTTGATAGGTAATATTTAGCCTGCTTAGATTCCAAATTATTATTATGCAAGTAAAAAAAGTGTGCTAGTTTAAGTTAGAAAAGTTGATTTAACAGGGTTTCTATTCTGCTGTTATAATGTTATAATGCTGTTAATGAATTTGAATTATAACTGGCTAAAAAATACCGCCCTTGTAGTTGGCACTAAACTCTCATAAGCAAACTGACCTTAGGCGGCCAGGAAATTTGATGAAAACAAATCAAACCTGGCCTTGACTTGGACAGTGATACCATATCTTGAGGACGGGGGGCGGACAAAATACAATTTGTTATCAAAACGGGTCTTTTCATAGTTAAACATTTTGTTAAACGCATTGGGTTAAACATTGAGTGGATGCATTGTGATTAAACTTTGGATTGGGTGTAAACATTGACTGACCACATTTGGTTTAAACATTACGTGGCGTGTTTTAATTAATTTGTCAGTGTGTTTTCTCTTCCAGCCTCCACGCAATTGAAACACATTACCAACTGGTTAAGAATCCATCTCCAAAAGCACCATTTCCCTCCATGGATCACAAGTTGTTTTATGTTAATACCTTGTCTCTTAGCCTTTACCAATGTTATGCAAGTTGATGGCATTCGGTATTTGTTTATATGTATTGCTGTCACAATTCGAACTTCAAGGCCCATTGGTCATTCGTTTGTTATTGGGACATAGCAACCCAACCAGTGTCCCTTTTCCATAACTGCGGAAGGTGATGATTTTGTAACGACAACAAGGATGGTTTGCATGGTAGCCATTTGAGAAGTTTTTTGAGAGAATCTATCCTCTTGGCAGCGAAATCATCCATGCGCAAACAGTGGCAACATTGTGCAAAATATTTCTTTTATGGCGTTACACATAATCATTCCCCCCCACAAGAATGATTCTGAATCAATCGCCGTATTTATGCACCACTGGGAATGGCCTCTGGGGTAGACGAGGGTTTGGTTGGGTATGGGTTAAAATCAGCGATGGAAAATCATGGTCATAACTGATGTTATGATGATAAGGATGCATCACGATCAATTATATCTTACGGTAGAGATGAAGATGTTGTTGATGCTCGTGAAGTGCTGTGGTGATGATGTTGATGATGCTCGTGAAGTGCTGTGGTTATGGTGTTGTTGATGCTCGTGAAGTGCTGTGGTGATGATGTTGATGATGCTCGTGAAGTGCTGTGGTTATGATGCTGTTGATGCTCGTGAAGTGCTGTGGTGATGATGTTGTTGATGCTCGTGAAGAGCTGTGGTGTGATGCTGTTGATGTGATGTGTGATGATGATGTTGATGATGATGATGATAAAAAAAATTGTGATTACAATTATGATAGTTTTGGGTGATTATAATAAATATTGGCTATGAAGATCAATTAATATAACGGCGCTTAATGAGAATGATGATGCATTTGGACGATGGATATTTATTGTAAAGGTCAGGATGGGTGATAATGATGGTGACAGTAAAGTCGTAAACATGATGGTGAAGTGTGATAAACGACGATTATATGCACGAATAAAGTTGGATGTTTGACCATATGTCAACTTTCCCTTGTCATGAAAGTGTTTTGTTTTGCTACACGATTGAGCGCCTATCTGCATATAAAACAAACAGATCTAAGGTACAAGACCGATCTTCCGTCCCGCGGAATGAGTCTTGATATTGATATTTTACCAGTCAAATAGTGGCGTTAAATCTGCCAGATTCTCTTGCAAGCATTTAGAGTTTTGGCTTGGTGGCTTAGAAAGCAGTTTTGGTAATAATTTAAATCCACAGATGACTTTAATCAGCAGGACAATAGTACATATATTTCACACACATGCGACGTTCTATTTCATATCACATACAAACTACGGCCCCAATGCGTCTATATTGAACCATATCTAACAGTTGCATATTTAATCAATTATTTGACAGTTATGTTTCGGGAAATTCACTTGTCTTTTCTGCCAAAAATAATCATATCAATAAATCAGGGAGCATATAAACAAGGATGCGAGTATCAAACTTCATTGTGTCTATTAAATTTAACGAAGACCACACGGTCGACGATATTCGTTGTTGCCGCTAGTGTGGCGCTACAATCTCATCCTCGAAATATGCGCCAAATAGTTAAGTAGAGCTGGTGAGGGATGTTCTTTACCTCAAGCAACAAATTTCTAATGCTCTGTTGATGATCGCCTGAATTTCCGACAATTCTCAGTTTTGTTTACTCTTTCCTCTCGAGTGAAACATTTTCTATCATTGTATCATATTTGCGCGTATATTCTGATGTATAAGGCTATTTTTGCATCTGTTACACAATACAATAGTACCAATGGTTTAAAAATGTAATTGAAAGTGACATATATGCCGGTATATCAGAAAAGGTCACTGAAAACTGATACGCCTGTATCAAGTGCCGTCGAAGACTGTTACATTACACACTATTCGTGGATGCAATCATTATCGTGGCTTACTCTTAATTAGATCACATGGATATCTCACAACAAAAGAGGGAAAATTCAGCGTTAACTTGGCATTCGCATAGTTATCTTGGGCAGTCCGGTTTGTGGTTTTGTTGGTTTGTTAACCTTATTGGGGCACGCAATAAAAGTAGTAATTTAAAAAAAAAATTTCCGATCTTTTTTAAGTGATCGGAAGTAATGATGCGCATAACCCAGAGCTTTTGTTATGACCTTGACTGCAAGCTCAGGTCAAGGTCACAGAAAAAGTAATAATCTGGAATTCCCAATATCACCGAAGAAAATTTATTGTTTTCCCAAGCATCTAAGGTCGAAATATTACGGTATCTGTCAAAATGTAAACAAAAATTTAATGAATATTTAGAGCACTTATACAACCGTCAATACATGTCCGATTATGATAAAAATGGGGTCACATGTTCTACGCGACAGTCGTATCTAAGATTTCACGGATGTCGATGGCGTCACCTCCGTTGATAAAGGCATCAATTTGTCAAGAAATGACACAAATTCAGCGTGCATAATAATTACATTTTGAATAATTTTACATAATCTGAAAGTACAATGCAACTGTAAACATTTTTAAGATACATATTATATTGTAAATATAGCATTGTTAAAAAAAAATTCTGAACGTTTTGATTTTGCAATTAATTTACTAATCATTGTCCGTTTAGAATTGACATGCCTTCGCATTCTTCAAAGCACGTTGAGTTGGAAAAAGAATTTTCACATGGACTTTTTCGTAAAATATTCGATCACTCATAAAATTGTTAATATCAGAAGCATTGTAGTCTCGCTACCTCACAGCGGTAAGTTCTCGGAACAACGTGAATGAGCGTTATATAAGCTAACTGACAAGGTGTTTGAGGATATTTATGTAATGTATAATTTACTGGTAATGAAATAAATGCCTTTAGATATGATGCTTATGCTAAGAGAATATTCTGTTGCATTAACTGATAGCCATTTGGTTGTTGTCACAGGGCAGGTTCCATTGTTTTTCCTATTAGCAGGCAATTGTTTGGCTACCCTCACACAATCGTAACACTTAGATCATCATTATTGTCATCCTTTTACTTCTCTTACACAGTCACTTCCGATCACCATTTGTTTACAAAAGGGGCGGCATGCATTTTAGCGATGGTCTCAAAATATATGTTAAACGATAAAGCAAAACTCACGGGCACGTCATCACCATGCAAGGCTGCCACATACGGTGGACATAAAATCGGTCAGATGCATGGGTCATCAGGTGTGCTATAATATGACCAGTTAATGAGGCGACCGGGGTGTATTAGAGAGCAAATCAGCGGTCTGAATCTTAATCTGATCCCCGTCGTCCGATAATACTGTTGTGAGTGTGTAGTATACGGGGCTCGCTCATGACCAGTAAAAATCTGCTCAGCGCACGGGTTAGAAATAAACCATTTTATTCTGTATATCACCAGTCTATTTGCATTGCAGGTTACTGACTGGGCCTGATCTGACAATAGTGTACGGTTGGCAGTAACACCGGACAAAGGAATATAATTGATGTACCGAGCATATAAAATATAATGGAAAGTGATATAGTCACCTTCAATGAAGAGCGGATATCGAGGATAAAGATGATGGCAAGCGCCTCTAGCTGCCAATTTGATCATTAACAGGGTTGGATTGGCATTGGTGCTTTGTTCGCATCTCATTCAGCAAATAATGCTGGTGCATCGGTTTGAGTAACAGGTATTATATTCGACGTTGCTTCGTTTCCTAACATGTTCCGGTACTCCTGCCATGGCGTCTGAAAATAAAGATGGATAACGTCCATTAAGTAAGTTTGCAATTTCCTATCTTCTCTAATGATGGCGTTGACATTGTCCATAATAAGAATAATAGCTTTTTAAACCTACGGTTTTGAACGTGCATTACTGTAAAAAAAAAATTGTTTTGTTATGTTGTTTTTAAATGTATGCTCGTTCTTTTCTATTGTTGTCTTCTAGATATGGTATTGATAAAAAATGCTTTCATAAAGTTCTCTAATGCTTAACCTTTTTCCATGTTAATTCCACTCTCACTGACATTATAATTATGATATCAAGGTTTATACTATGATGTGTCGAGATCCGGCTTACAACACCTATCATGCCTTTATACATAGCCCATTAATCTTGTATATTTTGTCCTTCAAGAACGTTAGACCTGTAAACTTGACTATTAAACTCTTCAAACAGCTACATTTTCCCCTTTCAAAATGTGGGATCTGTTAGCTGGTTGTCACATGATGTTGATTTGTATGATGATGTGGTCAGTGGCCTTCATAAGACAGCTCTCAGCAGTTGCAACGCAGTTTATGATAATCTTAAAGGCCTTGAATCAACTCAGAAGCATGCCTGTTCTATCATTTCTATCCGTTTTAAATAAATTTGGTGAATTTCCATATGAACTAACATCACTAATCAACCACACACCTTCCTTACCTAAAGGCTAGCTTATTGGAACAAGGCGGTTTGTTGATAGAATAGGAGAAAATGTCTGCAAACGCAAATCCACCGGTTTAAGATCATCGTAGCATGGATATATTTTTACCAGACTGATCGAGGATGAAATACCATAGCAATGACTTGCATCGCACTAGCTTTGCCGACCTTGATGAGAACCTGATGATGTGTCAGCATCTACTTTGAGCCAACACCTCTGTCGATGAAATGTTTGTTTCTAACATCATGTCCCGCTTCAACATCCCGTCTGACACTAGCTGCACCCATCCCTCCTACTCTCTTTGTTCTCACTTCATTACATTTGTGCCTTTTCCATCATCTTACTATGGAATTCTCTACGCGCGTTTTGTCTCTCTTACCTGATTTAACCCTTGCCATCTTCTTACCCAAGGCGATGACCTGGCCTTAGCAGGTGTCCCCTCAGATCTAGCAACTCTCATTTTACCTACAAATCCACTAGCTCAAAACATTTACTGCACGCAAAAGCGTATATATATATAATATATATATATATATATATATATATATATATATATATATATATATATATATATATATATATATATATATATATATATATATATATATATATATATATATATATATAGATATATATATATATATATATATATATATATCTCTATATATATATATATATCTATATATATATATATATATATATATATATATATATATCTATATATATATATATATATATATATACTGGTAAATGCTTAAGGTTTCAGTCAAATCACATTTGTGTCCTATTATTCTTGGTTCTTCTTTATCTGAACTGCGGTCGCTCGAGATGTTCCATATTTGCTGTTCGTCATAGCCTTAGTGGTCGTTTGTTTTGAGGTAATGTATATAATGTGGACCGGCGTATCCAACACGTTCATGCACTGCCATAAACGCGGACGCAAGAGCTACAGAATTAGTCTTTTGTGCAGTCTTTTATTCATGCGTCGGGGCTCCCGCAAGTAGAGACATAAATCTGTGGTGTTAGATCGACCAAGATGAAAACATGAGCTTAATGTTGTTTGTCTAGTTCATCGCTGTGTATGTTCGTTTTAATCGAACCGTTACTAACCTATAAAGCAACCAAAAGGATCTTTGTCTTGAACATTCTGACAAACATATGGAATTGCATCAGCGGTTACTATACAAATCGCTCCTGACTGCATTCACGCATGCCAGCTATGCTCGGAAGGTAGTGCGTTCACGTTCATGAGCTAGTGAGTTAGTAAGTTAGCATGCACATCATTAGAAAGTATCCATGAATCCACTAAGATGCGAGTCGTCCCAAATCCGTTTTCTTGAATAAAAACCAGATGTGTAATAAATATATATAACAGGCTCCTGCAACCGCCTAAAGCTCTTAGCATCATATGCCGGGAGCAAAGGCAATGACATCTGACTTGCGAAAGAAGACAGTAATGTAGCCTGGAATATAAGATAAGCAATTCGATTGTATTTACAAGCTCCTATTTACATTCATAATGAATTTTGATGACGATGGAGGTTGAATCTAGGCTTAATATAATACGATGGTGTACGATTCGCATAAACAGAGTTCCCATTTGATGCACTGCTCTTATGCTTTAGCACTTATTGCACGTTACAATGGATGCTGTGGCATGTATTTGGAATCGCATATCTAATGAAAACATATATTCACATTAATAAAAATTTGTAAAGGAAAAACGGAACCCTGTGGAACATTTCTGAGAACATAAGAGAGTTAAACAAACAAGGAATTCGCAGATATCTCTCCTATATTGCTAGCATACAAACATTCTATTACCCGATTAAATAACTGTGCTTTGCAAGATTATCGGTTTTATGAAAACTTATGTTCCATAAATATTATCGGTAGATTATTATATATTGGTATGTTTTTTGTATTTGGCAATCGCATGTCATGTACAAATCGATCCTACGAACCAATAAATGTAGTGCGGCGTTTAAGGACAGATGGTGATGTTGTTTATGCTATTGTTGCAGTTGTTTACTGCACATAGTCATTCAAAAGACTGAACGATGTGATTATCAACGGAAGGTCGCTGCGGATTGTCCATTGAGGAAATTCAATTCATAAATTACTGCATAATACACGATCTTGTACAAACAGGGGTAATATCGCTACCCACCCTTGGATTAATATGCATTGGCTTATCCCGTCAATGGTATATCTAGCCGAACCCTACGACAATATTTTGCCTTTTACGTGCGATGATTCAGGAAACGGACGGCATTTTCGGGCAGCGAGTGAACATATGAGTAATGACCACATGTTTGTAATTGGTCTAGTGGACACCCAGTCGACTTCCTGTGTATGCACCACTTTTATACTCGGTTTTAAATGGATATAGCCATCGGTGATGTATTAGATAGTTATATGAAGAAATAAGCAGTTTTCCTGAGTAACCGATGCAAATTTATCATGCCGTGAAATTAAGAAAGTTCAACAGCCGCAGGCATACTTTATTTACAAAGATTATGAGAAATTCCTTTTTGCAGAAGTCTATATCTGTGAAATAGTAGGTGTTTCTAGATTTTTCTTTTGCATATACCACGGGTGTATTGCTCCCAATGCATGCAAATATCAGTGGCCCGTGGCCGAATAACACAATCCTCATTGCTTAAAGAGGGATACGGATTAAATTCCAACATTTGCAATGTAATTAAACATGGTTAAATCAAATCATCCAACAAACAGGTAGTAAGGGTGAAGTTACATCTTTACACAAAAGGTGGTATGAATACTGTTGTACAATCATGATTAATGAGTTATTATCGCTATTACTTATCTTTTATCATTTTCTTACATGTAGGTAACACATTTTGTCGCTGCCTGTCTCTTATGTTATCGTTTTTCAACGCTCATAATTACTTGCGTCATCCTTATGAAATTAAGCCGTCACAGCGTTAGGTAGATGAGTCATTCGTTGATATTCTTTTGGACAAACTATCCTCAGTTTGCACTCGTTTGAACGCAGTAGATTGGTTGGTCACTACTATATATATATATATCATGTAATTGGATATATTTGTATCACTATCATGCACGTTATTCCTGGGTATCAAATAGTTGAACCAACGGTCTCTAAAAACAAGCCATTCGTTATTTAACGCATTTATTCCTTAGTTAAAACCATTGCATAGTAATGCATCGATATCTCTTGCTTTAAAGTGAAACTTATTAAGTATTATATTATACTACAAGTGTATTTTGTTTTTGCAAAAACAAGCATTAGAGGCTGTGTATTACTTCTTGTTATACATGATCTGGCTAATCGTTAATCTTTCCAGCAGGAACGAGTTTTATTTAAGATCAACACTAGACTTGTACTGATTATTTTGTATTTTATCTTCGTATGTGGCTGTTTATATCATCTCATAGAAGAGCTCGTTGCGTGACATATGTTATTGTACAAGCTCTTAGAAGCTTGTATCATATGCATCTGTTCATCGGTTGTGTTTATTAAATGAAAAGCGTTCATGCTGGTAATTACAATGCAAAGTTTCTCAATTAATATAACCATAATAATGACAATTTTTACGGACCTGCTGTTTCCGTATATGTAACCATATATTTCCAAAGTATGCAATCGACCTATAAACCCACGAAACTCTTTGATCGTCGATGGCTTGAGTACTACAAAAGTGTATATTCATATATATTGTTTATACCTACAAAAATAGCAGGCTCATGTGGGTTCCACTTGGACACATATAATAGGACCTTACACTTTTCTACCTCATATATTGAACTTTCATTCATTGAATACTGCAGCCAATTACGGCGGAATATGTGTATCATTAAACACCCTGAAGCGTGTCTTCTAGCTGATGATGAACTTAGGGGCCAGATTATGGACAGGTGGTATTTGATAGGATCATAACGGTTAGGGAAATGACCGGCAAATAACAGATGCCACTCTCTAAGCACATAATGCCAAACAGGCACAAATAGCCGCATGGCGATATTTATGGACGCATGACCCCTAGCTTCAAACAATTGGTAATCGTTTCATGGAACGTTAACTGTTAGATTCTATAGCTTCAAAACAATTCGGTAATCGTGACTGTATAGCACCCATTTTTTGGTATAGCACAATATAATGACATCAAAACACGAAGAAAGTTACGGTTCAATCGAAACACATTTTAAGCAAATAAAAAAGATCATTTGAGGATAGTATGACAAATCATATAAAAACACAAAAAAAAGCATTTTACGGCGATGCTAAGTCAAAACTAAAACTGAAAAAGAAAAAAACCCATTGGGTCCCTATCGGATAGTGGCAATTGTGTAGTTTCGAAAGAAAAAGAATTACGTTGTGGTTGCTTTGCCTCAGTATTTACTAACGAGATAACTGGACTCCGGAAACAATTCGATCATTCAACGGTGGTCACTGGGAACAAATTGGGAGAATTCCTATAAGTCAGTCAAAGAGAAATATACCAAGTGTCACCACAGTGTTCCATCGCTGAAGCGGGATAAATGGGTGTACAAACTTTACTACCAGTACAGCGTTTCCCATAACTGTTTATTCACGATATTTTAATCCGTTACCAAGCAAGCAAAATAACGAATGATTTTCGGTTTGACCATCATCATATATTATGAAAGATGATAGACACAAAGCATAATCCGCAGACATAGCATGGAGCAAGTGAACCATTGTTGATCTTTTTCAATCGTTTATGCTTGCAGTTGTTGACCACACATAAAACATGGCTTGGCACCAATGGATTGATAACATTAAAACGAAGTGAGGGATATTATTACTTTTTGTTCAGGTATATCACTTTGCCCAGCCAAAAGTGCCACAAATATTGTTGTGCGGGGATGACAGTTATATAATGGCTATCATTGATTAATCTACTGGCACTTGCATACATTTCCAAATAATATTTTGTCGACGCTGTCGTAATTAGCAATGTTCACTACACCACCCGTTTGTTCGCCATCAAAATCTTTGTGACTTGATTTATCAAAAGCCATCCACAGCGCGAGCATAATATGTACGACCATCCGAACTGTGTCAGCACTGTCTGAATTTATCTTTATGATTAGATCAAACATATTAATGGTATTTTAACGATAAACAATTTTTTGTCTTCACTGTCTTGTGAGCACCGAAATATTAATATTATGATTTAAGTCTACCCTGAACCCTACACAGAAGCCTGGTTTCTACATATAATAGACTGGGCTACCCATTACATTACTCAATCGTTGCTAATCAGATTTCTCATCACGAAAGAAATGTCAAAACAAATTAGCACTCCAGAATATTGTTCATTCAACAATCCAGGTAATTACTCGTCAAAGGACATGGCGTATAACAATAAATTGGCACTTCGTCTGTTGATGAGTACGATCATTGGGCATCTAATATTAGGGACAACATGTGTATTTCTGTTACATCTAACGTCCAATAAACATCTATGTTCGAGATATAAACAGGTTGTATCATTTTCGCTGCTATGTAGACATGAAGTATTGCTCACGGCAGAGTTGGATGTAATAACCTCTGCCCCACCATTCAATTACGTGTTAGTGCTAAGGACAAGTTACTTAGTGTATCAGTCAAGACGTCGACTCAGCTAATGCTCCCACAATGTCTCTTTGCTATTATTTGCATTTCTCTTCGTAAAATCAATATCACTAGCAGACGAGCAATGACGTTAATTTGTCCCTAAATCTAAATTAATCAGATGCTTGATAGATTTCACATTCAAATAAAACCTACAATATTTCAGAATGAGACAAATTAACAGTTTATCATTATGTTTCGTACGCCGACATGTTCTGATACTAATTTTGGTGACGTGCGTGGTAATATATTTGCTTTTAACATTTTTAATTGCTTAAACACACGTACCAGGGTGATACACATATAAAGAATGCGATCCTTAATAATGGCATGCTACAAATATATTTTTTCTCGTATGCGGACGAAAATGAACGTTTAACGTTATGATTTAAAAGTGTCACTGCATTAAAAGGAATGGTTACTTTGTTCTTTTCCTCAGTTTTGTGAAAAACACCACAATGTAAGACATTACCCGGTAATATACGCATGGCAATAGTTAAGTGAATGAGTCAAATGATATGTTAACTTCACCTGTTCACTGATGTAATTATTTTCTGTATGCAACGACTTTGTGAGTGCACGCTATTTTTCGTGACAGGAAAGGTGCATCCTCTCTCTTTCTCTTTAAGCTAAATACGGCATCCAGACAATGCCTTAAAAGCAATAGAAATAAGTTACAGTTTATGTTGCAAATTTGTTCAAAGTATTTTTTTGGGGACAATCAGTCAATGTAAAACACGCACTAATGTCAAAAGGGACTCTTTAGCGCAACCCGATTCGCCTCTATGGAAGCGACTGCATTGAACCCGAACCGGATGTCACCACATTTGGTCTTACATTCTGCTTCCGGTTGATATCAAAGGGCCCCCGTAAAGATGGACAGATGATCTAGCTTGAACTTATGCTGTTGTTATATGCACATATGTCACATCAGTTGTCGCAATGCGTTAGCATCAAGCAATTTACTAGATTAGGTTTATGATTCCTATTGGTGGCATAAAGAAGCATTTGTGCATATTAATGCCTCGTCTTCTATGCATATATTTCCACGTGTTTATAAATATCCCGATGAAAATCAGCTGTTTTTGTCGTGCTCCCTGGGGTGAATATAAGGCCTTGTAGAATTTCGCTATAGAGCTCTAGCTGCTCTATGACCGGCAAACTGATGTTTATTATCACACACAAAGGCAAGTCCAGCTTTAACCTTTGGATCTTGAGTTTCGCTGGTGAGCTCAAAAGTAATTGCTAGAGCCAACCCCAACTTGGAAGAATAAATAATGATTATAACAGCTAACCTTGCAAGTGGTGTTTTATATATTTGTATGTAGGGTAAAAGACCAAAACACAACGACTAGGTTTACCTTTATGTAATGCACTCACGTCAAACAGAATTTGAGACTTATGATCGATTTAAATAATGATCGTTTCTTACCCGAAATATATGCATCAGATAAGGTGTAGCAAGTTTGACAGTTACAAAAGCACCAACGCAGTCCTCTTGATCGTAAAGTTGTTTTAGATTGCCCGTAAAAGTCACTATTCAATCATCTTATGGCGGTCGAGACGAAATTTGATTTGTTGGACAGCTACGCACTGATTTAGACAAGCATTCATGTATGCAAACATGTCATCTGAGCCGTTAGTCTGTCCTCGGTTATTCTTATTAGTCTAGTTATTAAGCAGTTAATTAATCTATTCGTAAAAGGTACTTTTTCTTTCTAACAAAAAATGGTATTTGATATGTTACAGAAGTTAAAGCCTTCGTTGTGACATTCATGCTACAGTCTAAATCAATTTTCGACGCGTGCCTATGGCACATTGTGCTGATGTGCATAACGTTTTTTGTAATTGCGACAATAGGACATATACGTGCAAAACGAATTCAATTGTCTCAGCAGAGAGGAATACAATATAAGTCTGCTGTTTCTATCTGTACGCATGATAGCGCAATTCCTAACAGCAAAGCCACAATCTGCCTCGTTAAATTGATGCCGTATTGTATTGCACCAAGATAATGTGAACAGTGAAAGAGTTAATGACGCAAGCAACAGTGCATTAAGCTCGTCCGAAAATAATTGCTTAGAGCGTGGGTATACATGCATGACCAGCCAGTTGTTCTTATTGTTGTATTAACTGCGGTTTCAGTCCATAGAGCTTAATCATCACGGAATGAGACGACCATATGCAATGGTTGTTGAACAGAATGTTCATTGCCCAGAAAGAGAAAAACAATATAATATGACAACGGTTATCTCTAACAATGTATACAGCCATGAACCAAAGAGAATTGCGCAACATCACGAACCATTAATAACATGCGGATCATATATATATATATATATATATATATATATATATATATATATATATATATATATATATATATATATATATATATATATATATATATATATATATATATATATATATATATATATCTATATAGAGAGGAGATATATATATATAGATATATATATCTATATATATATCTCTATATATATATCTATATCTCTATATAGATATATATATATATCTCTATATATCTATCTCTATATCTATATCTATATATATATATATATATATATATATATATATCTATCTAGTCTTATTGGTGGCTTGCGATTTATGCTTTAAAACGCCCTGGGCACGTTCTTAATATGGCACTGCATACCTTAAATAGTCCGAAACTTTTCATGATATTTTGTGCATGTTCTTCGATATTGCTCTTTCGCATGTATTTGTCAAGCCGTGCGGTGTTTAAGTAAAATAGATCCCGAGCATAATGTGTTTAAATGGTTTTATCAATGCATTTAGCGATCTTGATAAATTATATAGTATTGATCTCGTGCCTAACGTGGAAGGAGTATCATGCCATAACTATTGATCACCACGGTTTGTTATATAAACGCCCGACGCTGATGCATATTAGGCTTACAATACGGGATAAAGTTATGGACTATTGATGCATTTGAAGCTGAGCAGCTGATGTTGCACATTGCAGTCGGTTCGATTGGCTATTTCTTTTGTTAGTCCATGGCTTGTAAAATTCGTATGCAATCTTGCAAAACACATGATTTGAAACGTATTGCTCTCACCGTATTACATAGGTGATAAAGTTTATGATTTGCTTAACCAAAAGACAATAGAATCACCCCACGATGCCAATTATTAGCCTAGTCAGGTGAAGGTAAAAGCTGCCGCAGTTAGAAGGGCACGCTTTGTGTGACTTTCTTCTTGATTAATCAGTCGTGTTCTGCGGTATATCCTATATGTAATTACTTATCATGTAATAGTCTTTTTGTGTGAATATATGTTCATAGACGGAACAAATCAACATGGATGATGCTTGTTACAAATGTGCCACTGTGGGTGCTAGATTTATTGCTGAATGTTGAAGGCCTTATATCGGTGTTTACATTCGCAGATAATGCAGTTCACCCGCAAGATAATTAAAGAATGTTACATGATATGTTTTTAACACAATTTGGGCTTCATTTATCATGCGTCGATTGCATGATAATTTTATTTGCTATTATCAAAGTGTTTTGCCATTCACGAAAGAGATACACGCTTGATCGCCAAAATGACTTGATCGTCTATGTGGAGGCGACAATAATTTAAAGATGCTAGGCTGTTATATTTAAGAATATCGACAAAGATTCGTTGCGTCAACGATGGGCGCTTTCTTTGTGATTGCCAATCAATGCATATCATTCACGTTTTAGTGATGTATTATTTGACAGAATATTCCAAGTCAGAGTTTTTTTAGTGATTTTCTCTGTTTAGCGGTGAACATCTATGGGCGCCACCGCCTGTGATTCTGATATGTAATTCCGTCAACCAATGTGCTAGGAGTTCACGTGTTTTGGGCGGGTAGTATGCGTGATTGGTTAAAGTGTAAGCCTCCCAACGCGTCAGGAAGATAAGAAGCGACATTCATGTATGCTGCATTCACAAAGGGTAATCTTCTAATTACCGAGCACCTGACAGGCCGCCCATGTGTTGCCTGTTGAACGCAACGTTCAAACATTTCAGATTGTTTAGAAAACGCTCTATGTCGATGCAAGTTTAAGACATAATAAACAGTAGTACCAATAATGTAGTTTACATCTTTAGTGTTAGGTGCAATCTCTTCATCGGATTTGAATACTAAACAGCTTTAGGGAGGCGCATCTCGTTATTGAATGGCAATGCAAGTAACCATTGATCAAATATGTGCTTTTATTTGTTCTAATACGAGTGCGTAAGCGGATCTTTCAGTATTGTGCTTTGACCTTGTATAGCAATAAAATGCATTTAGGTTTGCTTTTATGTGATTTGCTCTGTTCCGGTGGCTAATGCGTGTTTTAGTAATACTTTATTGACTTTTGAATTTTATAAGATATGGTCGTACAGGCAAAATTGTGTCACGTCGATTGATTTCTGAGTTTTCGATTGAAATATTGAATTTTATAACATAACTATTATGTTATATAGCCATTTACGATAGTCACAAGGATACTGACGGTTACGGGAGAGGTTAAATGAAGCCTCTCGTTTACGTCAGGATGCGTATCTCAAATTATAAACTGCAGCAAAACACAACAAATTTATTTTACCATGAATATCTTACATAAAACCCCCAATACCAACAAAACTCAATCAAAGCACACGTACACGTGATGTAACGCGCATTTCCCTCAATACATTTAGCGGCAGAATTAGACTTTATAAGCTTTAAACTTGCTTAGAATGTCTTCGTTTCCTGCACAAAAAAAGCTGCTTGCTAAGCACGACGCAGAGGATGCATCTGCTGACAAGATACTTGACTTACGTCTTAAAAGGTCGACTTGCTAGATTGTCAGCATTCCGTGCCGATTAAATAGCCTTGCTTTTAAGCTCATGGATAGGACTGCGTCACAGCATGACAGTAAACTAATTAATTGGAAAGCATCATGTAATGGAGTATCATATTTTTGTTGAAACACTTTATTACAAATTATATGGTAGATATATTCAACCCCGGAAAACGGCCGTTATCACATTCGTTGTCGCTACGTGTAGATATATAGGTAAATATACATAAATATATATTTATACTTAATATATTTATACATAAATGTATAAATTTATTTATATATTCTTATGCATATGGACGTATTCGAATATGTATAAACACACGCACACGCACCCACATGTATATATGTATGTATATATATATATATATATATATATATATATATATATATATATATATATATATATATATATATATATAGATATATATATATATATATATATATATAGATAGATATTAGATATATATATAATAGATATATATATATATAGAAATATAGATATAATATATATAGAGATAATATATATATATATATATACATATATATATAGGATATAGAGATATATATATATACAAATTATATATAGCTCTATCTCTATAATATATATATAGAGAGATAGATATATATATACACACATTTTTATATCTCCCACATAGATATTTATATAGATATACACCTATATATCTCCACACATATATATATACATACTTATATATATATATATGGAGACATCTATATATAAAATATATATATATGGCGATATATGTATATATATATATAAATATATACATTTATATATATATATATATAATATAGATTTATTAATATATAAATATATATATATTTTCAAATATATATATTTATATATAAAATATATATATACATATATATGTATTTATGTGAATATATATATATATAAAATATATATATACATATATAAATGCATATATATATATATATATATGTATATATACTTATATATGTATATATCCTATACATATATACATATATATTATGTGTGTGTATATATATATATTTACATATATTTATACTTTTAGATATATCTATATATATTTACTTCCGAACAATAATTATTCTGTGTGAGTATATATATAAATGTATTGTTATATGCATATATATATATGAGCATATATATAAAAATATATAATATATGAAGAAATATATATATATAAATTATATCTATATATATATACATTAAAATATTTACATATATTATATATATATATCTATATATATATCTATATATATAAATATATATTTATAAATATATGTATATATTAATATATGTATATATATAAATATAAATTTATATATATGTATATACAAACATATAGATATATATGCTTATATATAAATTTATATCTAAATGTATAAATCTCAATATTTGCATATGCATAGATATCTCTATGTATATAAATATATATATATATATATATATCTGTTATATATATATTATATATATAAGTATATATATATATATATGTATATATATGTATATATAAGTATGTATATCTATATGTGTAGATATATAGGTATATATATACAAATATATATTTATATTTAGATATATATATTATAAAATTACCTATATATTCATATGCATATGGATGCATTTGAATATGTATAAACACACGCACACGCACCCATACATATCTTTATATGTAAATATATATTTAGATAAATATATATATATCCATTTATATATATATATTCACATATATATATATAGATATATTTATACAGATATATATATATAAATTTATACATACAAATAAAAAAATATATAGATGCAGAGATATATATAAATATGATATATATATATGTATATATATATATATATATTTATAGGGATTTATATATATATATATATTTATATATATATATATTTATATGTTGTATTCTTTACATATATAGATATATATATATTAAATATATATATATAAAGATATATATCAGAGAGAATAAATAGATATAGGGAGGGATCTCTCTCTAGAGAGATCTCTATATAGATATCTATACATATAAATATGGATATCTATATAAATATTTATTTAGATATATATTTCTCCATATATATATATATATCTATATATATATATATATAGATATCTCTCTCTATTCTATATTTATCTATCTAGAGACTATTATATATATATTTCTATATCTATCTATATAAATATATACTCTCTCCCCTCTCTCTCTCTATATATAGATATATATCTCTCTAGAGGATATATATATATCTATATATTGCTATAATCTCTCTCTCTATAATCCTAATACTTTTATATATATATCTATATACACATTTTTCTATCTAATATAAATAGATATTTATATATATCTACACCCTATATCTCTCCACCCCTATATCTACATACTTATATATATATATGGAGACATCTATATATAATATATATATATGGCGATATATGTATATATATATATAAATATATACATTTATATATATATATATATATATATATTTATTAATATATAAATATATATATATTTTTCAAATATATATATTTATATATAAAATATATATACATATATATGTATTTATGTGAATATATATATATATAAAAATATATATATATATATAAATGCATATATATATATATATATGTATATACTATACTTATATATTATATATACATACATATATACATATATTTATGTGTGTGATATATATATATTTACATATATTTATACTTTTAGATATATATATATATTTTACTTCCGAACAATAATTATTCTGTGTGAGTATATATATAAATGTATTGTTATATGCATATATATATATGAGCATATATATAAAAATATAAATATATGAATAAATATATATATATAATTAATATCTATATATATATACATTAAAATATTTACATATATATATATATATATATCTATATATATATCTATATATATAAATATATATTTATAAATATATGTATATATTAATATATGTATATATATAAATATAAATTTATATATATGTATATACAAACATATAGATATATATGCTTATATATAAATTTTTTATATAAATGTATAAATCTCAATATTTGCATATGCATAGATATCTCTATGTATATAAATATATATATATATATATATATCTGTTTATATATATTTATATATAAGTATATATATATATATATATGTATATATATATGTATATAAGTATGTATATCTATATGTGTAGATATATAGGTATATATATACAAATATATATTTATATTTAGATATATATATTATAAAATTACCTATATATTCATATGCATATGGATGCATTTGAATATGTATAAACACACGCACACTCACCCATACATATCTTTATATGTAAATATATATTTAGATAAATATATAGATATCCATTTATATAGATATATTCACCAGATATATATATATATATTTATAAATATATATATAGAATAAATATTTATACATACAAAAAAAATATATATGCATATATATAAATATAATATATATATGTATATATATATAAATATTTATATATTTATATATATATATGATATATTTTATATATATATATTTAGAATATATTTACATATAGAGATATAGATATATACTTAAAGATATCTATAGAAATCTATATATATCTATTAATAAATAAATATATAGGAGATATATATCTATGTATATATATGTTATATATACATCTAAATATGGATATATATATAAATATTTATTTCTAGATATATATATTTCTCCATATATATCTCTATATATAAATATCACCATTTATGTATATATATATATAT
>CM067356.1:25282887-25352887 GCA_034190875.2 Urechis unicinctus
GACGATTATGATAAGTCAGTATATATTGATAATACGTGTTAACATTAAAAACCATAACATTATGTAACGATTCATGAAAGTGTCCGATGAAGCCTCTAGTAGAAACGAGTGGGTTTTAATAAGGCACGCATAACCAAGAGTCTTGCGAAACGCGTTGAGATATCTTTGACAAATATGATACGTCAGCACATATTGAAATGTCTTTCCAATAACGATAACCGAATCATCTCGACTAGTTCTAGCGTACTATATGCATGTAGCTCTCTAGGTAAATATGAATTTGTCCATAAAGCAATCTGCATGGTGAGTATGAGTATGCAAATATTATTGTATGGTATAAAAAAATCAATATATGAACAGTTTGACCAAATAAAATCATTTTTCTATGACAGTTAGTGTACGTGTGTACAAAATAAAAGTTATTATTATTATGATTGTATAAGTAGGTGCATTTTAATTAGCTAACCTTCAAAACTAATTCCGTATTTAGCACAAATACATAACTTGACATTGACGCATACATTAGTTTCAGTATGTAAAGTGTCTGATGGCTTTACCATCAATGAAGATTACATTCGTCGAACCTCTCAAAGTTTCACCAGCCCGCCTAAGGAACCAATGCAAGTTAATGTTTCGATATTGGTCTAATGATGTCATTGAAAGTTTGTGTTATATATCCCGTCTATGAATGACGACCGAAACAAAGTGATTTGGAAGGATAATGAAATCTCGAATAACACAAAGAAGTCAATTCCTAAAAGGATCACCATGGTCTAGTAGACCATGCATTGGCGTGATCAACTCTCGAAGCACATGGCTTGCGATTGTGTATTTTCTATGGTGTCATCCTAATCATTATGCAACCATCACTTGTATATATATATGCAAGCAGCGTCAACACGATTTACTTAGTGAATTAAGTAAACATTCAGCGGACAAGCAGAAGTTTTTGAGGGGCCGCAAAAGCAAGGATTGAATGGTCACTATGGTCGAACGAAATAATATTTGCCATTTCCTACCTTCTACATTTGATATGTTGGGGTATCTCACGTCACGTATTGATTAATAATAATGTGCTTCAATGCCAGGAGTCATGCACCGGGATATTCTCGACCCATATATTTGTCACATATCCGACGCCCGTACAAGAGTTAGGTGGTCTTGATAAAGCCGATGGATTAAAGGGTACCGCAAGGAAAATGGCGGTCAACATTGAAAAACAATTGTGCTATGCTGCTTGGCAGACCTTACCGTGTGGAGAACAGGGTTATGTTTTCAATCTGTATCTATCCTGTTCAATAGCAATAATTCTACAAGTCGGCGTCTTTTGAATGTTTCTTAAAAGTAGGAATATTTGTAAATATCAAACTTTACTAAAAATTGCTATATTCTCGTACACTTAACTTCTAGGCGACCGGATTTCTTCATTTTCTATCACGATTGATTGACTGGGCGGTATGGCAAGAGGCTAGAAAGCGTTAGCATCAGGCGTCTTCATCAACATAGACCAGCACAGTTGGCTTCGGGAGTCCACGAATGCTCGTCCATGACCTCAAGCTTAGGCCATTATATTGACTTACGAGGGCAATCCAAATGTTGGATCAAAGCATTTATTTGAAACTTACACATGTGCTGCATAAGATTGAATGGAGCTGCTGTTCTTAAGGACATACTTTATTCTTCGATTGTCGAACAGTCAAAAACGTCTCAGAAATACTTATATAACATTGCTTTAGTGACGATAGTTAATATGACTTGATGGCGCGAACTACTCTCACATTCACTTTGTGCTCAAGTAATTAAAATATTACATTTTGAAAACAGCCTTTTGGGGCATGCATGCAATTAACAAGAAGTCCACAACTTCCTATAAATACGCATATTGTTCTTAAGAATTATACACATTTACTGATATACTCACTGCTTCCCCGGGTTGTATACGCAGTTATGTAAATTTACTGGAAAGCTGTCCTCTAGAGGTTATTGTATTTCAATCTGTACAACGGAAATGGTACGTATCAATGCTATACACGTAGTCAACAAGGCGTGTGAGAAAATAAATCTGTTTGATATGCACTAACTGCAAGTATATACTGGTTGCATGGTTTCATGATACCGAATTCCATGATCGATGACTGCAGAGACCCAATTTGATTCATTTTTGTAATTCCATCGCTGTAGGTTGTTTGTGCCAAACGAGCCAGAACAATTCGAAGGGAAAACATTGATCGCTCACTGGGGAAATCGCACGTGATTCAATCTGCAAACATATGACTTCAGTTCGGTCTCTATTCGCGCACTTGATTAGAACGAATGGGTATTCCTTGTGTATCATTCAGCTGCTTCTATCTTCATGGGGCATTATGCATTACAAAATGTAACCTGTAAATAGATCTCGCGCTACTTTGCTGACAATGTATATATATATATATATATATATATATATATATATATATGTATGTATATATATTTATATATATATATATATATATATATAGATATATATATATATGCATATATATATATATTTATATATATATATATATCACATATATATGTGTTGTTTATATATATATATGTATATATATATATATATAGATATATATATATATATATATTTATATATATATACATGTATATATATATGGATAGATATATTATATTTATAAATATCTAGATCTATATATATATACATATATAAAATATATATGTATATATATGTATATATATATATTTACATATATATTTTATACATATATATAAAAGTATATATATCTGTATATATATATATATATATTTATAGATATATATCTCTATCTATATATACCTATATATATATATCTCTCTCTATCTCTATCTAGATCTATCTATATATATATATATATATAGATATATATATATATATATATATAGGTTTGAGTATCCGTATGTATATTTATAGAAATTAAAGGAGGTATGTTTGTCTATATACATGCATACAAATATGTATATACGCACACATACAAATGTGTATTTACATATATATATTTATACATCTATATATATACGTATATATATTTATATATATATATAAGTCTAGAGAGAGGATCTTATATATATATATATATGTATATATATATATATATATATATAGATATATATCTCTATCGCTCTACATCTATATATATATATATATATATATATATATATATATATCTCTCTATCTATATATATATATATATAATCTCTATATCTCTCTATATATATATATATATATATCTCTATATATATAGATCTATATCTCTCTATATATACTCCAAGCATTATCAATTTAGGTTATTGGAAATTATGCTTTGTACATCCTGGTGCAAACTGACAATGTACTGTTGTGTGCTGACAGACGAGTTTAGTTAATGTCTTCCTACAAATTAACGGTATGAAGTGCGATCTGCTAAAGCTGACTTACAATATTACAGTTATATGAGAGGTTCTAAAAAGTAAGCCGAAATAAACCAAAGATTCTCAGTCGTCACTTTCGTTTGCAAATAATTGAAGACCTGGCATGTACTTTTAAGTATATCTGCGACCTTTGTTCAGTTCTATAAGAAAACTGATTTTTGCTTGGGCCTAATCTTAATGTTTTATTCATTTTACACCCACTGCTCTTGGTTGGTGCATACATAGCAACTAACGGAGTTATTCTATTTTTGTGTAAGTGTGATTTCTGGTCACTTAAAACCTGTGAACAAGAGCAGAAAACAGAGTAAGGTTATTACGAAAAAATAAATCAAAGCTGTCACATTAAGTTCCTTCTTAACTTATCAGCCACCATAAATTGATTATGCTGTCTGTGCTGGTCTTGGATATAAACAGAATCCCAAGTTACACAATTTACAATGAATTTCATTGCAATACATAAATTAGTAGCAATTATTGCTCACCGCTGGTAAATTCGGTGCGAAGATCTTCCTTATTGGTGTATCGTGTATGGCACCTAATCGTCCGCGGATATATAGGGTAATTTCATGACCGATCCATTAAGGTACGTATGAATATGATTGTATGGCGATCTCTATTCATTTTATAAGACTAAGGTGTTGTCTGAGTAAATATTGCAGCTAGGGCATAGTATACATTTAAGGTAATCAACTTTTGAATTTATTAACCGCTGGCCATTCTATTGAATACGAATTGATTTACGACTGTCAGCAACGTTGATTGTTGATTCGGTAAAAACGGAATCTTTCATCATTTACCCAATTACTTTCAGTCCATACATTTCTTACGGCATACCCTCTGGTTTTGTATTGTTTTGATATCAATGTTATTTGGCTGCTTAACATGAATATTATATCATGTGATATTGAAAAGACTGTAATCAAGTGGTTGCTTCATGTTTATATAAATTCAGATGAATATATGTGCATATCATTCATGTATATTTATATATATATATATATATATATATATATATATATATATATATATACATATATATGTATATATATATATATAAATATATGCAAATATATATATGCATATTTATATAAATAAATATCTATATATATGCATATATATACTTATATATACATATATATATCTATATATATATATATATATATATATATATATCTATATATATATATATATATATATCTATATCTATATATATCTATATATATATATCTATATATATATATATATATATATATATATATACATATGATAGGGCTAACTCATCGTCGTCTAGTAATCACAATCGGCAATGTAAGGTTGTATTGGTCGAGAAAATACAATACATTATGGCTTAAGGCCTCCAATGGCTTTATTGGCGACGATGCTTCATTTAGTTATAATTCCAAATATTCTATGACTGCTAGACTGTAGGACACAGTGGTTACCAGCTCAGCAATATAACTCATAGCGACTAAAATGGCTGTATATTAGAAAGGAGCCCTTTCATTGCCGATCTTGAAGTCATCCTGCAACTGAAATCAAATTGCAATGCATGCCTTTTGTTTATGGTTGCGCCACGTTTAAGGCGTGTATGACATGCAGGGACCCGACGAAGATGAAGTTCGTGCTGAATTGCGGCCTTATTGGTTTTGCTCGCCTTGCAGTAATCATAAACAGATAAACATTGGTTTTAAGGATATTATCTGCAGCAGGAAATCCAAAGATGATCTTTAACATCACGCTGCTCACGATGCATAACAGTTGTCTTAATCATTAGTATAAGGAACACCTTATTAACGGAATAATGTATGACTTGCTCAACGTTGTAATAAGCCTTAGGTCTAGGCTATGGGAATGCCATATTGATAATGCTGTATAGATGACATACTAAGGAAGCAATTACATGCGTTAGCGAATATGTTGTGCCGACAACCTGGCATCATATTACCCAATGCAGCACGTTTATCGACTAAAACAGAAATAAAATATTGCGGCAGGAACAAACTAAATTGATTGTGAGTCGACGCTCACTTCGTCTAGTCATCGTTTATAAAAACGAATGATTCGCTGGAAGTGATTAAATATAGCATCGTTTGTTCAAATAGAAATTTTTATGTCCAGACGCCTTGATTGGACATCTTTTCTAAACAGTCCCGACATCCGATTGCGCAAGTAATTGTTCAATCAATTTTATCATTTGCTATGTTTAATCAGTTCAGCGCGCATTCGATATCGGTACTTACTGACGGCCTATCTTATTTACATTTCCAGCTCTATTAGCAAATGCCTACTTTGATTGTTTGATATTCCCTGAATATTTCTAAATGTTTATAATGTTATATTCTTTCATCAAATAATGACCATCCCCACCCGATAACATAATGCTATTTGTTTATATTTTGTTTGCTATAAAACTATTTACTCAATACTTAAATGTAACTCTAAAGCGGCCACTTTGTGTTATGGGTAATCCCCTGAAACGAAAGAGTTACCGTGAACTATTGCTAGGGTAGCTTTCAATAAGGAGCCATAAAAATGAGGGATGGGAATACCTGCATTTGCTTAGTACTAGGCTTTATCATAAAAATAAGTCCAAATGTCACACGCGTGAGGAAATGAGTGAGGTGAGGTTTTATGTGAAACTGCAATTTTAAGCGCTATAGTAAGTACGGTTCGATTGATCAATAGCACGGAATTCGTGGTGTTAGGTGCACCTTTAGACAATTTGGCATGGGTCTCCCTGGGTAATTGCAATGTTTTTGATAGAGACAAGCTATGGCAATCCTGGCATCTTGTCACACCTGAATAGTAAACACGAGCAAGACGAGCATATGTGATGTCCTTAGTTGCTGTTAATTGAAATTAATATAAAAAAAGTTTGCGTCTACCTCAGGTGGTAGTTGAAGTAGACGACTTTGTTAGTGCTAACTGGTTGCTGTAAATTCCATATTCATATCCACTTTAACGTCAATGACCACATAATCCATTCATAGATTATCAAAACTACAGACTCTACAACAAAACAACGTTATAAACTTTATTATTCTCATGGCATATCGGTTATTCATTCTTTCTTTGGAATGCTAACTAAGCAATCGAAAATGATCGGTTTGTGCTTAAAGTGAATAAGTAACCACAAATTATGCTGTCTTCTATGCCTCAAGTGCTTCTATTGCTTAAAGCCTGTCTTGTCACACGAAAGAAATGGAAATTGTTGCACCACGTATTAACTACTGGTATACCAGTATGGTCGCTCCTACAAGGCGAACAGTTTTGTATCACCGCATACACTAGTTTAAAATACACTGCTGAAATAACAAAGCACGCACAACGTGCTAGGCATAAGTTGTCTCAGTATTTGAACGTGTTAAAAAGTAATAATGGTAATATTAGGGTTCAACGTCACTTTCGCCAACTAGGTGATAACGCGTCGGTGATTGATGAGAATGATGATAGTGCTTGGACAGCTTCCCTCAAATGCAAGCGCCAACTTGGCACAAACCCGTTACCCAGCCGGGGCTTCAATTCCTCCGCCGATGTGCCGAAGGTTTAGCACGGTGCTATTAAGCTACCAGGTCGGGTGCATCCCCTTTCAGAGTCAGGACGGCCATTTAACTTGATCACCCGAGTCACAGAGAGCCAGGTTTCGCGCCTTAGTATCGAACTCAAAACCTTTGGGTCGAAAGGCGACGCAGTTTAACACTACGCCAAAGGAAATCGGCTTTGGACGAGTTAAGGATATATTCCTTCTAACTACAAATAATAATTCACAAACAATTAAACTGAAGGTTGTAGTAAAATAGCTATGTATATATATATAGATATATATATATATATATATAGATATATATATATAGATATATATATAGAGATATATATATATATATATATATATAGATATATATATATATACATATATATAGATACATTAATATATACATATATATATATGTGTATAAATATATACATTAATATATACATATATGTATATATATATACATATATATATATTTATATATATATACATATAAATATAAAATATACATATGCACATATTTATATATATATTTTTAGATGCATATATAAATATATATATATATATACATATAATATATATATATATATATATGTACATATGTATATATATTTATATATATTATAAACATTAACATCGTGTCTGCTGTTGTTGCCAATGGTTACATCTAATTCATCCATAGAATGTTCTATATAGGTTGCTATGCACGGTTTTAGTGCTTTTTGGTGCGGAACTAAGTATAACACGATTTCGTCACAACCGACGTGATGTTATAAAATATGTATATATTCACTGAGGCAACTATATTTAAAGCCTCTATATTTGGCGTGAACACTGGTAATTGTGATGATAAGACCTCTTGAATTAAAATAATACCTTGTTTGAGCCTGTAAATCCACTCCACCACATCTTTGCATCTGAATGTACTGCGTTTGGCTGATCTGAAATCCATACAATTATAGCTGCTGCGGTGGGGGATATTAAATAATGCGCTGCTACACCAGATGATTGCAAATTTATCATCAAGAATCTATACTCACTAATAGATGAGTTATTTTCAACTATCAGAACCTCGCTCTTACCGAGATGTGTCTGATGTATGATGCATTACGTGCGATAAGTGTACCGTCTCACAATTATACTGAACATACCATGAAGGTTTGGTCTTGAATATAAAAATCAATAGCCATGGACTGACGTAAACACTTTTAAGAAGGGCATTCTAAAGCATGACCTTAACAAATGCCGTAATTACAGAGAAGTAATTACATATTCGCAGATGTATTTACCTATCCGCATAAAAGTATTTTTGCATTTGATATATTGGCAGTTCTACAGCTGTACTTAAGTGTTGATGGTATGTTTCTCCCGATCCCACAAAAACACCAGCCAAGGCTAATTGCAGATCTCGAGTCCGACCCGTTTGTTGGACACGCGCTAAGCACTGCTACGTGTGAGCTATATCACTGCTATGGTATACACTTAACCCCTGCCAAGCACTGTACAAACAAGAGTATTAAGTAGTGATTTCAGTAGTGGCAACGAATTCAAAGATGTCAGCAAAGGGAACGAATCAACATATGTCGGTTGCAAGGATTATTACTGAACCCACAATAAAATTCGAAAAAAAAGTTGCTGCGGGGTAGAAGGGCGTCGCAGCTAAAAAACGACTCATGATAAGCTTCTGAGTTAGCTCCTTAAGGTCAAGGTCATGCTTAGAGTTGAAGCCACAGTGTAAAGACCACTTCCGCATGAAACAGATGTAACAGAAATGCCTTTGCTGAGCCTGTTGTACAACAAACTTATGCCGATAAAATACAATCAAAGGATCCCTTTGATATGGAATAAGTTCTCTCTGCTGGCGCCATGACAATCAAAACTACAGATGAAAAAATGCTCGTCATTATGCCATATCATGATGCAGTTGTTTCCGGTATATCTGTATCCATGGTCACAACGAACAAGCAAATCAAACCAGCTGATATCTGCAAGTTTGTACACCATGGCCTCGATTGCAATGATTGTTGGGGTGCCCTTGCCAAAGCTCTTGCGTTCTCTGGAAGCAACATTTATTCTCCAGAATTCGGAGTTCCAAGAAGCTTCAGTCTGCGCAGGCAGCATTGGCCAAGACGCAAAATGAGTGGCTAGACTTCATCAACGAGGGGCTTCGCCGCTAGGAAAATGTCCATCACATCAATCAAGATGTTGACAACGCTATGCGGGATCAAGTGTCAACCTGCCACTCAATGGTGGCGCCTACATTCCCTTGCCAGATGCGCTGGCAAAGAATGAGGCGATAATAAACGTGAAGAGCATTCGATGGTCCATGCTCGTGGCTCTGATCCCAGCGATCAAAGACCCACAAGAGCCATCAAAGTACAACACAGATGATGGTCTGGAATTCACCGGCATTGATAACCGTATCCCATTTTCCATATTCGGGAGGTTGAAAAGCTTAACAACCTCGCCAAAAATGCCCTCGAGTGGGACAACGCTGCAATCACATGCACTAAATCAACAAACAGCCTTGTGATATTCCCCTCATCAACTTCATGTTGATCAAGCAGCTTCCACTGCACCAGGATCAAAGGCCTGAACCGTATCCAGTACGATCAGAGTAAGCACCAGCACCGCAAGATCTTCCGCTTGCGCTGCCTTTCATGGCTACACCACTATGGTACTGCTCCAGACACACAAGCACGATTTCGTCACAACCGACGTGATGTTATAAAATATGTATATATTCACTGAGGCAACTATATTTAAAGCCTCTATATTTGGCGTGAACACTGGTAATTGTGATGATAAGACCTCTTGAATTAAAATAATACCTTGTTTGAGCCTGTAAATCCACTCCACCACATCTTTGCATCTGAATGTACTGCGTTTTGGCTGATCTGAAATCCATACAATTATAGCTGCTGCGGTGGGGGATATTAAATAATGCGCTGCTACACCAGATGATTGCAAATTTATCATCAAGAATCTATACTCACTAATAGATGAGTTATTTTCAACTATCAGAACCTCGCTCTTACCGAGATGTGTCTGATGTATGATGCATTACGTGCGATAAGTGTACCGTCTCACAATTATACTGAACATACCATGAAGGTTTGGTCTTGAATATAAAAATCAATAGCCATGGACTGACGTAAACACTTTTAAGAAGGGCATTCTAAAGCATGACCTTAACAAATGCCGTAATTACAGAGAAGTAATTACATATTCGCAGATGTATTTACCTATCCGCATAAAAGTATTTTTGCATTTGATATATTGGCAGTTCTACAGCTGTACTTAAGTGTTGATGGTATGTTTCTCCCGATCCCACAAAAACACCAGCCAAGGCTAATTGCAGATCTCGAGTCCGACCCGTTTGTTGGACACGCGCTAAGCACTGCTACGTGTGAGCTATATCACTGCTATGGTATACACTTAACCCCTGCCAAGCACTGTACAAACAAGAGTATTAAGTAGTGATTTCAGTAGTGGCAACGAATTCAAAGATGTCAGCAAAGGGAACGAATCAACATATGTCGGTTGCAAGGATTATTACTGAACCCACAATAAAATTCGAAAAAAAGTTGCTGCTGCGGGGTAGAAGGGCGTCGCAGCTAAAAAACGACTCATGATAAGCTTCTGAGTTAGCTCCTTAAGGTCAAGGTCATGCTTAGAGTTGAAGCCACAGTGTAAAGACCCACTTCCGCATGAAACAGATGTAACAGAAATGCCTTTGCTGAGCCTGTTGTACAACAAACTTATGCCGATAAAATACAATCAAAGGATCCCTTTGATATGGAATAAGTTCTCTCTGCTGGCGCCATGACAATCAAAACTACAGATGAAAAAATGCTCGTCATTATGCCATATCATGATGCAGTTGTTTCCGGTATATCTGTATCCATGGTCACAACGAACAAGCAAATCAAACCAGCTGATATCTGCAAGTTTGTACACCATGGCCTCGATTGCAATGATTGTTGGGGTGCCCTTGCCAAAGCTCTTGCGTTCTCTGGAAGCAACATTTATTCTCCAGAATTCGGAGTTCCAAGAAGCTTCAGTCTGCGCAGGCAGCATTGGCCAAGACGCAAAATGAGTGGCTAGACTTCATCAACGAGGGGCTTCGCCGCTAGGAAAATGTCCATCACATCAATCAAGATGTTGACAACGCTATGCGGGATCAAGTGTCAACCTGCCACTCAATGGTGGCGCCTACATTCCCTTGCCAGATGCGCTGGCAAAGAATGAGGCGATAATAAACGTGAAGAGCATTCGATGGTCCATGCTCGTGGCTCTGATCCCAGCGATCAAAGACCCACAAGAGCCATCAAAGTACAACACAGATGATGGTCTGGAATTCACCGGCATTGATAACCGTATCCCATTTTCCATATTCGGGAGGTTGAAAAGCTTAACAACCTCGCCAAAAATGCCCTCGAGTGGGACAACGCTGCAATCACATGCACTAAATCAACAAACAGCCTTGTGATATTCCCCTCATCAACTTCATGTTGATCAAGCAGCTTCCACTGCACCAGGATCAAAGGCCTGAACCGTATCCAGTACGATCAGAGTAAGCACCAGCACCGCAAGATCTTCCGCTTGCGCTGCCTTCATGGCTACACCACTATGGTACTGCTCCAGACACACAAGCCTGAGTGCATGCAGATAGGGCATGTATATATATATATACTTATGCATATATATATATACTTATGTATATATATATATATATATATATATATATATATATATATATATATATATATATATATATATATATATGTATATTTTATATATGTATATATATATATGTATATAAATATGTATGCATATAAATAAACACATATATATATATATATGTATAACTATGCATAGGCATATTTACACACATACACACACACACACACACAGATATATAGAGAGATATAGAGATATAGATAATAGATATATATAGATATATAGATATAGAGAGATTTTTGTATATATATATATACATATGTATATATATGTATATATATATAAATATATATATATATATATATGTATGTATATAAAAAATGTATGTATACATATATTCACGTATATATATATATATATATATATATATATATATATATATATATATATATATATATATATATATGTATAACTATACATATGCATATTTACACACACACACATATATATATGCATATATATATATATATATAAAAAAAATTATATAAAGACACACACACACATATATATATAGATATATATATATATATATAAATACATTATATATATATATATATGAACATATATATATACATATGCATGTTTGTATATAGGTATATATATACTTATATATATATAAAATATATATATATATTAACAAAGATATATATATATATATATATATATATATATATATAGATATATATATCTATATATATATATATATTATATATATATATATATATATATATATATGTATATATATATATACAGTAACAACCATTCCCCGTTTTCAACAAAAAACTGTCGAGCAGCCCGGACCACTTCCACAGTAATAAAGACGCATTATATATGAGTTCAGCCTTTATAAAACAGCCGTGTATTTGTCGGCATCTACAGAATTAGCATGTTATCGTCAGTTCGTGTCATAAAAATATTTGTTAATAACGAGAAGTTATGAGCACAAAGTTGTTAATGGCGTAATACAGCATGGTTAGTGCAGACGTAGCTGTAACACCCAAAGGGGTGGACCGTTATGATTACCAAGTCAGCCAGAAGAACAAACTAAAGGTTTGAGGAAGAGTATATAGATATAAAATGAAGTCTTTATTCGAGTTAAGTATATTAAATAAGGCACAGGTTAACTTGATTGAGAGCAGCGCCAATGCTCTCACATTAAACACAAACAAGGTGATATGGATACCAATCAGGGGGTGGCTGTTCGCCTCCAACCCGACACAATAATATAAAGTACTGAGGGGTACAAAAATCAATGCCGGGGGTAGCTATTCGCCTCCAACCCTGCGCAACACATGCAAATGATCAAAGTAACAAAATGGTCCCTCACACATTAATTCCTAAGAACTAACCGTTGGGCGTGAATCCCAACTATATACAACTATAGTAAATATCACAAGTAAAAGTTATTATTCACTGACAAATATTGCCCGTGTTGGGGGTTGTTTTCACCACCTAACCACAACACAGGATCACCTTTCTAGGAACGAAACAATCAGTCAAACTTTTACGATATCTTCAGATACGTCTTCTACGGTCCGAGACTAAAATGGAACTGGCGCGAAAACTACATAAAGGACGCTATCCGCCCTACTTTTTACCACGTCAACATTTACATACAAACCTAAAGCCATCAGTTAAAAGTTACAGAACTTATGGCGAAATACAGACAGTCTAACATGCAATTACAAATAAAATAAAGACACAGGCAAAACAGGCTGCACTATTTGACAGTCCGAGGAAGGAGAAACCAAACCAGTGTGACCCGGTCTAGCTTTGGCCTGTTCACAGACATCCAAATTCGCAGCCAACATAACCGGATGTTGACATTCATGAATATAGAAAGCGAAACCACGTTATGGCGGGTAGGCTTGGAGTGCCAACGAGTCCCCTCCTCGTCACATAGCTAATTACCAAAACGACATTGCGGGACAGAGTATATTGTAGTATAACGGAGGCAACAGGCCGGAATAACGCTCGCAGGAAACCCTGAGGGCATGCGATATTTTAAAACATCTAATGCTGCAACATTGCTGCAATTAGTGAAACGTTTGCTATTCTCGGTAGGATGGACACGACGACAAAACAACACTTAATAAATACTTCGCTACGTGTTGTCATGTTGGGGATCGCGGCCATTATTCGAAGCTACAATAAGAGCCATTGCAAAAACCAATCTCTTGCACACAATGCGTAATTGCGTTGTGCAATAAATTATAGAATACTGTCGGGCAGAGTTATGATGATTAATATGGGTTTTGTTGCCGTAGGAGCTACCGCCTGAATTTCCAATTATTCAAGCAAGGAAATCCAATATTAACGACGGCGATCACTGCGAAACATTGCGCGTGCATAAACGCGACGGATAAAGGGCATCAGGTGCGTAATATATACTGCTCAAAGCGTCCACCCAAAAAAATTTAGATAGCTTAGTAACTGACCAATATGGATTGTTTTATCGTCTTAAACACGAAGAGTAACCTTAGCAGCAATGGGCTTGATAACGCGAAAACGTCTGCGGTCGGGTCTGGTGTATTTACCCGTTTGGCGCTCAGTTTCAATTTAAGTGAATGATTTTGAATGCTTTAGGTTCGCATTCCTTGCTGTAGACCGAATAATTAAGTAAGTAAATGACCCTTTAATGTTATTTACCGAACTGAGGTGCTTATAAGGTCGATACACCTCTTCCCGTTGTTGGTAACTGCCACACAGCGGCTTTAATAATTCATATAGTCGTCTTGTTTCTGTCGGTACCTACGCACCGTGTATATATGCCTCTAGCATCAGTGGTCACATATTATGTCTCTATGTGGGTATCACAACCTGGGAGTCTCAGCATCTACAGAGTTGTAATATGCCTGTAAATTCCTAATCACGAAAACAGATTTCTGAAAATGAGAAGGAGACAACACAGCAAACAGTCATATATATTTGCCAACCATGATGTTTATAGAGTACAGAAATTCGGTCCAACTGGTACGTTGAAAACTTGACAAACCACACCCGGTTGCAATAAATGCCTTGCAAATATCCTGATTAGATCAAAATTGCAAGTTGCTTAGGTATGGATTGTAATGAACATAAACTGTTTTGATAATTTATACCGATTTTATTGCATATTTAAAGCACATTAATTCGTCGACGGACGCAATTCACAGTCCTATCAAACTGTCCATATACGACAATCAATTAAAAATATACATGCCATAAGTTCATCTAGGCCCGGGGGACATTATACCAACCACACATTAACCATTATCTTTTGTAACTTACTTTACCCCATTGACATAATAGATCGTCTTGAAATATCCTTTCTCAATCTACACTATTGTATGTGTACAATTTCGAAGTGATAATTATAATATCAGACGTCCATGCACATGTCCTGAGCAATGATGTAAGAACGACAACTCCGTTACAAGTTAATAAGAAATGTGGCTATTAGCTTTGACACATCTCTCTTGAAATATTGAAAATGCGTCATGAAAGTGAGAATGCCATAGTTTCAAGGGACCCTTGTCTACTTATTGCTACATTGCCTGTTGGATTTAATTATTGGGTATTGTGAGCGCGACGATAAAAGCAACCTACACTGGTTGCGAGTCTCAGGCAGTAATTATGCCAAGAAGTATTTTTTGTAGGGTTCATTTAAGTGTCTGTCCTGAAACTTTAAGCCCCCATTTTATCGAAACAACCTTATCATTTGTGCTGTAATTGAGAAAACTAGGTTAGGGTTAAAATGATTATAATAGTACCACTAAGGGCGTAAACCATGTTGGAAGTACGTCCATGATTGAGTGCCAATTGAACTTCCACCACGTTACTTGAATAAAAAAAAAATCCAAACAACCTGGATTACGTCTTATAACACAATCATTACAGAGTGACCATAACATGTGTAGGTAAAACTGAATTAGTAACACATGAAGGTCTTTTTCTATACAGCAATTTTGTGGCTCAACTTTTACATTCCCTCCTCGCACACTTGACTATCAGCTTTCCTCACGGCAACTTGGACCTTCCTTAAGTTGTGTTTTTGGTATCACGCAAACATATTATAAAGGGAGACCCGTAGACTTAATATGGTGTCCATTCAATCGGGCGGTACTCCATATTGACATGGTGCTACTGACATTAAGTAGATATCATGTAATAAACCTACCAAACCTGGAACTGCACCTACGAAAGATAAAACATTTCTATTGGGAAAATCCTTATTACTTCGTCTGAGTCCGAATTAAAACATATTAGAACAGGTTGCAATAGCGCAATATATATATATATATATATATATATATATATAGAGATATATATATATATATATATATATATATATATATATATAGAGATATATATATCTCTATATATATCTATATATATATATATATATCTATATGTATATATATAAATAATATATATATATCTCTGTAACGAGATATATATATATATCTAAATCTCTATATATATATATATATATATATGTGTGTGTGTGTGTGTGTGTGTGTGTGTGTGTGTGCGTGTGTGTGTGTAGCTCGAAGGCATCTTCTCAAATAGTAGTACATATGTATGTATATAAATATATATATAATCATATATATAAATATATATATATAAATATATATATTAATATGTATATATATATAAATATGTATATATATGAATGTATATATATATGCATATTTGTTTTTTTATGTGCGACCTCTCATTGACTGTCTGTTATTCCATGTACATGTATGATTGAACCATTTGGATGGGTTTGGAAGCATCAACCAGCCTATGGCAGTGCTTACTAGCATGCGTCAGATGAGTGTTGTTAATTTATTCACTAATACTGTAAGCGCGTGTTAATGGTTTTATACCAAATATGTCATGAAGCGGTAGGGTGAGTCGCTTTTATCGAAAAATCGAAAAGGCTTCGCTGCTCATCATTTTACCGATTAAGGCCTCTCGCTGAGCTAAAATACGATAAATGACCTCCCTTGCGGTAGCAAGGGAATGAAAAGGGCACAAACTTAGATAAATAGAAATCCAGCACTTTCTTTGAGGAATACAATTACCTGTCCCTGAAGTAATATTACGATGATTCAATGAAGGGTCTCATTATACCCACGAGATACACAAATGGAACTATTTTTATCACAAAGTATCCTTCGATCGGTCAGTTGCACAAGCAAAACAATCCGACTGAATCGAGTATCACACTTTACGCTTTGAGTTTTCACCATGACTTTTATGCACACTGTCTTTTGCGATTTGTTTATTGGCACAATATTGCCGCCATTATGTGTGTCACTTAGTTATTAATGCAAAACCAGTAACTATGCGTTGGGTTACTTACATTGTTCTTCGAATGTGCCTTTTTTCCTTTTCATCTGGCGTACTATAATGCGCTCTTCAGCCGATGCTACACAATTACGCAGGAGGAGCTCATCACTGAGTCTCGAAAACGGGATACGTCTAATGCTATCATTTATCAGCCGTACTATGTATTGCTCGTCCTAACAGGGCCACTGTAAGAGATGAAGAAAAGGATGCTCATGAATTAGCACATAATTGAACCAGCAATGAATGTGCGTTCTTTCACGTGACGTTGATTTGCAGCTGTGCGTGTTATTACTATGAATACGAGTCATGCTTCTGTCATGTGCTATATTCTTTTTGCCATGTTTTTGAGCATCCAAATGCACGGTGTGGGGAGAGCTATATTAGTCAATGGCACTTCGATAGATCACAATAACTATGCTTCCGATGTTTTTGAGTGATAACATATATTCTACGTTCTTCCACATAGAACGCAATCATTACCGTGCCAATATCGCAAATACGCATTGATATGACGCAAAGCTCATGGGTTACCTAACTTAACCATATAATGCTTATTATGCGTACTTACGGAGCATTTGAATAAAATTGCCATTTAGGACGTTTGCTGCCAATGTAGTCGAACAATGTAAAGCCGCCTTGTAGCCTTGGTAATAATGGGTTCTTGTTGATTTTTACAACGCCGACCTTGTCGTGAACAATCTCACTTTCTCTTTATGGCAAAGGCAGATATGTTGATGATGTCCTTGTCGACATTTTCAAAGCTGAGAACTTGGCTGTGCGCAAGTCACAGCGATGCCAATGTGAATTAACGTATGCTGTACAGTACTTTGGAGAGGACCCTCGCTGATATTTAACATTGTGTTAGTGGTCAAAGCGTGGTGACTATATACGTACTGTAAAGCAGCTATAGTATGTTGTCATAGGATCGTGCGACCAGGGCTTATAAGATTGGTATGCCGACTGGGGGTCCAAAAGACGGTGTGTGTGTGTGTGTGTGTGTGTGTGTGTGTGTGTGTGTGTGTGTGTGTGTGTGTGTGTGTGTGTGTGTGTGTGTGTGTGTGTGTGTGTGTGTGTGTGTGTGTGTGTGTGTGTGTGTGTGTGTGTGTGTGTGTGTGTGTGTGTGTGTGTGTGTGTGTGTGTGTGTGTGTGTGTGTGTGTGTGTGTGTGCTTGCGTGCGTACATACTTTGTTCGCCATAATTGGGAACAGGTGGAAAGCTTCAGCCATATGCTGCGCTTACGAAAAGACGTCGTACAAGGTCATCTGTGTCAATTATCTTTAATTTCATACGCTCACCTGGATCAAAAAAACACTGTCGACGCATGAATAATATCAAATTATCCAATTCAAGGTAACAGTTTAGTTTTATATGAAATGCTGCTTGAAAACTCGTGAACGCAAAAATAGCATTTTGCCTTCAAATCGAACACTGCTGACCATGCATTCAACTGATGCGTGACAAGTATGCTATACAGTTTGACACGAACCTGATGTTAATACTAGCATGATGACAGACTTTATTACTGTGTTTAATGCAGTGTCCAGGGATCACAGATCATCAAGTAGACCGAATTTACAACGACTCAGAAAGAAATAGACAATATATCAAGCGGAACATTTCAGCGAATGTAGAATTACACAATGATGCGACAAATGAAATTTATGCCATTCAAGAATTGACAGATCTGACTTATTTAATGGTTAAATGCCCACCTGATTCAATGCGCTTCTTGAACACATTACGACGACAATATGATGATGGTTGACTTATTTCTACATCAGGCCTACATTTCGTTAGGCATAATGGGTCGTAGAATATAGGCTCGGATATAGGCGAAGGACAGCAAGAGATGCCAAAGGGCCAAAAGTAAGCAGCATAAGCACATCATAAAGATAACTTCTGTGTTGGTGATTTATTGTACTTACCATATAACTAATGTAGCAAACACAGTAACTAGTGACGGTTTTACACGTTGCTGCCTAGGTTCTTCGCCAAAGAGTGCGGTCATTAATAGCAGGTCATTAAGGGAAGACATTTGCATGCTGTGATAATCAATGATTACTATGATTTCTATGTTTCTCAGGATAAAATACAATTTGTACATGAATAATGACAAGTAGGAAATCGAAATTGCATTTATAGTTTCCTGGTGGATATTGACACTGCTCTAACTTAGCTTCAGTGTCATAACATCTTTAAGAGCAATGCACATGACCTTCATTATTGCAGCAATGCATTTCATAACGAAAGCCATCAAAACGTGTCATAATTTATGAAATCATTTTTGATCTCTGCATAGATCATTTGACAACTTTTCCTCTACTACTAAAGCCACTACTGCTACATGGACTGATAATGCTTCTACTGCTACCACTACCACGTCTGCTACTACTTCTACCACTACTAATACTGTTATAATATCCGCCAGTACCACTTCACTGCATTTAATGCTACAGCTGACATCCTCTACATTAATACTACAATAACTACCTACACAGCTACTTTTACTTCGAAGCCTTTTGCACTGTTACCACTACAGACACTACTACTAATTAAACTGTTAGCAGTATGTTCGTTTTTTTCTTTGCGCAGTTCCTAAAAGCCGACAGACACTGTTAGAAGTAAAATCCCCAAACAAGCAGACGATGATTAGTTGGGGTCATATTACGAATTCAGAATGTGAGAACGAAAAACAGAATGAGACATGAGCTGTAATTATAATGTAGACGAAGCAGTTTATGTATTTCAACCAAGCTTCAATATCAAATGGATGTATGAATGCAAGTTGTAAGTTAACATCCCTGTGCCTAAAACGTTCCCAGATGACACTTGCAATAATGCTCAAAACAATCTCAAACTACGGTTGTCACAAACCAAACAATTGTGGAAATAATTGTGGGAATTACATATCCGGAGATTTATGAAAAAGGAGCAATATTTCTGTCTGCGTGGTTGGCAGGCCGTTGAAATAGACATGCGTCCGGCAGCCCTATGTGACCAACAACCGGCGAGTGTATGCGTCGACTAGCATTATCAGAATATCGATACATTTTTCAGCAACATTTTTACTACGTCACAAAACAAAATGCATGCATTTACGCAACCGTTTCAGCACATATCGTCAAAACTAGGGTCGGACACTCCCAAAAGATATGCACGATATTACATGACGAACTTGAGCGTTATGTAATTGAATTGTCGGAGTGTTGTACACCTATATGCGAGGACTTTGATGCCATTTTTGAACTCAGCACACATACAACCTTAACCAGTATCAATTTATTACAATTATTCAGAATTAGTCAAATAGCAGACTAATTTCATTTGGTGCTAGTAAGGCACATGAATTGTGTAAAATATCATGTACCCGTCTCGGACAACTGACCCATAAAATCCGTATTTACAATCTACACACCTTATATGCCCCAGCCTCGCATTTTCTTTTCAGTGTTGAGCTTGATGTACGGCAGTTGAAATATAATCAAGAAGTCGGGTGCTCTGTGCTGCGAAATGAAGGTAAAAAGAAATTCGAAAGACTACAAAATAGGCTTTGGGCTTTGTTTCGGCGGCTGTGATTTCTCCCTCCCATGCAATGTTATCCTCACTGGCATACCAGCACAAGGCTTGTACACAAATCGGTAAATAGGCCCCCTTGTCGCTTTCAGCGATAAACGAAAAGGTGCATGGCAACAGAACTTAGCTAAGGTAGGCGCTGAGATATTTCGAGGTAAGGATTTTGGGGCATGGCTTATCTAAGCAACTGCCTAAAGCTGTAAGTCTTACGCAGCTTCTTAACTTAAGAAGTTTCGTGGAATCGGGCCTAGGACTCGGCAACTTGGTATGATTCCAGATTTCATTATCTTTTCCAAATGACTTTGGTTTTGTCTCGGACTGCAGTAGATATATCTTCTCCATCTCATGAAGCCGTCCAGAGCGGAGTCAAAATGAAAGCTAAATCTCACTTCACAACATCATGCGGTTTTATAGCATAATCAACATTGCCAAGGTATTTGAGACCTAAACTGGAAGATTGTTCTAGTTTTTTGCCCATTCTCAGTCCCTAAATTCATACAATTCACGTTAATAACCCTGTCTGGCATTTTCCCTTCCAATCAACTTTTCGCTCTTTAAGCAACTGAGACTGCATGACGCCTATCTAATGAATTGGCCGAGGAAACACAAACAATCACTTTTCAGGGTATCATATTCTATAAATGCCCGTTACTTTCGACGCTAATTGCACAAACAAATGTCAGCACAATCTGTCCAATGGAACACATACTTATTCAAGCTATGAGCATTGTTCACGACCCTACAGGGCAATATGAGATGAGACAAATATGAGCAGAGAGGAGGTACTTAAATTTGCGAAGCTGATAGAACTGAAAAAAATTCTCATAGTTGTTTGATCAAAGGTCGCAATTCCCGAACCGCACAACAAGTACATTCGAGATTTTATATCATTGGACGTCACAAGCGTTGGTCCGATACCAACAGCAAACCGAGCGCTTATGACAGTTAAAGTCATCGAAGATCAACCGATTGTCTTTTGCTTTGATGTGTCCAAAATGGAAATGAGCATTTACTACAACATAGGGTAGACGTATCTCACACCGAAGGTGTGCCTTATAGCCTATTATAACAATCGTTGTCAATTCCCGGAGTTTGAAATTAAACCTGACCTTTATTACATTATTTGCACCTGATTGGTCTAAAAATACCATCGTTCGTAATGGATGTGCCTTGGATGTATTCAGTCCAGTGACGTAACTTTCCAGTATTATTCTTGACAGACTAACCAGGCAATTAGCATGCATGTAGCTTGAAATCATATGTGCACTGTTTATCTGACATTCGTCTGATATTTGACAGGTTTGTCGCAGTGTTCTTGTCAACTGTCGCGTGTCGCTTTTTTGTCCCAGGTTCTACAGTAGTTTAAGTGCAGCTTCGTTAGTTCAAATCATTTTGCTGACCTTATGTTCGGGTTTGAGATATATACTTCTCCATTGCCCAGTGTCGATACTGATGCTAGTGCTTATCATCGTTACTGCCTATTTCACTCATGTCAAAGTTGTTTGCTTGGTTAGTGGAACACCCTGACCTTTACCAGTGTTAGATATCAAATTGGTTTTTGCTGCACTTAAGGCACGGCGAAGATTCAGCCTATGTGGTGATATACAAGGGTTTTACAACAATGCCCACCCTGCCGTAAGAATGGCTTCGAAGTAAGCCAAATTGTACATTCAGGCTACCCCTCTGGTTGCGATGTAAACACCTGGTATAAGCCAGTACCGGCGTGTTAAAACATCGGTCGTGAGGGTAGAGGCTTTGCACCCATATAATGAAGAGATGGATCTTGATGGCCTCTCTTTTATGATTAGTTTATTGTCAAATAGATTGCTTAGCAAACAGCGATTTAACAAATCTCTAGCCAATAATGCTTGGATTAAATGTAATGTCATCTGAAGGATGTTGTTCGTGATATCCTTGTTGCGTTGTTTTGACTCCTCTTCTCAGTTGCATTCAGGGGTAGAAATAAGCTCATTGGATAAGGGGACAGACGGGCCTTTATAATTTAAATCAACGGGTCACCGTGTTTACGACACATGCGGATAGGTAATCCTAAAATGAACATTAACTTCCTCACCTTTTCCTCCAAATGTATCAATGGTGGTAAAACAATCGTCTAACCATAATTTGTTCGGATCATATTTGCATTCAGATTAATAAGAACCTGTCCCTTACTTCAATAAAGTGCAGATATCCACACCTCTTAGCAGGAACTGGCCCAATCGTTGTATCCCACCCGCTAAAGGGGCCAGTATTTATATTTATTAAGGATCAATGTCACTGGCCCAGACCTTTTACTCACTCATCTCATTCACCTCACCTGCCTACTCGCTTGACGACACCCAAACGAGGTTGTAAAAAATATAACCAATCACGCACCATACATTTCGTTAATGGTTTGAATTTATCTGGTGACCTATTGCCTGCCGACATATGATGATATTATAGAAAAGGTGCATCACTGGCAGTGACCTTCTCCTTATTCAACCCTCTTCTTAAAGCTAGATGTACATCCAATTAACAATTACATCGACTTCAAGACATGTGCATTACCCGGAAAATTGGTTCGTTAACAGCGTCAGTTGTTAATGGTCAGCGCAGTACTTAATTGTATTAATGTTGCAGACAGAAGTAATTACGACGTCAAACTACCATTCAAGCGTGACAAAGTATCAGCGCAGTTCCTTGTTGTAGAGGCTCAATAGCGTATCTTGCCAACTTTTTAAATTCAAATCCAGTCGCCTGTTTGGCGAGAATCACGATGCGATATGGGAGCCGCCATTAGTGAGCCAAATAGCCACTCCGGACCCTTAAGCTTAATATATAGGCCCCGTCTTTTTCGCCCCCTGACCCAAATGTGGCAATAAAAGGGACATCATTGGTGTCAGCTATCAGCTCTATCATGTCGTTAGTTGGAGGCTGAAAGGAGCAATATTTATTCTGTCTGCAATATCATTCTTCGATCGATTGGTTACAGTTGGGACCAACTTGCAATCGCGGAGTGGGGCTACATGGCAGGAACACTTCAGATTCAAAAGAAATAATCCAAAGATCTGCCGCTATAGTTGGTATTCACAATATAGCTTATGGCCGTAATTGCTGTCAAAGTTGGTTTCTTATAAAGACTGGTGGCCTTCCCGCACTAAGGCAGTATCAATTTTCACGTCATAAAACATAGTGCATTGAAGATTGGCTTACAAAATGAAAAGCATCGGAAGGGCGGCAATGTGCCTACTACATATTTTCCGATGAACATTCGTTCCACTGATAAAATGACGTTGAAAGACAACTCGAACAGTGGGAGTACTTGTCCGTAAAATGAACCACTTGGAGAAGCAACATATGTGACACCATGTAACTATCCAAAGCATTATATGCCTAAGCTGCTGGAATCAATATTTTTATTATTTGAACTTGTTTGTCTACAACACATGCACATAGTGGCAATGCTTTTCTATTGAATATCGATTGGTAACATAGCTACGCGCGGTCATGCTTGGAAAACAGTTCCACAAATATGCTCGTAAATGTACAGGCAAGGTTACCACACATTAATATCGTCGGATTATGGCAGTCTGATACATTTTATTGCCACGCAGAGTACTTCATAACCCGGCGTTATTGTCTAGGCGACAGCGAGCAATCCTTTAATGTTTGGCAGTGGTCTATAAACTAAGTCTTTATGTGCTATTTGTGCTGGTAGCCGATCTATTTGAATTCAGAGCATGTTGCTTAAATCTGTTTCTATTAATGCCTATGTCGCGGATCATTTGTCTAAAATATGCGGTTGCAGAGAAAACCTTAAAGCCCTATCTCCTTAACACCCTACAAACTTCATACCATTAGGAACGCGCTACGTGTGCCCTCATTGGTCAACTAATTAAAGGTTTTAAGCCTCAACCCTGACTACACAGTTGCTGTCCGCCAGCTTGGACAGTCCCGAGTAAGCCCTCAAACAAGCAGCATCTCCTGGTATCCCCTCCTACAATAGTCTTCAGGCACACCTTTCGGCAGTCATCAAAAAAACCTTAAACTGAATAAAGAGTAGTTTATATTTCGGCCCCCTACAACGTCGTTGACTTGTTTCTACAACTACACATAGCCAACAAGAGAACATAGCCACAACACCTGTATCCATTCTTGTATCAAGCGGCACTGGATGAAAATGGAAAAAAAATCCCAGAAATGTGGTTCTCAGTCCTACTTTACTGATATACTGACAAAACAAAAACCTAGAACTTTAAAAAATTGTACATATACCATGGGCTATGTATGTCAGCAATAAACATCTATCCGCAAGGTAAGCAATGTGAGTTTCCAACGATGCCATTTGGTGAGTGAAATATGTAATTGAAATGTTCATCATTACCTTCGCGCACGTGGACGGTAAAGGTATTTACGAGCATGGTTACACATAACATCGTGAATCTCTCGCACGTCTATCACAGTATTCAAAACTCTATGCATATCGAGATATAATATAATAAGTAGCATGTAAGCTGTCTATTCCATAGGATGGCGACTCAGGTAGAACATGGAGTTTCCAAAAAAGGCGTATTATGTGCTTTAATGGATCAGCTACACTCAAATAGGTATGTTTTGTATATGTGACTATTTTATTCCTATTCGCAAGATCCATAGATTAAAGGTGAAAAGTAATCAGGTTGCCTTTTGTGTCGATTCGCAATGTGTTCCTAAACGCCATTTGCACTGTAAAGTTACATGTGTCCTGAATGGGCTCTTGGGCACGTGTCGAAAGACATTCTAGACTTATATGGGTCGTTAGTAGTCATCTTACATTTAATATTGTCTATGCAGACGTCTTGTTTGCGATCTACCTGTCTACGATGTTATGAGTAAATGTGTCACCTGCCACCTCCTCTCTCTCTTCGTGAATATCTCATTCATTTTTTCGAAAACCATGTTAAGTAACAGAGTTCAGATTCTTCTAATCCCTGCGCCTAGAGCTCATTATCACAAGTGCCAATCGTTTAAAGAACTATACCACGCTTCAAGATGCGACACATGCAATAAAGAAAGTACCTTTCGTTTTCATTTTTTTGACAAATTTATCACAAAATTAGTACATGCGGCATCCACAGTGTATTTTCTACTCGTATATGTATATAAAACTGCAGAGAATATCAATAAAAGAAGCCAACCTCATTATATTACACTCTTAATGCACAATCATGCAACCAAGCATCCTCGGTAACAGGAAAATATAAAAGCAAGAATAGTTTTCGCACCCATTACGTCATTTTAAGGTGGTGCTAATTGTCGATGTGTTACCGCTTGGAGCCAACAAACCCAGTTAGCAATGACGTAAGAGGGTCCTCATGTAATTAATTATTCATCGTCAACAGTCATGACAAAACTACACCGATATGTCGCCAAAGATGCGGTTCGGGGGGGGGGGGGGGTGGGGGTGGGGGGGGGTTGGGACAGGGCACGAATGATACACTGTTCAGCTCGCACATAAATGAATTACAATAAAACATGATCTAGCTTATCCACAACCTTGGGTGCACGTTGAGGTAAGATAATTTCATAGATCACATCATGCAAACTCGTTGACACTGGTGCTTGGTTACTAGACACCGGACTTTTACGTGTAGTTCATTCATATTTGTTATCTGGTGTGTCACTCCGTAGCCTTTAAGAATACCTTGTAATTGGATAATTGATACAATACCTAAGCAGTCTCCATGCGTTAATCACGCGTTTTTACTTGGACTATTTTAAATTAAACCAAAGAATCATCAGAACGAGTTCCTCGGTAACAAGACTGTAACAATAATGAAAAGAAGCGATTGCGTTTGACGGTGCAATATATTCTGCCGCACTGCTATGGGTCTTCTTATTTAGCTCACATAAAGATTGAAGAAAGCAGCCGACTAAAATAGTTTTGAAATTTGGCTTTAAACTGGGGTATATGGCAATTGACACAATACTGTGGCTGCGTTCACTACTGTTCCTTAGCCACTGTTTGTTTTGTCAATCACCATTCTAAGCTTTATGTTGTTATATTGTGCAGTAGCGCCCTTGGATAAATGTCACTTTTGAAAATTATCTATGCCAGCTGGTTTATTGCATCTAAAGATTGAGGTCATTGGTTACTTCCCTACATTTGATAATGCCGGCATCGTCAAGTCAGATGGCTTGTCACATTAAAATGACTTGCTACTAATGAGCTCGCTTCGGAATAAAAGTAACTATTATGTCTTTTGGTTAACTTGAACCTAGCCAGCGTGAAGCTAAAATTACAACGGATCATCATCCACAAGAAATATAAATATTATACCATTTATATATAGGAACAGAAAAATTAAAACATTGTTTTACACTACAAATGATATCAACACTGGCAATATCTGTAGATTTACTAGATCATGTACGATCGTGCTCATATCCAGCAAGCAGCATACGTGCCCTCGTCTTTTGCGATGTCACGCCTGTCTAAATTATGTGGGATCTATTCCTCTTCGTCAACAACATAACATAATCTGTGTTTGAGAGTAATGCTAAATCATGGATATCATGTGGACCCATTTAAGCTATTGCGCTAAACTCGGGTGATAAAATTGACATTAGGTACCACTTAAAATGCCATTTGTCGCCTGTTAACTCATAAAGTCCGGCCCCAGAACCATTATGCATGAAGACTAGCCTTAACCTGACTATTTTAATTACTAGTTATGACTATTTGTTGCGACTAGATGTTAATTATATGGGCCCATACGTTATAATTTATAGTGAAATAAACGCTAAGAAATACATTGCAGCATTACGTTATGAGGTGAGGTGAGTTTCATGTTGTGCGGTGGGCCCGTGCATATTTTCACTTTTGGGTGTCCGCGTAAAAGAAGCCAGAAACTAAACCTCTAACCTGGAATGCATCAACCACAGTCTATGTGTAAAGATGAATACATAACAGGCATAATACCCAAATGTCGATATAAGTTCCCTAAAATTATACGTCAGGGCTTTCATATTTCGAGTCAAGTCTTATTTCTGATGCAATCGACAAAATATGCAGGCACAGGTCCGACGCGCCCACTCTATTAGAGGCATGAATATACATATAAATATGTATATATAAACACGCAAAAACACACACACATAAATATATATATAAATATATATATATATATATATATATATATATATATATATATACATATATATATATATATATATATATATTAAATAAACATCGTATATATAAATATAAATGCATCTGAGCATATATATTTATATGCTTGTATATATATACATGCATCATTGTATATATGTGTGTATGCATATATATACATATATGTTATTATATATAACCCAATATATATAAACGTAGATATATATATATATATATATATATAGAGAGAGATATATATATATATCTATATATCATATCTATATGATCTCTCGTATATCTAGTAGATATATATATATATCATCTATATATAGATCTCTCTCTCTCTCTATCTCTATATCCTCTCTCTATCTCTCTATCTCTCCTCTCTCTATCTATCTATATATCTCTATCTCTCTCTCTCTCTCTCTCTCTCTATCTATATATCTATCTCTCTATATATATATCTATCTCTCTATATATCTGTATATACCCTGGGTGTCACTAGAAACGCACCGCTCACATGTTGTGAAATATTTGAAGTTATGAAAATTTCACAATCTATTTTTTTCTTGTAATATGTAGTCACACATGTTGCCTTGCTAGGACTGATCACCTGCCTTGTGCGACCATGCGTGACGACTGCCGAACAAAAGAATGGAATCAGAGTGGGTAAGTTAAACTCGCAGAATGGCCTACTGACACAACAACAAAGTCAATGACGAGAAGAACTTTATTAAAGATTAACATTAAGCATCTGTTAACGTTGTCACATTAAGCAACCCGGGACAGTGTTAGTAGTGTGTGTGTCCTCCCTCATGGGCAATACACTCTCTGCATCGCTTGTGCATCGTGCTGATGAGGCGGCGAACCAGGTGCTGCGGGATGCGCTCCCATGCCTCGTGCATCAACTGGGGAAGATCAGCTAGCTGGTGATGGGGCCGCAGATGTTCGCACACCTTTGCACGTAAGACCTTCCACAGGTTCTCTATCGGCGACAGATCAGGGGACTTTGATGGCCAGTTGAGGTGCTCAAGGCCCTGCTCCTCAAGAAAGGCATGAATGATCCTGGCTATGTGGCTGCGGGCATTGTCATCCTGGAAGATGAAGCGGTCTGGTCCAATGGCCCCAACGTACGGCACTACAATGGGCTCGAGAATGTTGTCGCTGTTTTTTTTACTGACTGTTGAGATTTCCATCAACTAAGTGAAGCTGCGTCTTTCCGTCATAACTGATCCCTGCCCAGACCATGACACTCTGACACTGAGAGCTATCCCGTTTCTTGCACATAGCAAGAGCGATATCTCTCCCCACGGAGCCTCCAGACATGCCCTTGGCGGGCCTTCCTGAGGCTGTAACTTGCCTCATCAGAGAAGAGAACACATCGCCACTGTTGCCTTGTGAATATATCGGTATATATCTTTATATATATCTTTATATATATATATATATATATATATATATATATATATATATATATATATATATATATATATATATATATATATATATATATATGTATACATATATATATATATATTTACATATATATATTTATAATTAAGCATGTTAAATAAGTATATAAAAACATATCTTAATACATGCATACATATATATTTAAAAACGTATATATGCATATATATATTCAAACATGTATATATCAATATAAATATGTTTATATATATTTGTATATATATATATATATATATATATCTATATATATATATATATATATATATATATATATATATATATATAGGGAAACATATGTGTACATGTTTACATATATATGTATATACTAATAACTATATATAATCATGCATATATATATGTATGTTTATTTATATGTATATATATATATATATATGTATATGTGCTATATATATATAAATATAAATACAATTATATATATATATATATTTAGGCATAATCATTTATATATATCTCTGTATATATATATATATATATATGTATGTGTATGTGTATCTATATATACATATTTATATATTTATTAATATATATGTATCTTTATGCATATTTAATAATATATATATATATATATATATATATATATATATATATATATATATATCTCGGTATTTCTATTATATATATATCTCTCTCTATATAAGATATATATCTATATCTATTCTTTATATCTCTATATATATATCTATAAACTTATATATATACTTATAACTATATATAATCATGTATATATATGTATGTATATTTATATGTTTAGATATAAATATATGTATATCTGCATATATATAAATGTATATACAATTATATATATATACATACATATATATATATATATATATATATATATATATGTATATATGTATATACATTTATATACATATATATATGTGTATATTCATATATATATATATATAAAGATATATATATATGTGTGTATCTGTATATAGATATATATATATATATATATATATATATTTACATATTTGTATTTTTATATATATTAAAATAATTATATAGATACATAAATACATGCATACTTATATTTGTTAAAACGTATAACCCAGGCTCTTGGATTGAAATATATATACTTATAACTATATATAATCATGTATATATATATATGTATGTATATTTATATGTTTAGATATATATATATATAAGTATATCTGCATATATATATTAATGTATATACAAATATATATATATATACATACATACATATATATATATATATATATGTATATACATTTATATACATATATATATGTGTATTTATATATATATATATATAGATATATGTATGTGTGTATCTGTATATATATTTATATATATATTTATATATGTATATTTTATATATATATTAAATAATAATATAGATACATAAATACATACATACTTATATTTGTTAACACGTATAATTCAGGCTCTTGGATTGAAATCGCTAACTGGACCAACTACAAGTTCTTTTCGCCAACATCAGTTTAACGTCACATATCTCTACCACTGCTGCTTCTTACCCTCGTCTTATGTGCTTGGGATGTCGTGCTTGGGATGTCGAGCTTCGACCATTATGCAATGATGTAATGCCTGCCCATGCCCTACTGGTCTTAGAGCTTTTCATACTTGGTGTATATGCGTTTTAAGGTCAAATGCTTTGATCAGGCTACCCTATTGCCCATTATCTTGTGCCCATTATCTTGTCATGCCAAATTTCTTTATCCAATTTCAATCAAATCAGAACCCATATATATACGCATAATATACTTATTCATATATTGATGCATATATAATTATATATTTTCACATTTAGATATTTATATATATATGCATAAATATATTTCTATATCCATATATATTTATTTATTTCTATATACATATATATCTTAGTATGCATGTATATCAATATATATATGTATATGTTTATATATTTCAATATCAATTTATAAATATAGTTTTAACCGCTGATAAGTTCTCAATGCGAAGATATACACGTTGATTCCTGTACAGTAGCAAAACTGGCTAACGATTCTGAAACTTAGCCAGGAAGACGTGGAACTATATGTGTTGCGATGCCTTACCATAGAATCTATATCCTCTACCAGGTTGGAACATATTAGCCATTTTCTTTAAATGTATAAGCAAATATACACATATGATTTTGGCTATGGCACGTTTCATGATTCTCATTCATGTCATGTTAATCGCAAGGCAAGAAGGCGAATTCATCTGAGAATCATGCCAGAATGTTAGGGATTTGGATGCGTGAGTGAATGAGTGAGTGTCTGAGTGAGTGAGTGAATGAGTGAGTGAGTGAATGAGTGAGTGAGTAAGTGATTGAGTGAGTAAGTAAGTTAGTAGGTGAGTGAGTTTGGTTGGTGATTATAGGTGTAAGATCGTTCATTGATAAATGCGTGAGTATAATCTGAATTGCAGTAATCTTCCACAACATAGAAACTACCAGTTTAGGAGTTGCATTGATTTACTGATATGAAATAAACGGCCATACTGTGCTGTCTGATCATCATTGCTAAATGTCCCGCAGTAAACGAAATATATTTCCGGCAGGCAAAATGAGTCAGCGTAGTGCCAAGAGAGCTTAGTGTCTATGTAAAAATATTACGTGATACGGAGTGTGCTGGTTACATGCCCAGGTATCTGCAATGCCTTCCTCAGCCACCTGATATCAAGAGAGTTTTGAACAAATCAAATCCGAATCCCACGCAGCGTTTGTCACGCCTACTTCGACACAACCCCCTCCCGTCGCTTATCAAGCTGTGCTGCGTTGCATTCCCTCTATCTCGTGATCACAAGCGTCTCCGCTCCCATCGTCTCTCACATCCAATGTACGACAACCAGTGCCACTGCATGAAATGTCTCTTTTTAACAGATTACTAGCGTTTGCGGTTAATGGATGTCGAATAATATCGATCGCTGAGCACCTTGTCGTACTGAGTAATACTTAAGCGTACATTGCTTGAAGTGCTGACATCGGAGAAAAACAACGAGTCTCTGATTTGTTTAGCTTGCTGTTATCTAATTGGTTCGAATTCAGGTCCTAACTTCTATCGCTATCACAAGCCTACCTCTCTGCAGTCAACCATAAGTGCCCATCTCTTTGTTAAAACGCACATGAAAGGCTTCAAACACCGCTGGAAATATCTTTATTCTATCAACAATGCAGTATATTGTCCAAATGGAAAGGAGACTCAAAACGGATGGTGTTGTTTGCGGGGATGGAGTACTTTGTCCACCTTTTGATTATATGTGACTCTGCGTGCAAACTTAACTTTATCTCTAATCCATCTGTCTAAAAAGGTGTGTATAATGCCATGCAACGCTCAGCGACCTTACTCTTCATCACCGCGATCGAAAACAAGATAATTTGGTATATAGCTATACACATACATATATACATATATATATATTTATATATTTAAATATAAAAATTTATACAAATATAAATATATATATGCATATATATATCTTTATATATACATTATATATATATATATATATTATATATATATATATATATATAGATAGATAGATATTAGATAAATATAAAATATTATGTAGCCTTATACATAATTATATATCATTTAGATAGATAGATAGATATATATCTGTTCTTGTAAATCTATAGATATAGATATGCATATATATATAGATAGATAATAGATATATAGATATATATAGATAGATATATAGATAGATAGATAGATAGATACATTTATAGATAGATAGATAGATAGATAGATAGATAGATAGATCGCTAGCTAGCTAGCTCGCTCGCTCGCTCTCTCGCTCGATAGCTCGCTCGCTCGATAGCTCGCTCGCTCGCTCGCTCGCTCGCTCGCTACTCGCTCGCTCGCTCGCTCGCTCGCTAGATATATAGATAGATCGCTCGCTCGCTCGCTCGCTCGCTCGCTATCGCTCGCTCGCTCGCTCGCTCGCTCGCTCGCTCGCTCGCTCGCTCGCTCGCTCGCTATATAATCGCTCGCTCGCTCGCTCGCTCGCTTCGCTCGCTCGCTAGCTCGTCGCTCGCTCGCTCGCTCGCTCGCTCGCTCCCGCTCCCTCCCCCTCTCTCTCGCTCTCTCTCTCTCCCTCCCTTTCTCTCTCTCTTTCTCTCCCTCTCTCTCTCGGTTCTAAATCTATCCTAATAGATGTTGTGTTCAACGTCTCCCCTGTGTGCTTCCCTGCTTGTATGACAAACCCTCTGAAAATTGCACGATAATCGCTAATAAACTTACGCACACGACGGCCGAAATAAAATAAGTGCTCTAACGTATCACGCAACTTGCATAAATGTTCTTAAGGTGAATAGCATTATTTGAAGGTGTTTATTCATGCATAGTGTCCTCATTGTACAACAATAAACTAATACTCACAGTGGTTCACAATTTGGAGCAAATGATTTCTCAGTCAAAATAGACCATAACAATATTCAGGGTATAATACTTCTTCAAACTTTTTTTCTAGGAATCAATGTCACATCCTCTTTATTTGGATGGTTCATAATTTGAATGGAAATGCAACACCAAAGCGCATGCACTAAATAGTTTGGCGAGCAGGTTGCATTAAAAGCCACAAATAGGCTGCGCTAGCGGTATTTCAGGCCAGAAACCCAGACAATGACAAGGCAGGTAGAGTATTTCATATTTTATTATTGTAAGGCTGATTATCCATCACCCAAAGCAAGCACTACTTTTGTTCTTCAATCTTATATCTACAATCATAATCCACATATACGTCTCCCTGAGGCCTGTCATTGATAGTTACGGCGCCATCCATTTTCCCGTTAAATAACTTGTGCATCATCTGTCATCCACTGTCATCATGCTTCGTGATAATTGGTTAACCTCTGTTATTTGTTTTGACGGATCGTTTAATTTATGCATCAAAATACTACGTGAGCATTCAACATAGCTTGAGTAATCGTTCTCGGCAATTTTCTGATAATTAAGATATTGCTAACCTTTTAGACTTTGCAATGGGCTAGCATTAGCATATAAATGTGCTTTAAAAGTATGATCATTTAAACAAACTGCACGGTAATTCTAATATTTTGCAACGCTCCCTTTGTTTTGTACATAGTTCTGATAAATTGGGACTGCATTGTGTTCTAAATCAGTATCAAGTGGGTAGCGAAACATATGGATAATGATATGTGTAACCACAATATGGGCTTATTGTTTCAACCAGTACGGTTCCGTATTGCGCATCACGTAGTTCTCTGTGATGAGTATTATACATAAGTATCGCGTCTCAAGGTACTGCGTCACATAACCCTTGTCTATGCAAATGTAAAACTTTTATTAGAGCTGGCCACTAGGTAGTATACTACGTGTAACTTAACTAAATCACACGTATATATTACGTCTTCAATGTAGTCTTTTCGGGAATTACTTTAAAATCCTATTCATGTGAAATATAATGTGACTTACTCACTGTAGAGTTCGAATAATGTTTATGATTATTAGTATTCGTATGAAAGTTTCAATACCTAATTGCTTAACTGCGCAACGTAATGTAGCAAATGCCACATAACATAAGCAGGTTCTTAATAAAAAAATATAAAAAATATGTTATCCGTGACAATTGCATAATTTAGATGGCCAGTGAGAGTATACATTGATTTCTAAGCACATTCAGCTTGCGATTAGTAGCTACCAATATCATTCATGACTTTCCATATGACGGACAAAAAAGGGTATTCATGTTTATGCCCGACCGTATAATTACCTCCGCAAAAAAACGTTTTGTAAAAGATTGTTATGGTCACCATGCGAAGGCGTGTTTTTGCTGAAGATGTCCGCATGCAGAAAGTAACCGGATAAGTTCAAGTAGCTTTTTATGACTCCCTAATCGCAGTTTTATTAGGTGTATATCAGCCTGTTGAAGACGTTTTCAGACAATATTTACATCAATTGATGTCAATTTGTGTTTTTTTTACAATATTACCATCAATTTTTCGGACCGTTTTGGCATTTGCGCAACAAACGAAGGCCATTGGCTCCTGAGTTTGTGACGTCATATGTCACCGTCCAGCCAGATAGCGTGATTATTTTCTCGTTTGTTTGCTTGGGAACTGTGATAGGCGTGAGCATAATCGTATTTTATACCGTCATCATGTACATGATATACCGCTTCGAATTACATCATTTCATGTGGCTTGGCGTACATGTTCGCCTAGAATATATTAAACTGTGATATACTTTTATTATGAAGTGTGAAAACGTCAACAAAAGGGAACCGAGCGATAATACAGTCAGTGCTGGAACACAGCGATGCACCTCGATTTCAGCCCCGTTCCATGCTTATCAATGATTGATTCATGATTTACCTGTCCTGTAACGGAAAATATCCGCTTCTGTGACTTTTATTTGGTTTAATGATAAAATGTAATCGCAAATGAAAACTGCTACTGCATTCAATGGAGATTTCAATTGATATTTCGTTTTTGCAATAAATCAAATACAATTCGAATAAAATGCTTTTTCCTCGTCTGTGGAGAGGTAGTTTTAATTATATTTATATTTTAGCTCTGGTTTTGGGAGCCGAGACCTTTCAGGTAGTACCTGTTACAATTGAATAAACCTCTCCAATGCCTTGTACAGCGGGACTTCAAGTTATTTATATGTCTGGCTACATATGTCATGGGCCTTTTAAGAGTTCAAGGCCTTACTCTAGTTCGTTGTTATACCTAGGGCACGTCATATTTTGCTTTTATTAGATGTCCAGGACGCAAAGTGTCCCCATCTTCTTCATATACAGATGACTCGGGACGCATTGACCTGGAATACAGCAGTGAGTGTTTGTCTCACCAAGAAGAAGAAGTAGGAGCCAGTTGGGTATACAGCCATACAGGTTTGAGCCTCGTGCTAGTACTAGGCCAACAGCTTATCCTCAAATAGAAGAGGACTTTAGCCAACAGGGCTAAAGCACTTGGTAATGGCACATAGTTTAACCCAAATACATTCAAACCAATTGCATATGTTTTGCTCTTTATTTTACTGTAGTCCTTAAGTCTTGCTTGAAATCATCTTCTTATTCATGTTTTATCTCAATTTAAATTTGTTACTTTCGCTACATGATTACATTGAACCCAATATATATACTGTCTGATATTTCACATTTGCTGTTTATGCGGAACATTCAGACTGTTTACGCTGATTAGTAAATATTTCAGTTCTAATTATGCACATGCAAAGACATTTAGCCATCATATATAAACGCAGAAAAAAGAGGAAGCACAATATTGGGGTGTTACCTTTTATCGAGCAAGTTGCCACCTCCCAAGATATGAGCACGATTGACACATGTTGCACGCGAAAATGTCGAGAAATGTAAACGTAGGCTTTATTTTAAAGCAGCTGTTTCCTTTCTTGGTACAACGTGTGGATAGAAGAAATACTGTTGCTGAGGAGGCGGATTGGGGATTAGTGTATGAGCAGATATGTGTGACGCAAATGAATAAATAGAAGCAGCATATACAATGCACAATCAACAAAAACAATGGAGCGGCTATTACATGCATATTGTTGAGTATGTATGTAATGATAGTTCAAATTGACAAAGCGTACACTGCGCCAAAATGCTCAAGGTGTGTAGATCACTTTCATGCTCACTGCATTTAAAGTATTACGAAGTCCATACACAACATGGCTGTCAACCGATATTTGTGACAGTGACACATCTCCGCTGAACGACGCGAACAAATATAAGGGGGAAGCATATACAATGTACAATCAACAATATCAATGGTGTTTTTATGCAGCTTCTTTTACTTGAATATTGCTGAGTATGCATATAATGATAGTTCAAATTGGCAAAACGAACACTGCACCAAAATGCTCAATAACTGCAGATCATTCCATACTCACTGTATTTGTGCTCTACTTTTCAAGTATTACGCACCCATGCGCCACATGGCTATTAAACGTTTTGCGTGACAGTGACATATCTTTGCTAAACTAAAACTTATTAAATACAAGACCATCAACTAAGCAAATCGATTCGTTACTAGCGCTATATTGATAGAGTTTACTATCGTACCATTTCGCATAGTGTGAGTGCGTAGAAATTGTGCATCGCTCTTTTGTCTTTCTATGGGTAATCCACATGATATTCCAAAATATTCCACGACACAAAAAGAACTCGTTGTCAACTTACCCAATAGGTTGTGCAAACGAAATGTGACAACTTAGATGAGCTAACACGGACAACTGTACCGTACTACATTTATGCATAAATCAACAAGTGGGTACAAACAAAAAAATCTGAGTTTGCTTTCTGACAGTGAGCTGTATGCTGTAATTATCCATGTAAGAGGCTCTGTCAAGTGTCGCTGTAAGAAAGCTTTGATATCATTAAGGGGGATAATGCATAGGATCACCACTGCAACAAGTTTTGTTAGCACATTAACAAGCCCCGTTATCTACCTGATGACGCACGTCGAGATAAAGTATCCATCTACAACAAAATATTGAATCTTTAACACGAGGCATTCGACGTGACTGACGTGCAGTTTGACTGCCAATTACGAAACTGCAATGACGACAATCTGCCTTACAGTTGCTATCAGCACTATAGGTTTAATTAACTTCTAAATCTAATAAATTAACCTATTGTCTTGATCAGACAAGTTTCCAATAAACACATAATCTGTATGCTCTATACCTTATGCTGAATAATAAATAATACCTGCATCGAACAATACAGGCGAGCAACAGAGAGGCGAGCGAGCGAGCGAGCGAGCGAGGAGCGAGCGAGCGAGCGAGCGAGCGAGAGCGAGCGAGCGAGCGAGCGAGCGAGCGAGCGAGCGAGCGAGAGCGAGCGAGCGAGCGAGCGAGCGAGCGAGCGAGCGAGCGAGCGAGCGAGCGAGCGAGCGAGCGAGCGCGAGCGAGCGAGCGAGCGAGCGAGCGAGCGAGCGAGCGAGCGAGCGAGCGAGCGAGCGAGCGAGCGAGCGAGCGAGCGAGCGAGCGAGCGAGCGAGCGAGCGAGCGAGAGCGAGCGAGCGAGCGAGCGAGCGAGCGAGCGAGCGAGCGAGCGAGCGAGCGAGCGAGCGAGCGAGCGAGCGAGCGAGCGAGCGAGCGAGCGAGCGAGCGAGCGAGCGAGCGAGCGAGCGAGCGAGCGAGCGAGCGAGCGAGCGAGCGAGCGAGCGAGCGCGAGCGAGCGAGCGAGCGAGCGAGCGAGCGCGAGCGAGCGAGCGAGCGAGCGAGCGAGCGAGCGAGCGAGCGAGCGAGCGAGCGAGCGAGCGAGCGAGCGCGAGAGCGAGCGAGCGAGCGAGCGAGCGAGCGAGCGAGCGAGCGAGCGAGCGAGCGATCGAGCTGCAGTGGAGAACCGGAGCAATACTCTGTTTAATGACGTGAAAGCTTTTGTGTGACGAAACTTGACAAAGCGTCTTCCACGCGTAATCACAAAATACAGCTCACCACCCGAATACAAACCCACTCCAGTGTTTTCGTTACATTCACTTGCTGATCTATTGCAGAAAGTGCACCTGAATGCAGACTATGGTTCAACAAAGCGTGTTTTTGCTCTTCGCGACAAGAATAAATGAACGGATTACCTAACATTTATACATATAATTGCCGTCGAAAGAGCGCGTACGATATGTATGTATGTATGTATGTATGTATGTATGTATGTATGTATGTATGTATGTATGTATGTATGTATGTATGTATGTATGTATGTATGTATGTATGTATGTATGTATGTATGTATGTATGTATGTATGTATGTATGTATGTATGTATGTATGTATGTATGTATGTGTGTATATGTATGTATGTATGTATGTATGTATGTATGTATGTATGTGTATGTATGTATGTGTAATGTATGTGTATGTATGTATGTATGTATGTGTATGTATGTATGTATGTATGTATGTATGTATGTATGTATGTATGTATGTATGTATGTATGTATGTATGTATGTATGTATGTATGCATGCATGTATGCATGCATGTATGCATGCATGTATGTATGTATGTATGTATGTATGTATGTATGTATGTATGTATGTATGTATGTATGTATGTATGTATGTATGTATGTATGTATGTATGTATGTATGTATGTATGTATGTATGTATGTATGTATGTATGTGTATGTATGTATGTATGTATGTATGTAATATGTATGTATGTATGTATGTATGTATGTATGTATGTATGTATGTATGTATGTATGTATGTATGTATGTATGTATGTATGTATGTATGTATTTGTATGTATGTATGTATGTATGTATGTATGTATGTATGTATGTATGTATGTATGTATGTATGTATGTATGTATGTATGTATGTATGTAATGTATGTATGTATGCATGTATGTATATATGTATGTATGTATGTATGTATGTATGTATATGTATGTATGTATGTATGTATGTATGTATGTATGTATGTATGTATGTATGTATGTATGTATGTATATGTATGTATGTATGTATGTGTATGTGTATGTATGTATGTATGTATGTATGTATGTATGTATGTATGTATGTATATGTATGTATGTATGTATGTATGTATGCATGTATGTATGTATGTATGTATGTATGTATGTATGTATGTATGTATGTATGTATGTATGTATGTATGTATGTATGTATGTATGTATGGTATGTCTGTATGTATGTATGTATGTATGTATGTATGTATGTATGTATGTATGTGTGTAGTATGTATGTATGTATGTATATGTATGTATGTATGTATGTATGTATGTATGTATGTATGTATGTATGTATGTATGTATGTATGTGTATGTATGTATGTATGTATGTATGTATGTATGTATGTATGTATGTATGTATGTATGTATGTATATGTATGTATGTATGTATGTCTGTATGTATGTATGTATGTATGTCTGTATATCATATATATATATATATATATCTATCTATATATATATATATATATTGATATATATATATGTAAATAAATGTATATTTATATTCATATATATAGTCATATATATAAATGCACATATAATTATATATAAATATTTATATATGTAAAAAACATGTGCATATATATATATATATATATATATATATATATATATACTAAGATTTACACGCGTATGTTTATATATGAATATATATATATATATAAATACATATGCATATATATATATATATATTTATATATATACATATATATATGTATATATATATTTGTATATATATATATATTTATATGCTAATATATATATATTCTATACAAGCTGCTATTTTATGGCGACACACGTGATTTGTTTTTAGAACTAAGACATTTGAAGACAGAGGGAAGCAATTTTCTCTTGGCGCTGGCGTGATAAGTGTAGCAGGGATTCATATAGCTTCCACTAAAGAACGGTTATGGCACGCTATATATTTATATAAATAAGAATAAACACCCTGGACAACGTACACAGACGTATTACTGAGCAGAAAGGTTCAGATTAAGAATAGTTGACGAGAACAAAATTGGAGATTGAACTTAGAGATGCAGTGTGTTATCTAGACACTAAGCACGAATGCGTGAATGAGCTAGTTGATTTTGGACTTCATTCGCGACAGGTGTTATTGTTTGTGCCGGTGTGGGTTGCAGACCCCACCCTTTACAAGGTTCTAGTTCTGGTAGCGTAAATAGTCTGAGGTATGCAGGCCCACTGTGTTGTTATGAGTCACCACTCGAGATATATTTTATTACCTTATGCTCATGTTTGCTCTACCTGGACCACCTACAGGAACAACAAATATAATGATCACGTGTCCAAAATGGTTAAACTACATGTATATAAAAAGCTCCAGGGATAGACAGCCCGAACAGGATGAATTGTGGTCGTGTTTGCGATTTAATGTTTTTATGTGTTGTAGGCATTTCTTAGTCAATGCGCTATCCCCACTGGTCATGTAGTGATGTTGGTGATTGCTATGTTATATACACCATCAGACATCAGTCGTATCATATGATATCGTCAGCAAAAACACGCCTCTGCATGGTGATCATAACAATCGTGTAAAAAATGAAGGCCATTTTACTGTAGTGCAACATATTGAGTACTCCATTTTGTCCTTCATTAGTAAAATCATAGACGTACTTTGTAGCTCAAATCGCGAGTTGCATGTGCTCAGTAGTCAATGTCATTATAGGTACTCTCATTGACCATCTAAATTGTGTAGTTTTCACGGATTACATAGTTTTCGCTTTTTTTATTTAGAACCTTCTTGTGTTACCAGGCACTTGCAGCATCACGTTAGGTAGTTCAAAATTAAAGTATTGAACATAACAGAATGACATCTTATGCCTGGCATCTGCTTGGCTTTATGGCTGCAAATACTGCCGTCGATTTCTTTTTCGGCCACTGCGTGCAACCTGCTATCCAAATTATGTTGTGTCGTAATATGCATGCGCTTTTATGTTAGCTTTTCATTCAAATGATATGCTAAAGCCATCAGTGCACATCATTCATTTTGAGAATGTCTGAAAAATACATTTGGTCACCAGTTAAAACGTCAATAGGTTACTAGAAGCTCCGGTCTTTTTAAAATGATCCAGTGAATCCCCGTGTTGGTTCCTAAAGGTCGGTGGTTATTATCAGATCGATTGCTTATTGCGCAACGCAATATGGTTATTAGACGTTCACAGCGACGTGCATGTTGGTTTCGTTAAGCTATGAACAAACCAAACAGCTGACAGTCTAGTTGTATAGATGCTGCATGACATTGCATATTTTGTTAAAGGCGTAGCATTGAAGCAGTCGCATTTGTTTGGAAGCGCCGATATTTACAGGATGTTTATGTATAAACACCAAAAGCTTTGTTCTTTTGTAGCAAAATGTATCCAGATGCAAAAGGCAGTGCGAGATCCTCTTCTTGCATTGTGTCAGGTGTTCCTAATGTTCAGATTACGTGCATCGGTAAGCAGTTGTTACAAAATAGTTCATTGTTTTTTCCTAAACGCTGGTGAAGCAACGCATATATCCGTAGCCAATGTTAATGTTTTTCCTAAAGCATTACTATCACGTCAACCAAATGGAAAATTTTAATCCTCAGTCGGAACTCATGTGTTTATTTATGTGGCGTTCTGTGTCATAACATGTCGATTGTATGCTTTTATCTGCTCATTGGATACCCATTCCTTTGTGTAAACCAAATGATAAAGAACGGAAATCAACGTTTTGTACTGCTTCAATTGTTGTTCCAAATGTCGAGCCAACATTATTTCGACGCTGTCATTCAGTCTCTCTCTTAAACATTGCAAAAGCCAATCTAAATACGTGAATCAGCGTTAAATTGTTTGCTATGTTCCACGCCCGTACACACAAACTTCGGCATGCTATTCATGGCAAAAGGATGCTTCGTCTGACAAGAACTCGACTTACAAATTGCTTCCGTCTTAAACGGCTGATTCCCTTGATTGTCAGCTTCCCATTCCAATTAAATAGTCTTGTTGGTAAGCTGACTGATCAGTCTGTGTGACAGAATGCATGTCAACTGGTTCAATGGAAAGCAGAATAAACGTGCCTTGATCAATGCGCTGTAGTGCTATATATTATCTGATATCTTAATGTTCGATATATAAAAATAAAAAAGTTAGTTATATTCAAGCACATTACACGACAGCGATTGCTTTTACTGCCCGCTGAGGCCCAGAAATAATTCGTATCGACCTTCTCTGAAACCGGTTTAGTTACAAATACGACGACCACGCAATAAGTCGTGCCCGATATCGGTCTATGGGCCAATTACTAACTTGTGGGCATGGGCCTAGTGTGCGCCGATGGTGGCGATTTTGAGCTTTTGCAACTTTTTTTATACATTACCAAAATCCTAGTAGATGCCGCAGCGTTTCGCAGTCTTCTATGTCAGCGAACACAAAATTACGTCAGATGTGACATTGATCTTACCTCAATGTTTCAGAATAGCTAAAACATTTTGACTTCCAACACCTACATATCTATACTGACATACAAAATGGCATTTACAATGTTGATCGGGGTCCAATCAAATCTGCTTATGTTCAGTAATTGTCTGACTCTATCTCGTTCGAAGCGTCTACTGACATGGATAGGGCTTGCTAACGTTATTTTCGTAAATCATTTTTACAGGCCATCGCCCTAAAATGGTCAACGCAAATAATCTAAATAACTTCACCTCATAATCTATTACAGCACATGTGATTACTATTTAAACTGACTTTGTATTACAATGAATGTACAATATGGTGGATTATCCATATACCATGTATGCTTTAATCATTAATCAGCAGGGGACTGTTTAACTGACATTGCTGTAAGCGAAAACGCTAAAAGCAAAGAGGCAGACAAAAGCCCATCACAGTCAAACATATGCGGATATAAGGCCCGTAAACTCATGGCTGAGAAGTCACACTCAGGCAATGCGCAAACTCCACTGCACCAGTTGAATTGCGTTTTAATGTCAGATAATTTCGCCGCCACCCGTTAGTCACAGAGCTTAGTAACGGTAAAATGACCGCATAATATATATTTCCAATAAGCCGCTTTCATTCATGCAATGGCTATTCTGCTAATCGCTTAGCATAGCTGTAGCCTCACAACTTCAAAAAGACTGTTTCGGATTTCGCTGCACAGAGCCGTTAGTCTGACAGAGCTCAATGAGTATCATTCCCTAAATAAAGGTGAAACGCCTAACACATCGAATCTACTGCTAGTCATAATTAGACGCCTTCCTTCCTGCAATGGCGGTGGCATTCACCTTGCTACATTGGTTATATGAATTTGCATTCATAACTCCGTGTGAATATCGTACACTAGCTGACATGATATTACCACATCCATTGTAACGTCACAACACATTGACACGTAGATATTACAAGGAACATGATTCATCTTGCATATGGTTGCACACTAGACATATTTCAGTGAACAATAGAATTATTAAAATGGAATGTGAGCTAAATATAATCTGCAAGTGAACGAAAATCAGTCCGATGTAACTCTGTTCTACCTACCTGTTATGTATTAGGCTGGTACAAAAATTCTTGTCGTTTATTTTTCCGTTGATCGAACGTGCCAGTGTCAGGTATCGGAGATATATCATTCCTTTGCATTTTATGTTTGGATTGTTAATCAGAAGTGTGGCTTGATTGGGGTAAATAAGTCTTCGCCAGCGAGTGGTTGAATTGATCAAAGTGAACGAAAGACTGATGGCATTGAGAGCGCAACTGAACGATGTGATGGTGTTTGTTGTGGCAACATATGATCCTCCGACAGGATATGATGAAGCAGAAGTTTAGGAATGAGCTGCAGACACTGACGGATATGACGAGTGATGTTCCTGGTGATATTGGGGGACATATATATATAAAGAATAGACAGACCTGGCTTCAGAGAGTGTATTGTGGGATTTGGGCGAGACTCCCGCAACGCAGAAGGACAGCACCTGAACCCTGATTGGTTGGATGTTAGCAACCAAATGGTTCTTGGAAAGAGAATGTTTAACACCTACTGTAGCAGCGAAAGACAAACTCATAACGAGCGATTTTGGAGCCGGAGCTGGGCGAGGAGCAGTTTGGGTTCTGGAAGAGAAAGCGAACAACAGGTGCGGCAGATGATGGAGAGGAAGCTGGAGTTCCAAGGAGTGTAGTGAAATAAGAGCACGTAAATAAGTTGAAAGTTGCGGAAAAGCGCTGCCGGTGGGCCATCAAAGGAGGAAAACGCCAAGGTTGAATGAGACACGAGGACACAAAAAGCGAGGGAAAGGTGGTGTAGCTGAGGGTTCAAGATGAGGGAGGGCAGATTGCGGTGGTATGGTTCGTTCGGTTAATAATGCGTACTCTATACAGTAAGTTTGCCATGAAGAGAGATATGTGGTATGTTCGACTGTGCATATATCGATCTACATTCATTTCACTACCCATATAAGATTATTAACCCGACCACGAAGCGATAGTTTATCTCATGAGTACTTGGCATTCATTTCTCAATTGCCGCCGTTAAATCTTCGACATTTTATCCGGTTGATGAAACATGCATTAAATCTGTGCGCAGAAAAATCCCTAGGAACATCGAATACACATTGACGTAAGATAGTGCTTGGGGCTTGCAGCTGGCAAAGAAGAGCGGAGGAAATGTGTTGCGTTGTTGCACTTCCCTTTATGTATTCTATATGTTGTAGAAGACGACAAAGATGATAACCAAGGAGCACCGATGAATTGGCATTCTTCCCTATGTGCTTAAACAAAGCATTAATCTGCGTACGAAAGCGGATAATGGACTCGGTTGACCAATCCTGCTGAGCTGCTCTACGAGCTGGGTATATATATGCATTTTCATAATTTACCGCAATGTCTATTGTAGATATTTTATTAATAAAGGTTAGTTTTGATCCAGTAGATGCAGCCATGTCCGAATGCCGTCGAAACAGCTTGTACAGTGTTAGTGATGGTCCGCATGTTGATTTCTGAGTTATTACTGTGATGATAATTTAGCCTTTTCCACATTTTCCGTTGAAGTGATCTGCCAAGAATGATAAGTCTATGTTGATCGTTATAGACATAGAGATTTTTATTGCCCGGAACCCTGACACCGAATACCTAGCTAATGGGGTCACTTTTGGCTGTTACTAACGTCCACAAGACCAGACAAAACCGTGTTATTAATGGTCAATGACAGCAGGTTTGGGATGCTCCAATCAGATGCCGTGTCTCTCGGGTACTTTTGTCTTTCATTGGTCAGTGTCACATTTTCCGAAGATTCGGCGCCATATTTGTTTTTGTACGCTCCGTTTTACATCTCTTTTCACCAGAACTGAATTATATTCTCTTGCTTAACATGGAAATGACTCTAACGGAAGACCTCGATTACGCGCAACAGTCACATGGCGTGGTATTAAAAGAATTTTGCGCTCGACAGCTTGATGGGTCGTGACAGTTTTGTGACTGGCCTGCTGGTGGGGGGGGGGGGGGCAAACATTTTGCTATACGTTGTTAGCTACTGCTCTCGATGCAATGCTTGGAATGGGTCAGGGTTCGGCACCAATGGTCGTTCGATTGCCCGGGACAAGTGATTTGTCATGTCGGACAAATGTCTTGCCAAGCCAACTCGTCTAACCGAGAAAATTGTATGAGCCGGGCACGCATTGTACAACACCCCGAATTTTTGTTTAACGCTGAGTGGTACCCTTAATCACACAGTCGGCGACAGAAGCAGACACACAACTGGTCTCTTTAACTGATTGTATTACGTTAACATACTATCATGCAGCTAAGCGATTGAAATGCTTGTTCTGATGCCAATTTGAACTTTTGAGACGCCACATAATTCCAGAAGACATTCAGTGTGTTCTCATTGGACGCAGACCACAACAGTGTACATAATAACCGAGGGTGCGTATCACAAGCCAGTTTCATGAACCAGACGAGCGCAACTAAGGTCAATCCTGGTCACAACCTTTGCGTTGATTGGTCAAGCAGGGGCTGTCACAAATATAAACGAACGTGTTTAATGAATATTCGGACGCGGCAGTTTTAGACCTTGCCTTGTCGTAGACTCTAGAACGAGAAGCATAGTTAAGACTATGAAACGATTTTTCAAGCATCGCATCATTATTGTGCTTGTGGAGGTTGCATACTAGCTACAAATAGAATATCAAATGAGTTTTTTCTAGGGTGAAGTTTACATATATGTCGGATACATTTGCGCCATGTGCGACATAAGCTTATAAAGGAATTGATCAATAACCTCCGTAACGGGGATCCATAAAAACATTTTTTGTACAATAGTCTGCTCCAATCATTTGCTCAATAGTAAGAAAATCTTGACATAAGCATATTAGAAACTACATCTTCACATGCAGCATCCATATTCAATTTTACAGAATATCTTCCTGTGCGGGATCCAAGATGGACAGCTTCCTTTTTGATGCGTTGAATATAACATTGTATTCTTCTGCAACCGCTTCGCGTGTTTTAAGCATTGACTTGGCCGCAGTGTAAGTAGGAGTAATGAAAGCGTAGTTCCGTGTGCCCGCATAATAGTGACCGATATGGCAACCACTTCCTCTTTCCTAGAGAGTCGTGATAATAGTTCGTCGATATATACACATAATACAATGGGTGACTAAACCACCCCCTGTTTTAATCCATTAGTACACCTTAAATTGTTCTATTGTTCCACTTCACTCATAGCGTTTGCTCTGTGTTCATGTTCATTTGGATATAAGCATTCATAACACATATACCACGCTTTTGTAATTAACCAAATAAGTGCATAAAATCAACTCGATCAAACGCTTTGGAAGCGTCCAATAACACGACATGATGTATCTTGACGATTCTCCATGAGTTTGTTTAATACAAAAGTGAACTGTGTTTTGAAGTTGGACGTTTTAAATTCAAACTGTAATCCACACTATTTCAATGCGTCACTTTGATATTCAGTAATCACGTTATCTAACAGCTTTCCTTTGATATTACTAGGAGCTTTTAATCGATGATCATCACTGTTGTTCAAAGCTTTCTTAGGAATCGGCACAAGCATAGATGTCAGCATACCACGAGGTGTATGTGCATACTAAAAGATTTTCTTTAATGAATGAGCATATAATTCATCGCAGCCATTCAGAATGTGATCAGCAATTTTGCGAAACCGTCCATTTATATCACTTTACCTTACAAGCTGCCTGTCAAACTTGTGAAATATCAATGGCATGTCAAACGCATTAATCCAATCCATTGCAGACCTACTACTTTTAGACACATTATTGCTAAGTATTTTATACATATCTTTAAAGACGTTGCATTTCTCATCGTTGTCATGAACACCTACCCCTACGGACGCGGTCGAATTTACATTGCTTATTCCTTGCTTTATTCCAGAAATTGCGACCATCGTTTTAGCCAGCGAAGCTGCCATTCTATCAAACGCTAGTTTGTTTTGATTCCTTATCACAAACCGTGATGCCTCTTTTATAATCCTGCTTTGGTTTACTCTTGATACCTTCAGGAACGCCAGTAGTAGGACGCCCGTACTTTTCCCAGAGTCGACACAAAAATATTCATAGTTGTTATAGCTTATTGTCCTGTTCGTCCCAGTCAGCCAAATGTTTATGTTTCCAATTCCAAGGGACTCTGAATAGCTGCTCTGACACATGCATTCACGGTTTGATTATAGCAATGATCAATATCTTCGTTCAGCTCTACTATTTACTTTCTCAATTTACATTTATAACAATCAATACATTTGGGTATATAAGAGATAGGGCGCTTATATTTAATTTTCGTATAATCTAGTTATGCATCCACATTATTGCGATACAATTTTATTACACTAAACCACAGAGCCATAATGTCTCGTTAGGAATAACACCTTTTTCTCAAAAAGATATAACCTTAATGTCAACTTATTCAATATAGGACTGTGAGTCATTTATGTTTGTTTTTTTCAACCCGGTAAACTAATAGGTGTCGACTTGGCTCAGGTATACCACGAAGCTTATGAGATGTTTCAGTTCCTGTAACCGGAGGAAATTTTCGGTCGAGTTCACGTTTGTTCCGCCATCCTCGAAGAAGTCACAAAAATGCAAAACGGGCAACATAAGTTAATATAACATCTTTATTGTAAACCAAACAATGCAGTACTTCTTCACCAAATGTTCCCCAATTACATAAATGACGAATACCATGACAAGGTACGCAATAGAAAAAGCGTAATTATTATTTGCACGAAGTGAAACCTCAAAACCAAACCAAGCAAATGTTTTGCCAGTATCTCATCACACTTCTGCAACTGCTCATGAAGCATCAACAAATTAAACATGCTGGAAAATCTATGACAATTGTCTTCTTTTCCAAACTTATGTTAATTAATGGTTTACCATTTATGAGTGACCAAGAACGGTATATTGCTAAATATTGCAACTTAAGTGGGTAATTACACCTTTTATCCAGTTATTACATGCGTTGTGTTTCTCACAGCTATCGATGGTATACTTCATATGTAAGCGGATTGTTTTACTTCAGAAAGTGTGAGCTACATCTTGAGTATGAGAAGAAGCGCTAATTTAATGTCGATTCGTACACATACCGTTTTGTGTCTTATTTAATTACGCATCAGTCGAATAGTGCAATATCAAGTACACAATACAGCACTGGGCATAACTGCGTGGTAGTCAGACAGCAGATGATCAAGAACAATGGTTTGCCTTATCTTGTCGAACGTTTTACAGGTAGGTGCAATCAATTTTACGTCGCAAGTCTTTGTCTCAGGTTAATGCTTGACCGTAGTATTTTCGAGAGATTAATGGGACGTGCTTGCGCTTTCGAAATGAACGGGGCCATTTTATGTCCCTTTCCCGCCGAGCAAGGAATGTTTATTTGCCTTTTTGTGTTGCTGCAATAGCGCGGAGTGGACGGCCAAGAAAGTATCAAATACTCATACAATAAGAAACTCGGTCATATTCAATTTGGACAATACCCAAAATGTTAATAAATTATTACGGTCACATCTGTCATGAATGCTTATTAATCAAATGCTACATTTGTCAATACAAATCATGAACTTCATTGCACTACACAGAATAAAAAGCTCGCAGTACATTCCATGACATTGCCAATATCGTCTACCTCGCTCAAAACAAAGCTATGCCAGTGTTCTATGATGAGGATTCAAAGAGAAGGGACATCGGTTCGGACAGGTACAACTTTTTAACACAGAGACTAGTGTTCGAGGGTATCCTCGACGCTATCAGCTGCAGCTGTTGATTATATATATATATATATATATATATATATATATATATATATATATATATATATATATATATATATATATATATATATATATATATATATATATATATATATATATATATATATATATATATATATATATATATATATATATATATTTATTTATATTTTTGTATATGTATATATTTAGCAAGGATATAAACCATTCGTCGACAGCAACCATTTGTGGTAAAAATTTTGAGGTAGATTTTTGTTGTCATTGATTATATATAATTATTCGGCATATTTGCATTGATGCAATGTATAATTTCAACGCAAATCAAAATATTGTAGTCAATCTTTATTCATTTCATATACTTTTGGTCCTTGAAAGGTCGGCCACGAATGGTCAAGATACAATTTTATGAGTACTAATCCATTCTTTCGTACCCATATATATTTGCATAAATGTGCGGGATACCGATATTTTTAAATCATTTTCATTCATCATAGATAAGAAAAATAATATTTGTCATATATGTGATCATTATAAACCATTGGCAGCGTTATAAGCTAAAATTCAATGTTGTAGACAGATGATTAATGAGAAAATATAATAATTTGGTTATAAAGCTTTAAAATCAATAAATCTTTTAATACTTCAAATAAACATATTCAACTCTCATGTTTAAACATAATTTCGACCATTTGGGTCAAAGTTTATATGATTGTAGGGAAGAAAGTTAGGTGTTAAAATTTGATTCTGCTAAATTACTCAAAATCTTGTTATGAATAACAAAAAGTATAGCTTGGAAACTGAGAGCATTAGTCACTGCTAATGCGTCATGGGCAGACAATGAGTTTGAGAAGGTAACAAAACTTTGGCAATAAGCTGTTGTGAGAGCCATTAGCTCGACAAATTATGGAGCATACGCATACGGAATAGCAAAGGAAGAGCATTGCAGCCAAGGTTGTGGGCTGATGCATGTGAAATTTCTTTTATTGCAGACATGTATGTAAAAAGTCTTGGTTTTCGAAAATTTAAAACCATTTTGGAATATTTGCGCTTATTGGAACTAATGAGGTTCCTGGAATAGCTTTACTTGGTGACCTCAATCAGGTGCTGACCCAAATAAAGCCTACTTATGTTTTTGGGCTCACCAGCTAAGCCTCGGAATCCTTTGCCGGGACCATGATTTCCCAAAGGTTTAGTATCTTCCGTGCTCTCCATAACTAAACATCGTGGGCAATTGTCAGTATTCGTTTCTTTTTCAGTGTGGTTTTCAGTGTGATCTGTCCATTTTCGTTTAGTCATTCACAAGGACAAACATAATGTTAAACCAAATAGTAGGAATTTGTTAGAGGCTAGCGTTACTTTTTCAATGACACATGAACGCTCTTTTTACGTCACGCATTGATCTAGATAACAAGTATTTGCCAGTGAGCATAGTTGACAATAAGCTTTCTTCTGTAGTATACTGATGAAACATACTGGTATTTCCGCTTGTTTCCATTACCTTGAGAACCAGAGACCACCACAATTGAATCAACTGGTACAACATTACTGGATTTCACGCGGGCACGTCGCTTACAAAGACACCCGATAAATTAATTAAGCTGGTTAAATCCACAAGCTGTCATTACATATATATATAACAGTCTGAGTCATTAAACCTTGGTAATACCAGGTGCTACATATACAAGGCTTATTCTAGTCGTCATCTTTTAAGTATGCTATTAATGGAGAACACTTATTAAATTTTCGATCACGTCGTTATGTGCGTCATGTCCGGCACGCTTTTCGCGAAAAATATGAAGATGACTGATAATGCATAATTGACAGGCACGCAATGCGTTGATGAACTGGATCGACAAAAAATAAATTATGACTGAACTATGTAAATGCGATGCTTAGTTGCCTAGCAAACGTGTAGACACTAAATCACCAACACGCTGGTCCGTTACCCCTAAGTTAACTGATCTGAATTTCCAACTGACATTGACAAAATAAATCTGACAGTTCAATCCACCAAGCCATATCGTTAATTTAGATGAATGATCACTGTTTTGGACATTGTGATTGATCAGCCGAGGTCAAGTCCCTTACAGTAGAGGAGAGTAGATTCAGGGGTGTCTTCGCAATCAACTTAATCAACTCCAAGGTTACTTGAAATCAGTGCCCTGCGGTGACCTGTATAAAAGTGCCTCCAAGACACGTCCGTGATATTCAACAAATTACACAAAGGCAGGTGCAATGATGGCGTCTGCATATTGATAAATATTACATAAGTTACTTCACCTGAACTGCCTGATAATAATGACCAAAAGGAATGAGGCTTAGATTTTTTAATGAACTGCGGTTTATTCGGACTCGCGTAAAAACATTGGATAATGATAAACGTATATATATATATAAACACACACACACACACACACACACACACACACACACAATTACATTATATATAAATAAGAGATATATATATATATATATATATAATAGAGAGATATATATATATATATAGTATATATATTGGATATATATATATATATATATATATATATATATACACACGCATATATATACACACATATAGATATATATATATATATATATATATAGTATATATATATATATATATATATATATATATATATATATATATATATATATATATATATATATATATATATACTTATATATAAATATATATATATATATATATATATATATATATATATATATATATACATATATATATATATATATATATATATATATATATATATATATATATATATATATATATATATATATATATATATATATATTGTCGGCAAATAGTAATTACAAATGTCTATCTTTCATCGATCTTGGCATAGGGCACTAAATGACCTTTAGTTTTTAATTATGACAATTCTTAGCCGTGATATTATTTTGGATTGTGATCTGCTATGTTGTCCTCAATAGGTTTATTATCATTATGTTTTCTGTGTTTCTTACCCTTCTAGACTTCGTAAACACAGCCAAATATGGGTCTACTTTGTCGATTTATAGCATTCCAGCCTAATAACAACTTAATAACCAAAACTTATTTATGAACCAGCGCTTTCAACAACGGCACGGGAGCAGCTAAAATTTAGCAAAAAGCGTGTTATTCTCATATAATTTAGGGCGTTGATCACTGGGTGACATTTTGCATGCATAAACGTCGCGGACAAAGTGCATCAGGTGCGTTATTATTATGTCAACTAACATTCGGTGTTTTTGCAATGTTTCATTCACCCATCTCAGCAATTTCATCAGCAACAGACTAGATGCGGCGACACCATTTGCAGTCGGAGCTCAAGTGTCAATCAATGTAATGCTCGATGTAAAAGAAAGATTCGATAATATGACTTTATTGGCTAATTGACTTCCCGTCATGGGTGTGAATTAAACAATAGAGAGCGAAAATGAAGGGTTCCTGGGGACGCAGCAGTGCTCCTTATTTGGCAAGGAGGCATTAAAGTATGGCACCCAAGAACTGTTCAATTGTTAGGGATATAACTCTTTGCCGCCATGCAACCACCAATATCAATGCCTCTTGCAGAGGAGGCTGGTCTTTGGTGAATTCCGTTAAGTTAATTCGTTAAGTGGTAGAGTTGCTAAATATAAGGGTCACGTACGCAATGATAATTTATATAAACATAAATATATTATATATATATATATATATATATATATATATATATATATAAATATATATACATATATAAATATTTATATGTGAGAAAATATGTATATACATATATATATATGCATATATATCAATATATATATAATATATTGTATATATATATACATATACATATGCATATATATAATATAAATATATATATATATATGTATATATATATATATGTATATGTATATGTATATATATACATATATTTATCTATATATTTATATCTATATATGTTTTTGTTTGTATATATGCATGTATTCTAAGCATTAATGTATGTTTAAATGTATGAATTTTGTGCATATCTACATGGTCTGTCATGAAGCATTGAGGTGGCGCTAACAAAGATTCGGAAATACTAGCTAGGTGTGCTTGACAGCGTCGTACTCTAGCCGAATGTAATCAACTAGCTTATCATAAAGGTCTCACTAAATAAGTTGGGAATCGGGACAAAACCAGCGATTTGGTAGGAAAAACCAAGCATGCAATCAGAGAATTGTTCATTAATGCGCAAATTATTACAGTATAACTAGGTTTCCAGCTGCCGAACTATTCGCCATAAGACTTATCCCTTTGGCGAATCTCCTATATCTATCAACTCAGCTTCTCTATTTCTAAACTACACACAACAGCTGTTTAAAGTGTACGGCTTGCTGTTGAACGAAACATTGAGTCCACTCATGCTGTTAAAAGAATAAGGATATATCGATTTCATATATAAGATTGCAGCAAGAAAATATGATAATAATTCGCATTGAAAGACACGACTTTCCCCTCGGCTAATTTAGCACTAAAACCCTTCTCGCTAACTTGTGCTGAAAATATAACGCCTCACAAGTGAATATACAATGTTTATTCTTGACCGCGATTTCTGTTCTCAGTGCGGTTGTCGCACAGTCACCTTGTTCGAAAATGATGCTGCTTCAATGCGTAGATGCTAACCGTTTTGGAAACAATTCAAACTGTGACCCATATCTTCCGTTTTAGGCAAAAGCGTTGGGAATGAATCGGAATACGTATTGGATTTTCCCACATCTGCAAATCTTGACCAGGTTAGTCAGACCTTGTAGAATGCGCACTTGACTGGCAACAGATAGCACGTGAACCTCTCAGAGCTATATTTGCCCGCCGAACACGAAATACACGAGTTTTGACTGCGTGATACATACTATGTCTAAGTGGTAATATATATATATATATTTATAGGTCAAATTATAGGTCAAGTTGAAACTCTCTACAAGTATACATCACGATTTGATTCGGTCGCACCTCTAAAGTTTTGTTCTAATTAATATTTATAAACCCTTTTGTGCGGAGAATTAGACGACGTTTAGTCACAGGAGAATGATATATTACGATATAGACAAGGGAGGGACTGAAACTGGAATAGTTTAAAGAGCACAGTTCTAGACAATGTTGCAAAGTCCAAGCACCGTTTGAATTGTTAGTTTAATGTCAACAGGGATGTTTTCTGATCGAAAGCAAATAACAAATATTTGTACTGAGGGGAATTGCAAAAATTTGGCAATAGATTAGAACGTGCCACTTAGATCGAATACAGCACATTAAACACATTGACATATACTTGCCACCCTGATGCATATACGATTTTATGCTGGACCAGGACTATAAAGCTTTTTTGAAGAGGAAATCTAGCATGGAATTACACTATTCAATTAAAGGGAAAATGTAGAATAGATACATGGTCAGCTTGGTCATTCAAATGGCTGATTACATGTGAGGTATGGTATATTTTAGTGCTGACTGTCGGCATACATGGAAACGACTTATAAATAGCATTGACATTTCACAAGAGAATATTATATTGCAATGGATCAAGTCACATTTGCGCCAAAATCTCCCTCAAATGGGAAAGCTAGTCCAAATACAATCAATTCGAAACGATTATATGCCAATTTTGCTTCCAAACTTTCGGTGCGATTTCGAAGTAAAATCATTGTATATACCCGCGGAAGTATACCGATATTCTAACACTGGAAATCTCTTCCAACACTTTGTAAGAGTTAGGTCGTAGGATATTCACAAAATTGGTTTTGATTGATGCAATCGATGCAGAATCATTAGAATATGTATAACAAACAATCTCGATTTGATAAACGAGTTACATTATTAATTAATTTCGAACGGGTACATGGTTATATATGTAATAAAATGCTGCTAGACGACTTTGGAAATAGTCTTGAAAAATGCCTCTATTCTATCGTTCTTAGTTTGCTGATGGTCAGAATCAGCGCAACAATCATCATCGGGGCAGATAGACTCGCCATTTATCTGCGCTGCGGCGGTTTTTACGTTTGATCTACAGTATGTTGGACAGTCCGTTTGGTACAAAAATTATGTTAGATGAGCTTATTGCGGACAATGTATCTTACAAAGCATCCATGAAGCACAACTCGTGACAATAACATGTTGAGTAACATTGAGCTTTGCAAAACAACATTATTTCTTCTAATCGAATACAGCGACTTTGTATATGTTATTATTCATGTTAATCTGGGGGTAATTCACGTGACACGGCTGCAATATGTTCGCAATTTATTTATTCATGATTAGAAGTCGCACAAGTTAGCAAACTGTAAATAACCTAAGGGCCGTGTTTATAATTCAAACAATGAACAGCGTGATCGTCGCCATTACTATTATACCCTAATGCACTTTGTCAGAGCTCGGCAGTGGGGATTGCCAACGCCAGTTAATTTCAGCCAAGATTCAGCACGAACCATATATAAAACAGCATTATCGCCGCTACCTGGTTGAAATAATATTCACACACTCTCACAGAACTATTAATCTTCTTTGAAAATCGGAAATTGACGTTTACAACTCTGGTTACTCTTCTTACGCAATGCAGCACAAAATTAACTTAAATCTTCTCGCCTTTTAAAAGAGATCACAGTTGCGACAGGCAATGCGGCTTTGAGAACGATTATTTACTTAATTTTTCACACTACTACATACGCGATTCAGTTACAATAACTATATTTAATCTAAAAAAATTAAAGTAAAGTATATTATCGAATAGACCTTTAGTCTGTGCTAGTTGTCAGATGAATAACGGGCGTAACTAGATCTAGAATACGGATACCAGCATCAAATAATGAGAAGCAACACTGGTGCAAATTAGCCTCAGTGATGCATACGACGAAGATCAAACTAGACGATCAAATCGATCGCTGCATTATCACTTACAAGTATCCATTAAATCATAACAGATATAAGGCAGGATGCTTATGTCAGTTTCTACGGGGTACCGAGTAATAATCCAACCACTGAACATTGTAGCTATGTACAGTATATCTCTTGGTACGCTGCTTCGACAACCAGCGATGCATAGTAAAACCGACACATCGATTATACGAATTAGCACGTGCATGTACCCTGCTTTGGGTAAAATATATCAGTTTGATTATTCATTCCATTACCTGTGCTCGTTAGCATGTCCTTCGTTGAGCGTTTCTGAGCCAGAGGGTGTATTCTATTGCTCTTGGAGATAACGCGCAGTGTTGAAGGTTATTGGCAGGAAACCACCAATTCTTTGCATAATTCTTCTTTTGAACCTCTGTATACTATGCATACAACAACTAACAATGCTTCTGTTTGGATTTGATCGCAAAATATTGGAACGCAACATTAAAGTTATTTAAGTAATCATTATAGAGGAGCTTCCATCACTCATCGTTGCGTACCTAATCATACCTTGGTGTGTCATGGACCGCTCTTCTTCATGGTGAGTTCAATAAATAATTGCTGTTTTGAAAGCGGTTATCGAACTGTGAACGGTTAAAACCGAGGTTTTGGCATTACAGAACTGGCCGGGGGTAGACTCTAACATCTGTTGGTTTACCAGGGAGCATGGAGTTAACATCTACGCTAAGCTGTGCGGGGATTATGAAATAACATGAAATACAACGCCGCAGGCGACGATACTATGAAATCAACAAAAGCAAATGGGATTGTTGTTCCGACTTCTTGAGGTCGGGTCTGTTAAAGACGTGGAGTCATTTGACTGGTCGAGGCTTCCACGGCTTCGAATTAATCAGAGAAATCCACATGGTTTTAAGAGACGCCATGGCAAAGTAACGCACAGCGCATTACAGGTGGCGTCTTCACAATTTCACTCGTGCTGAGGCTTGAGTGAGCGCTCTTAGCGAAGCTATACACTCTTTGGTATTACTCTTAGAATTGTAATTCTTTTTCAAGCTACATCTTATGTATCGAGAGATAGCATGTCCGTTTACATCATTGATTCCTCCATTAGCCATCTTTTTTGTATATGCCATGCTTGCTTAAGCAAGTTTCGCCTAACATGCAAAAATATACAGATGCAGTAGATATAAATTCCAGATGCATAGGGTATATAGGTACATAAGAGGCTGCTTTACATGTTTATATATGCATACATATATATAAACATATATACAAACATACATGTATATATTTATATGTACATACACTCATATATATAGATAGAATATATATATATATATATATATATATATATATATATATATATATATATATACATATATATATATTATATATACATATATATATATATATGTAAATATATATATATATGTAAATATATATATACATATATATATACATATATATGCATATATACATATATATATATATATGTATATATATACAAATATATATATATTCATATATATAAATGTATATACATAAATATATCTATATATATTTATATATATATATATATATCTATATAAATATATACATATGTACATATATATATATAAACCGACCATTTTGGGTCATTCGATTATTTCGCTTTTTGGAGCAATGTTATGTGATATCGCGGATGCAAAAACTTATACATCTGCCTTGTACAGCTTTAAGCTAATATATTCATTCAAAACTTATTTTCGAAGATTATAAAAATTGTAGGCCAAAATGGTTTTACCAAAATAGTCGTGATAGTTTTGTCATGCAAAAAACCAACCATTTTAGAAGTTTTATAAAACCAACCATTTTGGCCATTTTATATTACCAACCATTTTTGCCATTTTATATATCCAACCATATTGGCCATTAAAATAAACAAATGAGCCGGCCAGCCCTTTTTGCCTTCCGATGTTACCAACCATTATTATCCCAACCAACTTACTACTGACAGACCATCGTTAATACAACCTTGGGTTACAAAGCTTAGAAGGTCAATGAAACCATAAACGACTTAAATCAAATTCCTACAAACAAGCTTACACGAAGTATTGCGCGTTTTTAGATGTTTCGGGAACCGTTAGCAACTTTTTCGATTTCTCATTGTTTATACATAATTTGAACTGTACATTCACAATATTCAACGAGCCATGAAGAAAATAGTGAAGTTAAATCATCGGCGCGATTCCACGAAATGCTGACACAATGTCTTGCTCCGAAAAGTTCCGAACCTTGCCGAGCGGCAGGTGTACCGGGGGAACGGAGAAAATATGCATTAAAGTCACCTATTATAAAGAAAAGAGAGTTCTTCAACGTTCCCGTTATTAATTTGGATACCAGTTTATACTAAGGAACTGCGAGTTTTAACAATAATAAGTGATACTTAACATTCTTAAGATTGTCGTCTCTAATATTGCAGCACGGACGATTCCAAGTAAAAAAAGTAGGTCATATATTTTAACATATTTATATTCTGATTCATGGATAATTAAACTGCCATCATTGATTATATTGCTGTAACTATTATACATATCGCTTGCTTTATGCAGCTTAATGTTATTTAACCACTCTGAACACTGTAATCTGTCTGTCAACGATGTTTGACAACATCCCTCGTCCCTTGAATCGGGAGAGTCCAAGCTGCTGTCACTATTTATCTCCGTGCGACATGGCGACAGTCTTGCCGAACATGGCAAGATTACCTGATTAGGTTGATCATCAATACAACATGTCACATGAATCAATCTCTTGTCATTAAGTAAAGGAATTAAAAACCAATCCTCTCTCATGTGGCAGAAACTGAATCTACATTTGAATATTAACTTATAGAATATTGGTAAAAAAACCTTGTAAGCCTGATCTTATCAATATGCACTTTGACTGTAATTAAATAACCAATAACAAACAGCCAACCAATCAATAATTAACGTAACCTCCCTTCATTGACCACTGGTGGCAACTTTAACATTCTCTTTCTGGGTAGAGATGACAGGCATTGACTAGTGACCACCAGGCTATTGAGCTTAGCATTGATAAATATACCGGAATTCAATGCTTGACTGCTTTGGGGCACTTCCCATGGTCACTTAACCACTGATAAAATGGTGTCTGATCCACATAAGCCAGCTCTCTTAACCCTAAACCTGAGGTCACATTTACATCTGTGCACATCTGAAAATTAGTATATATAGTGAGGATCAAGACATATATATCTGATGTTCATCTGGAGTTGATTCTGCGACAAAACATTCACCAGATGTTCAGAATAAGTCTACAATTCCGTCATCAGCAACAGGGCTGGAAATTAACTTCAATGGCCACCTGTCCTGAACTGTCCCGATGACGGGTGGCCATTTTAGATGTTAACCGGCCTCAAGAAATTCTACCCCTTCAAACAAAAAAGATGCCATGTTAGGCAAACCCTAGGTCAGTTACATACTGGGCTGGTGATAAGAACCCCAAGTAAGTGTCACGATTAGTAGTTGATAATAACCCTAGGTCAGTGATATACTGGGCTGCTGATAAGAACCCCAGGTCAGTTTCACGATGGGTTGGTGATAAAGAGAATCCCAGGTCTGTGTCATGCTGGGCTGGTGATGAGGAGGTGATATGAATTGCAGATAAATACAAAGCAGATTAAGTGTTCAACAATGTGACACTATACACAGGTGCATACATCATAACTGCAGGACTATCAATCAGGACCAGGTACAGCTTAACAGTCATACTGGGTAAACAGAACCTCTGATAAAAAACTTCTACTTAAACCGACTGATGTCGCCATACTCACACACAACATATACAGATAATACTCATTGTTTTGGTCAATTTTGTCATTCTGATGGTTTATGACAATGAGACATAACTTGTCTTTTTAAGCCCCAGTGATTGAAATATCTCAACGGGATATAATACAAAAGAGAGGCCAAAACATTAGTGAAGCCACAACAGAAGTGAAGCCAAAACATTAATGAAGCCACAACATTGATGAAGCCACAACATTGACAAAGGCACAAAACTGGCAAAGCCACAACATTGGAGAAGCCACAATATTGGTGAAGCCACAACACTGGTGATGCCACGAAATAGGAGAGCCAAAATATTGATGAAGCCACAATATTGGTAAAGCCAAAATATTGATGAAGCAACAGTATTGGTGAAGCCACAATATTGGTGAATTCACAATATTGACGAAGCCACAATATCATTGAATCAACCACACCGGTGAAGCCGCAACAATGTTGAAGCCGCAACAATGTTGAAGCCAAAATATTGATGAAGGCACAATATTGACGAAGCCACATTATTGGTGAAGCCACAACATTGGTGAAAACAACACTGGTGAAGCCACAACATTGGTGATGCCACAGTATTTGTGAAGCCACAATATTTGTAAAGCCACCATATTGGTAAAGCCACAACACTTGTGAAGCCACAATATTAGTGAAGCCAAAATATTGATGACGCCATAACACTGATGAAGCCACAACACTGGTGTAGCCACAGAATTGGAGAAGCCACAGTATGCGTGAAGCCAGAATATTCATGATGCCACAATATTGGAGAAGCCAGAGTATTGGTGAAGCAGCAACATTGGTGAAGCCACAGTATTGGTGAAGCCACAATATTGGTGACGCCAAAATATTGATGAAGCCACAATATTGGCGAAGCCACAGTATTGGTGAAGCCACAGCATTGGTGAAAACACAACACTGGTAAAGCCACAACATCGGTGATGAGTATTTGTGAAGCCAGAATTTTGCCACAATATTGGAGAAGCCAGAGAATTGGTGAATCAACAGTATTGGTGAAGCCACAATATTGGTAAACCACAACACTTGTGAAGCCACAAGATTAGTTTAGCCAAAATATTGATGAAGCTATAACACTGATGAAGCCACAACACTGGTGAAGCCACAGTATTGGAGAAGCCACAGTATTGGTGAAGCCACAATATTGATTAAGCCACTATTTTGTGAAGCCACAGTTTTGGTGAAGCCACAACATAGGTGAAGCCAGTATTGGTGAAGCCACAATATTGGTGAAGTCACAATATGGATGAAGCCACTATATCATTGAATCCACAACACTGGTGAAGCCACTGTCAGTAATGTAGATGAAGCCACATGACATCCTCACTATTCTTATCTTTAGCTATACATTTATCTCAAATCACAAAATGTCATGAAATGTTCAGACTAAAGAATATTTCTTTTCACTAATCAAGAGCCTAGTGGCCCTAAAGCTAAACACTGCTCCCTTTGATATTGGGAGGCGTCTTGCAAAGATAAATGAGCATAATTGTGATGTTTGGACAGCTGATATAGTTGCCCATCTTGAACAAATAAACTTCCTAAATAGGGCAGATTAACCAACACAGAGGATATTAATCTCCAATATGATTCAACTGCGATACTGGGTTCATAATATTAAACCCAGAACAGGAGGTAAAGCAGTTAATCACTACCAGATTTTGAGTGCTGCTGAGCAAAATGTCATCACAAACACCTAGTCAATCTCACTGCCTAACAACAATGACAGAAAGCCAATGGCTTTTGAACTCTGCTGCTTTTGACATTAACAAGTTATGACAGCATTTAATCATAGCTTTTATAGTATATTATTGTATTCAATGACACACCAGGGCTGAACAATAACCCCCAAACCCACTTGTCTAGCAACAATAGTCCATCGCCAAGTAGTTATGCAAATAGTTTTAGCATTTAAGCCTAATAATTTAAATTTTTAAGAAATGATTCACCTAAACACCCATGAGCTAATAATAACTTAGCTACATTTCTCCTGGAACAAGCAATTTTAATTTGCTTTTATTTAGCAAGTCAGAGGTCAAAAGCCATAAAGCTGTGAGTTAAAGTTTGCAAGATTTGTTCAATGTGAAGTTGCTAACTTGCATTATAAGAAAACTGCCATCAAGAATTATTCCCCACTGAGTAAATCACTCAGGAACAAAAAGTCATGCAGCGCTGATATTTACTTTGTAAGTGATCATCAATATAAGAGTGGTTCATGTTTAATTTGAGACAGGTATTCCCTATTTGGTTAACATAGCTAATTTTGTTTGTAAGTGACCATCAATATGAGAATGACTTGCATTATTAAAAAAATGTGACACCAAAAGTTTATAAGCAGACAGATTGACAGGGCAAAACTGTGCTAAGGAGCATAACTATTAATGGTTACTGCCTAATGGTCCCATAAATTTTACCTTATGAGTGGCATGCAACATGTCCGGGAAGGGCAACGAATCAAAGTGACCTTCCAAGTCATGCGTAATCAGGCATTTTGTTACATCTTGGGAACTGCACTGTCCTTAAAAGGCCTCATGTGTGAATTGGGGTTTCAGATATGCTTAATACCCCAATCAACACTAGACCAGATGCACAGCTTTTAAGACTAACTGACAGATGACCATGGCATTTATAGATTATACATGATAGATTTAAATGATGTGATTGGGCTAGTGAACAATTGTTTGGATATCCAAACATTGAACATTTGACAACAATTTTATTGCCAAAATTGATGTGGCAGATACCCTGACAAAAGAGGCTCTGGACTTCAAAAACCTACTTGGGGTCTGATCATTTGGCTAGCCGCTGTTGAACTTGGCTGTCAACTCAAACCAGCACAGTTGTTTTGGAAAGGTACTATTGAGATCTAAAGGATCACTCTCCTGACTTATTGATGGCAAAAATGATACACAATATTAGCAGATCATGCTATTTCCATCTCCAATAAAAGTACTTGAAAAGGTAGGTTAAGGGTAATATTAATGATGCAAGTATTTAATTCAAGGATGTGGAAAGCAAAATATCAATCTTCAACCATTGAAACAAAAATCCCATTTGAAAGAGTAACCCCCCCCAACTAACGCACCACCAACAGAGTTGTTATATAGTGTACTTGTACTATGGTGACCGGGCTAGGCCAATGGCAATAGTCGATACGGTTAAATGAACGGTAGTAATCGATAGATCTGTCCTACTAAGCTGCAGGCATCTAGTAACATTAACGTGGTATCTGGGTATTGTTAACCGTTAGAATAGTGTTAGTGATCGGTAGGTGTGAGTTTGAACGCTAGAGCCCACGTGCGGAACAGCCCGGTGAAGCTCGCTAACCACTGTAAACTACGGCCAGTACGGGTATTTCATAATTTGTCATAGTCTACATGAAATTTCTTTCCGCAACAATAACGTTCATTTTCACATGAATGATATTCAATCTATAAACGTTGAAATCATACTGACCGAGCGAGAATCACATGGAAACAGAGCGTGTAAAATGTACGATCGCCTTTGTTTATGTTCGCTCGGGTACCGGAAATTCCACCCGGTATGGAAAGCTGGATTAGTTACAATCCCAAAACATACCTTCAGCTTGAGTCCGCGGGTGCGTTCGTGGGGACAATTGGATTTTACGATATGAGCAGACTGATAACACAAAACAATCTTAATAATAAATCCCTGGAAAAAAACAGTCCGTTGATACGATATGATTTCATTTATTACTTGAAACTTTGCACATCATAGATCGAGAAAACCGGTATCTCATTTCAGTGAGATTCTCCAAACGTTTTAAATGCTGATCTGCGTCTCGAATTCCCAGCTTAAGTGCTACATTCGTTCTTATTTATCTAAATAAAACATTATAAGACGGATATATATTGAGAAAAAACACCAAAAATGAGTTGACAAAGACTTACAACTCCGGATTTCCCAGTAAAATCGCCATTTTTTTTATATCCGTCCGTTAGGATATTTGAGCGTGTGCCGCCTGTTATTCGTTGAACTGCTGATTTATATATTCATTCAAAATTTGTATGTTTTTCATTTCAAGCGATAATTTAAAACAAAGAATTGTTCATTGAAGTTAAAAGTCACACAAATCATGAATCTAAGTTTGAAGCAAATATACATCGAACAAAGCCTTATAATGACCGATTATTCAACATGGCCAACATGGTCGTTGGGGCCAAAATGTAAATTCAGGCAAAGGCAGTTAACTTCAAGAAAAAGTGGAAAGTTACCCCGAATAATAAGATTCCAACCTTAGGCAGAGTAGTAGCAAATAAAGTTACGATTTAATGGGGAAGCGCAGTTGTGTTAGCCCATGAGATGACGGTGACTATTTTGGCCCCATGATCATCGACCAAAATGTAAGTATGGGCCAAAATGGTCGGTGAAATGTACCAATATGATCGGACTTGTATAAATATATATATATATATATATATATATATATATATTCGGTCTTTTATCCAACGAAATATTGGGTGGTATATTTGCATCACCATAATTTTCAATTAATATATCATGGGGTCCATTAAATTACTGAAAGGATGTTCTGTCGGTTGGACATGATATTCAGTCAACTCACATTTGTTATTCGTTATTACCACGGCGCAACTTCGTTATCACCATTGGAAATTACAGCTGGGTAATGGAATGTCTTTTGGGACGATTACAATGTGTTTTATTTGGTTTATTGATAAATTTAAAAACGTACCTCTTTTGACAAACGACTGGATGGAGTGTGGTTAACAGCATAAGTTCCTCCATGCTCTTAGAACACCGACGTTATTGTGTTTGACATCCTTTCGTTTTACTAATTACAACTACAATTTAGCATATTAGTTTTAGTATGATGCTTAAAATTATGTGATACCTTAAATATGTGATGTTAAAGTAACATACTAATGGCTGTTCAAACGCTGGGCATATATTTGATAGCAGTGCATGACATAAAAGAGCAAGTTGATTATATATACTAAAGGGGTTCGTACTGCATGACCGGCGACTCAGATGTATAGGTTGGTAGTGGTCAACCACGTGAGCAACCTGTCTCGCGATAAATGCTTTGTTTTATATTTATATTTATCCTCTGCTGCCTTGTCGCCTTTTCCTGAAAGCGGGTGTCCTGTTTTCAAAATAATATTCCAAGATGGTGCAGGGACATTGCATGCAAGCTGTGGTGATCGATATATTCAGTTAATCATATGTTTTTAACGAATTCTGTCTGGCATTACTAACCTGGAACATTAACCAAAAGTTCGTTTTTCGATGCAAAAGTTTGTTTTAATGGTTAGCGTATGGATATCAAGCGTCATACAAATTTCTATACTCGATGCTAAAAGGTAATGTGCTATAGGACACAACAATACTATTGATCCCATTAAAATCGGCGTCCTTGCAGTTGCCAACTGCACATAAACATTGTCAAAATGATAGATGGCGCCATTCCTGTTTAGGAACTGAGAGTCTCTGAATATTAAGCCTAGTTATTTCAATGTATCAAGCAAACAGTGGTGGTTTTTAAAGCGGAAATTACACATTTACATGATATGTGTTACCAATGTTGCTGTGTGGGTATGACCATGGCTCTAGCGGCCGTATCTACTATCATGTTCTCAAATATCAACATCAGAGTTTGTCACTGATTACCCATTTTGCTGTAGCTCAACATTTAAAGTATTTTCATATCCTAGATGACATATAACAGTTCACATTCTATCGTATTATTGTATTATAAGTTGTTAATATCAAGCACCTGATGCAAACTGAAGTTCACAGCGAATCGTAAGTTGTAAGATAAAAACAAGCAATGGTACATCTCTTTAAACATGATCTGGGTGGCGTGTTAATCATTTATAGAAAATCACTATAAGTTTTTGATTATATATTGTAAGATCAGTACTTGTGTGGAGGTAACGGGTTTATGTTATCCTAGACAAGCGCGCGTAAGAATTTTATGATATATTTGTAGACAGGCACAACGAATTGTGTATAATATCTTCGTAGACAGGCGCAGGGGGCCTTGTATTTTATCTACCAGGCAGACACAGCGAGTTGTATCCCCACGAGAAAGCCCTTTAGGGTGAGCATTATGTCTTCTTAGGCATATATCTGTGATTGCGTATCACGTTTCGCGATGACGCACTGAAGCCTTTATAATGTCCGCACATGTATTGTGAGAAGCATCATTTTGGGACAACTGGATATGAAAATTGGCAACAATTTCTCAGTGCCAGTAATAGTTCAAATAACATTAATGTTTACCTCGAGATAAACGTGACAATTTGACTGCAGAGGAAATTTACTATCGTTGTGACTATGATAAAATAAATAAGTTAACATTTGCCGCAGCTGCACAACAGTGTTTGCTGGAATGGCACCGAAATCCTTTGCCTCTGGCACGTAATTTGGAATAAAATCGATATTTAGAATTTTCGCTATTGCAACACCACTTCCTCAAGGTCATGTAGATATGACTGATAACATATGTATATATATATATATATATATATATATATATATATATATATATAGATATATATATATATATATATATATATATATATATATATATATATATATATATATATATATATATATATATATATATATATATATATATATATATATATATATATATATATATATATATATATATATATATATATATATATATATATATATACATGACCTCTCACTTCATCATTGTGTTTACTAAGAATAGCTATAAGGGCGTGAGCCTCAAGTATTAATACTTGCTAGCTCTCTGAGTATTGATGCTACGTAAACCAATTCACACTAATCGTTCCATCACAACAAACGTTACAGTAAATCATGCTGGTTAATGCTGAAAATGCTGTGTCAGTGTCAATACTCTCAATTAAGTATTAGGTAAGCAATATTCGACCTGCTCATATTTTATATAACTCTTTACATTCGGATATCCGAAGTGACATAAGTGTCCAAATTCACGCTCAACCAGTCTATGAAATGGGATTTGTGATAGGTTGGTCAAACTTCTGCGTATCTGACTTCATTCAAATGCTGTTAGGGAATTCGTGAAAAATTGTCGTTCTCCTCGTAAAACATTGTAGTTTCACTTAAGCACTGGCTCCCTCGTAATGAGAACTTATACTCGAACAAACAAATTGACCTTGAGCGGACAGATAATGAGGTGAAGATGAAACAAATCTAGCCTTGACTTGGACATAAATGAACTCAGTGGAACCATCTACCTCTATGTTTATTGGAATTGGTCGTTTGCAACTCTAGTTTATCTATGCTTAGCGAATAAGCAGTCTGTTACTAGGACCGGAAAGGAAGCGAGGGAGGGGAAAACGAGGGATTTATCAGTGAGAAGAGAGAGAGAGAGAGAGAGAGAGAGATATCAGTGAGAGAGAGATAGAGAGAGAGAGAGATATATAGAGAGAGATATAGAGAGAGAGATATATATATATATAGATATATATAGAGATATATATATATATTATATATATATATATATATATATATCTATATATATATATCTATATATATATATATATCTATATATATATATATATATATATATTTATATATATCTATATATCTACCTATATATATATATATATATATATCTTATATATCAATATATATATATCACAAATATATATATATATGTAAATATATGTTTATAATATATGTTTAAAAATATGTATCTATATATATATATGTATGTATATATATTTATATATATTCATATATATATAGATATGTATATTGATGGATATCTTGTTACACATATGTATATATGAACATATTTGCATGTATATATATGCAATCACTTATATACATATGTATGTATAAATATATACACCTCTATATGTAAATAATAAATGTATATATGAATAAAAACATATATATCTGCATTTCCTTATATATTCATGCATATTAATATATATGTATGTAAAAATTTATAAGGATGTACACGTTTTATATATATATATATATATAAATATATATATATATATATATATATATATATATATATATATATATATATATATATATATATATATATATATATATATATATATATATATATATATATATATATATATATATATATATATATATATATATATATATATATATATATATACTGACGATTACAACCATTCGTTGACTCCAACCTTTCATGGACAAATATTTTAAGTACATGTTAACTGTAATTGTTATAAATTATTATTTCGGGATACCTTTAATAATATAATATTAAAGTTTGACGCAAATAAAAAACATTTTCCGCTTTAAAATCTTGGTATATACTTTTGGTTCTCTGAAGGTCGTCCACGAATGGTCAAGATATATATAAATATGAATTTGCGTATTTTTGCGGAATACAGAAATTTTGAAATCATTTTCCGTCATTATGGATTTGATTTATGACATATGGTGTAGATATGATCATTATGAACCATTGGCAGCATTTTGTGAACTTATTTAAAGTTGTAAATTGACGAATAATGAGAAAAAAATAGTTTTTCGGTGTAAAAATTTTTTAAAAGAATGCAGATTTTTGAACACTTAGAATTTACATATTATACGCTCATGATTAAACATTATTTTGAACATTTGGTTATTAGCAAGATATTGAGGTTTTCGGGTAATGTCAAGGAATGGTTAGTTGATAAAATTTAATGTCCCTTTAATAACAGCAAATCAAAGAAATCATTCATAAAAGATTATCGTTGTACGTTATAAAGACTAGGCTATCATATTAAAATAATCAAAACAAAATATTTGTAAACATTGTTAATGAAAAAATGCATTGACTTTATGTGGACATTGTGGTACATCCTTTCGTGGACCCAAGTCTACGAAAGGTAGGCGGTTTGTCCACTAAAAGTCGCGTTTGTGCTAATATATATATATATATATATAGATATATATATATATATATATATATATATATATAGATATATATATATATATATATATATATATATATATATATATATATATATATATATATACATTATATATATATATATATATATATAGATAGATATGTATATATATGTTAATGTGTTATATATATATATATATATATATATTTTAAATATATTCATACATATATATAATTTAATATATATATATATGAATAAATATATATATATATATTATGTATATATATAAATATATATTTGTATATATATACTTGTATATTCGTGTATGCACACACATAGATGTATATATATGTTTGCCTATACATATGTATGCAAATTTATGCATATAAATGATTATTTATATACTTATTTACAGTTATAT
>CM067356.1:25357887-25452887 GCA_034190875.2 Urechis unicinctus
TTACACTGATGCAGGCTATTGGAGGGCAAATAATCAGACTGATTCCAAATCTGAACCCCGTCGTCCGATTATACTGTTGTGAATATGTAGCAAATGGGGCTTCCTCTTTAACAGTAAGAACGTGGTCAGCGCACGTGCTAGATATAAGTCGATTTAATTCGTATATCACCTGTATATTGATTACGCAGGTAACGGATTTGTCTTTATCTGAAGGTTGCTATTCCCCCCCCCCAACATCCCGTCCGACAATAGTTGCACCTATCTCTCTTAATGTCTTTGTGCTCATAATTGTTTATTTTTACCTTTTTGCCTTCTAGAAAGACTTAACTATCTTACCATAAAGTAGCCTACCACATGAGTTTCTACTCCGCATTCTTTTTCTCCCTCACCTTATCTGACCCCATGCTATCTCCTTACCCAAGGCGATGACCTTGCCTGTGGAGGTTTCCCCTCAGATCTAGCAACCCTCATCTAACCCATCAACTCCGGTAGTTCTTTGTATTTACTGCCCTTACCCCGCTTACATTCCCAGCACTGGTCGAGTATATCTTCATCTGTCGTGACCCCCTTTTTTGCTTTCAGCATACAATGAAATAGAGCAGAACCAATTAACGCAAATCCTTTTATTAATGCAAACATACAGGTGGATGGTTCAAATAAACTTTAGGTTATCCGTTGAATACTGTGTGCCTGACAGACAGGCAGTCATGAAAACCATGATAATTATCATGTATCATTCTGCATGCCATCACATATAGCTTGGTTAGAATTAGTTTACTTGCCACAGGTTTTGAGCTGACCATTTAAATACCGATGTCCGATTTATGACATTGAAGGGAACATTTATGTCCAAGTTCACGTTTGGATGAATTTTCGTTTATGCTGCATACACGTCGCAGTCTACATATATGGCTTCATTCATATGCTGCTTATGATTTTGAAGATAGCTGCTGCCCTCCTCTTAGAATATTTACAGTGATGCGTTGCTGTCATATTTGTAGTATGCTGCCCAATAATAAGAATAACTATATTTAAACGCCCAAATTGACCTTGAAGAGACTGGAAAAGAATCAAATCTGGCCTTTAGCCGTATAATAACAAAATTAGCTCAAATAGATACCTTGACACTGGCCGCTTCTTATTCTTATTTATCAATGCCTAGAAGTAGAGACAATCTGTCATTCAAGGGATAGGACAGGTTACTATATATCAGAAATAAAACATTGCTACAGATGCAGGCAAACAAAGCTACCACAATCCTTGTACAGACTGCTGCTATATATGCGGCTTGCCCTATGCAAGACTCAAGCAGATCCCAACAGTGTGCTGTATGGATTAGCTCAATTGTGTGTCGTGGGTTAATCTATTACTGGCAATAGGAAGCGTGTTGCCTTATTGTGGTCGTATTCATGATAACAAATGCTGACATCAATTTATTTGCAAAAGGTCGTCGCGAATCCACGAGACCGAATTCAAAGAATTGGTATTGTTAAGACGACGTCGACAATAATTTGAAAAGTATGTCGCCAAAGAGACGGCAATAAATCATCAATTTAATGCTGGAGTACAAGGATTCATGCAGATCTAATAACGATGGCACCTGCGGCCACTTCTACAATGCCGCCTTCGGCTATTGAAGCTCGAGTTGCACACCCGGCGTGTCACTAAATATAAATTCTGTTTCGATTGTGCGTGACTTGGGTGTTTACGCCTCTAGGGGAAATGCGTATTGCTTCTGTGACCATGAAATTGAACTCAATGATCCACTTGGTGCAAATGTCCCCGGGAAGGAGAGAATGAGTCTGTGGGAGCAATCGATTAAGCCGTTGCATAGGTAAGTATCATATCACTTTATTGTATCTTATCTATTCCAAATCGTTTGTGCTAATAGCTTGAATATCTAAAGTAGCTTCAGATTGCTCTTCAGTGTACTTAGTGTGTACTAATGAATGTTTCTTCCCAGCTGGGATGGAGATCAAAGCGTACCAGGGCTACTAGCCATCTAATCAACACCTTTAGTACGGAACGGAATGTTGGTGTCGAGAGTTTGATCATTAATTATCATTTAGAATTCAGCCGTAATGTTATCATATCAATCGATCAGAAAAATGTTTTCTAACCGGAACTTGGTGTCTCGAAAAATGAATAAACAGACTTAATCCCACCATGACTGTCAACGGTAATACATCGGTTTATATGTGTTGTATATTGCCTTACAATTCATGATAACCTAATCACAATTTAAATTACCCGCGATTAGAAACTTCATAATTGAAGCCAAATGTATCGATATTGCATTTAATTTCATGTTGATAAACACGTCAGCAAACGGGATTGTTGCCACCCGGTCTCTTCTGTAACGCGTCGAAGATTATAAAGACATTTTTTTGTTTCAACAACCTGGATAATGGAGTGGTTTGCCAATTAAAATGCTTTCATACAACACTTCTAACCCCTTTGACAGTAAGGTCATCTATGTTCAAACATTGGCTACAATTGCAAAATATAACGTATATGTGGCGTTACGCGATATGGCATACTGGCAACTATAATGCAAACAATATGCCACTTCAACGTCGACAGTTGCAATATTATCGTGCCATGAGCTTTAGCCTTACCTGTATAATTCTCATAATAAACAGATGTGAAGTGTTGATTTGTCCGTTAACTGAGAATATGTGCTGTGTGACTAAATTTACATCCTGCAAACGTACGTTGTCTATCGTTTGCTTTAGGTGATACGCACTGTGTTTGATCTGTTAATGTAATCACGACTATATACAGGTTCCAAATATATTCTATCGTAACTATTATCACACATTGTGGCAGAATGAAACCAATACGGCCGCAGGTTGAAAAGAACCATGTTGTAAGGTAATAAATGACCCATTTCAGCGCCATTGGTAATGTATTACGGTGCACACGTCTTTCAATCTATGCTCAGCAAATATAAGCGCCATGAATGAACGCGCCCCTTATCGAAATTGCACCTCAGCATGTGCAAATTGCCAGATACTAATTGAAAGTTGACTTAAAATAGTTATCGCCAAATATATTTAAAAAGAAGCTACATGCCATGAAATATGGCAATATTGATTGGCCAACCAGATGATTAAGACCGCTAAATCCAATCAGTATAATAATGCAAGCAATATATAAATACATATACATATATATATATATATATATATATATATATATATATATATATATATATATATATATATATATATATATATATATATATATATATATATATATATATATATATATATATATATCTATATATATATATGTATATATATATAAATATGTATATTTATATATATATATATATATGTTTTATATATATNATATATATAAATATTTATGTGTATGAATATATATTTATATTAATAATTTTTTGCATATATTCACAGTGTCTGTGATTATAGTAAAATAACAATAACATTGATTTCTTCTTCATCCTTTCTCTTCATCATTTCTCCTCAGAGCTACAGTCACTCGAGATTACATATTTGCTGTCTGTCATAGCTGTAGTAGTCATTCTTTTTGAGTTAATGTATTTAACGTGGTCTGACTTATCCAACAAGCATTTGCTCTGCCATAAAAGCGGACGCAATAGCTGCAGAATTAGTCTTTTTCGCAGTCTGTTATTCTCACGTCAGGGCTACTACAAGAAGAAGCATAAACCTGTGGTGTAAACTCGACCAAGATGAAAAGATGAGCATATTGTCGATGTTTGTCTAGTGCATCGCCGTTTGTTTATGCTTTAATGTGACCGCTACTAACCTATAAAGCAACCAATTGTTTCCCTTTTGAGCATCAAGATAAATGAGCAATACCAGTCATAAGGCATGACGTGCATTTTAGATTTGAATACCATATAGCCTTATTGATATCTTTTTTTATTCTGTGTGCTTTTATATTCGCCTGCTGGGAAATAAATGGCTGTTATTTTATGCTGAGAGTCGCAGTACATGGCACGCTACTAATATCAATATATTCCGCACACGATCGGGGATGGTCATGCAGAAATTATCTCTATGAAAGTGTTATGAATGGTATTGTGCGAGCATAATAACTGTTTATAATTATTTTATGCAATCGCATTCACTGACATGTTTGTGTATTTTACGGTTCGTGGTAATTGTGGACACATTTTGCAGGGATGATATAGTAATAGCATGTATTCTTGCTATGCTATGTAGGTAGTGCGTTTACGTTAAATAGCTAATGAGTCAGCATGCGAACTTTTAACTAGACATCTGTCCACCCAAAATGCTATTCGTTACACATTCTGTCCGATGGAGATATATTATCGAACGTTTTCCTGTGTAAAAACAAGATATGTATGATATATATTTAACAAGCTATTGCAATGGAGTACAACCGGAAGTAACATCATACGCCGGAAGCAAAGTTAATGACAATCAAATTTGCAAAAGAAGAAAGTAGTGTAGTCTGTAATAGATGATAAGTAAGTTAATTTTAATGACAATGGAGATGCATTTAGGCTTAACATAATACGATGGTGTATGATGCGCATATACAAATGTCCCATGTTATTCGCTCTTTTTAGGATTTTACGCTAATACCACGTTTTAATGGATGCTGTGGCATGTAATATAACGGAACACGTGGAGTAATATATCGCCATTTTATACAGCGTGCAACAAATAACATATTTGCGGTTAAAACAACGAATGGCTTGTTTTGGGGATCGTTGATGCAAGAATTTGATATCCAGAGATAAAAATGCATGATAATGATACAAGTATATTTAAAAGCCTAAGTATAGCTAATAGCATTGTATCATAGTATTGACCAATCAATGTTTGGATAGTTTATCCAAACGAATATTAGCGAATGACTCATCCACCGGAAGCTGTGATGGCTTTATTCTATCAACTTAACGATAGTAATTGCACTCATTGTCAATGTTACTTAGATGTAAAAACATGATTATAGGTTACAGCAGCATTCATAGCACAACTTTGTTTGTAAAGATGTAATACCTACATCCCTATCGATGACTGGTTGTTAGGTACACAGATTTAACCAAGTGTAATTTACATAAAACATAAACAGAAGCATAATATTAGATATATATATATAGATATATATATATAGAGATAGAGATAGAGAGAGAGATATATAGAGAGATCTCTAGAGATCTCTCTAGATATATATAGAGAGAGAGAGAGAGAGAGAGAGAGAGAGAGATAGATATCTAGAGAGAGAGAGAGAAACAGAGAGAGGGAGAGAGGGAGAGAGAGAGAGAGAGACAGAGAGAGAGAGGGATTTCTCTAGAGAGAGAGAGGAGAGAAAGAGAGAAAAAGAGTCTCTCTCTCTTCCTCTGTCTGTCTCTCTCTCCCTCTCTCTCTCTCTCTCTCTCTCTCTCTCTTTTCTCTCTCTCTCCTCTCTCTCCCTCTTAGAGAGAAGAGAGAGACAGAGGGAGAGAGAGGGAGAGAGGGAGAGAGAAGAGAGAGATATCTCTCTCTCTCTCTCTCTCTCTAGATCTCTCTCTCTCTCTCTCTCTCTCTCTAGAGTAAAGGATCTCTCTCTCTCTCTCTCTAGATAGATAGAGATCTCTCTCTCTCTCTCTCTCTCTCTCTCTCTCTATATATCTATATCTCTCTCTATCTCTCTATCTATATCTATATCCTATATATATATATCTATATATATATATCTCTATATATATATATATATATCTATATATATATATACCACGCTTGAACACCGTACCCAACAGGTGCAAATTATGGTGCACTGTAGAAGAACCCCTTTCCTGTTTGCGAAAAGGAATCTGATGACAGCTTTCTTATCATCAATGCAAATTAAGTATTCGTGCAGCTGTTGAACTTTCTTAATTTAGCGGCATAATGAATTTGCATGGGTTACTGAGGAAAGCAGCTGATTCCGTGGTGTACCTATCTATTACAACAACGATAGTTATATTCATTTTAAACCGGGTATTTAAGTTGTACATTCACCAGCAAATCGACTAGATGGCCACTAGACAAATTACAAACATGTGGTTTTTACTTATATGATCCCTTGCTACCCAGAAACGCACTTCATTCCCTGAATCATCGCATAGAAAAGAAAAAAAAGGAAAATATTAGCGTAGACCTTGCCAAGATATACCATCGACGGGGTAAGCCTATGCATACTAATCCGAGAGCAGGTTGTGCTATTATACCTGTTTGTACAGGATCGTGCATTGCGCAGTAATGTGTAAATCTTATTTCTGCTTTAAAACCTACGAGCGTGTGTTATTATTATAATCTATGGACAATCCGCAGCGACCTTCTGTTGATAATCACATCGTTCAATCATCAGAATGACTATGTGTTATTTGTGCACACTGTATAAAATGGCGATATACTATTGCACACATTCCATAGTATAAACCATTGCATTATAATATGTCGATATATCCTGCTTCAAAGTGAAAATCATTAAGTATTATAGTATATTTCTTAAGACAAGTGCATTATGTTTGCAAAAACATGCATTGAAGGTTGTGTGTTACTTCTTGTTATACATGATCTGGCTAGGTGTTCATCGTTCAAGTACAAACGGGCTTTAATTAAGTATTTAAAGATCAGGACCACTTGTATTGATATTTTGTACCACATGGTGCTGTTACATATGTTTGCCGATGAATGTGTAAGATTGATCATCGTAATTGTGGCGAATAAAAGCATACACTTTCGTAAAGATTTCACTGTGCAATCCATTGTATACGCGAGTCGGTTTGAGTATTCTTTTCACCAGATACCATATATGCCAATAATATGGTAAAACGATTAATGACGCGAGGAGGTTATTTCCTTGTAAATTCTTATAACGTATATATTGCATGTAGTCAGCTTTCAAGCGTTTGCTTTGTCATTTCAATGCATTCATACAATATGTGTCAGCGGATAAACAATCACTTGGTGGATATATGATATCATACTAGGCTGCGATTATGTTCGCTATTTCATTGAATCCTCAATTAAGCACATAATCTTGCTGATAATAACACATTCCACCATGCATGCTTCGTATGGGTGATGTTTGCTTCAACTATTTTATTGAATCTGACCGATAAATAAAGGGTGACTATGCAATCAATGTCGGCCAGATCCAAGGGTCAACCATTGTCCTATAAACAAGGTGTATTAATCAGACACCGACGAATTATATGTACGAAGGTGGTTTGTATTATGTATTACATGGTTGGAAACCAGCAGAACGTACTACAATCTCGTCGCATTGTTGTTTAGAACACAACGATGCAAGATGTTGACCTCATGAATTACAAACCACTGGATTTCTGTATAGATATTATATGATAGCCCTAACCACAGCTCTATATGCCAAAGGAATGCCGACGGGACTCGCAAGATATATAGTTGATGTCGATCAGCTCTGGTTCCAAGAATTTTTTGTTACTTGCAACTGTTCATTTGTTGTGTTTATTAAATGAAAAGACCTACTCAGATCATGCTGGTTATTAAGATACAAGGTTTCATATAATGAAAGGAATACTTTTACGGACCTTCTGTTTCGGTATATATTTCCAAAATATGCCATCAACATTTTAACCCACGAGGCTCTGTGATTCTCGATGGCTTAAGTACTGTCAAAGAACTAGTTAACCCATGGGCTTTCACTTAGACACATATAACAGGGTCTTACACTTTGCTACCTCATATATTGAACTTTGATTCATTGAATACTGCAGCCAATTACGGCGGAATATGTGTATCATTAAACACCCTAAAGTGTGCCTGCCAGCTGATACTGAATGCTGGGGCCAGATTATGGACTGGTGGTATTTAATAGGATCATAACGGTTTAGCACATGGCTGAAAAATTAACGTATGACACTCTCTGAGCATATAATGATTATAGCTACAAATAGCCGCATGGTCGATATTCATAGCATCACAAAATTGACAATCGTGCTTCATGAACTGTTAAAAGGTATATTTCTATAATGTTAGTTCGGCAACTGGAAGGGTGGTGGTGAGACAATTCGGTGTGTTTAAAACGACTCTAGCTTTTAAGCACCCGTTTCGTGGTAATGGATGACAAAGAATGGCGATAAAGAATATTCAATCTTCATATATATATCTATATATATCTATATATATATATATATATATATATATATATATATATATATATATATATATTTATATATGTATATGTATATATTTACAATAATATATAAATATCCATGTATATCTATAATATATCTATATATTATTGTCAATATATGTATGCATAAATGTATATATAGATATATATATATATACATTTATTTATATATATACCTTATATATATATATATATATATAAATATATATATGCATATGTGTATATATATACATATATGTACATATATATATAAATATATCAATACATTTATATATATAAGTAACTAACAGGCAGAATGCATGTCGTTATAGCAATACATTTGCACTTCGTCTGTTGATGAGTTATTTTTAACCTTGGACCTCCATTATTAAGAACAACAAGTGTACTTCCATTATATCTCACGTATAGTGGTCAAATGAACAGCAATGTTCGAGACATAAAATGTATATATCATTTTCGTTGATATGTTGGCATGACTGATTGCTCACAGCAGAGTTAGAAGTAATAACGTCAGCCCTACAATTCAAATAACTGTTAGCGTTAGTGAAAGTTACAGTCAAGACGTCAACTCAGCAAGCACCCCAACAATATATGTATCGTTGTATATAATAGTTCATTTGTCTCAAAATCTAAATTAATCAGATGTCTGATATATTTTACATGTAATAAAACATAAAATATTTCGGAATGAGACGGATTGGCAGTTTATCATTATGTTTGATGATTCGCCAAAATGTTATGATATTCAATACATTGACGTGCGTGGTGATATATTTGATGTTGTACATTTTAAATTACGTTTTTACACTGATGTTGTATTTTCATTGCATAAATTCCCGATATTCTCTTAAACATGGTCTCTTTAGCTATCCAAGCTGCATCATTCATGGTTCAAGTAACAATTCTTTGTAAATGAGATAAACGTATATCAATACATGAAACCATGTTAACTATATAAACTAATGATGACGTCATAAAATAACAATTTACCGGTTCATATCTTTTCATGCTCATTTGCAAATCGCCCAACAGCATTAGCAATTTTACAATGTTACTCAGCTAACTATGCAATACACTCATTATCATGTCCAGGTATGAAATGTGTTGCTCACAAAAAAAGCATGACGGCTTGAATCATGAAAATAAATCTTACGGGCCACTCAATGTTTGGACAAAAAGCGGTATTACATATTAGTATGCATTTACTGCAATAGACAACGGGCATTGGGTACTTGAATATCATTCACTTGCCGCAAAAGTATTGATCTGCTGCAATTAACTTTAATGCAGTTCATATTTCCGTAGCCAGATCTATCAATAATTGCTATAGCGTATTAGTCCAAAATCACATGATTCCTTTTGCACAAAGTAATCATTGTGCTAGAGAACGAAGGTTCCATCAATCACCGACGGATTGGTTTTGAAAGCTTGTTTCATCAAAATCATAATGCTGTATATTCGACCATAAATGGACAATGACAGAACGTGATCATCTTAATAATGCCTCTTACATCTTATAGTAAGGAGAAAATAAAGGCGTTATTAAGTCATTACGTAACATTTCAGTAACAAATATTGTTTCTTTGCAATCAGGTATATAAATCAATCTGTACTAGCATAACCATAGATAGTTGAGAAGAGTTAAGGTAAATCTTATAATGCTTAGGTTTTGCACATAAATATTGCCAACCAGTGCATTATCTTGACAATTGTAATAATAAGTGTTGTTATGGCAATCATAGCAATGCAACGCCAAATAGTATATCATCCCGAGTCGCGACTGCATAGCAAAAGCATTTTTCTCATACAGTTGTCGACTTCCCATTTCATATTCCAAAGAATAACATATATAGCAACGACGTTATACATATGCTAATTCCATTTTCGGTGACTCCTCCCACCATTTGAATTATAGATAATTCAACAGGGCTGCCATTGTCATCTCAGCGATCCGGTTTCCAGGGGTTTGCTCGGAGATAAAGGTGGGCGGGATTTAAATTGTTCCTTTATTGAAAAGCCATGCTTGAGTAACATCGTCAATTACTGAAACATTTCCAATCGATGCGTCATATACTCGTCCTACTTACGATGTCTAGTGACCAAGCTCAGAGTAAATTGGAAAACGTTAAACAGAACAAAGAAAAACCTTTCACATAAGAAGTTAGTCGCTTCATCGCGGATACAGTCAAAATACATAAGAGGGACACGCAGCTTTCACCTTAATGTATGCTACAAGGTCGCTGGTTTGATCTTCGAATGGCTGGCTAAATAAGTCAGATATCCGAGGCTACAAAAAGGGCAGAGTGTAAGCGGCGCACTTGAAAGTGAAATGCCCTTTTTTGCGAACCGTTTGCATAGTTTTGTAACCAGCGTTTGAAGGCTTTTGATAACACGCAAATATAACTCAATCAGGAAGTCAGTGGTTTCCCCAACACCACATATGTGCCAGAGTGTGAGACGGACGTTTATATATGATTGACAATGACTCACTTTGCAATCGTAATCTAATAATTGTTTTTAAACCCGAATACAAAAAAACTTTACACATGAGGAATCTGTGAGAACATAAACTAATAAAGCACTTACTGCACCATACTCTTGATGGCGGATATGGCATATATGTCACTGTCGCCAAAAGCTATTTACCAGTTACACCACATAATAGATAATCACAGTCCCATCGGTGTGTACGTCTCCAAAGTGTGAGCTGATCACGTAAATGTAGAGACATAAATGTCAGAAAACTGCATGTAACTCTAGACGATATATATTAAGCTACGGACCCTTTCATTGATTTGCATTGAGTCCATGATGTTGGAAATTATGCTGGTGCTGTAACACGAATCAACTGCATTTGGCTGTAAATAGGAGTCGCTGATGAGCAAATAGACAGTCAAATACTCTACTATAGTCTTCTTGCGGATGCCGTTATTTATCGTTATTGATGCATCATGTCTGATTCCACTTCGTCCTGATTTCATGATCACACATACAATCTTGTCATAGAAATTGACAAAATATCTACTTCTTTCTGCCATTTTAACACCAACCTGATGATGCAATGACACAATAGCATAGTGACTTAGGTGACTTGAATGCAATAAGTAAGCCTTGAATTGCATGTAGACTCATTGTGTTCGTTGATGTACATTTGCTATTTTTAGTGCGACGATGGGAGATATACGATTTCAATGTCTCCGCAATCATCTATGACGATTACATACCGCTTCCCCAGCCCGCTTGAAGAACCAATGCAAGATAATGGGTTACAATATTTGACGGAGATTTCTCCTCAAGCTTAGGTTTTAATGTGAACCCACTAGAGCAGTTCGAATGCTGGCCAACGAATCACCCAAAACATTGATGCATTGTATTTTAAAGTTGTATTTTTGCTGTGTAAGATTGAAGTGAGATGCTGTTTATAAAGATATACTTTATATTCTTCAATTGTCCTACAACGTAAACGTCCAAAAACACACATATACAGCATTAACGATAATTAATTATGACTTGATGTCGTGCATTATTGTCTCCTTCACTTTGTGCTCACACATTTGAAATATATTTCGAATACAGCCCCATGAGGCATGCATGCAATCAACCAGAAGTACACCACTTCCGATAAGTACCATATTATCCATGTTTTCAGGGCTGAATACGCAGTAATATAAGTGTACTGAAAAGCTATCCTCTAGAGCCTATTGTATTTCAATCTGTGTGATGAAAATTTTACATATGCTATACACGTAGTCAACAAGGCATGTGAAAAAATAAATCTGTTTGGTATGCATTAACTGCAAGTATAGGCCGGTTTCATGGTTCCATGATACCGAATTCTATGATCGATGACTGATATGACCCGATTTGATTTAATTGTGATAAATAAATCTGAAAGTCGACACAGTATCATTTAAATATAACAAAACAAGTGTTGGGTCAGCTCAGGTAAAGTATATGTCAAAAGATGCTGGGATTCCACATCAGCAACTGTTGATACATAAAGTATCAATCAACATGGTACAAGTCACGCGGCCGACAAAAATTTAAGCTTTTCAATGGTTACAGAAAAGCGAAACATATTACGAGGTACTCGTGCGCAAGCACCACCTATTGTCAGAAGCGTGTTTACTTTGCGATATCATTGGTAGATATTGTGCACAAAAATAGTTTTATATATATATATATATATATATATATATATATATATATATATATATATATGCATGTGCATGTGGCTATGTATGCACTGCTACCTGAAGTAATTTTTGGGACAGCATTTGATCGCAAACACGATTAAACAGAGCAGGTTAATGGCATTCCATCCGGCTTATGACCGCTTATTGATGTACTTTGTCAGACAATGGGTTTTTTTATATTTACACGCAATAGGGTTACACGCTATTAGATAAACGCCGCTATCACATGTAAATAAGACAGGATTTGGGAGTCAACGGGATGTAATGTAATGTAACTAATGCATGCGATGCGTTGATTCGTTCTTGTTCTATGGAGTGCAATATTATTGTGTATTGAAAAGTTTGGTTTGTAAATGACTAGGTCATGTCCCTCGATTACAGCAGCGTTGATTTCGTCGAAGTGCCTGTGATAAATTTGCCATCGCGCTCGTGCGCTTCCTGTGCCACGCAAGTACCACGTGTGAATTCAGTGCGTCATCATTCTTGACTATAAAGATCTGAGAATATTGGGGTACTGATTGAATAAATAAGCATATGGACGAAACATTAATGTCATCACATAATACATGTTATGTGACAAATTGAGGCTAGTTTGGGTTCGATGAATGTGTACAAACAGAAGGTATATTTAGCATGGGATTCACGAATCGATCATAACGGAATGATCCAGACATTAAGAGGTTTTGTCACGAGGTATGTTTGGGCATGTTACTGAATGCATGATTTGATATTCAGCTTCCTAATCCGGGATAAAGCAATCAGAGTTTTTAAATTTTATTTTCAAACGCCAAGAATTATCAATCTAAGTTATCGTAAATTATGCTTTTGCACAGCTTGAAGCAAACTGACTGTGTGTGCTGTTGCTTTGACAAGACAGCTAAGCTCATATCTACCTTCAAAGTTACGATAAAAAGTTGGATCTGCAAAAACTGACTTACAATATGTGCATTTATAAGAGAGGTTCTCAGTAAAGTAAGCCAAATATTCTCAGTTGCCACTTTTGTGTGCAAATAATTGAAGAGGTGACATGTACTTAAAAGTCTATTTGCGGCCGTTCTTCAGTTCAATTAGCAAGCAGATTTTATATTCCACATCTGCGCAGGTCTTTGACCTCATCTTAAGGTTTCGTGGATTTTACAGCCTATGCAAAACCAAGCTTTTGCCACTTCTCTTGATTAATACATACATAACAACTAACCGAGTTGTTTTAGTTTTACAGCGTAATTTGTCACTTTTACTTTTAGGTTTCGGTCAACAATAGCAGAATACAAAGTAAGGCAATTACAAAAAAAAGCAAAGCTGCTGGGTTCTCAACGTATCAGCCACCATATATTGATTATGCTGTCTGTGCCGGTCTTGGATTTGAAACGAATCCCGAATTAGATAATGTACAATGTGTGTTATTGCAGTAAATGCATTAGTAGCAATTATTGCTCACTGCTAGTGAATCTTGTGCGAAAGTCTTCCCTATTAGTGTTTCGCATATGGTAACGTAATCGTCAGCGGTTTGAAAGGGTTATCTCACGACAGATCCATTAAGAATATGATGGTTCCGCAATCTCATTTCACGTTAAAAGACTGTAATGTTGTCTGAGTAAATATCACTTTTGAGTTAATTGACCGCTTGCCATTCCATTGAATATGGCTTTATCTACGAGTTTCATCACTGACCCAATTACTTTCAGTTCACAGTTTACTCAAGCTAGGGTTTTATATTGCTTGTTATCGTTGTTATTCGGCTGTTAAAATCAAAATGTTATTATGTGATCTTGAAAAGACTGTAGTAAATAGGTTGCTTCATGTTTACCTAAATTCAGATGAATATATGCGCATATCAATATATATGAGCACTACTAGCATGCATGATACATGATCTTATTTGTGCATGTAATTGTTGCCGTTTCACAAGGTCACGCAGACAGCTACACCATGAGTTCATTAACAGGTACCAATTGATGTTACTGATCAATATACGCCTGCGCTCACAATTATCATAAACGGATAATACAAATATCCTATGACTCAAAGGATGTGCTATTTGCAAGGATGATACCCGGAGACAACTTTTGCAAACTGGAGAGTGTCAGTTGAATATAACTTGGCATGCAGTAGCAACAATCAGCTTATAACACGGTATTGTATTATTCCTGTCACTCGTTAACGACAAGCGCACATTTGTGTGCAGACTACGAAGAGATAATAGATTTATAAGTGGACTGGTCAATTGGGTGCTATTTGGATAACCGCTCGCGCAGAGTAGATCCGTTATATCTAAGAGTATGGAAGAGAGTGAAGCACAACCGAAACAAACGTGTGGAACCAGCAATTAACAATTACAATCACGTATTACACTGTTTTAAAAAAATTGTTATATAGACATATAACTAAATATCATATTGTCATGTCATACAGACTACTTCCGAGTGTTTCGGCAAGCGAATTATTAGCTAACATGTTAGCAAATGTGCTGATTTAGCGGAATGGTCAATTGACAAACGGGCAAGTCGTGCACGAGGCGGCAAAGGTATATGGCTACAAATGAGGACGTGAATATTTTACGTTATTGTGTAATATTTAATGCTTGTTCAGCCTCATGATAAGATTATTGCGTCGCTACATTTCCTCAAAAGACCATTAATGTTTTTGTGCTGATATATCATGCGGAGGCCACAAAATGCGTTGGTATTAGCTCGATCTGAGATCTTTAATATCTAATATGCAATGGCTGGAGTAATAACGCTGACAGTGCTACACATTTGCTTCTTCGTTATAGGTCTGTCGTACAAGGATCTGTTCGACGTTCAGAATTAGTTTGTGGTGGGTTTCTTGTTAAGATTGTAGAGCCTCTTCTAGTAGCAGCGTAACCCTGTTGTGCTAATGGAATGGTTTTACTAACAACAACTGAATATATATATAGTTATTAATATGATAAACATATTTATTTTCCTGCATCGTCCCTTAATGTTTTATACAGACTCGGTATCGAGGAGGTTGCAGTAAAGCACAATACTCCTGCAAGGCTCCCAAAATGATATACTCTAATTATGAAATATGCTACGCCGATTCAATATACATACAATAGCAAGAGAAGTAAAGCCCCGTAGGACTTTGTAATCCCTCGTACGCACAAATGTATATAATAAGAAATTCCAATCATTAAGCAGATAACACAAAGATGAAAACAGGATTATGAAAAGAAACATAACCTACAAATAAGAAAGTTCGCTCGAACAGAATGGTTTAATAAGGATTTTGCTTTACATAAAGACGGCGCATGCCTCATATTATAAGGTAAACAATTTCACAGTGACTTTGATGAGTTTGTCTTTGTCAATGACCAATGACATTTACGACTTGCTTCATCATAGTCGCCTTTAAACCGACTCCAAATGCAGCTTTCAATAACAGTTCGCACAGCCTGTTCAAGTCACGATGGGCATTTGAAAGGCAACCGGTGGCAATTGGTTGGAGCATGGCTAACAATGACGTTTTCAACCATGTGACCGGTCTTAACCATTCCGCTATATGACTTCGTTTTCAACAACCAATCAATATAAAAAGTGCTTCTGGTATTTTGCATGTCACGTAACTTTGTCCCGGTCCCCAAAACTTTCAGGCAAACGTGAGGTGGTTTAATGAACTTTTGATGCAATTGGTCATTTCCAAAGTCTTATATGATATCTAAAATATCAGTGTTCCCCTTCCAACCCTAATGCAATTAAAACACATTACAACAGGATAAGAATCCTAAAGCCCAATCTCCTTCCATGGATCACAAGGTGGTTTTATAAGTTGATACATTGTCTCTAAGCCTTAATCTATGCTATGCCAGTTGATGGGAATCAGTATTTATCTAGTACTAAGCAACTCAATCAGTGTCCATCTTCCATAATCACGAAAGGTGATGATTTTGTAACGACAGCAATGGTGATTTCCATGATTGCCAATTTAGAAGCTTTTACGGGGATTCTATCCTCTTGGCAGTGAAATCATTCATGAGCAAACAATGGCAACTATGTGCAAGATATTTCCTTTATTTGGCGTTGCATATCATTCCCCACCAAAATCTATCGCCACATGTATGCACCGCTAGGATTGGCCTCTGGGGTAGACAATGCAACAAATCGTTTGATCCTGGTTGTTTGGTTGTGTGTGGGTTAACATCAGCATGGACGATGGACAACTATGGTGATGACTATTGGTGATAATGATGCATCACGATTAATTATATCTTAAGGTAAAGTTGATGAGGTTATTGGTGCTCACGAAGCGATATGGTGTTGATGATCATCATCATGATAGTGTTAAAAAATAGTGTTATTACGATGATGATAGTTTTGGACGATAAAAGTACATGTTGATTATGAAGATGATTTCCATTGTATTTAGATGATGGATATTTATTAAAACGGCCAGGGTGGGTGATTATGATGACGATAGTAAAGTCATAATAATGATGGTAAAGTGTGATAAACGACGATGGAGTGTGACTGTTCAACCAGATAACATATCCCATGCTACTGCCTGATTAAATGCCTTTCAGCATATCAATTGAGCAGGGTTTAGGTACAAGACCTATCTTCCTTCCCGCAGAGTGACAGTCTTGATGTTAATATTTCCAAATAGATAACAATGGTCTGAGGTGGGTTTTGTACTAGGTTGCTTAGTTAGCTGTTTTCGTTATATTATAAAGAAACAGTTGATTGTAGATACCAGGACATCAGTACATATATATCACACACGTGCTATGTTCTATTATAGCGGCTCAAATGCGTGTAGATATCACCATATCTAACCGTACCACATTCAATCAATGATTTGACAGTCACGATTTTGGGAAATTCGATCCTCTTATCTGCCCAACAATAATCATATCAATAAATTAGGAAGCAAACGGCATTGTGCCAACATTAAGCTCAACGCCCACCAAACAGTCCATGATATCTGCTTTTGCCGCTCGTGTGGCGCCACAATCTGATCCTCCAAATATGCGCCACACAGTACTGCAAAGCTGGCGATGACATGTTCTAAACCTCAAGCAACAAGCTTTTAATGCACTGTTGATGATCGCCTAAACTTGCACAAAACATTCCCGTAAATAGTAGTTTTGTTTACCCTTTCACATCGAATTATACATGTTCTATCATCATATCATGTTCGTGCGTAAACTCTGTTATGAGAGTTTCATTTGTTGCAAAGAACATAACAACAATGCTTGAAAAACACAAGTGAAGGTGACGTAACAGAAAATGTAAATATATATCTATATATATATATATATATATATATATATATATATATATATATATATATATATATATATATATATATATATATATATATATATATTATTAAACTTGGAAATAATGTCTTTTCAAAAAAGGTGTTATGACTGCTGTTGTGCGCGCATGAATAATGAGTTATGGTCGCCTTTTCGTTTTATATTATTATGTTCTTACATGTAGCACATTGTATCGCTGCCTGTATAATTGTCTTTTTTTCAACGCGCATGTACTTACTATCGTCATCCTAACATTATAAAGCCGCGTGGATGGGTCATTCGTTGGTATTCATTTGGACAAATAATCCCTAGTTTGCAACTGTTTGCTCGCAGGGGATTGAATAGTCATTCCTATAATATTATGTTATGGGATGCATAAAGGCTGTTGAATATATTCATGCACTTCATTCCTTGATTTCAAACTCTTGCACAAATATCTCCAAAAACAAGCCATTCGTTGTTTAACGCATAAGTAATAGCTATGCAACTCACTTTTGCAGCGAGGTCAGATAGATCAATCAACATGCCTATCTATAAAGGCAATGCAAATTTGAAGCCGCAAAGTAGTTATTGTATAAGATGGTGATATATTAGATGTTAAGATTGCATAGGGTTTGCTGAATTTAGATTTTGCATCCTCTAATACGCATTTTCCTAAAAAACAATCCAAACATCGACTCACTTTAGCGTGTTGTCATATCGTTTGCCAAAGTTCTGTTTATGTTGACATCTACATGTCTCTCTGACGCGTGTACTATGCCATAAACACGATCTATGTCGGCATCAGAATAAATATGATATGCAGTCCCATGTCCTGACGTCATCCCCCCCCACCCCTCCGCAAGTAGCCACATAATCATGTGATGTTAAACACATAGAGTGGATCACATGTGGCTGTTGTTGTGCGTTTAGTTCTCTGCGTCGTTGTTTATTCCAGATGTTATCTGGCAGATACTGACTTGGAAAACAACATACATCGTGTTTTGAAACAATAATCATGATAATGACATCGACTCAAAGTGCTATTTATGTTGATTTAGTGACGTAACTAATGAATATTGATAAGTATTACTTCATAATGATAACATTCACGTACATGTTATTGTTATGGATTTTGCCTCTACTGGCGTATTGTTCGGTTATTGTTTTGAGGCAAATAGTCGTCAACGTCATTGTCACCATGATTTTTTATCTCATCGCACCCTCCCCTCAGCCTAACAGAGCTCGAGAAAAAGCTCGGTCATTTTCCCATACCGCCTCAAACGCACAGCTAGCCGTGCGATAACAGCGACTGTATCGCAATATTACCTAGCAGCAACCAGATTTGAGAAGGTCCCTCTCAGAGCACCACTGCTCTAACATTGCAACACTACGAAGGGTCTGAATATCACGCACGCCTTAGAAGTGTTATACCGAAGGTTTTCTTAAGAGTCATTTGCTTGCCATCCGCTAATATGCTTGCGTGTCGCTAATTGGGAAGTCACGGTACAGACCCGTAGCCAGGGGGGTTTCGAGGGGTTAGAACGAACCAACCACTTTGCCCAGAAAGGTCCGCCTTACTCTAGTGCATTTGTGTATATAAAGATATATCGTGTGTCGATGGTGCCTTTGATTATGGTCTTATGGCCGCATCAATATGAGTCAGGAGAAAGGCCCACAATTGAGGGGAAAAGAACCCCCCCCCCCCCCCACTTAAACTCCTGGCTACGGGCCTGCCGGTATTTCCAGAATGTAGCTGCGACGCGACCTGCCGAGCCGCTTCTACTGCGCTAGTGTTGCCAGCGCCAAACGAAGACAAACGTTGATAGGAAGTCGGCGGACCTCTAATTGCCGGAGTTGGCAATATTCTGCAAGTCTCACACAGCATACTATCGAAGCATATTCTAATCGAATAAACAACAGGTCCATTAGGGTCCCTCGCAGTTTCTGTATGAGTCTGCCTCCAATCCCGCAAGTCTTTGTATACACTCACAGCCCATCATTCAGATCTTCTAGTGTTTCTAGTGCACAAGAAGGACCTCCTACTTCCCATTAGTTATCTGCAGATGGATCCAAAGGAGCAACAAACGCAACACAAACACTAAAATGTGTCTCGAAATCACTGGCGTCCAATAGGGTAACTCCTATATCTCTTATAGATGAACCCATCATCACAGGCAGCTGAGGACGAATGGGGGATTAAGAGAATATCTCTCATATTTACACGTCCCAGACTGATACCTTACATTAAATAGATTCACGCTAATTATCAATATAAGGAGACAGGGTCGTGCGCTTGATTATCGCGTGTAGGTGCCATCGTGATTTTATCGCGATAAGTATGATATCACCTGGTCACGCAGATGATATGCGGAAAGACACTCGAACGCTCCGCATTCGTTTATATACAATGTATGGATTACGGTTAGGTTAGCAAATTAGTAAATCAATTAACAGGCTAATCTTAAACTAGAAAAACCAAATATGAATGTACAAGGGTGATAAAAATATATATATATATATATATATATATATATATATATATATATATATATATATATATATATATATATATATATATATATATATACACACACACACACACAAACACACACACACACACACATAGTGCTAGTGTTAGCGTCGTCCTCTGCGTGCCATGAAAATGAAAGTTGTACACGCTATTTACCAAGTCAACGAGGATGGCCTCCAATCAACCTATGCATACCAAAGTATTTGCTTAGCTAGCCTTGAGAAAGCACAGATTCAAAGAACCCGTATTTCGAATGCGGAGCATGTTTTCAATTGTCTATGTTTTTTGCACATGTTACTGACATAATCATATGCGAGGATCGTCTGGAAAATAAAACTACTCGCGAGACCGCACTGTAATAGCTTCCATCCCACCGCTGCCGTTATTTCCCCCTTCATTTGCGGCCATGCGGGTCGGAGAAAAAGAGGAGAGAGAGCAGAAAGCGCAGAGTAGGAACCACCTCTCCTCCTATTACTAAAAGCCAAACGGCATTCTTTGGGATATTTCGACGAATCTTCGTAATATTAAACGAATAACGCATTTTGGAATCTTTTCGGCTTATTACTGTGTGTTCAGGTTGGTTCATCACTAAGGAAATTTGTCTACAACTTCAAGCACAACACGAGATGGACGTTAATTTCAGCTATAATATGAAACCCCTGTATATGTAGCTGATAGTTTATGTTGGTGGAGGACGAAAACAAGGCATATCCACGGCGATGATAATGTATTATCATTACATAAACTCCCTTGCATAGTTTCTGGCCACCCAAGCTGAAGTATAACTGATTCAATTATACCGATGTTCTTACAATCAGCACAGGAATACCGATTGGATATCTGAATAACCTTTTCATTTCATTTTCAAAACGTAGTAGCTAGCTAACCAAGATTCTACTGGGTAAAATCAATGAACGTATGGACGATAACTATCAATTGATTTCAACATTCCTTTGTATATGAGATGAATATGTATATTCTTGAAACCATGTTAACTAAATAATGTTAACTTCATGAAATAAGAATTCATTCGTTCATATGTCTTCATGCTTATTGTAGTAGCAATTGCATAATGCCACTCAGCTTACTATGCAAAACACTCATTATCCGGTCCAGGAACGACTGCTGTAAACATGCAAATAAATCTGACGCACCCTACGCACTATCCAATATATGGAAGAAAAGCGTAACTACATGTTCGTATGCAATTACAGCATTAGACTTCATTAAGTACTTGAATATCAGTTACTTGCCGCAGAAGCTGCTGCAATCAACTATAATGCATATCATCTGACCGTACCCAGATCAATTAACATTGGCTTTAGCGTATTAGTCTAAAATCACATGATTACTTTTGCAAAAAGCAATCATTGTACCAGAGAACGCATCAGATATCAGGTTAGATAAAAAAACAAATGAACATTCGAATAATAGATCACTCAATACGGCTGTCGTTGTCATCTATGCGAGACAGTTTGTAGTGGCTAGCTCGGAGATGATGGTGAGTTGGATGTTTATATTAAATGATAAGTTCCTTTATCAAATAGTCATGCTAGTGTATAATCTTCAATTACTAAAATAATAATAATGCTCCCAAAATATACAAAGCTTAACTCTCTTTATCAGACAAACGCTATGGATTTTGCCACGTGAAATTTCCAGTAGACGAACACGTCATACTGATGGTGTCCAGTGACCTAATTCAGAGTAAATTGTAATTAACGGTTCAACCAAACCTGACAGAACAGAAAAACTTAGCATAAAAATAGTCGCATCATCGCGGATACAGTCAAAATAGAAAAAGGGATGCGCGGCTTTCACCCTAATGTTTGCTACAAGGTCGCTTGTTTGAGGCTCAAATTGGCTGGCTAGATACGTTCTCAGACATCTGAAGCTGCAAAGGGGCAGAGTTTAAGCGGCACTCCAGAAAGTAATTGAAATGCCCTTATATTCAACCCGTTTGTATTGTTTTATAACCAGCGTTTGAAGACTCTATATCAGGCATCAATATGACTCAATCAGGAAGTTTATTGGTTTACCCAATACATATAGGTGCCACAGTGTGCATTGATCGCTACTATACGATTGACAGTGACTAACACTGCAATCGAAATATATTAATTGTGTTTAAGCCAGTATACAAAAAAAATGTTCAACATGAGGAATATTTGAGATGAGCGAATAAAGTACATACTGCATCAGGCGCTGGTGGGCTTGACGTAAATTGATTATTTGTCACTGTCTCAAAAAGCTATCGACCAGCTACCCACATATCATTGGAAATAACAGTACCATTGATGTTGACGTCCAAACACTAACATATTTTATGTACTTGCTGTGTAATATCATATGGCTGTGTTTTAAATCAACATGGATCTTGCAGAAATTTGATGCAACAGCGCAAGTTTTTGTCGTCAAATGAATGCAGTGACATTGTTCTGATCAGGCATATCGCATGGTTCAAAGAGCTTAATAAGGATTTCATCAAAACGATGGTACTGTTTTGATGTTAATAACACAATAAGAGCCACTATACACCGTTTTGAATCCATTACATATGAAATCCTCTTAAGAGTACAAATATTTGTGTGGGCGTGTGTCTTGATATAAAGCTGATCTTCAGTCAGTGCGCTGCATATTGTGATTGCTGAAGCCAAATAGATTTGCCACTGATCATGGTCTGCGATATATCATTGCAAATTAGTTTCACATAGCATCAGATAAATAGCAACCCTTAGGAATTAATCTGAATAAACTAGTTTACGATACAGGAAGTTCCCTTAATCGCATCGAAAAGCTTTGTTCATTTCAACTAAATGGGTTAGTTCATGTCACAATTTGGTTGTAGTGTATTGACAATTTGCATAAAAATCAAGAAGTTTCTTTCGAACTCGAAAGGTCTTAACCGTTATTGACTTTAATAACATTATCAACACAAGGCGCAACTAGTATGCGAATGTAGTGTTCTTGGAAGCCACACGTGCTTATAATGTGTGTTACACAGTATACAGAATCCAGTTTATATGCAGCTACTTTGAACCCTAAATAGAGTAATCAATAGAAAAGTAGCCTTCTATGTTTGTGCTAACTACTTGTATGGGTTAGTGTTCATGCAGAGAATATCATAGCTATATGTAATCAACTTTTGGTACACATTACCCGAAGGAAATGGAGACAGAAAGGATATTTCACTTGTCATTGATGTAGCCAGGGAATATTTATGTTGCAAATACGACTTCCAGGTCACCCATGTTCGTGTTTGAATGTAACTGATCCAAGCAACAGCCTGTTCATAAGAAGACGTAGACGGTCGCTTTTTGGTTTACTATGGATCCGACTCATTTTGTTGGTGTTATACCGATACTACTTTTGAATATTGTCATCTCAATGTCAATTATTTTGGTGTTGTTTTGAGCTCCTTTCTTTGTAATTGCTACTGTTTTCGTATTACAGCACACAACTTAACATCAGGTCGTTTAAGATACCGAAAGCTGCTTAGGTAGCACCTGATGGTTTTGTTGACATAAAAATGAATTGATTACTGGATGTAACATATATTCTGTCGTAAAGGCTGACATAGCAAAAACCATGCGGACCCGCACGCCGTGTCATGCAGTCCCGTGTGGGGCCCGTACGATATTTTGAACATTTTCGGACACGTACGGGCCCTATTGAGCCCGTAGCCAAAAGGTGTTCTTTTTTTATATTTGAATAAGCCAAAACACAACGGCTAGGTTTAACCTAATGCCATACACAGACATAATTAGTGCCATATGATCGATTGAAATAGGGCTCGGTTCAAACCCCAAAGATCTCTGAACAATTCAACGCGACATTTTAGCGCTTAACTGTTAAATTGACTGTCCGTGTGATAGAGCTGGGCAAATGGCCATTTATATGCAATATGCAACAGATAAGGTGTGACATGTTGGATCATTGAGAAACCACCATCACAGTCCTTTGCAGGTATTATTGGACTGTCCGTAAAAAATTTCTATTCAATCATGTTTTTGAGATAGAGACGAAATTAATCACGTTTCATAACATGCCATCATTGGTGCTAGTCTGACTTCGGTTCATTCATATTAGTCTAGTTATGAAGCAGTTAATTCATATATTCGTAAAACAAAATGTTGAAAAAAACCAGTTTTGATATGTTAAAGGACGATGATCATTTGTTTTCTTTAGGTGTGAAGAAATGTAAGCTCCCGTTGTGACATTTATTGTACTGTCTACATGAATTCTTTGGCACGATATGCTGATTTGCATAACGTAATTGTTAGTGCGGCGATTGGAGATATACGTGTAATACGATTTCAATTGACTCCGCAGGAAGGGATATAAAAAGATTTAACTGCAACCGCTTAAATTGAACACAAGTCAGCTGTTCTAACTGTTCACATAAAAGCGCAATTTCTAACAACAAAGCCACAATCTACCTTGTCAGAAGTAATGCCGTGTTGTATGGCCCGATTATAACGGAAACAGTGACCGCGTAAATGTCACAAGCGATCGGGCATTAAGTTCGTCCGCAAAGAATTGCTTTGAGTGTGGGAATGCAAGCATGACCTACCAGTTGGTCTTATTGATGTATTTACTGCGGTTTCAGTCCATAATGCTTTATCATTTGGGAATGAGACGACCAAATGCAATTATTGTTTTATAGAATGTGATGATATGTTCAGTGACCAGAAAGAGAGAAACAATATAACGTCACAATGTCTATTTCTGACAATTTTCACAATCAATTGTGGTAAATAGAACTGCAAAACATATTGCTATAAACAGGCCAGGATTTGTACCTATATACTAATAGAATGTTGGGACTTATAAATGTATATATATATATAAATACATATATATATATATATATATATGTATATGTATATATATATAATATATATACATATATATGAATATATGTATATATATATTTATATATATATATTTATAAATATATATATATATATATATTTTATATAGATATATATATATATATATATATATATATATATATATATCTATATCTCTATCTCTATATATATATATATATATCTCTATATATATATATATATATAAATATATATACAATATATATACTGTTTTTTTCTTCTGCTTTACTGCCGATGGTGGAGTACACACAGTTCGGTGTCTTAGAACTAACTGTACTGACACTGATTCTTTCCCTTTTTTATTACTGAAGGACGAAGGGAAAGATTAAGATGCCCTATTTACAGAGAACAGTGCACCAATGCCCCGTTGAGGTCGAGTGCTCCACATAACAATCTAATTATCACTTCAAAGCAGCCGCTTATTAGTTTAGTATTCCTGTGTGGTATTTGTCTACCCAAAAGGGCGTGTCAGACAATCAAATCACGACGTAAGGTAATCGGAAATGAGGGTAATCGGAAATGAGGGTAACGAAGCAGGATTAAATCAAGATTGAATGTGAAAATAAACAGGACACCGGCCACCATCTAGATTATTTAAAGTTGCAATATTGAGCATTTAAAATGTGCAGCTTTTGTTTGTGATATAAAACAACAGCATGTACGGTGGACAGTCCTTGCTATTCGATGGTGTGAACGCTCCGTGCATGTTCGTAGGTAGAGGATCAATTTAATGGTATAATGACCTTTACGCGACCGCTTATATTCGGGGCAGATTAAATGCAGATCGGTCGGTGGTGACAATCATTGAACTGGAATAGTTGTGCAACATATTCATTTAACTTTTGTTAAGTTGCTATTCACACGCTTTGATAATGCTCATATAAAACCAGCAGAGCTACTCATAATCTGACTTGTGCAGTAAACAGGTACTAGGGGTTGGTTACGATCTAAGCGGCTTTGGATGAAATATCACTTTAATGTAATGTTGCAGCTAACTCTAATGACTGTGTACTAGTGACTTCAAATCAGTTTCACGAAGGTTTGCGCCTGTTTCAAAAGCCTGGCTCTAACTATAGATTTACTGGATAGATTGCAATATTTACGTACGCCCATCGAACCAGTAGTCTACACTAAGCTGCTGGCAGTGCTATTGTCAAACGAATAACCCAAAAAATGATATGATTCATAATTAGGCTCTACCTTTACCTTCAATAATTTTGTGAGAGATTTAATCATCGTCGAGTAATATTGATTTCCTATTAAGATGGTGATTACTATAGACCGTGGTCTTAAAGGCTCCTCGACCCGCACAATAAAATCGAATTTCGCTTGCACGAGTAACTTGGGGCCGAGGATCTGGGCATTTTTCAAAGACTGCTTGAGACGTATGATACACTATAGAAATTATTCTACTAATGAATAATAGATTCGATATTGAGTTCTGCCTCATTCCATATAAATAATAACCTTATGCCGGTAAACGAGACATATAACCGCTAATTGGCACAGCAGTTAATGCAGTATACTAAAGATTTCTTCGGTACACAGACAGATTTTTTCCAGTGATTGATGATTCAACTTATAGTTCTGTGAATTATCCGTGTTTATCTTCACTGATGATTTTGCATGTGACTTGTGGTAGTCAGAATACCAGTACGTTACAACTGAGTACGAAAATAGTTGCTTGCATCTTAGTCGAGCACTGGTTTATATGGGAATGGTCATATGCCCGATTACGGACAGTTTCTAGCAATATGCCATGGATTGAGATATATTGACTGCTAATCATAGTGGTGCGTAAACACTTGTTTAATTTATTAATACAAGCCAACGATCTGTAGCTTTCATCCAGATAATGACCCCTGATTACGACGTACTCCTCCATGTTGTCATAAAATAAATTTGACATCAATAAAAAAGACATCAATGCAATCCCAGTGACGCAGTGTTGCCCTTGCCCTAAAGTAGGCAACCATATTTTGTAAGCTGTTTGTCAGGCATGACTGCATCTAGTGTTATAATTGATTTGCAATAGTGAAATATTACCACTGTTTGCATGTTTTGTAGACAATGTGGTGTACACCGTCTAGTAAATGTATCTTAGGATTCCAGTATGATTGACATGGCCTGTGATGTTGCCACGCCCGGTACTTCGTTTCAAGGATAATTTTTTTGATTGCTCTATCTTAAACTCCACAGTTGTCAAAGCACGTAATTTGAATTCTCATTTGCTATTTAACATGGAATAAAGGTATTTGCTATTCATATAATATTAACCCAAGTAGATCTACCATCCATACACGTGCTCCTACAGATCCCCTAATACGCACCAACATGTAATCACGATAACGTTGATTCCACATGAATCAGTTAACACCATGACATGATATCAGTACATTATGACATGCATAAACAACACAATCGATGATACACATCCACGTTACAAACCATAACATGATGTTATGATGCATGAAAGTTGTTGACAGTGCCTCTTGCAGTCACGGTAGTGTACTTGGCTTTTAATTACACTCGCATAACCCAGAGTCGTGCGAAACTCGTTAAGATTACATTGACAATGATGATACAGCAGCACATATTGAAAAGTCTTTCCTATAATGATAATCATCCTGACAAGAACCAAACGATTATTATTCGCCGGCAGCTTGATACATTCGCATCGCTATTGCAATTCTGTGGAGCCTTTTTGGGAGCATATGTAAACATTTTAAGATGGGGATGCTATGCTCGAATTTGCATTCGAGTGCGGATTTTATCTATTTGCAGATCAATAATTATCTATTGACCCTAGTAATGCTATTTATGTCTTTAATAAATGTTTTATCCATAGGCTGTTTACGATTAATAACATCTATTTGGCTATTGTCCATTGAGACTCACTCCAAGCCACATACATTATTACGCACTCAGGTGTTATAATTTGCATACAATGAGATGAAGACGAACGCGACCTAAAGGCTAATGCAGGTGCTTCCACATATGAGTGTTATATGTAGGTATACCTGCGCGACAATACCAATTATACTGTTCGTCGTTCTATTGTTATGGCTAGTGCGTAGACAACTTAACGGCATATGATACGTGGCACTCGTGAATCGGGCGACTGTCAGCTTTTATTTAAGTGAGGCGTTATTGCAGGCGTTTATGAAACCTATCGGTTTCGCAAATTCAAGCTTGTGCTTCCTGTGGACCATTGTAGGTGAAGGTTTCCTCGCATTGTCTCGGTTTGTATGACTAAGTTACTGCAAAAAAGTATTTCGGCCGCTTATATCAGTATGTGACAGGTGACGGTTATCACGCGCAACATTCTCTGAATATGAACGAACGTGTATCCCCTTGCTTGTTACTTTATATGTCTTATTTCATTGTACCCAGGTTTCATCAGTACTTATAACCTCTGCCAGTATTTGTACACTTGCTGAGATTATGCTTACGAGCAATCCTGTCAATTACTTTGAGGTTACATTTAAAAGTGCCTTCCGTGGCAAACGCTTGAAATGTGATCCATCCAAAGTTTTGTTTGACCAAATCTTCAGCATGGATTCTGGGTTTTAGTCGTAAAACCAAAGAGTTTATAGCTTTGCTAAAAGCTCTCACTCAAGCCTTGCGCCCGAGGAAATAAGTGAAGACGCCTCCTGTCCATAGAAGCGTTTTGTCATGGCTCCTTTTCATAGCGTCTCTTAAAACCACGTAGAATTTTCGGTTGTACTGGAGTTGTGGTCACCTCGATCAATCAGATGACTCCATATCTTTAAACAGCCGCCGAGCCCCCAGACTTTTAATCAACAGTCCCATGTGCTTTTGCTGATTTCATGGTATCGTCGCTTGATAACTGGGTTGTATTTCGTGTCATTGCATAATCCCCTTGCTGCTTAGCGTAGATATAAACTCTTAGCTTGAGACCTTCACTTGTCCCTGACAAAACAACAAATGTCTTTGTCTACCCCCAGCCAGTTCCCCCGCTCCCGGCAGCTCGAATCGTAAACAGCGCGGACGCCGCGAGAGGCAAATTTATTAAATAGTGTACTTGTTATTTTCGCTATTCCTAACTATTGTGTTCGACGTGTTTTGGAACGAATTGGCCAAAGCATTGATGCATTGTATATCAAACTTGTATTTATGCTGTATCGGTTGAAAGGTGATGCTGTTTAAAAATATAGAAATTATTCTTGAATTGTTCAACAGTCGGAAAACGTCCAAGAAACACACATACAACATAGCTTTTATGACGATGATTTATTTAACTTGATATCAAACATTATTCACTTTATGCTCTCGTAATTGAAATATTATATTTCGAAAGCAGCCCAATGGGGCATGTATGCAATTAACCAGAAGTGCACCACTTCCGATGAGTACGCATATTGCTCTCAAGAATTATCCACATTACTTCTGCAAGCCGTCAGTGACTTGTTTGATTAAGAGGTGAATATGAAACTGCATATAGTGAGGCAAAGTACTGCTGTTCAGGGTTGTATACGCAGTTATGTAAGAGTACTGGGAAGCAGTCATCTAGGGCCCATTGTTTTTATTCTGTGTAATGGAAATTCTACGTATGAATTTTATTCACGTAGTCAACAGGGCATGTGAGAAAATAAATCTGCGTGGTATGCACTAACCGCAAGTACATGCATGTTTCATGGTGCCTTGATACCGAACTCTAAGACCAATTACGGTCGTTTATGCCAAACGAGCCAGAACAAGTCTGACAGTAGAAATATTGATCGCTCACTCAGGACATCTCTCTTGATTCAATCTGCAAACATATGACTTCAGTTCGGTCTTTATTGGCACACCTGATTGCAACCGTTGTATAGCACGGGAAATACTTAAGTATCATTCAGCTACTTTTTTCTTCATGGGGCATTATGCAATACAAAACGTAACCTGTAAATCGATCTCGCGCTACTTTGCGAATAATGTATACGTGTTATATAACTACAACGTTTTTTATTGAAGTTTGTCTCATCATATAACACTTACACCTATTTAAATGAAGCAGCACGTAGTCAACAGGGCACGTGAGAAAATAAATCTGCTTTGTATGCACTAACGGCAAGTACATGCAGGTTTCATGGTGCCTTGATACCGAGATCTATGATCGATGACTGAAGTGACCCGAGTTGATACATTTAAGTAATGTCTTCGCTGTAGGTCGTTTATGCCATACGAGCCAGAACAAGTCTGATAGAAAACATCATTCGCTCACTCGGGACATCTCTCTTGATTCAATCCGCAAACATACGACTTCTGATCGGTCTTTATTGGCACATTTGATTGCAACTGTTTTAATGCGCGGGTAATCCTTAAGCCATTCAGCTACTTTGTTCTCCGTGGGGCATTATGCGTTCCAAACGTAACCTTAAATCGATCTCGCGCTACTTTGTTAACAATGTATACGTGTTTCTCATCATATAACACTAACAACTATTTAAATGAAACAGCATGTGATATCGCTTTATCTAAGCTGCAGTTTACATTGAAACATTTTATTCATATTTTTATGCACATCGGAATATGAAAATCGTTAGCGAAATTTAAAGAACAGGATAGATTCGAAGCTCTCTTGGCCTTTTGTTTAAAAGTTGTCAATGATTGCACCCATGAGCAGCTCCAGTTTCAATGGATGCTTCTTTTGTCCAAGACAGCACAGTCTTTCTAGTTCCCGCTAACTCAAGTAGCCTTTTCCGTGACTATTGCCATTTTCATTATGATGTCTTGTACAAAGGTTTCCATCACTTCCCATTATAATCCCAGCCTACAGAATACACCATTTAAGTTTCTGACAGGTTAATGATTAACGTAACTGCCTGGCGCTAAAATATGTGACCTGACTATTATCACAATGCTTGCGAGTACAGTCTGCTTTTGGCTGCGTGCTTAGTCAAAATGATGTATTTGTTAACCCCTATATTCAATTATTGCTAACTCTTTCTAGCCGTGTCCGTTCTCGTCACCTGATGTGGCATAAAACATTTTCAAGAGTTTATTTATTATCTTTAGTTTTGTAATGAGGAAAGGAGGAAAACATTGCATAGTGATATTGTTGTAGTAGTATGTTTATCATCAGCCGTGGTAGTAATATCGGCAGTACGGCTCTGGTAAAAGAAGAAGTGATAGCGTTGAAAGTAGTACAACTCATAGCAGAAGCAGTAGTAATAGTAATAGTACAAGCAATAGTAGTCGAAGTAGTAGTAGTAGTAGTCGCAGCAGTAATAGTAATAAAAGAAGTAGTAGTAGCAATAGTAGTAGTAGTATCAAAGTAGTAGTAGCAGTAATTGTAGGAAAAGTCGGAATTATAGTTTTGCAAATAATGTTTAGCGACTAATTTGTCAAATTAAAACTCCTGTACATTTGTCGAGAGTCGAGATCATTGAACTTTTAGTAAGCTTCTCTCACAGACGGTTTTAGTCGCTCGGGAGCTCGCGAACACCATCACCAGACAGCTCCACCCATCGGTTTGGATTTTGTGAAATAAAAAGATATACTTAGAGTTGCTGGCATAAATTTCTGATATTATAACATGGTTACATTCCCCGTTCCCTAAAGGGGGCTTGCTGGTAAGGAACTATAAATGGTCTTAATCGTCAAGGATCGTCGTGAATACGGCACACTCAGTGTGCTGACCTATGATACCTTGTCACTGGATTAAAAACGGCATATATCCCGGTTGCACACATACTACTTGGCTCGCTTGTCGATTACAATATCAGAGCCCTTCTTTGGGATTATTACTTAACCGGGGTTCAACCTTGCTTGTGCATCATGATGGCAAGACAGCAAATGGCAACTCATTACCTGATTGCATGCACGGCTAATGTGTTTGACTCTTGGGCAAAGTTATCCCTTTTCTACATACATACATCAATATATAGATATATATATATATATATATATATATATATATATATATATATATATATATATATATATATATATATATATATATATATATATATATATATATATATATATATATATATATATATATATATATATATATATATATATATATATATATATCTATATATATATATATATATATATATATATATATATATATATATATATATATATATATATATATATGTATATATGCATGTATATATGGATTAGGAGAAGACAAAATAAGCCGCCGTTAAATAGTAAACTGCCTGGAAAACAATTTTTTGGACCATTGGCAAAATCCTGCTTGGATGACTACAAACTGTCTGAAAGTTGTCAACCAATTGCCAACGGCTCTACAGTGGCTCAGACAACTATATGGTTGTGTAGATGAATGTAATTTTGTCGCATAATTTGGATTCTTCGTCTCGGCCTTTCAACAAGCATAATTTGCTCGACCAACATATTTCAAGGGGGGCACTAGCTACAAACAAATACGTGTGAAATGTCCATATATTGTCTGGTGACTTCTTGCATGAATACCGAGGTCTAACTAGTCCAAGTTCGAAATTCACCAAGCGGTCAGTCCAATTGTGGGCGTTTGGTAGTGAGAAAAAACTCCTGGAGTCAAATCGGCTACCATAGCTATGTTCGCCTTTGCAGTGTTCGATTTCCTATTTTTGACGGGACGTGATTTTTTTACCCGGGCGGAGTTTGAGCGATAATAGTAGACAATCATTAAGATGCGCACGCGTAGTTACTGGCCCAGATCGCTGTTCATTTGAACCTTTGTGTTTCAATGCGCCTTTATCAATTAACCATCGATAATTTGGTGTTCCGAATAACATAAACAGATTGTAGCAGTAGAAGTAAACAAGTCATTTTTTTGCAACTACACAAAAACTGAAGCAAAATAAACATTTCCCCAAAGTGACGAAAAATGAATCTTTAAAATCTTGATGCCACGGCAATTGTATAGGTTTCTGTGGACGCGAGTTTTTGTACCTGTACCCTGCTACTAGTACCGTGGTGCACATGGTTTGCAAACAACGTATATGCATACAAAACGATGTACAGATCCTCAATTTCATTAGTCTGAGAGAATAACTATGTGCTCATTTGGCTACTGGAAGTGGTTATGCGTCATACATGCGCATGTTCGGAAATTACAATGTGGGCATATGACCTTTCGAAACGAGAGCAAAAATCCTGAATGACATTTCTCTAATCCAGTAATCTGAAATCGGCACAAAATCAAGCAACCCGTAAACTACTCTTTAGAGCAATTTACATTGAACAGCCAACGTCGCTGTGCTATGAGTAGAAGGATAATTTTTATTGTACTGGGGCAACACAGAGCTTAAAACATGAAGAAAGAATTTCCGAAAAAACAGAATACTAATAACATATTATTATCTGTAACGAGTCGCAAAGAGTTTATGTTTTAAACTTGCATTGCTGAATGTGATTAAGAATCCACCTACACAAAATATCAAGTATGCTTGATAAATGCTACTATTTACAAAGGCCTTTAGAACGATCTCATCCAAGAAGTATCTCTAGACGCGTTAGATGAAATGTTAAGCCACGCGGGAAAAAAATATCAACATTAATCACAGCAAATATCTAGCTTCCTGTTGCCTCCAAGTTGCACATCTTCTAACCATATCCCCACTTATTTTATATATATATATATATATATATATATATATATATATATATATATATATATATATATATATATATATATATATATATATATATATATATTATATATATATATATATATATATATATATATATATATATATATATATATATATATATATATATATATATATATTAACAGGCAATACATACAAATCAAGCAACGAATAGCCACGGAAAGCCTGAATGAAAAAGTATTTGCCTCTGCATCATTTGATAACCTCTACAACAAAGCTTCTGTAATTTGGATTCTAGTGGTGAGACGTTTAATTTATCCATGTTATTTACAGTCGATGCTACAAATAATCCTCCAAATCATTATTTCAGTTGGCCACAAAAGTATTAACTTTCAAATGTATACAATAAACGTAACGTACTTTATCGATAATAAACCGTACAACTACTTGTCTTCACTTAAATAAGTGTTTCAGCCTCTGTTGCTTGAGCCGTATGAAGTGAATTAAAGAGAGTAATCCTTCAAATCGACCGCAATGCGCCCCACGTGACAATGTTGCGTATTATGGTTAACCAAAGCAACTTTATTTGGAAAGAATAGGAATAGGGAATGCGACATGAATTGTCCATAACAAACAAACTATATCGTTTTGGGCCTTCGGAGTTTTGCGTAAATGGCTGTACTATTTATCTTTTATATTATTCAACACAAACTGGCTACAGAAGCCAACCAAAAGTATCCTCTTTCCTCGAACCATATTGCCACTTATTGTTTTATTCCTTGAAATATTGAAGTACTCATGCCTATTGTCAGAAGCGTGTTCACTTTTCGATGTCATTTGAATGCGAAATATTTTGCACAAATATAATCATTATAAATGTATGTGTGTGTATAGGGTTACACAGCTTACAGATGTAATTTTCGGGACAGATTTCCATCGCAAACACGATGAAACAGCGCAGATAAATGGCTTCCCTTGTCAGACAATGGGTTTTCACATTTACCGCGAAAAGGGTTACCTGCTAGAAAATTCGCCTCCCGCAGTATCCGTACTGTTTACTATGCTCGATCTTTAATCTCCGTGCTTAAGATGGTGATATATATCGAGGGAAACTGGCCAGGGTAGACTTGGACATTTGTTGGCTTGCAAAGCTGTGTGGGGATTATAAAATTACATGAAATACATCGCCGTCAGGCGACGATACTATGAAATCAACAAATGAACATTTGATTGTCGGTTCGAAGTCGCGGGGCCCGCGTCTTTCAAAGACATCTGATTGGTCGAAGTTTCCAGGGCTCCGAAATAAACGGAGAATTCCAGGGGGTTTTAAGGAACGCTATGAAAAAGCAACTTGAGGTGCTAACAGGTGGCGTCTTCACATTTTTTTCTCGAGTTGAGGCTTGAGTGAGCACTCTCAGCGAAGCTTTACACTCTTTGGTCAAAGTGCGTGTGATTAATTTGCCATCGCTATCGTGCGCTTCCCGTGCTACACAAGTTCCACGTGTGAATTTAGCGCATCATTTTTCTTGGCTATAAAGGTATGAAAATATTGGGATACTGATTGAATGAATGGGCGTACGGACGAAACCATATAATGTCATTGGATAATATATGTTATTTGACTAGCCGAATCTAGTTTGGGCTTGACATATGTGTACAAAGAGAAGGGATGTATATTTAGTATGGGATTCATGATTCAATCATAAGAGAATAATTTCGGAAATTGAGAGTGTATTGTTGCAGGGCATATCTAGGAATGTTACTGGAATGCATGATTAGATATCAAGCTTCCTAATCCGGGATATAAAAGTTTCATAATTTAGTTTCAACTACGAAAATAAGTAATCGGGAATTATGCTATTAACCTTTTGCGCGGCTTGTTGCAAATTGACCATGCACTGCTACGTGCTGTTATTTTGACAGAAGAGTAAAGTTTATGTCTTCCTATAAATTAACGATATGAAGTTGGATCTATAATATCTGACTTACGATATAACATTCATATGAGAGGTTATCTGTAAAGTAAGCAAATAAACCAAAGATTCTCCGTTGTCACGTGTACGTAAAGGTATAATGTGGACGATGTTGTTGATTTCAATTAGACAGCAGATTTTTATTCAACTGCTTAATTGGGTATCTCATCTCATCTTAAAGTTCCATGCATTTTGCAGTCTATGCAAAACAAAGCTAGCGCTACCTCTCTTGATTGGTGCATGCATAGCAACCAGCTCACTTTCAGGTTTCTGTTCACATAAGATCAATGAGAGCAGAATACACAGCTAGGCAATTACGTAAAAAATACACGGTTGCTACATTTATTTCCTTCTTAACATATCAGCCACCATCAAGTGATTATGCTGTCTGAGTCGGTCTTTGATTTCAAAAGAATCCCAAATTAGACAATGTTCAATTTAGTTCATTGCAGTAAATGCAGTAGTAGCAATTATTGCTTACCGCTATCGAATTCGGTACGAACGACTTCCTTATTAGTGTATCGTATATGGTAAAGTAATCTTCAACGGTTTATGGTGGTAATCTGCTGAAAGGGTTCGTGCTCTTTTCATGAGTCAAGTGATGCCGTCTATAGGTCCCCATCCTAGACTTTCAGTAGTGGTGAAATAGCCTGACAAGACGCTTCATGCGTGCACGACGAGCCCTACGTTGCTCATACACGTTCTTAGTTATATATCGACTCATGCTCGCCGTTGGTGTTCCCTAAGAGAGCTCCGTTTGTATTGGTTGTTTGCTCGCCCAGACCACTTCTGAAAGCGTGCATGTCTGGAGTTGACTGAGAATGAGCCAATCATCAATTCTCTTGCGGTGTTTGTATGCATCAAGGGAAATCCCATACATCAGGGTTATTTAACTAAGCGTGCGCTGTGCATGGCTGCACGCCCTATCAGAGCGTGTGCCATAGTGTTGTTTAGCAACTAGAAGCTTTCCTACCTTATACCGATAGCTCCAACAACAGACGCACTGAATATAGCACTGGGGAACGTACTATAAGTATGAATTCCTAGTTGTTTTATATGCGCGTGATAAAGTAGTTACTTACGACGAACCAGTGCTAAAGGCCGTCCTGGATAGCCGCATGGTCCAGAAAGATGCCAATCATAAGCAATAAAATGGCAATCTATTATCATGTTGAAAGCCACATGTGTCTTGCGAAGCTATCGTAAGATTTGCTAAGCATGTTCGGCACAGGCTCTGCCTACAGTGCTTGTACAAAAGCTACACAATATGTCCCTTGCTGTGTAATGATCCCTGTAAGCAGAGGCTCTACCCGCGACATATCGATGGTTTACAGCATTTATTTATATTTACAGGCCTCATTTTCGGAAATGTAATTGCACTTATTGTCTTTCTTGCAGAGCACCAAACATATCAAGGTGATGATGTTTTCCCTAAAAGGTAATATTCCTTGTGAAAATCCACCCCGATGAGCTTACATTTCGCTAGCTACATAAACTTAAGAATGATTTACGACTAATTGCTTTGAGGTCCTACACGAGACCAGAAGCTGAAACGCGAACATATTCCGCCAAGGTCAATGTGCCAATGGGACATACTGTATGTCATTACGGTGATTACACTGCTATACTCTTTTGGCTCAGGTGCAGGTTATTTCACTTGAATAGCCAATATAGTGGCATGAGCCTCAGTGAGGGACCTCTAAGGATCACTTGTGGTTGATTAAAACTCGAAACCGGTGAGCAGCATCTACCAATGATGATGAACTGGGGTTAATTGGAGATAAGTAATGGATATAAATGTGCCTGGATTACTGCCATGCATAATAATCTGTTACTGTTGACCGATCTACTTCACTAATTTCCTTTATCTTTATGTATAGAAAACGGACAATACACTGATTATTAAAGAGAACATTAAAGGTGTCCATCGTTTTTACATTGTGTAAAATGTTTACTATTCCCATCCTCCTAGGTAAGCCCTTTCTGTTGGACTATCATACGTAGTCTACATTCCATCAATCACCACTCTGTGTCTGCCATTACTGAGTGGTCCAATTGTGTATGATAGTGTTTTGCCACTGATGCTGGGTGCTATCCATCGAGTTTATTTTGAAGAAATTGCTGTAATGTAACGCCATCGCAATATGATCAAAGAGCTTTTAGCTATGTTAAGAGTGCTCAGGCCGCCCAGTATAATATGCAAACACGCGACCTAATCGCAGCAGGCTCCCGCTATAATACCCACTTAACTCATAATTAAGTGCAATGTATATGCATAGATTACTGTTTAGAGCAATGTAGACAGATATTCTTTTTCTGCTAGTCAACAGGACACAATGATTACTCATTATCACTCATAGCGACGAAATTGGTTGTATGTTACGAGATTATTAGAAAGAAGCTCTTCCATTGCCGATCATGAAATCATCCTTTACCTGCAATCAAAATGCAATACATGCCTTATATTTTAGTTGCGCCGCGAATAAGACAGGTAGGGTATGTTGGGAACCCGATCAAGATGAAGCTGGTGATAGATTGCGGCCTTATTAGTTTTGCTTGCATTGCAGGGATGTAATAATAAGCAGATTCGGATTGGTGTTAAGAATAATACCTATAGCAAGAAATCCAGTACCATACATATCTCATGATGTTTCGCTCCATATATATCATCCGCCATGCATCCTGTGAATACAAGTCCGCAATTACTAACATTACCTGCTAACGCAAATGTTCTCCCTTGCTATCCAAATTTTGATTAATTCCGAACAAGTTCAGTTGCAACAAAATTACCAGCCAGACTTCACACATATCGACTTGTGCTAGTTAGAGATAGTCTGTTTGTTGTCATGCAGAAAATGTTCGATTCGTCGTTACATACTGGGGATCCGTCGTTATAACCATGCAAACCTCATGCGCTTTGAATCCTAGAGGGTTGCCGAACCACATATGGAAAACATGAACTATTACCATTGCGCTGGGTGTATACTCAAATATTACCCGCATTGAGTTATCGATTTCGGCCCATGACCAACATTAGTCTTACTTGCCAAAGATGATCTTCAACATCATGCTGCTTGTGGTGCATAACAGTTGTCTTAATCAATTTAATAAGAAACACCTTATAAAAGGAATAACGTTTGACTAACTCAAAAGTTGTAATGAGCGTTAAGATTATGCCATGGGAATGCCATAGTGATAATATATAATGCTGTACGGATGACATACTAAAGGAGCATTGACCAGCGTCAACAAAAGTATTACAGCGACAACCTGGTATCACATTACCAAATGCAGCACGCTTATCGGCTGAAATAGAAAACACATATTGCGACAGGAAAGAATTTAATTGTGAATTGGCAAATTTGATAGTTGGTCTCACTTCGACTTATCATGATATGTAAGAAAGAATGATTCGGTTGAGGTGGTTAAATAAAGCATCGTTTGTCCATGCGACTTGATTGAACATCTTTTATACAGCCCGACACCCGTTTGCGCAAATAATTGTTTAACCAATTTCATCAGTTGCCATGAAAACTCAGTTAATCGGGCATTCGATATCGGTACTTACTGACTGCCCATCGTAATTACATTTCCAGCTCCCCAAGCAAATGACTACTTTGACTGTTTGGTATTACTGAAATATTTCTAAATGCTTATAATATTATATTCTTTCATCATCTGGGTTCAAATAATGACCATCCCGTCCCGATAACAGAATGTTATTTATTCAGATTATGTTTGTTAGAAACATATTTACTCAATACTTATAGGTAACTCTAAAGCGGTAAATTTATATTATGGGTAATCCCTTTAACTGAAGCGTGGCAGTGAACTATTGCTTGGGTAGCTTTCAATAATGAGCCATAGCGCTGCGGAATGGGAAGGTATGCATTTGTGTGGTAAATAGGCTTTATTATTTAATACAAAGTCACATGCATACGGGAATGAGTCAGTTGAGGTCTGACAAGAAAGCACAGTGGTAAGTACGGTTAGATGGATCGAAAGCTTGAAATTTGTGATGCTAGGTGTACCTACAGACAATTTGGCTTGGGTCCTCCTGGTGGATTTTACAATACCTCCTGATTCCATATGTTTCGACATGAAATCCATTCCATGACGTGCTTTGAATATTGACAAATTATTGCAAGTCTGCCTTTTGGATATGGATATACTATCACTTAACAAAGTACTTCTGTTCCGAATGGCTCACAGAAATATAGGACGCAATTATTCTAAGTTCTTTGATGTGGTGTGATTGACCTTATCACGATAATTAATCGGAACAATAATGTGTGCATACCAGAAATGCAATTAGACAATCAGCTGTGTGATACGTTATGAATCGGCATTATTGTGATATCAGTTATTCTGGCGTTATTTCAATGTGAAATTATTTGAGGGTAATGTTGCTCGAAACACATATAACAGGGTTGACACGACCGGTCTCTGCATGATTTATCGATTGAGCCTTAGATAAATACTAGATACTGCTGTTATTCTTAATACAAATCACTCCATAATGCCAAGACGATTTTTCAAATGTTAGATTAAAGGCCTATTGCACCGCGGGCCTGTTGATTGGCGTGGCAATTTACCCACGTACATACTTTAAGCCTTTACCTAAAACAGTTGCGAAGTATGTAATCGCTAAATTTGATTAATTGTTTGCTATACGTACACTTGCGTAAAGCCTTAGCAAATGCTCTCATTAAAATCATTTCCTATAAATTAATTTTATGGAGTTATAGTGTTACAAATCCAAGCAGTTTTGAAGTAATCCATCACACCATTAAAATGCACCACCTTGCCTTTTATTCAGCTACGATATCTATTTTCTGCATATGGAACATAGAAATGCATACAGAGGCATAAGTACGTAACGAGCAAGGATGATTCAGTCTAATTGTGTTATTGACAAAGAGAGACGGCACGTGCCTCAAGCGCAGGGAATTATTTACCCATTCGCAGCAGTATTTACCTATCCACATAAAAATACAGTATTCTTTACAATTAGAAAACAAAACTCAATTAGGAGCGACTATTAAGCAATCACGTGATCATTTCAAGAACCCTGGTTACCTGAAAAGCTACAGTGCGTAATTTGATTAAAACAACTAATTAATCCGGCCAGCTAAATCCCATTTCTTTGAGTAAAGGGTGTTGCATCTATTCCTTCCTTATCATATGACCGAATTAAGCAACAGATAAGCGAATATGCTGCTTCTGAAATGAATAAATAAGTTGTTCCCGTAGCTTTTAGTCTTAACGTGGTTTGCTATACGATTAGCTATGTTGATCTCAGATGTTGGTTTTGCTTTCCAAATTTAGGATTTGCTAACACGTTCTTGAATACAATCAAATATTCAACAAACTTTACAAACCAATTTGCTTCTGCTGGTGGCATTTGTTGGATATGCTTTGCATATGTGACTGATGAGTGTACTCCATTTTATTCGTATTCGAAATCAGTTTGCCTTTTGTGATGATTCACAATGTATACCCCAACCTCATTCGCTTTGTAAAGATACAGCTGTCCTGAAATATTCAGGGAATGGGCAGGTGAGCGTATTTTTTTTCTGTACTATGTGCTCTAGTGCCGAATGCATTGTAATTTACCGATTAGGAGGGTCGTTAGTAGTCATCCTACTTCTTTTAGGAGATCTACCTGTCTACGATGTATCGCACAAATACCATGTATGTTGAGTGCCAAAAATACATGATGACAACAAACCTGTCCATAATTATAACAAGCCCTCTCAGTCATCTTTTCTTTGGAATAACCCCCTTCTGCTGACTTAATGGCCAAACCATCTACCCGCAACTCACCTGTTCAATACAAAATTACAAGTATGGTAATTATAGTAACACAAATAACAATTTGATAATAATAGCATGTATACTTGGATTTTACTAGTTGGACAGGAATAAATGAAGATTTCTAGCGTTTTAACAATTCCGAAATAATAACACTGGAATGTGTATTTCACACATTGACTCACAGCACATCCATTTCGTCACCATCACATCCTTAGTTTAGAAATTCTCCATAATTTTGATTTTCTCCGATGAAGAGACCTACCTTCTTAGGTGGATATTCATCCACTTAAGGAGAGGGATATGTTGTGGGCCCAAAATATATTATGACAAAAAACCTATCCATTATCATAACTTGCCCCTCTCAGTTATCAGCTTTATGGAGTAGCCCCTTACAGCTGATATGAATATAAGTATCACCTGCCACCTTCCCCCTCTTCCTCGTGCATATCCCATATCCTATAGCCACATGCCAATCCTGCAACGCCACGAGGGCCAAGCAACTACCGAGCTCTCACTGACCAGGCTACAACATGTACAATGATATTTAGGATAGCGTGGCTTAGTCGTTGAAGGAATCACTTACACATTTTAAAACCAGTTGTACCCTGGCCGCCAAGCTCAACACATCTGTCTCCAAGCATTCAGGCAAATCTTAATTTTGAAAACCAAGTTAAGTAATAGCGTTCATGTTCTTCTAATCACTACGCCTGGAGCTCGCATCTTCATTATCACAAGCGCGTATTGTGTATATATACACCCCATTTCACGATGCAATGAGAAAGTACCATTAGTTTTCATTTTTCGATAATTTTATAATAGTACCTGCGGCAAGCATGGTGTATTGATATTTTCTACGCTGTTGTAAGAATATGTGCATATAAAACTACAGATACTTGCAGCAAACTGCCGAAAATATAAACGAAAGGAGCCAACCTCATTATATCACACTCTGACTGCACAATCATGCCACCAAGCATTCGCAAATATAACAGCAAGGATAGTTTAAGTGTTCATTACACCATTTGGGTGGTGTTATTTGTCGATGTTTTAAGCATTGAAACCAACGCGCCCAGTTAGCAACGACGTAAGAGGGTCCTCGTGTAATCAAATATTTATCGTCAACAGTCATGGCAAAACTACACATATATGTTGCCAATATGGTAGGGGTTGTGGGGTTGAGAGAATTAAATCGGTCCTTCTGACGTTGCAGGAAAGGCATGTGGCTATAGGATTTAGTATTACCTGTCTCTGAATAATTGATCAAACTGGGTTTACAGTGGATGAACCAAACATCTGCGGCAACACAAGCACTGAATTAACGACCATGGTCTCAAGCTGATTAGCTCCATGTCGGGGGCAAACAATATGCCCATCTCATTAAATAAGTACAGAAAAATTGTGAATTATGGCAAAGTTGAATAACTGTGATCAAGGGCGCTCAGTATTAAATTACACGGCTTGTAGCTTTGTAAATACGACGCTTGTGATTTATGTTTCGCCGCAGTTTTCCCCAAGTGGACGATATTTTACGATTAAAAAATAATGTAGGCGGGCCATGTGCATACAATCAAGGAACAACGCAAGACGTCATTTGAAAGACGACCAGGCTCTTCAAACAAATTCTCCATCTGGACCCGCTACAAATGTTTTACAACCGCATCATTTCAACGTCACATATACTTACCATTAATGTTTGGATAGTTTTCGAATTTGTCTATATACTTAGTGTGTAATGCCTGACCATACGTTATTGGTCTTTTGGCTTCTCATATTTGTATTCATGCTTTTATAGATCTACTGCTTTGACCAGGCTACACTATTTCAAAAAGTTCTGTCCATTATCTTGTCATGCACAATATGCTTGCATGCCACCCTGCCTCTTAATTTGTCGGTGTGTTGTTAGTGTTAATAGTCAGTGCCGCAGGGTTAGCAAAATATTTTGACGAACATTTTACTCGAATTTCAATAAAATATATATATATATATATATATATATATATATATATATATATATATATATATATATATATATATATATATATATATATATATATATATATATATATATATATATATATATATATATATATATTTATATATATATATATATAGGTATATACATATATATGTTTATAATATAGATGTAAATTTACATCCATATACACATACTTATATATTGATGAGTACATGCAGATATATATATCAATACATATATGAATATATATGCATACAAGCTATATATACATATATATATATATATATATATATATATATATATATATATCATATATTTATGTACATATATGCTTTAGTATTAAAATGCATATATATATATCAATCGATATGTTTAGGTTTATGTATTGTAATAACAATTAATATATATTGCTTATAAGTTGTCAATGCGAAGAAATACACGTTGATTCCGATGATTGCCAAAACGAATAATTTCGCATTTAAAATTGCAGCATATGCCTACAAGTGCATTTACATGTACAGGAGTGTTACAACTACGACGTTCTGCAATTTCAAAATAACGTAGCGGCTTCATTTGTATTCGCTATCGTTATGCAACCATGTTGCACTAATTTGAAATCCTAGTTAAGGTCCCCGCTAAGCACAGTGTTGGTAATAGTTTAGACTCAATGTATTAAAATGGCTATTGTAAGTTTCTCCATATTCCGAGTTGGGAGCCGGCAATGTTTCATATCCCAACGAATGAGGCACGTGGAAAGCCCATTTAAGTTGCTCGGACATTTGCTTCTTTTTGGTAGCGCTGCGTTTTGCTTGGTGGAGTTAGTTGGATCAATACGTAACTCTCGCTGGTCCATGTATACAGCAACTATATGCTTCAACGATTGACGCATAGCGATATTTCGAACGTTTAGAGTTATTTTATACATGGACCAGCGAGAGTTACGTATTGATCCAACTAACTGCGATGAAAGCTTTGAGGACGGCAGATTCTGTCATCTTATTCAACCTATCCAGTTACCGAATACCTCTTACATTATCATCAATGTTCGCGTTCATTTCTGCTCGAGTGAAGGAGATTTGTCTGTTAATGAAAATTGAGAGGGTGGCTTTAATCCTCTTACCCCATAAAGCCTCTTTGGCTTCCTGAATTACTTCATGTGAGTAGAACTCGCGACACACCTGTTGTATCTTCATGCAGTGGGGCTGTCTGGGCTGAACGGAGTTCAGTATCATGTCTATCGCCATTCTCGCGGCATCACGGTCTATCGATCCTGCGCTGAGATAATCTCCTAGTTAACCTCCTAATAGTTTGTGTATGTGGCACATTTCTAGTTAGTACTCTACACGACATTAAGCATTGCAGCCTACATAATTCAATTATCTGCGCGTTAGGCACTTTTTGCGTCAGAATGATAGCGAACATCTGCCTGGCTGGTGAGACACGACCTGTCAGACCGCATTGGGATTTGTGGATGCAATGTTCGTACATGTTTCACAAGAAAGAGATAGTGGTTTGCTTTCTATGAACCCAATGATAAGTGTTTGACCCGACGTATTTCGTGCAGGTGGCACCAAGAGCTATTGTCGTGCATGTGTGGGTTTCAACGTCTCAGTTTATTTTCAATTGAGTTTTTATTTACATTTTTATATACCTATGTAAGCAGACCAAACCAAGCCTAAAAACGCATAAACATTCTCACATCGATTTCTGGTATTATTTTGGATATTCCAAGGGATAATTTGATATCTCTTATAAGTTCCATCGATATTATAGGACAAAACACACAGCGTATCTCGAAGTAGCTCACAATCCCCTCGTATGTAAGTAGCTCAAGAGGTATCCCGAAAATAGTTTGAAACAAATTAAATCTTACAATAAAATACGCAACGGCTACCAGATATATGCAGTATCTGTATATTCTTAAATTAAGGCTCAATCAAAATTGAATTCAAATTGTTATTTGGATGAGACAATGCGTAACGGTGAGCACATAATGCCTTCCTTAAAAGGGGATTGGTGATAAAAGTATGCTACTTTGTATTTTTGGAACGCACGCCTCAAAACAGCTACACATTTATTAATTAGTTCGTCGCATCATCAGCTTATAATCCTATTGCGCAGTTGGCCTGGTTATTAGGGCTGTAATATAAAATGTACATACACTGCTCTATCTTCTGGAGGTTTTGTTGATATCTACAGGGTCCAATGACCTGTGAGATTGTTGAAATACAATGCAAAGAGCATTAATATGACAGAACCCAGTTGCATGTAGATAGCATTTCTTAGTTTACACCAGCTACCGTTGTTCTACTTTGACGACCGCTTGTTTGATAGGTAGAAAGAACAAGTTATATTACAATAAGTATATGATACAGTGCATTCAATGTGGGTGCAGTTTGTACCAGATTGATGGAAAAATCTCACCATGTGAGCTAATCATCTCTTATAGACTATGGACTAAATAGCTGAGCGCTACCGATGAGGCATATTTATTGAAGTGAAAATGCAGTCAAGCTACACACACAGGAACCCACGAAGTTTGCGAAATAAAACTCTCGAAATATCCAAATACTTACAAGCTCGCACTATCGAAGATTAAGTATGCCGATCCTGCTTTTTATGGGATTACCCACATTTGCATTTCACTCTTCATGTCATTGCAAAACATTACATTGCATATCGATTGCATCCTCACATGCAGTGATGCCCTGCAGACAGTTTCATAAATGAGATAATAGTTTACGAGCAACGATACAACATAATGGAGATCGGTTCGTTTTAGGGCAAGTAAGACAAACATTTTAAAACCTTACGTTACTATGTGAATGAAAAAGGCTGTTCCCTTCTATGTCAGGCATTGATCTATAAATCGGGTATTTACAGGCACAAATGATTAGCAGCCGCTATTGTTCATGCATATTACCGTTAATATTAAGACCTAGAACTTCTTACTGCATTCACATATGTTCATAAAACAATCATATATTAGGCGTATAGTACTTCATGTAATTATTTTTCTCGATAATGAGTTTTCACACCTGATGTATAATTTAGAAAGGATTCATTAAATTCGAAATAATGATGCGCACTAGCGTGCATCTACTAACTAGTAAACAATATAAACACCATATGCGCCAGCCCTAGCGGACAATAACGTGAATATACCCAAGGTAAGTCATGCATACACACGTGAGGCGATGTTGCGTATACATTGCAACAGAATGTAAATTCATTTAAGGGCGCAGTCGTAAACGCGATTACACAGAGAGCCCACAATGAAGCAATGCAATGATTGATTGATGCCATCTCATCTGACATCGGGACTCTTTAATGTTGCATACATTGCCAACAACAGCAGACCATCTTTATCACTGTCCTAGGGTAATAACATTTATTGATTTAACAGCTGGTATATAATTAGTCGGAATGCGAAAAGATATAGCATCATCAAAAAGGTGGGCCGTGATCTCCATGCCAACATAACTTGAATTTTGAACTCATATGGAGAAAGTGAGCCTTCACAATTTAATCCCCCAGCATTAATTGAGATGGACGACTGCTGTTTGATTGATTAGTTGAGGGGACGTTTCAGCCAGTGCGGAATAGCGTTTGGAAATATTGTGAATCAGATTCTCGAACCACACGAGGTATACCTCATACAACAGCTAGTGCACTGACCGCACCTCGCATTGTGGTAGTTCAGTTATTTGACATGGGCATATAAGGTTGCGTTTGGAGTGATCTGATGATGATGATTACGAATTAAAAGCCTTTTCTGTCGCTAAGTTATCTAATGAACCTGTGGCGTACTTTTACTGCGTCGTTTACTGAATATTGTTCGTTATTGTACCATTATTACTACGAATGTTAGATTATATTACCATTACTTATTCCTTATTAAACCGCGTATCAACATTCATTACTGGCACCACAACTTCAGAAGCACAGCCATGTGAAAGGGTAATTCACACATCCAATTTGAATTTAAAGTTTGTGAAATAGATGTATGCGAGTCTGCTGCTACACCCAAACCACCGCTCCGCGTGCAACCCCGTGGTATTAAAATAATCCAGGCTAAACAAGGGTAATTTAGTTATTAGCATATGGGTAATAATTAAACTTAATTAAGTATAACGACCGTTGCTGCTGCGACTTAAATCAGCGTTTAAATGGATTGATTTCAACGAGTGAGGTTATGATAATGCATGTTAATAAAACGTAAAATGCATCACCATGATTATTATGTTTTAATTATAAGACGTTAGACACTCTGCTGATACAGGAATCCTGTTTATGTAATACAATTGGTGGTATAACTTAACACAATATATTTAACAGTATATGGCAGATAATTTACAGAGTTGCTGGTGCAATGCGATTCAGCACAGGGGCGAGTGTTAAGGCAGCATTGACGAGGAACCCGGGGAAACAAAAACAAGATTCAGATGAAATGCAATAAATAAAGTTCCAAAGACACTGTATAGGGTATCAATGGTGCTTATATATTGGGTGTTGGCAAATTTCACCGGTAACGGCTAACACATAAATATGTTGATTCCTCTTCTGCGTTTCTATACGACGGCTTTATGTCTTTGAGTATGCATTATTCTAATTGATGTTGTTGATTACTCACATGACATGATCTGTATTTTCTTAATCAATAGGAAATATGATATGGATATTGCTTTTTTTTGTGGACAGGTAAATATCAGACACAATACACATGGGGCTAAGGTCAATGTTATCAAGTAGTAACCAGATAGAGTGCCTTGAGGTTTACATATATTGTATATTTATAGATCTTATGTAAGGTGTATTTTAGTCTTGTATTATTGGTTGCCTTAGCTTGATTATTGCATTACCTGACCATCTGGCGTTGGCTAGGTTCAACCCACATCATGTGGAAATTTGTCCACAATATAATTATTGCCCCATGAACATTAATGCCCATCATAGGCTGAATATTGAAAGACAGTATCTCTCAAACTAAAATTTGAACGGGCGGGTGCGAGAGGCACCCAACGATTATATGCAGGTGATGCATGCTGGATATATAACTCTTGCTCGGCTTGTCACTTTGCCATCTTTGCCACATAATTATTGCACACATACACAAAACTTTGAACAATGATTAAGAATATAGATGTTAAGCTAGATACTTCACTCAAGTTATAAACAGAGTTTATACCAACGCGATAAAGTTTTGACCTAATCATTTATTAAAAATAACACCAACATTGCATACATGTATATATATCTTGCAATAACAAAACCGTTTTGTCGTATCTTATTATTACTTTCAAATTCATACGAAGCAATCATCAATGAATAAGTCTTCATGACAATTACCAATCGTTCAGCTCAGGTATTCGGTCTATAATAGCATCATCTAGGCAACCTCCAAGCGACAATAATCATATCGCCGCATACATAGTAAACCACAGGGTTCAGTGTTCTCAGTTAAAACTATATTTATTAATTCCAGACCTAGGTGTATGCGCATCAGCAGAGGGTTACGGTTGACCACAGGTGATGAAAATGCACTGTGTCGGTCTAGGGTAATGAAGTAGAAATCAAATATAAGTACCATATTCGTTGCATTGTATACCTTGTTGTTCAAGGTTTTTTGTGCTTTATATAAGACTGCCGTGATACCATGCAATGCACATATTTCAATGCATCAACTACAACTAAAGCCCCTAGCCGAGCGCGGTTGTACTAGGTATTATAATAACATGATCTGTGGGAACGATATCACGCCTTGACGGAGCATGTAATTCTACCACAACTGTGCATGTGAATGTACCATTGTTTGACTGTCAATAAACACCCGCTATCAAATGCATCATTTTTTATATTTTAAGCTGATTCAATCTGAGCAATAAATACTAATGAAATGCCATTTCATCAGGAAACCTAAGTTACCGAAGGCTTGATTCATTTTCAGCCATCAATGTCTACCACTCAACAAGTTTTGTCTGATGTTTGATTTGTTACGTACCTCATAATTGTTTTGAGCATAATAAATTAGGTGGTTGTCCTATTAACAAAATTAATCTTTCAAGATCAAATATAGCATTCGCAACGAGAACGGAGGGGTGCATTTTAAGGCATTATGATTACAATAGCTGTAAATATGACTTCCTGTAAACTTTAACTTTATAATTATATATGTTACAATATGTAATCTATATATTCCGCCATTCGAAATGTGCCACTTTGCATGCATATTGCTGAGATAACTAGTTTCACTACATCGCGCATTAAAATGGATACCGAGGCTTCTACCGTCGCGAGCTAGCCCAATTCAGTATGCAATGGGTCAATTTATTTTTATGGCAAAGTGTAATTTGGCGGCAACACATGCCTTTAGCCCTGTGAAGTATTTATTTACACACAGAGTTTCTTTAAAGATCTATGCACTGGAGTTTCACCATTCATGCAATTCACTTTAGTCTTCTGCTTTCAAGCGACAAATATCACGTGCCTTTGGCATTACCCCATCTGTCTTGCTAAATACCTTTTTTCATAATCTACGAGGTTGGTACTGGTTTTAAGTACCATTTACATCAGGCGTCTTATTCGCAATTTCACACACGAGTCATTTCAGACGCTTGTTTTAAACCGTATTCCAATCAACCTTAAAGGTCATTTTACAGTGGTGCATGTGGCTGCATGTGTACCCTTTTTTTACGCTTTAGGCATTTCGTTGCTGCTGCTTATTAGGGATGACGTACCCAGATTTCATTAAACCGGTGGATCTTTTTTTATTGAAAATAAATGTGTGGAATTATACTGACCCCTTAGGCATAATCATAATTGCTTGCTGCTTATTCAATAGGGAAAAACTCAATCAAATATGTCACAAAATACTGAATTACTGAATATCGAGAAAAATATATCTAACCAACGAGTTTGTATACGCATAACCTCCATCGAGTTTTCCATTGATGAGATTATTCTTGAGGTAAGCATTACTCCGGAGCATCGATAAAGTTAGATATTACTTTGATGTCAACACGGAAACTAATGACTTGGGCCCTTATCATTGTGGAGTCCTAGGTAAAGCGTCGTTAGTCAACACAAACTAATGACAAGAGAGTCCTCGGTAAAGCGTCGTTAGCATCATAACAAGACACTCACCTCAGCTAGCACTGCGCAATCCGTGCGATGTTGCCGTGGTCGAATATGGAAGAGCTACAAGAAATAATTTCTCAAAACAAGTCTAGGCTCCTAATACGGGCCATCTAAATATCACGGCCTTGAAGCTTTCATTTTGTTATTGTGCATGCTACTAGCGCCATCTGTCTTGTTTATAAAACAGCATTTAGCTGTTTTTTTATATGTCAACCTGGAGCAATAGAGGTTGGCTGATTCAGTTTCTTTGGCAAGCTCTTAGACAAGCCCCAACAGTTTTATATTATCGTCCCTTCTCTTTGTTATGGTCTATTTCGATAAGTAAATGGGAATAGTTAACTGCAAGTTGTGAAATACTGTGAGTATTAGTTTTTTGTTGTTTAATGAATAAGCACCCTATGAAAATGCAATTCAACCCAAGGACATTTATTCATGTTACGTGATATGTTATAGCACTTCGCTCGTTTCGACAGTCGTGTGCGTGGATTTATGGAAGAAAATTGTGCAGTATAGTTCCGATATACAGTTTGCCAATTGATCACGAATATGACAAGGGTCAGTTTGGACACGAAGATAACACAAAAATGATTATATAACCTGTTTTACAGGCTGTCATATTTGGGAATTATATCCGTGATTCGTAGCGTCAATGCGAGAGCTGACATCGCTAAAGCCAACCGCTGCACATCATGCATTGTGTGGCGACTTCTTTGTTAACCAGCCTGTGCAAATATGAACTACTGCTTGAAGCCTTCGGTTCCTTTAAAATGAGATTCAGTGTAACCCTATATCGGTTCCTGGCGGGCGGTGGGCGTGATCAGCTCAATTGCCTATTGCATTATGTCCATGGTTATTAGCCGTTCACGGTTGTCGTTCTTTTATAACTCCACGTGTTCACTGATTATATCTTATAAGTCACAGTATAGTTGTTATTTGCATGTGAATGAAAACAGTTTGCTAAGCATAAACAGGAATTAACATGTAATTGGAAGTCCCGATGCAAAAGCAAGAGTTAAGGAGAGGGTGCGCGTGCGTGCGTGTGTCTGTCTATGTCAATACACGTGCGCGTATGTGAGCATATGTGTTAAATGTCCCTGGGTCGGCTGACGAATGCATGCCTTTGTATTAGTCTGTAATCTCGTGAAGATTGACATTTCCAAATGACCGAATATGCAATTTTGTATGCATGTATGTGTGTCTGTATGAGTGTATGTGTACGTGTATTGGAGTATGTATAAATTACAATTTGCAAACAATCCGAGAGTGGTATTTGCAATCAATTATTCTGATTGCGGCGAGTTTTGTGTCGTTCATAATGGTAACGGTAATATTGAGGTTGTATGTTACTTTCACCCACCATATGATGTCGACGGTAAAACATGCGGAGGATAGAAAAGCTTGGGCTATACCACACCATGCGTATCACAAATATGCGCAGCATCTAAACAATGGCGACCTACGTTACGATGCACAATCTGCGTAAAACTCCACGTTCCGAGAACACATGAACGTGAACTAACGTCGAGCTAACATTATAGCAACACTGTCATAGAGTCCTACTCTAAACCATTGCATTAGCCGATTAAGATACACAGATTCAGCGTTAAATTGCTTCAGCATGTTCCACATTGAGTGTGCATTGTATTATTAAGGTTTGTCGGCATCGCTTTTCGAGGCCAAAAAAATGGCATATTTTCAGGATTGTCACTGTAAGTATTCCAATGAAATTGTTGAGCGGCTGTTAAGCTGACATGATCATATCTTTGTCAAAGAATGCATATCAGCTGATTAAAAGAGAAAGCAGAAAAATCGAGGTCGTGTGCAAAACTTTGCTATATAATCTGAAATAGTTTTGTAGTGGATGTGACGAATCGAAAAAATGTGAAGTTAGTGATATTCAAAGAGCATTTTAATGACAGCGATCGCGTTTACTGCCCGAAAATGTAAGAAATAGTCCGAATCGATCTTCTCTGAAACCGATTATGTACAATGTACGACGGTCCGAAAGTCGTGCCAAATATGTAAGGAGGCATGTTGTTACAACACTGACGTTTGCGATGGGCCCCTGTATGCGCCGATGGTGGCCATTGCGAACTGTTGCGACTTTTGTGATACACTACCAAAACCAAGGTAAATGCTGTAGCAGTTCGTATCTTAGCGTGACCAAGACTCAAACACGAAAGTACATCACAGATGGCATTGACCAACACTATCAATAATTGCATACGAAATAGCTTTTAACATGTTGATCGACTAGCTCTGTTGCTGTTCCGCTTTAAATACTTTCAAGGACACGGGGTCCAATTAAATCTGTTTATGTTCAGTTAATGTCTGACGCCGCAAACACAAAGCATCCCATCACAGTTTATCACCCAATTAGCATCTAATGGCATGTGAAGGGCTTACTAACGTTATTTTCGTGAATCATCATTACAGGCAATTGCCCTCGAATTGTCTCTACCCAATCATAAATATCAACTTCACTTCCTGCCTAATAATCTATTACAGCACATCTGGCTACTATCTAAACTGTCCTTATATTACAATGAATATACAATATGGTGGATAGGCTACATAACAGGTTTTCTGTCATCATTGATTAGTATATTGTATTTGGCACAGTAGGGGAGCATTTGAGCAGACATTGCTGTGAGCGAAATCGCTCAAAAGCATTAAGGCAGACACAAATTTCACTTCACCAATTGCGTTTAAAATTATATTCAGCACCGTTAGTAACGTTGTCCTCGTTATTTTGTGATGTCAGACTTGTTTCACAAGTGCGTTGTATGGTGTCGTGATTTGAAACAGGGCCAAGGCATACGCTGCCCAAGACTGTGAGTTGGATAAAAAGCGCTTAGCGTTAGCCCGACAAGTTCAGGATTTCGCTGCCCCGTATTGTTAGTCGGACAGAGCTCAATGAGTTCCGTGCTTACACGAAGTACATATTTCATAGCACAATAAACCACATTCATTCTTGCACTTGCCTTGGTATATCGGTTAAGTCAATGTGCATAATCCCATATGAATTCTTGCTCACAAACTGACATAGTATTGCTGCATTCACCCCACCACCCTGACATGAACATATTCCAACTTGGTCCATATTACAAAGAACATAACACATCCTGCATATTGCTGTTGACTAAAATTAAAGTGAAAAATAAATTGACAAGTTTCATTTGCTAAAATGGAATGCTAGCTACATATAATAAACGAATGTGCTTTTCTCTGTACATCTATGTGTATATGCCCAGTGCAAAATCGCATGTTTCATACACGGACAAATTTAAAATCTGTGTATGTCATTGTAAACATGTTGATTATTGCCTTTTGCATATATGTTTATATATTATATATATATATATATATATATATATATATATATATATATATATATATATATATATATATATATATATATATATAATATATATATATATATATTATATATATATATAATGTTTATATATATATATATATGTATATATATGTATATATTCATATATATAAATATATGTATATAGTATATATATGAACATATGTATGTATTTATATATATATATATATATATATATATAAATATATATATATATATATATATATATGAACATAAATATATATATATATATATATATATATATTTATATATATATGTATATATATATATAAGATATATATATATATATATATATATATATATATATATATATATATATATATATATATATATATATATATATATATATATATATATATATATATATATATATATATATATATATATATATATTGACAATTGATTAACGGCATGGCTGAATAAGAGCTTTATACAAAAATAGCTGCGCTTCGTGAGCTGGCTTAATGTAACTGCTGGTTAAGTGCAGATGAGTCAATGGGTGACTAGTTTTTCGGATTTCCATGGTTATTGTTTGTACACGCAATTTTTCCCGCACGTTCAATATCGCGTTTTATTACAAATTATAACGCTGTTAGAAACATGATATACAAATATTGTCTTCTGTTTTCTACTTCTCTAATGACTAAGGCTGTTGTGTTTTAGACTTGTAAATGAGCGCCTGCCATTAGATTGTTCCGTCCATCGAACATGCCAATGTCAGACATCCGAAATCTTCCATGCCTTCTCATGTAATGTGTGTGGATTGTACAGCAGCAGCGTGACTTGACTTGGGCAAATGCGTCTCCTCCACAATGTGCTGCATTTTATGGCGTGAAAAGGGTGAACGTTAGGCAAAATAGTGCCCACGTCATCAGAAGCCTTGTTTTGAAGTGTGGTCGATTGGCCAAGAGATCATGATGGTTAATTAAGGTGCGGACTCCAAACTGTGCAATGCAAACGATGCAAGGAATGTCGCCTACTGATATTGTTTTGGTAATCAGATTGGGTATGAATTTATCTTTGTCGGAATTATATGGGAGGGAGTTAGATGGTATTTGACTTTGTTTTTGGGGGTTTGCGTGGGGTATCATGGACAAAGTCAATCTACCATTGTCGTCGAATTGTTATTTTGCTACTATACTTTGCATCCGAATTTATTTTTGTTCCCTCCTACTAACGCTTTATGTGAGTACGTAAATGACAGAAAACATTGCAAATTAGTTCCTTGAAATGAGTGATCAATTAGTAGCGACTAAAAGGGCAGGTCTGCTACAATTTAATAATTGATGTGGATAGGGTGGTCGTTGCAAGTATACGGCGAAGCATACCAGATGGCACAAGAAAGGTTACCAAGGGAGGGTCTATTCATTTTACCCAATAGCTATAACTTATACACCAACCTTAAACAAGATGCAATTCATGCAGTCGACGATAAGCAGGACATGTTTTTGAGGTACAACACAACATGGCGTGTCATTTATAAGAGCGCGTACCAACTGTATAAATCTGTAGGGTCATACCTTTAGCCCATATTTTGTCGCTAAGTACTATGCTGCATCAAGCTTTGCTTGCCCAAGTCTAAAAATATTCAACTGTTCATTCACACAAAGCGACGGTAATATGAACATCGATTTACAATTAGTCGCCTGCACTTGTGAAATCGACAAGGTTACCGTAGCAAAATGGGTTTGTTTGATTTATTTATATAAATCAATTCGTTTGGCTGTTACAATGACTCTAGTAAGCCAGCAATGTAAACACAGTGAATACCGACGGAAAGATAAGTACGCATGCATCGTTTAGACACCACATTACGTTTTTCACACAGATGTTGCTGTCAAACTCAATTTCTCTCGATTATTTGATGTCACTAGTTGGCAAAAAATGACTCTGTGTCCAACAATAATGTGTTGTTATATGTTAAAGTAATATTTTGTACGCATGGTACAGACATTTTATGTTAATCAAAGTGCTAATAAAGTGAAGTAAAACAGTGAGAAATCGGGAAAATTATCTCTTGCATATAATATATCTTCATCAATGTTCGGTAGACTAAGCTTGCTATCAATCTCATCAAAAGTAATGGTTTGGTCGTAAATCATTGCAGTGTTACGATTGACAACATTCGTAACATGTCTTGTTTTACTGGTGTGATTATAATTACTAAAAGCGCTTAATTGGCTACCCGCCGATACAAGTTTATTCTTAGTGTTCAGCCTATAAAACAGCTTTTCAATCATCAAAACATTGATTGATCTAATAGAGGTGGCCTACCAGCTAAAACAAGGAACATAAAATGACCTTGTTCTTGGATGGAGTTTTCATGTATGGCGGATACATTTGCGCCATGTGCAACACAAACTTTTAAAGGACTCGTTTGATAACGTCCATAACGGGGATTAATATAAACTTGTCAGTGTGTTACGAACATTTACACAGTCCAAATCTTGACAAGAGCATATTAGTTTTCGGCAAAAGATCAACATATGGAGTATCTTCTTATGTGGGATATAAGACGGACAGCAAGTTCACTTACATTTAATTTAACACCATTCAATCGTTAATCAATCAACATCGTGACAATAGTTCGTCGATATATGCACATAATAAAATGAGTGACAAAACAGCTACTTGTTTGACTCCATTAGTACACCTAAAACTCTCAGAGAAACTATTGTTCCATTTTACTCTTAGCGTTTACTGCGTAAACATATTTAGTAGGGGTATACATATTTAGCAGTCTTAGCACAATTACCACGCTTTTGGAATAACCCAAACAATTGCATAAAATGAAATCGCTAAAACACTTTGGAAGCGTCCAAAAACATGATATACATGATGAATACAAAAGTTCACATTGTTGTGGAGTTAGACGTTATACATCAAAATTGCAATCTACTTGATTTCAACACATCACTTTGATTTCAACTATCGCATTAATAACAGTTTCCCTAGAATATTACTAAGACCTGTTGATCAATAATTATCACTGCTGTTCACCTATTTCTTGGGCATAAGCAAAAGCGTAGATATAAGCATACCACGAGGCGTATGTGCATATAAAAGGTTTAGATAAATGAGCAGATAACTCATCGCAGCCATTCAGTACGTGATCAGTAATGTCACAACACCGTCTGTTTGATCTCTTTTCAGCTTACAAAGAAGCACATGTCCCGCCGGCACCCAAGGGTTCATTTAGCGCCACCGTTGCAGACTTACTATAAAACAATATTGTAAAGTATTTTATATTTATCTTTAATGACGCTGCATATCTAATCGTTGACGTGAACGCCATCCATTACGTACGCGGTCGACTTTGATTGGTGATACTTCTTCCCTACTTCTTTACAGAATTGAGAAGAGAAGCTGCCATTCTATACGACCCTAGATTGTTATAATTTCTGATCACATGCCATAATGGCCTCTTATAACCCCGCTTTGGTTTACTCTTTATGTCCTGGAGAACGCCAGTAGTGGGACACCCATTCTCTACCCACAGTCGACACAAAATAGTGATTTTGCTTTCAGCTGATTGACTTGTTCACCCCAGCCAGCCCGGTGTTTACGTTTCCTATTCCCAGGGACACATTGTATAGCTGCTCTGAAACATGCATTAACGATTTCATTATCACATTGATCAATATCTCTGGTATGGTCAGTGCAATTAATCTTTGTAAATGCATGCTTCGAGACATTCAGCTACAGTGACAGCTTTCTCAATTTCCGTTTATAACTATCAATATAACTGGTTATATTAGTGGTAGGGCGCTCATCATTAACCACCTGTGGGACCTAACGTACAAGTACAGGACTGTGGTCCGATAAATCATCACCTTCAGGAAGGCATACGCACTTTAACACTTGGCCAGTAGCTAAACATACTCATTGGTAGGGGCTGAACTTTGCTTATTTGCATATGCGAATTGAAAACCAGAAACCTACGGGGCTTATTGTTTGAGTGCAGCGTTAACATAAAGGCATGAAACCTTCTATTATTTACACAATCAATCGGGGATATAGTTAATTTGAACGACGTTTTTGTATTAACGCACAGCCACCATTAAGTATACGTGTGATTGAATCCGAGTCATTCACACTAGACACGCCCGTAACTGACACGTCATTTTGCAATACTTATTCGACATGTATTGCTGAGTAGCAGATGAGGCTCACGAGTACGCAAACGCTGCGCTGGCATTGTCAGAAGAACAAGTGATGCCAAGCATGTAGAGCGTCATTGTTCCAGGTTTCTGTAATAGGGTTCTATTGCCATTATTTTTGATTAGATGCGGCGGGTTTGATAGGCGACTCCGAGACAATATGGCGCCTCGATTTGAGTCATTGTACACCATTATTTTGAGCTTATATATCATTTTAATAGTAAAGTTCAACCATTCAGTACAGTATTTCATCACCAAGTGTGGCTATAACCTTTTAAGTACCAACTGCATGAATGACCAATAACATGACAAGATACGCAATAGCACAAGCGTAATTACTATTTGCACGAAGTGAAATCTCAATGCCAAGCCAAGCAAACATTTTTGCTAGTATTGTCATATCTCTAAACACTTCTGAAGCACGTCCGTGTATTGGATAACTATTTTGAAAGGAGCGCAACCACATGAACAAAATTTACTAGGAATCATGAGTGCGCGTATTAAGCGATTTTATAGTTTTAAGATACAACCCGTGGACATGGCATTGATTTGGCACGTACTTCTACAAAGTTGGCGACCCAATTATTCACCAACTCCTGAACATTAATGTGCATCGGCAATGCATTTGTGTGGATGTACCTGCGAATATATCCCTCAAAGGGGATTGAATGTGCGCATAATGTATCCACATGTTAATCATACGGGAATAGCTATTGCAATTAGTTTCTTTTCCACACTAATGGTAATTAAAACCTAAACGTGTCTCGAATGAGCAATGGTGTACCATTTATGAGCGAAGAAGAACGGTATATTGCTAAATATGATATTTTAAGTAGATAATTACACATTTTGGTTCAGTTATTACATGCCTTGTGTTTCTCATAATTATCGATGGGGTCTGTCATATATGGACAGGTAGTTTTGCTTCAGAATGTGGAATATAACTTGAATGCGAGAAGAAGCGCCGATAAATGTCAAAGTATATAACCTTAATAACCTTGTGTTTTATTGTAAGAATCGATTAGATAACGGATCGTAGTATAACATTAGGCATCTCGTTCTGACATGTAACTCGCATAGCCCAACCCTAATTTGAATTAGTAAAAGGTCTCTTTATCGACCAAGATGTCTGCGTAGCTACATAGACTTCGTTCGATGATAAAACATGCAGTGATGAAAGACCAAGAAACGACCAAGAAAGTAGCCTAGCATGGAAATCACCCTCGACCGCGCTGATAACTCATTGGCAGTAAGTGACACCGTCGTTATAACTCTCCTATTCAGTCTTTTTATATAATCACGCAGGGTCAAATCTTATCTTAGCCAAGTCTGCAATATACTTTTCTCTTGAATAAAACTTCAAAAGTGTCTATAATTTTGTCGCATGCCTTTGGCCTGGATAAGACATCAAAGTCCGCAAGCTTCTCATTAGGGTATTCACGTTAAATGAGATTGCTCAGACCTCTGCAGGGTCGTCTCTGATCACGAGACCTTTGTTAACATTGAAAGGATGGCATTCGGTTCGCGTACGTCGTTAAATTTGTTCATCTTTATCCATTTCACCCACAAATGCAATATCAAGTACACATTACAGCATTGTGCATAAGTGCGTGGTATTCGGACAGTAGATGGTTTGCCCTATTTGGCCGACAGTTTTACAAGTAGGTGCAATCAATTCTGAGTTTTTCGTCGCAAGTTTTTGTCTCAGGTTAATGCTTGACCGTAGTATTTTCGAGCGTTTAATGGAACGTGATTGCGCTTTTCAACCGGGACAGTACCTTATGGGTTGAAAGAACCGACAACTGGTTTGCAGATTTTGTGTATCAGATAGACTCCTGCATGCAAGAAGTCGTAATATGTTGGGTATACTGCATTGTCAAACAATCATTTAATAATCATACATATTTACGTCACATGTATCATAAATGCTTATTAATCATTTTCTCTAGCTAAAATAAAACTTGTAGATCACAATATGGACTTTATGGTCTACCTTGCTCGAAACGATGTTATGTCAGTGGGTTATTATGAGGATACAAAACGAAGGGACATCAGTTCGGATAGCTGCAGCTGACTTTGTGATGTTGGTTAGATACGAAACCGATTGATGCCCACTGGTACATAGGACTTGATGGGCAGCTACATATTATATTGTTCTACTCTTGTGCACACTTCTTAAAGACTACCATGTGCATGCTAAGTAAGCTGCCAACAAAACTGCAAAATATCATCGCATAAATGTTATGCTTCTTTTTATCCAGTATCGACGGCATCATGTTGCTAAGTATATGTACTATCGTTTTAATCCTTGCCTTTCCTAGGGTAATAACATTAGTAGTATAGGGAGTAGCGGTTCTGGCACACCAGTCTCATATGATTATGACACACCTATCTCATATGGTGCAACCCAGAAAACACACACACACACACATGCTGACTTACATGTGCGAGCGGTACTGGCACACCAGTCTCATATGATTATGACACACCTATCTCATATGGTGCAATCCAGAAAACACACATATACAGGCTGACTCACATGAGCCAGCGAACCGCTCGCACCTCCCCCCACCACCATATGAGCCCAGCCCTTCCAGCCCCTATGGTATAGGCCCACTAAAGAGGGCGACAGCAATGTCAACCATCTACAACAGGACTCTTAGGAGTAAGCTCTTCTAAACGACTCACACGCTCCAAAAGGTCTTCATACTTCGATTCCAATTCCCTCACCTTCTCCTCTACACCAGGACCCTGAGGAATAAGCTCTTCTAAACGACTCACGCGCTCCAAAAGGTCCTCATACTTTGATTCCAAATCCCTCACATCATTCTCAAGGTCCACCTTCTCCTCCCATATATGTTCCACATCTGCTTGCAGCTCGGCCACCCCAATATGTTCATCGGTGCTCATTATATACCTCATCTATCATATGTTCAACATATCGACACGTGCCCATAGGCCAGAGTGTCTACACCACCTGGAGCTATCCACCGCTTTGAGTCAAAGGGGGAGAGAGACACCTTGTTAACGTGGAGCCCATATATTTTATGGCAGTCACTCCTGAGCATGTTCATTCCGTGGCGAAACTGCTTCTGGTCGAACAGTGACTCCACGTACTGAGCGTGTCGTAGATGCTTCTTCACCACCACCTTCTTCACACCCTTAGCTCTTTTTATCTCGCCCTCATCAGACATCAGGATAGAGTACATCTTAGGGCGCAAACCAACGTACTCCTTGATGGGCACGCCAGCGCACTCATCCTTCATCTTACCCAGAACCTTTTGTTTTTGTCACTGTGTAGGGCATGAGAAGGGTCAAAGTTACTAGTGTCAAAGAGATGCCCATCCTCCCTCATATCAGCATAGACGTCAGTGGTACGAATCTCAGGCAGCAGCGAGTCTGTGTCTGTGTAAAGCAGGTTAATATTACTGTCATATCTAGCCTTCATGGTATTGTAGTAAAAGTCATACATCAAGTGCTTGGAGAGGTCCAGAATGCACATGCCAACGTAGACCGGGCGGTTCAGCACTAAGCGAGTCTTGTGCATATGCAGGGCAGCTAGATCATCGTCAAACACTTTTTGTCGAGCATAGGCGGGGCTGGCAACAAGCCCACGTATTTTTTCTTTTTCCGATGAGCGCACAATCTTAACGTCGACTCGCCTCCGGAGATTCTCCATCGTTTTACCAAAGACGGAGTTATTCATAAGTTTATAGAGATCCTTCTCAAAGTCGCTGTTGGCGGCCTTGCGCAGATCTGTATTCATCCTTATGTAAGGCTCCATCCATGGACTCTGGTCAAAGACAAGCGCACGATGAATCTTGGTGAGTCTCAACCCCAAAGACAGATATAGCTTGAGGTTCCTGTAGTGTACCACATACTTCTCCTTGTTCCGCAGGTTGGGCACCAGCTTTTCAACTCCATTTCCGGTGCTCCCAATTGCACCTAGGAGATCTTTCTGGGAGTCTGACAACCACTCATTTTGCACAAGAAGCCGCTCCGGCGCTAGGGGGTAATCGTTGTGTTCGTCATGAAGCGCAGCAGGATACTCCAAGTCAACCTCAAGTATATACCCCGTTTCAGCATCATCGGGATGGTCCTGGATCTCTAGGTTCTCAGGCCGTTCCACCCACTCAATACCCGAAGTAGGTAGGGCTTGGCTCATCGCCCACCCATACAGGTTGTTGGCATCGAGGTACTGGATATAGCTCGCTGGCTTATCCTGCTCAAAGCCCTCCACGTATGGGTTGTTCGCATAATCATTTTGGGCTTCACGTGCTCGCTGATTATGAGTCATGTTTACTATACAGTTCCATTAGTCTAAAAGGGAATTCGTTGATACACAAAAGGCAACAACAATACAGCGAGCGGACTTTTACCTATGCAGTAAACACCCGTCTCTGACAAGGTGCCAAGCTTCGTCGCACATAGCCGACAAACCATGTTGCTGACAGCGCCACAAGATTTCTATTTTTATACAGTGGGGAATCCCCGTTCAGTGGCGCCGACTGGCGTATCAGTGTCCCCAGCCATAGGCCGTTGTGAAACAATCTTTTGGGCAAGACGAAGACGACTGTGGTTGACTTTATCGAACCCACAATCCATACACAATCCTACCTTATTATTTTTTATAGCCTTCTGACAACCCGTACAAAGACGATTAATAACACCATGTTTTATCTTATATCTGTGTAAGTTACAAGACTCTTGCTCTTGCGTACAGGGCCTGTTACAGGGGACTTTCTTTCCGAGCAATATCCATGGGCACTTATTGTCAAATACTACCATTGTTATATATATAGATATCTATTAGTCTAATTGATAATACCGTCTGGCGGCAACTGGGTATCAGACGGCACCACAAGCAACTCCTCCTTTACAAAGCCACGGAGAGGTCCATCCAGCAAATAGTATAGTACAGGCTCACCAGATTTAGTGACAGAGCTTCCAATCCGGTAAACATTGAGTGACCACACAGGGTCAGTGGCCCGCCGCCGGTGGTCTTGCTCTGCCTCACCAGGCTGGTAGAGGTAGCGAACGCCAACATCAGAGAAAGCTTTTGCTCTTTGACCCCCAGAGGACACCCTGGTACGACTGCCGAGGGCTTTTGTGCAACTCGTTTTGCCTTTATAGCATCTTTAGGTTTTTTCCCAGTCAAGCAGGTCACCTCATTATTTATCGCAGAGACTACAGCCTGCAGTCGAGAAACCCACTCAGTCGATCGTTTTCCAGTATCCCTTAACTCTACGGCATACTGGTGACCAAAGAGTCGTTCAGCAAGGGTTCGGTTAAAGCGTTCCACTATACCCTGGTCTCGATGGATATTCACATGGCCACGCCTGACTGATACTCCATGTTTTACTAACAGCTGATTCGCTGCACCCATAAACTCCCTTCCGGGGTCCACCTGAAGTAGTTTAGGCCAATGCAGCGGTCCTCGTTTGTATATCCTCTCAAGTGCACCTGCGACATCCTTAGCCTCTTTTGTAGTCAATGGCTCAGCCGCTTTGTAGCGCGAGGCCACATCAACCAATGTTAGGGCATACTTGTAAGTTCGGCGCTTCACAACGTCATGAGGAAGAAATAAGAGATCGGCTTGGTGAACCTCATTGGGGACAGGGACATCAAACTTTGGCCTGGGAATGTGTTTTGGCACTGGCAGGTAGATTTGCCATATAGCTTGCTTTGTTAGCCACCCCCTGGCAACTTGCTCAGAAACCCTCGCTACTGTCGCAAGCTTCTTGATAGCAGTAATGCCTTTCCAGTATCCCTTAGGACTATAGTAGATCTCTTGCATGCGACGATCCATATACAGAAAACGTTCGAGTCTCCAAATGACCTACTTAGCAAGCCTGTATGCAACCAGCCCAGTCGCAGCCATACCCAGTATAATGAACGCCACCTCACGCCCCCTCTGTTCATCTGAGGGCTTGTAGAAGTCTGAAAGCTGTGGCTCAGAGCCCAGCGGGTCGACGGTTTTATTCGTAATTAGGGCGTACTCACGCATAGCCTCGTCCGCATCCCTAAAAGTATGCTCGGCATGTCCCTGGCGGCGTAGTTGCTCATTGATGAAGTCTAAACGCTCAGTTCTCTTCTTGGCCCATGCTGCCTGAGCAGATTGAAGCTGCTCGATTGCCATATCATGGCGTTTACGTTCCGCGTCCACTTGGCTGCCTCGTAATTTAGAGAATAAAAAGTTGCTCCCAGAGAATGCAAGGGCGTTAACAAGAGCACCCCCAACAAGAAGCGCGAGTGTGGCCATTACTTCAGTATATCAACTGGTAAGATTCCTTGTTTAATTAGCATATCCTTTATGGCCATAGCTAGTGATACATCGACAACAGCCATAGCCAGGTCCCGTGGGGTGAAATCAAGACGTGGCACCCCACCACCCAGAGCCATCTTAGCAAGCTTGGCATAACCTATTGAAATACCGGAAACAACTACACCGTGGTGGTACAGAGCGTTGACGAGCATTTTTACCATCAGTAATTGGTGTTGTCATCTTATTCCATATAAAACGGATCCTTTAAATGAGCGTCTGAAGGCTTTTGTACCACAACCTGTTTAGGGTGTGAGGCTACCATCTGGTGCCTGTAGCAATACAATGCCAACACGCCAACACCGCCGACAACCAAAGGCACAGCCCATGTTGACCACGTCCACCTTTCATAGGTTTGCTCGCTGATATTGGTTCCACAGCTTCATCTCTACCATCTGTAAGCGCTGCCTTAGCCTCTCGGAGCTCTCTCAGAAGCTTATTTTGATTGGCTTTTCGAGCTGCAGCACCCTTTCGTCCTGCCGCAACCCTTTTAGCGTTTTTTGTCACTGACGTTATCTCCACCAGTGTTATCTCCCCTTGATTCGTGTTCGTTTCTTCCATGTTTACTTACTAAATTTATTTGTCCAATTGACAGCTCTTAGTAAGCACCTGTTATAGCGGAGTTAAGCACATGCTATAGCGGAGTTAAGCACATGCTATAGCGGAGTTAAACACATACTATAGCAAGGAAGTGGTGTCCTCCTCCTCTCCACCGGCCCCTGTTGTTTCGGTGCTTGTTTTTCCAAATTGACAGTGCTTAACTGTTGTTAAAGCCGCAGTTAAGGGAGCTAAAAACATACCATAGCGATGATATAGCTCACAAGTGGCAGTGCTTAGCGCGTGTCCAACAAAACGGGTCCGTCTCGAGGTCTGTAATTAGCCTTGGCTGGTGTTCTGGTGGGATTGGTAGAAACATACAAGCAATACCTGAGTACAGCTGTAGCAGTGTCTGACCTAGAGTACGTGTCATGCTGGCACCTAGCCGAGCCTCGTATTTCACATACAGCTTTATGATCTCTTCATCAGACATTGATTCAACCTGGTCAATTGTAAGGCGCTTCAAACCAAGGTACTGACGGGCCTGACCGCCGGCTATGACGGCAACAAGCCTATCTCTCTTAGAAGACATATCTACACTAGGGGTGCAACTAGGTTCAGCTCCCCCAGACTTTGTCTCCACTAAGCCAGTCGAGTCCTGTTCAAGGAGTATATCAATAATGGTATCAGGATCCATGAATATACGTATACGCCTTCGAGCTTCAAAATACTGCACCGCTACCCAGATGAAGAAACCTAAATTGATTACTGAGGCAGCGGCTTCTATCAAGGCCAATATCACTTCAATCGACGGCATATGCAATAGGCTGATCAGTCTTCAGCAGCAGTTTTGCGTGCTTGGTCTTTGCTAGTAGTTGGCGTACTGTGGCACGTTCCTCCTTTGTTGGAATTACATCATTTTCACGTAAGGCGTCTTCAAACGAGTCACGGTCCTTGGTGTGAAAGAGCACCATCCAGCGAGTCTGCTCACGTAAGTCCTTCAGCACAGAGTTGTACTTTTGGGTGAGGACCCAGACACTTTGTTGCGCATGGCGGCCGCTAAAGGCCAGTTCGGATAACATGTCTTTCTTCTTGGTTAGGGCCTTTGTTGCCGAACAGTCATCAATAATGTACAGGGTTGGCTCGCCCTTAAAACAATGGTAGAAAGCCCTCAGGTGGTCATGCAGCCGCTCCCCTGGATCAACCACGTACACCTCTGAATCATCCCACACCCATGACCGCCTCCGATAGGCCTCGTTGAAACGTATGGTAGGGCAGAGGATTACAATATGCTCGAAGGCACCAAAGAAGGGCCCTTCAAGTGGGTCGAGGATGAATGCGGTTTTCCCACATCCTGTCTGCCCACAAACAATTGCCGAACAGGGACCATCTGGAAATGTAAACTTAGTAGACTGCGCTGACGAACCTGCCATCTTTAATGTTAAGCTGTGCATCCATTACAATATACATGTAAACGTTCAATGCGCCGGCCGCCTCTGCCTTTTTTGTGATTTGTATGGTGATGCCCTCAGACGCATTCTCCACAGCCCTGCCACTACCGTGTAGCTGGTCGTCATCACTCGTCCTTAAGTCGAGCCACAGAGCATACTTGGTGGTTAGGTACTCTCCTAGGGAAACGTCTGACAATGACAGGTCTTTTAATGCTATTGCTACACTGGGGTCTCGTTTACTCGTTGCTGCACAGGCCTTCTTCACCTCGTCCCACTGCTGGTAGCCACGCATGCCCTGGGCATAGAGCTGATTGGGGATGCCCTCAATGGTCACCTCGACCTTCGTTACCTTTGGGTTGTAGAACGACTCTGTTTTCCTGGCGTATGAGGCGTTGGTCGGGTCTTCAAAGAGCAGTAGGATGCCCTTCATGCTGCGAGCATGCACGTTCAGGTTGATGTTCAACAGTGTATCTCTTTTATTGTATACATGCTTCCTGTGACGAAGCACACGGTCATACAGAATTGAGAGCCGACTTGTGTACTGTGTGCGTATCATGCGGGCCAACTCTGTGTGGGTAACCATGTCATACTCCAGCGAGATGCCATCAATTTTGTAGCTTGCAGCGGTGTCGCCTGTTGCGTGAATCACGCGGTTGTAGTCGTTGAATGTGAGCTCGTATTCCAGTCTGTCACTAAGCGCACTCTGGTAGAATGGCATGTGGCTCTCGAGGAGTTCAAAACCAAGCGGAATGTAGAACCTGTTACTATAAACATTGGCTACCGCCTTGTCCTCTTTCTCGGTATCAACCTTGTCTCCTGCCCCCACTCGTATCTTAGTTGCGTTTCTGTCATCTGATGTGTCAATGCCCTGATACTGGAGGCCCTGTCTCTCCTGTGCAGTCCGCCACAAGTCGTGGTAACAGTGGTACACATCGCTGTCATCAATAGACATGACCTCATTGCCAGAAATCTTGATTGTCAATTTCTTAACCACGGCGCGGCCCAGGTTTTGCACAATGCTGCGGTTAACATCAGTCGAGGTCAGCGTGATTGTAAAGGCCAGCCGTGCTGTCCCTGAAACAATGACGTCGTCTGCGCCTAGATTGGGGAAGCGAACCAGCAGTTGTTGGTTCTGGTCAATAGTGCTTGGATTGTTTGTAACGCATACAGATTGTCGCACGCCCTTTACCCCAAGGGGTTCGCGTATCCGGCGGTGTGGGTTTAGTTTGCGCCCGTAAGTACTCGTCATGTTGAATGTTTAATTACAATTATATCTTTAACACACAGACATGGAGTTTGATAACCCAGCATTTGACGACCCAGAGGAGGAGGGGGAGTGGGAGAGGAATGACACTAACTTTGATGATGAGGAGACTCTCCCAGAGGCCACTCTCCCACCTGTTACAGAAGGGGACATTGGGATGGATAGATCTATACCACCGGAAGGCCGACTCGTTATAGGCGCTGTCAATGATTATTACGATGCATTAGCTGAAAAAGGCCACACACCCTCCCTCGGCCGCGATTATACAAAGTTTGAACTTGTTAGAGGACAGTTACGTTTGAAGGACTACCCTGACTTAAGTATTACAAATTATCGTACTAAAGCCCCGCTTTCACTTGGAACAATAGGTAAAAGTAGAGGTGGGGGGGGGGGGGGGGGGGGGGGGGGCTAATGTTGTCCGTGATGGTTTGGGGTTCACTGAGTTGTCCTCAAAAGTGGTGTCACAAAAGGAAGCAACAGCCCTCCAAGGCGTTGACCAAGCAGCTGCTAAAGCCGCAGAGAAATTAGAAATGAGGGGCCCTGAAGCCGTGACAGAGCAAGGTGGTGTGGAAGAAACAAGCTTCATAGAGGACGTTCATAACACCATCCAAGACCTAGGTACACAAACAGAGAACGAACTACCCCTCAGAGAGCTTATAGGGCTTGATAAGGCTATGCAGACCCAGAGGGGTGAGCTGGTCAACAACCTAGCTAAGATAACTGAGTTAGAAAGGGATATAAAACAGCGGGAAGCTAAAATGGCAAGCCTGGAGGAGGAAGGGAGGGGTGATAGTCGAGCATGGAGATTCCAAGCAAATGAGCTTGCAGAGCTGCAGGACCTGCGGAGTGCCCGTATTGAGGCTGCCTCTGAAAACCGTAACCGTCTAAGGACCCAAATTAACCGCATCAGGGAAACGATCAACAGACTTCTTAACGAGGACACAACACTAGCTGAGTGTGTACGCACTCTGTTCCGAGAGCAGGGTATAACAATCGCCTCCATACTCACTGCGATTGGATTGGCAATCTCGACTTGTAGTTGCTTTGACGGGCGGAAGGAGCACTAGTCCAACCCCGGCACCAACGCCGACACCAGCTGATAAGCCCGGTGTAAAGGAATGGATTAAAAAACAGCTGAACTCCTTGGCAAACGTCCTGAAGGGCCTAGCCGGTAAGGCAGCAGCTGCCCTTCCAGGAATCATTGGCTCCATCGTATCATGGCTGCTTACGTCAGCTGCAAAGGTGGCTGGTTGGATGGCAGAACATGTATGGGCCGCAGTTGTGGCGGTGGGAGGAGTTATCCTCCTGATACTCCGTGACTTACTACTTAGCAAACCAAAGCACAGCTAAGCCTATAGCGATTCCGCCTATAATAAGAGCGGTTTTCTCATCCTCGTGCGCCCCACGCAGACCAGTCTCGGCCATAGGGGCGGGCCCTGGAGTGGAGAGTTCCATATCTGTATCTGTATCTGGCGGAGGGTCAAAGCTTCCTCTATCTGGAACAACCGGAACTGCGTTGACATCAGTATTGCTGCCAATCTGCTGCTCCTCAGTTGCGATAGTAATCAGATTGTTGTACCCAGCAACGTCTCCAATGGCGAGGCTCATATCTGATGGAGCCATGTACAGGCCCGTTCCAAACACGTAATCAACCTTTGAAGAGGCATTCTGGAGGACGTTCTGATACCGTCGGATAGATGACGGAATATCCACTGGGGTGTTGATGGCATCCTCAACGTTGGCCTGAAATTGCTTTTGAGCATCAAAGGACGTTCCAACACCTAGTATCTCTGAGCGAGTCTGCGCCTGAGCACTAAGAATGGCCCAGACATAGGTCCGAATGCTGTCGTTAATTCGCTCAATGCCGGTCTGTGTAAAGCCCTCAGACGTGTCCAGTATGAAGGTACTCCAGGCCTCGTCTGCTTCAGGTCCCTGTGCTAGATGTAGAACAGCACCCATTTTCTCCTGAAAGGATTGTAGGTTACTTGCGTGGGCAAAACCTGGCTTTGTATCCTTTTCCGCCTCAAAGGCCATCGTGTAGGGTCATAACGAACGTTTCGACCAGCAACCTTGACGACACTCCCGTAACCATACGCATCATGTGCATATAAGATACCAAGGCCACTATTAGCTACGGTTGCCTTCTGGCGCCAGTCTGTGTTTGGTTGAACACCAAAGTTAGTGCAGAGTCTCTCATATGCCCTCTTGTCATATGTATTGTTATAGGGGTCATAGGCATGATCCTGAGGTAGAGGCGCTTGCAGTTCTGCTAATAGGCGACGCAGTGTGTAATAAAGGTGAAAGGTGTAGAGAGCTTTCACGAGTGGAATCCCAGCCTCGAGGTGGTCCTGGGATGACACGCCGCAGCCGGCTGATGCACACCACACTGCAAAGTTTAACTGGTTCTGCCAAAACTGCATTGGATTTGTCAACCAGTCTTTTACTACTTTGTCCGCTGTTACCGGCGGCACCTTATAGTTACTGAATAGATCAGGAAACTTTGCTGTGAATGTACCACCATTGTGAACAACTTGAATTGTTTGTCGGGTTAGTTTATCTCCCCACACCATATGAGGCTGGATACACCCCGCCCGCACCATATGGGGTAGCTTTTCTATTGAAACTAAAGGCTTGTTTATTCATAGTGCTATGTATCACACTCTGTCAAATGTTCAAAGCGGCGACGCTGTGTCCCTGCAAAAACCTATTGACAACACTGCGGGCGATCTATGTGTTGGCCTAAGGTCAATCACGTATACTGTGGGCTGGTACAATCTAGAATCAGACGAGAGCATTGCATGGCGGTCAAGGAATTCAGAAGAGAGAGGATATGCTGCATTAAAACCAGGCCTCTGGAGCTTAAGCCTTCTTCAGGAGCATATTACACCATTAGGTATCGGTTTGGAGGTTGATGCTGTAAATGGGGTTATTACACTAACAGTTCCAGACAATGTGGGTGCGCACATAACAGGCGGAGTGTTAACAATGTTGGGTCTTGACGGCTTCAGTGGGGGGTGGATACCTTCAGGTACTTACATAGGTGACCGGCCCATCAACCTTAGCATCTTTAACACAATTTATGTTCACCTCGATAAAGTCAGTACCACACACAACATGTTAGATGGTGCGCCCACTACGCTTCTTGAAGTTGTTGGCTTAGAGGGTGGCTCTTTCGGTGATATTATAACCACGAACATCGCTAATCCTGTCTGTAAGCGTGTCACTAGTGGAACAGTGCATGAGTTAAAGGTTCAGTTACGCGATAATAAAGGAAGGCTATTAGATAACCACGACTTACCTGTTAGCGGTGTTCTTAAATTTACAAGATGTCAATAAAAACGAGTATTTATGGACCCAGGCAAAAACCGGCAAGCACTGTTCAGGGTGCCGACCTATCGGAATATGCCACAAAGACCTATGTATCTATTGGAAATGGATAAAAGTGGCGGTACTATGACTGGAGACCTTGAAATGGGAGATAATAAAATCGTTGAGTTGGGAGACCCGACTTCACCGAAGGATGCTGTTCATAAAAAGTATATTGATGCTGAATATAGACAGCAGAACAGGTACCTGAGACGATACGTAGATGAAAAGACGAAACCACTGATTACTATATGGGCAGAAGCAAGTGGCCCCCTTCGCAGAGGATATGAGTGGTCGTTTGGCCATGGGGCTAGGGGTCGAGACTCACAAGACTCAAGCTGTGGATATACCATGTTATGTAATGGCAAGATCATTCGTATGGGGTTGTCTTCGGGTGTTGGTGCTGATGCTGGTCCTATATCAGTCGTTCCTGTTATTAATGGAACGAATCAAGTGGTAGGAATAAGTAAGCCTGCTAACCAACGGGCTGTTGTAATAACTTTAGACCAGTCTTTACAGCTAGAACAAGGCAACATTATTAACTTTTATACAACCACACAAAACAGAGGGGGCGACTTGGTCTGTAGCTTCACTCCTAATTGAACTTGATATATAGACTTATGTATACAAAGACAGTATGAAACAACAACCAACGACTGCACCGTTAAATCCGGAGCCTCCTCTATGTGGTCTGGGGCACTCCTATCGGCTGAATGAGATCAGTCTTAAGAAGCAATACCTTGAGAAAGAAATTGAAAAATATGGTGCTATGTACAAAAAATATAGGTGTGCAGTAAACTCAGTGGACGCTGTAGACACTGCTTTAGTTGCTGTGGGTATGTGACTTGGCGCAAGTGGTGCAGGTGTAATGTCTACAATAGTTGCCATTCCTATTGCCACAGTGTTGGGTGCTACTGGAGCCGCTTGTGGGCTACTTGTAATTGCTGGAAAATTCATCAGTAGGCGGCTGACCATTAAGTTAAAAAAGCATGACAAGATCCGCATTCTTGCTCAGAGCAAATTGAATACCATTGCTGACATTGTATCGGCGGCGCTTGAAGATGGGTATATCTCAGATGATGAGTTTAAGCTCGTTTCGGTCGAGATCATGAAATATAGTCAAATGAAAAATGACATTAAAGCAAAATGTTTGAAAGCGGCAGAATCGCCCCCTAGACCTGCTAAGGTATGACCCGGACAGTCCATTTGAAGAGTGGGGGTTGCTAGATATAATGGAGGAGGCGATAAAATCTTTCTGCAACGATCATACTGGAGTCAAACAAAATACGGACCAGTGGGAGACCATGAGGAAGGGCTGCGTTGGAGGAAGTGACTACTCCTCTATCATCATAGGGCAAAACTACTTCAGCAGCTATAGCAAGAAGCTGACAGAAAAAACTAGCAACAGGGGTGTTCGCTTTAGCGCACCCTGCCTCTGGGGTACGACTTTTGAGGAGGTTGCAATTGCGGTACTGGAGAAGGTGTACGACACCAAGGTCTACGGAAATAATATCTATATTGATGGCGGCGCGACGGCCTACTCTCCGGATGGCTTTTGTGTGCTCCCAATCCGGCAGGCTGGAGTGGATGCTGTCTGTCTGGGGCATCCTGAGGAGGTTGTACTGCTCGAGATAAAGTGCCCCTACACTCGGAGTCCTGGGAGGGTGATTCCGAATATGTATAAGCCTCAGGTTCTGTTGGGGTTGCACCACAGTCCGGTGGCGACCATCGGGGTGTTTGTCGACTGCGTTTTCAGGTTGTGCTCCTTTGAGGACCTGGGGAGAGCTGAGACGTATAACCAGGTGTATCACAAGGATCGGAAGAAGTATAAGGAGACGGTGGCTTGGGGGTGGGCGGGGGTGGAGGGGCTTGAAGACGGCGACTATAGTGCGAACGGGAGATTTAATAGTTGCCTGGGCTTGGAACAGGAGCATCACGGTCCTTGGTTGGGAAGACCGAGTGAGACCACAAAGAGGCCGACGGGGGCTTTCTACTGTTGGAAGCTCTTTACGATGAGATTGATAACCGCTCGTCCCGATCCCGACTTTATCGAGAAGAACGACGCTAAGGTTGCCCAGTTTATACAGGACCTCAACCGCGTGAAAAATGGAACTTACAGCGACGGTCGCAGATATTTATCACTCAATAACCTCTATGGTGACAAACTACTGGTGGGGCTGGAAGGGCTGGGCTCATATGGTGGTGGGGGGGAGGTGCGAGCGGTTCGCTGGCTCATGTGAGTCAGCCTGTATATGTGTGTTTTCTGGGTTGCACCATGTGAGATAGGTGTGTCATAATCATATGAGACTGGTGTGCCAGTACCGCTCGCACATGTGAGTCAGCCTGTGTGTGTGTGTGTGTTTTCTGGGTTGCACCATATGAGATAGGTGTGTCATAATCATATGAGACTGGTGTGCCAGAACCGCTACTCCCTATACTACTACATTGGTTCCAACGTCATCTAACTTAGCAGTAGCACCATTCCGAATGTTATTTTTGACATTTTATCGTGTCAATCTCAATGTATGTTTGGGATTGTGATAAAAGATCATTCTATATTGGCAAATATATGATTCATAATGAATATATCAAAGGTCGGCGGTCTGAATGGATGGTAAATAGAAGGCCATTTAAGGGCATTAGATAAATAAATGGTTCACCATGGGGTCATACACGGACATATTTTACAACAATAAGGCGCTATGTCTTTGGGAGTCACTAACCAGCTGAAGGAGCTGGCCGACGCCCTGATCTGTAAGCGAAAAAGGTTAACAAAATATATTGAGCTGTCAATATTGTCATAGTGTATAATAAAGATACCAATAAGTGATCAAATAATGAAAATCAAGCCTTAATCGAGCCGTGAATTATATTAACAAAGTTTGTTCGAATTATAGCAGATTGTATGCTCTGAAGAGCATAAACCACAAACTTCATATTGTTATTTGAGACGCTGTGACCATAAAAATGTGTGACGCACACTGCCTTAACACCACACAACTAAATGTTACGTTTTCGCCCAACTGCATGACTCATAATGTGCTTAAAAATTACAATATATGACACCTGAATCGCACCTAACCCTCACTTTAAATTCCGTCCGTTTTCTGCAATAAACGGACAGAAACAGGATTACATCACCCCTGGTTACCATATCATGGTAACCATGTCTTTTGATCAAGATAATTTATTCATGATCTACACACTTCTGAAGAATATGACTATGAGCTAAACATCATTTGTCTAATTTGACTTGTGCATCATCCGCAAATCACTAAGCTTTGAGTCACAACATTTCTCAAGGACCACGTCTGGTGAGTTGCATCGCATCTTCGCAAATTCCAATCGGATGGTATATGTTTTCTGTGTATAAAAACAGTGCCTATTTATCCGCCAAGAGTTTGGGAGACAGACTCGCTGGTAGATTGGTCTCTTCCCTTGCATGTGTCAGTCTTTCTACAATCTTAAAAAGTTGATGTGGATCATTGGCGCTCTCGAATAACTTTGCCCTAAAACACATGGCTTTTGCTGCAGCACAGAGTGAATCAACCCGCCGACTGTGTGCAACAACACTCTGTCTAGCAACTTCAAGCTTTGATCTTCGCCAACGTCGTTCAAATCTTTTGCGGGCTTGCTTCTCCTCTCTGTAGTCACAATGAAACTAATCTGTGTTTTTGGCAGATAGTGATTACCCTTTTTACCCTATGCGCTAGCGGAGCGTGATTATCCAAAACGCCTTGCACAAGATCAAACGACGATAAAAGCTATTTAAACTGGGTTTCCTAGGTGCTGTTAGCAACATCGACATGGTAATTGAAATCTCCAATAATAATCAGATTTCCCTGGGCCAAAATTCGCTGCAAACTCACTCACAAACAGAGAATGAGAGAGTTTGTTCTTTGTGTTTGGTGGAGCTCTGTGAACAACAATCAATCTGACGTGTTTTGTATTTGAGCGAATGGCGCAGTGTATGTACTCAAATGATTTGTGCGTCCCAGATATTCTTATGCTGTCCGGTCGAATGTTTGTATTTTGGAGTTAACCAACTCCCTCTCCTTTCCTCGCTTGGCGTGGATTGTGCATCAAAGCAAAGCAATTAGGACAAAGATCATTTGCTTTGACTATGTCAGTTTGTCCGTGTCGTAACCACGTGTTAAGGCTAAGATGTATAAATTGTGATCCAAAGTAAGATCCCTAAGGATCCCTAAGAATGCTTTATCTCTAGCTGATCTGGCGTTCAGCATGCCTAACTTTGTAAAAAAATGTTTCTTGCGCGTGTCTTAGCCACTAGGTTTCGGTTGACATTCTGGGTTAGCAACATTCAGGCTTTAAGTCGATTGCATTTAGCCTCCATGGGTGGTTGAGAGTTATCTGCTTTCAATTCAGAAACTATAGAATAATCACACAAAAATACTATTATTTTGCGTTTTCACGCGTAAACCATGCACCTGCCACGATTCACGGGTCACTAATACACTAAGTAATCCACAACAGAGAAAAACAAACATCCGGCTTTGGGCCACAACTTCCCAAAACAACCAGGCCATAATGGAACGTGTGCTGCCAGTAAACTTTTTACATCAAATAAATAATATACAAATAAATACATATATCTATATATATAAATATAAATATTTATATATATACATATATATATATATATGTTTATATATATGTATATTTATATATATATATATTTATATAAATATACATATATATAAACATATATATATATATATATGCATGTATGTATGTATGTATGTATGTATGTATGTATGTATGTATGTATGTATGTATGTATGTATGTATGTATGTATGTATGTATGTATGTATGTATGTATGTATGTATGTATGTATGTATGTATGTATGTATGTATGTATGTATGTGTATGTATGTCTGTATGTATGTATGTATGTATGTATGTATGTATGTATGTATGTATGTATGTATGTATGTATGTATGTATGTATGTATGTATGTATGTATGTATGTATGTATGTATGTATGTATGTATGTATGTATGTATGTATGTATGTATGCATGTATGTATGTATGTATGTATAATACCTAAATGGATTTCCGTGCTTGTTTTATTCGCTTACCGCAGTCTCAGCATCAAGGATGTCACATGTTCAAGCCTTTATTTTGATGAATGCAATGGTAACCGCTTTCTGCTACCGAACATTCCGTCGGTATGTGCCCTATCGCATTTCAATACAAGCAGCGTTGAGTTTAAAAGTTTCTAATAAGTAGCGTTAATCTATTCCAACGCATTTTAATGAAATAACGGTTATAGTGTCCGTACATATTCGAATGGCTTACTCACCAGGCCTGAATGGAATCAAGTCAGTAGTCATTAATTGTCAGGGGGTCTGTCCGTGATTAGTAGCTTATTCTAATATCGATTTGGGAAAAATTACATTTGGATTATGCACCGTTTCGATTATGTGAGTTACAACAACTCAATCCGCCTTATCGGTGCTTTCGGGTCTTTTTAACTAAGTAGTTAAGGAGCTGAATATTACATTACCCTCTATTTTCAGACGTTTCCGATTCTAGTAATATGTTTGTGTGACCATTTAATGTGCACTGGGGCGTTGTCATATCACTATAGGTATCTACTTAAGTTATCTGCAAATAGGGCGATATTGTGGTATAGCGTAAGAGGCAAGTGTGGCTCAAGCAAATGTCTCACAGATGAATAAAGGGTTATACAGCTGATATAAGGTATGCACTCATTTGTCAGAGTAATATGCAGTGCAGCGTTGGCTTGTATAGATGATAATTTTTAACATCCCATGCGCAGATGTTGGTTGTCACAATTGCGTTATAACACGCGGTATGTTATCAAATGCTTTCGCATTCCAATTTTACAAAATGATACGCCCACCGCCACATCATTACTGCATCATCATATGAGCACACTAATACGGTTCCTGTATCTGAATATTTCAACTTCTCACCCGACGTTCACAGGTCCTTAGTAGTCACTTTGTGTGCAAGCAGTTACAGACATGACATGGTCTCATATGAATATTTTCAGCCGTTTTGTCAGTGTTATTCGAATTATTATCTTTGTTCCTCGCATCAAACAACATCGTGTTTGCAGCCTTTTTACACCAAAACAAATGCTCCATTTCGTTGTCCGGTGCAACTTTTATAAGCGTGATTTTTCATTCTTATTGTCAGAATCATTTGCTCACGTACCACCGCCGTTGACCGGAGTGGAAAATACTGCTATGGAATTATGAAGTAGACATGGCAGCTGCAGGTAAACTGTATTTCTTGAAAACGTATCTGCGTATTTTATTGGCTGCAATCACACCCTATGATTATGCTGCTCTATTGTTGAGGCATGTGAAGAGTTAATCCCTCCTTGTACAATCCAATTCAGTGTAGTTAATACGTTTTAAGCAACCAATGTCTATTACATAGCGAACGTCTAATTTGTAGATATATTACGTTGAATATGATAAACAGTTGCACGAGTCACATGGACGGCCAGTACTCTTTTTGGTTGGCTCATTAGAGGAATTTCATTCCATTTTCGACACAACGAAGCACAGTCCACATTATGTAAGTCATAACAACAGGTTTAGCGCACTGTAAAATCATTGTTATTTAGCTGCTTAGCTGTATATGTGCGCAATTCAATATAGCACGTCATCGACGTACGGTAGACGGTAAACATGTGGTTGCGTCATGATTATCCAGTATGAACATGTGTGCTTTTAATCAACATGCACACACTGATCCTGCAGGGTGATCTCTTTGCTCCTTTGGAGCTCTTCATTGTAACGAAATAGTATTAAAAGGATTGATAGCTATACGTTTTGACCATGCTTAAATTCGCACCCAGCTGCAGCGATATACTGCTGAAGTAGTTATTTGTGCATATTATCTCTGCTCATATAGTATTGCCGAACCTTGCATGCTGAGCGTTGTTATTGATCAATAAAGCTCTAATAGTTACCATTGACTGATTGTACAAACACCACATTACTGATTACATGCTACGGAGCTACAAACTATGGTGTAAGATATACTTAATCAAAGGCAGCATTCGACAAACAAGATAGCAATTATGGGTGACATTAATGACATTATATGAGGCACTCTGGCATCCGAACGCCATGTTCTACTAATAACTATACTGTATAATGGTTAGGTCACCAGATATACGTCCATATGCCGAGTAGACACATGCAAACCAAACTCCCCAACGATTCCTTATCCACTAGTGTGATTTTGGTCTCCTGGATGAAAAAATGTGTTATCGGATATAACACAGGGATTAGTCATCGATTGCACAAATTAATCTGTTTGGGAATGAAGAAGTATAAAATCAACTCCCATGGTGACTGCAATATAACACAGGGATTGGATGTCCTGGACGATCATTGATTGCACAATTTAATCTGTTTGGGAACGAAATAGGATAAAAATCAGCTCCCATTGTGACTGCAATCGGATAAGACTTCAGTTGGTGATTCTGATAAAGACTAAACATTGAGATTAAAGCCATGCCTGAATATTTGTAATATATATATATATATATATATATATATATATATATATATATATATATATATATATATATATATATATATATATATATATATATATATATATATATATATATATATATATATATATATATATATATATATATATATATATATATATATATAATAATATATATTGGTGTTTGCATTAAGACTTGAGTATTATACTACTACAAGCAATATTTATCAAGTATTTATAAGATAACTCCCATCTGAATATATACAAGATATATTTATATATCGATGTCTACGTATAAAATATACAGACAACGCATGTGCTATGGTATAGCAATTGCCTTTGTACGAGAATTTTGCAGCAATTTCACATTAGAGCAGCATGGGACACGTTTTTGCGAACAATATGCGAGTAATCGCCAAACATACTGAAAGGCTAATGTCTCTTTTCATCAAGTTAAAAAACATCAGAAGTGATTCTTTCAGCCTAGCCATATATTTGGGGGAAGGACAAGTATTGAGTCTATGGAACTGTATCATCTAATGCTACATTCATTATCAAGTATGTGAAGTCAAGGATAAACAATAAAGGGGATATGCTATCATTATTGGTGTTTGCATTAAGACGTCATAGAGTATTATACAACTACTGACAAGCAATTTTTTTGCATCAAGTGCTTTTAATCATGTACAGCGATTACCCGCACATCCCATCTGAAGATGGCACCCAACGATACAAGACTATTTTATCATCGATGTCTACATATACGCATTATATTCAACCTAACGCATGTGCTATGGTATAGCAATTTGTATTTGTGACAAAATATTACTTTGCAGGGCATGTTCATTAAAATATAGCAGCATGGGCGATGACCACGCTTTACGTTGGTTCGACAAGAGATGTGCAGCTTTCAATCAGAATCTCATTAACAACATAAAAGTTGCGCTCTCTCGATTGTCATCAAGTTAAATGACACATCAAAGGAATTCTTTCAGCCTTAGCCAAAAACATTGGTGTCACCATAATGTCCAACTCGACAAGTAACTACAATTAAATCATCTTGGGTAATTAAACTTTGTTGAATAGACTATCCCTGAATCGCTCCAATTTTAGGCATGATTATCAAGCTATGTGGTATTCGGGACATAGAGCAAGGATATAGACTTAAGAATGGGGAAGAATCTATTCTATTCGCTGCTGATTTGTCTCTTTAAGTGGACGTCATAATGATTCGGTGGATTGCTATTTGTGTGTTGGGTCGCCACTCGGGTTCCCGCCACCCTTAGATTATTGAGTTGTCGCCTTGACCCATCCTCAAATGTTTCTTCTAAGCACTCAGCATTCTCCATATGGACCAATCCCATCTGCCTGCACGACGAGGGTCTAATTGGAAACGTATTGGACTGCTAGGGATTGTAAGCTGAGCTAAATTTGGGACAGATTTGCGGTAACATTTTCTCACTGACCTGAACACAATTCCAATTCACTATTTATGCTATCAATAAATGATAAATAATTTGATGCTTTATGGCATATAATTCTATTCTGGGGATGCATTGTATCGAATGTGGAGGGTGCAGTTGTACCAGATGTAGCTTATCTTAGTGTGCTATTTTAACAACGACCTACATGAAAACCCATTCATGCTTTCGACAATCATTTAATAACCCATGCACATTGTGAAACAGTTGTGTCTACACTTAGATTTTCGCGTACATGTGCTAAATATTCGCCGTTCGGAAACTAACACCAGAGCCGTAAGATAACTGTTGATATCAAGTGGATTACCTTGGGGAGAAAATATAAGCAACAGGTATGATTTCTATTTCAATACGAAATGCTGCAAGTTCAAGCCAAAACGTATATATGCTCTTGTAAGACAAAATTCGCATTAACGGTTAAAAGTCACAACTCAAAGTCAAAAAATCAAACGTTCAGCAATATATAAAAAATAATGCTTTTGCTACTGGCCTCGGCATTCTATAAATATTTATGTTTATGTGTAGGTGCAGTGCTTCTGGTAAAGTTGCATCGAGAACAATCAACTAAATCAAAAGTACTATAAGCAGCATAAACGTCAATTCTATCGATGTAAAAGTCGTCACTTGGGTATTCGTTACTTGGGCATGTCAGTTGCATCAATTATCTTGTGTTCACAGCTAGTAGGAGGTATGCATTTTATCCCGATGAATCTTATATGTATATACATATATGTATATATATATATACATCATATATATATATATACATATATATATGTATACATATATAAATGCATATAAATATATTATATATACATATATATATATATATTATATATATATTTATATGTATATATAAACATGCATAAATATACATATATATATATGTATATACATATATTTATATATAAATATGTATATATATATATATATATACATATATATATATGTATATTTATACATGTATATATACATATATATGTATATACACACAAATATATAAATACATATATATATATATATATATATACACATAGATGTTAAGATATGCACATATATTTATACACACACACACACACATATATATATATATATATATATATATATATATATATATATATATATATATATATATATGTGTGTGTGTGTGTGTGTGTGTGTGTGTGTGTGTGTGTGTGTGTGTGTGTGTGTGTATACATATATTTATTTATAAACCAAAGTAACTTTTGACATAAAGTTTCTGTACAATTGTTGTACGAAATAAAGGTGATTATCAAAATATGTCGTCAATGGTTATGTCACTTGATTTAATGTCTTCCATTTTGACAATAGGAACCCATTTTGTCCAGCATGTAATGTCTTGCGATTTCCAGATTGTTACGACAACTATAACATTTATGTCGTCATATTTATATTTTTAATGCTACCGTGTTGAAAGGACTAATCGAGGCCAGGACAAGTGCGGGATGTACAAGGATTTAATACCATACAAAACTATACATTTAATTCTATGGTGCAAGGTTGAGCATCAGCATGTACATGCGTTAGCATCAATAAAAACACTAGTTATTTTGTCGTAAGTTTAACCATTTCAAATGTTTTCTATGTTAATCACCACATATCATGTAATTCAAAGTGAACGCAACAGTGAGTGCTATCACCAACCCTGCAAAACATTGCACAAACTTACATTATCATCTTATCCGTTGTCTGATTTAGATGATGGAACGCGAAATTAGAATCAAAATTAGAGGTAAACACCGTTACTTGTGAACTGCTAATACGACTGAAAATAATAATGCTGATACACTTGACGGTTGAAATAAACCATACTGTAAAACTAATAGCCAACAGATATAATAGTCTACGCATGCTGCATGCTATGGCAAAGCCAGTAAGAGCAATCGTCAAGTAAGAATTTACACTCTTTGGAAAGGGTGAAAGCAATCGTACACTATGATAGTTCTTTATGAGATCGAGCATTCATTATTTCTACCCTTCAGTAGTTAATGCACCCCATCAGTCAATGGTGTTTCATTTTGCGTAAGTGCATGCCCTTATGGAACACAGTGATCTTGATTAATTCAATTCAGGTCATTGTATCACTTAACTGCACGCTTTTAACTTGCCGTTTGAAATTTCCGTTTATGGGCAAAATCAATCTAACTACATACCAGTTAATCTTTTACCCCAGTTTTTACTAATATACTTAAGAGCTTTATTGATGTTATGTTTTGGGGAATATCTACATGCCGGACTAAATAATTAATATCTTCTACAACAGATATGCATCAGGTAAATTGCAATGTCGGGCTATTCGAGCACATTACCCACCAATTATATCGATGTACAATTTTGAGGTTACATGAAATGATTAAAAGAATGCAACGATAAATAAATCCACCCTAAATGAATTGCAACTCATCATCATTCCGCATTTATACGAACGCACACGGTGCATTTTTATTCCGCAAGACAGCTCATTTGTAGCAATGCGCTCAACTAGCACCGCTAGGAGGAATAACTCATGGTTGTTTGTGGAAAGCAATGATTATTGTCCTAAACGGAGAATTTATTTTACGTTTCGATCGTTGATAAAACACTATATAGGGCGTTTGCTCGTAATGTATTACCGAATGACTCAAAGGCTGTAGGTTTATGTTAATACTATGTTTCGATATAATATGTCAATGAATGCTAAATGATATTGCAATAGCATTTGTATGGCGGATTAGAGGCCCATTCGTATGTATTCTATGTAATGAGTGAAGGAGGGAGTCCTTGTTAAAGTCAACAGACTGTCTGGTCCTTTCAGCACTTGTTATCTTGTCGTAAAATTTGGCATTGTCATGTTTTATAGAACCCTTAACGGTTCAATGCCGTTTATGGAGAAACCACTTCAAATATTCTGGCTGTTTAATGATACAACCGAATGACATATCGCATATCATATGTGTCTAAATATTCCCCATCTGCATGAACGGCATAGCTACTGACTGGCGAATTTATTATCTTGCATGCGAATCGCACAGACATGTCAATCGTACATTGAAATGGACGCTACCGCATAAGACACTACACGACGCGGTCGCATCGAGATGTGGATTAAATAAACTTTACATACTTGTCACATTTTGCAGCAAGTTGACCATCGAGGCTTTCGGACATTAGAGCGTCTAACAGTGCATCAGTTGCTTTTAAAAACCGCGCTCCAACATAGATGATTGGTTTAAATGGCACTAACTTGGTCTTGACTTTCCGGGTCTTAGACGAAAGTGATCGTGACTTACCTTATAATAATTCATACTGCACGGTCAAAAATATTAAAATTTTGTATATTTTCGTTGTTGATATACGATCAAATTTCTAAGGCAGTGCTTGATGCTCATTGCGACATTTGAGTTTCGCTCTTCATAGGAAATACTGTCGAGTAGAAATCGTCTGGCAAAAACAATGTTATATGCTTTCCACTTAATTGGTGATATGGACAAGTTCACAGCTGTCGGTAAATCTTTTGGATGTCGCAATTGCTGCGTACTGCACATAGAGGGTTGGCGTACTCACATATAAACATGCAATGCCTTTATCGCGCCGTAGATTTTGATCTCGTCAACATTATCGGTAGTTTTTATCATACGCCCCGTAACCTACGATTACGTACACACGACCAAAACAGTATACATAGAAAGCAATGAGATGCCTACCGGATGTTTAAGTGTATATTATTTGACAAGCATTCGGTCCCCGGTGAGCAAGTATTAATATAATAAATCTTCATGGGTACATATTTTGTCAGCATTATGAATACCATGTAAGCGTTTTTGCTACAGATCAAAGCGAAGCGGCATAAGACTTTGACAGAGAATGAATAAGGATGACCCTATTATGTGAGATAGGTCTCACAACGATACCTTGACTTGCCTTAAAGCCCTAGCGGTCCACTACCGAACGATTCTTGCAAGTCAGCGACAATGTTGTCCGCAGCAAAAACCGCAACCATAGCTGGTAAATTTGGAACGAATATACAAATCTCGGTCAGTATATGTGCTCTTTATCCAACTTTTCATTTATGACATTAACGATAAGTTATCTAGATTATTAAACCATCTGAGTGTTTGACCAGGTCACGTTGATTTTAACATATATTCATTTGTGAGAATGCAATAGCACTTCGATGTATTCTATACTGGCCATTTTGCAATGCAATACATCTTTTTACATCAAATATAAATTTACCGTAATTGATTTAATGCAAATATTGTCAACACATCTTGAAAGATATTGCAGGCTGAAACCTTACGCTGTTCTTTAATTAAATGAAGTACATGTTGCCATTGACTGATCACGCGTAACTGTTAAGCCATGATATTCCTTCCTCCTGAGTGTTGTGTTAAAGAACCATTTAAGTTAATTTGTTAATACAGTCCAATGTATTGTTTGGTGTTTTTGGATATTTTACAATTATGCCATGTACCGTATTCGTGAGCTCTATTTTTTTGCCGAGTATTAAAAGAAGCGTTGCTCGGCGATTTGGTGCAATTGATGTTTTTGAAGTTGCTGAAATGACTCGTGTACCACCCGTTCATGTTATTGGGAACACGAAATCATTGATGATTGATCGATAAAGGCACATTGAAGCAACCTTCGAACTTAGTTCACTTAAATATTCAAATGTATAGCGATATAGACCAGTAACCACGAATGCGCAACTCTACCTTTTCTTGTATTATCGCTCAAACTCCGCCCGTTTGCTGCTTCGGATGCATTGCAGCAAGTGAACCTTACAAAGACCATAGTCACAGCTGGGGTCACCGATTTGCCTCGAGATTCGTTTTATATCTTTACTAAACGTAGTAAGGAATCATCAAATAATTTATTTTAAACATAATTTGATGAAACTATCTTCCCTGTCACCCTGAATAATCCGAGACCTTAAGTTATTGCCAGTTGTGAGTCATGTATTGATAAGCATCATTGCAAAGTGCACATGGCAAATTCATTAGTGCTTCACAAATGCGGTTGTTATCAAATCATAAAAAAGTCTTCCAATGAACGCAACTTTCTAAGTGCTGACAGTCTAAGCGACCAAAAAAGAAGTTCAGTCTCATTAAGCAACTTGTCATTGCTCGAGGCGTACAACCAAATTTTCTGCCCAATAAAAGCGCAAATACCAATGTTCTCGACCCTAAAACATCAGGATACAGTTATATCGGCTGTAAGCCTTACAGTGAATAGCAATCAACATAAACGCGCTCTATATGCTACAGAGAAAAAGGAATATGGTCTGTCATGAAACTTTGTGGAGGCGTTAACTAAGATCCGTATAAGGCAAATCCTCCCGGGATAGTATCGCAAGGAAGCACACCGCATATGAAATCCTTACAATAAATGGCGGATTAACTAGCATACATGGAGTAACATTTCACTAGCGTATAAAAGCTAATCTATGCAAGCACACGTTTTGACTCTTTGATATGCGTGATATGCCCTGCTTAACGCTGATGCATTGCATGCGTATGAATAAATGCAGATATATTTACATAACAAAAGTTATCTATTCTGCGGTTGCACAGAGAAAAGTAAGCCATGGTGTTAGTTATAATCGTGTCCAGCTTTCCGGATAATTTTATGTTTATAAGACGTGATACCTCAAAGAGAGGATGAACACGTGTGTGTGTGTGTGTGTGTGATTGTGGTTGCGTGTATGCCTTTGTTTGTGGCCATTGAATCAGGAAATGCGGATCTTTATTGCAATTAATACACGTACTCATTGGAAGTGGTACACTTCTGGCTGGTTGCATGCATGCCCCCTAAGGCTGCCCTTATCATAGATCACGTTAGCTGTTAACCTTTTCCTTGTTCGGACTGATGAATCCTTTAAGGTGTTATAAAATTGGTTCTCTGTAAGGTGGCTTGTTAATCAGCCCTTTCAATGCGCTCGTGGCTGTTATGTGTCGAATATTGTAGGACAAATATCTACTTTACATTAATTATGACTATATGGCAGGATCCACGCCCAAAATTTGATATCTCTATGAAGTTCTATACGATTTCATACACAAATAGCCGAGCAGCATAAGAGATCGATAGCGCTTTAAATACGATATTTGCCATATTTTTATGTCCGCTCCTCTAATTCTCGTCGGATGACTGAGGCTGCCATCGATGCCCTTGTAACAACCATGTTACGTGTGAATCTAATGACACATTTAGGTCAGTTTAATGACTCTCTCAAATCATCTTGCTTCCGGTCACGCCACATTGACTGCATAGTCATGCTGTACATAGTTGAAAATAAAAAGCCGTATTATTCGAAAATGTACGATAAGTGTTTTATTCATCATTGCATTGCATGAAATGCACACTAAGCTCTCAAGGGATAGATGCCTGTAAAGTTAAATGATGAATACTTCAGCATTCCATGACACTACCTCACAGTTCTAGGCGACGATATTTGATCCATTTTAAAGTACCTATCGCACGAAAAGAGAAAACAGACATTGGCGATGTAACTGCTGCATCTGGGTCTCACGCGGGTCATCCTGCCCAGTACAGAGGGCGGCTACAGAACAATGCTTGGTAAGCTATGTCTGATCGTGCTTGTGCACCAGTTCATCGTATATGTGTTGGCGTGTAACAAAGTTAATCCACAAATTTCACCAACAAAATATGTAACCTCTTTTCCTAACAGTTTACAACAGAGCTTTGCAGCAAATAATTCTTCCATATCAGACAGCAGACATGAGATATCACAAAGTTTTTATCAAAGCAAGTGGTTGCAAGGGTTTATGTTTACAAAGTTGTACCATGTAAATGTAAATGCTCCTCCACACGATTTGCAAACAAACTAATTTCGGACTGCTGTTAATAAATAGAGACCCTCTTTTATTTAAAGTAGGCCTTATCAAAGGCTGATTACAATATTTTTAAAAGTTGATGTAGATTGATTCTGAGGTAGAATATATATATAAGAGAACAAGTACCACAGCTGTTTCTCATAGGATTGTCAGTTAGCCCATAAACGAATGTATAACTGGACTTTAGGAGGTGAGGTTATGGTTTTATATTATCATCTGGTCAGTGTTACATCAGAGTTTCTATGAATGCAGAGGCTAAAACATATTTGCCATACAATATGTCATCCTTTATTACATACAATAATATTCCCATCATTACATCATGTTACAGGTGTTTGTGTGGCTACTGTCAACCAATGACAGAGGTGGAAGAATCTGTGTGCTGTGTCGAAATTCCTTGAGTCATGACCTCAATGGAGAACAGCCCCATTCCCATTGGTGGCATAACCCAGCATCCTGGTTTCCGCCCAATCTGTTCGAACCTTTGGGCCTTGCAAGTGGGATATTTCTCCTACAGACAACAGCACGGGCACATGTCAGATAATGATGTACAAAGGTGACAATGTTTTCTATTATTTACACATAAATCTGTACGAAGGCTAGCAGTCATTTTCTACGATTTAATTATACTTATTGATACTGGTATGACAAAAAAGAATTTGAGCAGGGTTAAATCAACAATGTCACATGGTTATTTTACAGGCGTTATAGGTATACTGCAAACAGGCAGTTTGTTCGCTGGTGCGTGGGACATCTTGGACAAAAGATACGAGTTCCGTTACCAGCCTGCGCTGTTACAACAATACAAGATAACTTCCCAGCACCAGACCATCAAGGATTCCTCTACCCTCCGATTACCTAGGACTTGTCTCGATTCATGCGGAACCTACTCTGGTGTGCCTAAGTGGCTTGTCGTGGATCTGGTCTCACCCCATCTGCACACATTGGAGGTGGTGCTTGTGTCTTGGGCAGGGTTGGCTCATAGCAAACTAGCAAGAACTCAGCCATCAGTCACTCGACATACTCTGAAACATAACAGGAATCAAGTCACAGCTTGCACACCAGACTGTCGCTTAATACCTTATATACCCATGGTTATTGAATTTGTTGTTGTTTACATTTTATATATCAGTAAAAATATTCACCATATGTTGCCTCTGGTGCTACTTTAGTGACATCATGCCCCTGCTTAAACTTGGGGTATCTAAGCTTGAAGACTGGATCCCCAGCTTCTGTTGTCGCCTGTTCTCTTCCCCCATTTTCATTGTAATGGAGGGCAGCCAGTCTCAATCTGTAATACAATGAACCAATTATACGTGACCTACATATATTTGGCACATAAGTACATGTGAACAAATTTAATGACTCGCAATTTTCATTCAGAATATACAAACATCACCATGAAGGTGCACTGTAAAAAGCAACAAATTATATTATAAGAATGGTACTTGCCTGGCAACCATACATACCCTCATAGAAGAGGACCAGCATCTTTGGGGCGAATTGGTTGACCAAACTATGGAAGGCTTAACAAGATAATGGACTATTTTTTCAATACTAATGCAACAAGAAAGTCATCGAGTCTCACCCTCTGCTTCTCTCTCTTGATAAAGGCAGGTCTGCTTTTCTTGGGCTGGGGTGGGAGGGGTTCACTTGCCTCGCCATCATTTCTTGATTGCTTGACAGCAGAGGCCTTCGCAAAAAGAGTAGGCACAGCAGCTTCCTTCAAAACCCGCTTACATCGTGGTATCCAACCAAGCTCTTCTCTGAGTTTCGGTGCCTCTACAAAACATTCCTCGGTGAAATGAACCGAGCACACAAACGAGTAGTTGCCCGGGCCCGGCCATTTGTCTCGCGATCGTAGTACCTGGCCAATCCATTGTTTTTAAATCGTCCTTACGAGGAAACCTGAACAAGCTCACGCCGTCCCGACTGGTACGCGAGCAGCCCCCAACACAACAACGATTAACCATCGCGTTCAGGCGGTCACAAGCTGGCTAAAAACGATCCAAAATCCCCAAAACGAGAGACGAACTCTGACAATGTAAACAACGGGGAACTCCTTGCGTCTCTGAGAACGGCCTCCCTTACCTGACGTCACACGAATGGTTGACCTAGATAATGACTGCCGCAACGTTTTGTCGGGCGCGCTAATTTGAAGTGACATTTTATCACATTTTGGTCTTAACTGATCAGATGCTACGGTTATTGGACCGGTTTGAGTTTATTGATCACATTATGAATTGATTTCAGCGAAGTACCATAACCGTTCGATAGGCATTTCAATGTCAAAAATGCATTATCTAGGCATTTACAGGATGAAATAACAATCATTACCCCAAACAACTGCGACAGTTTAACGTATCCGTCTCGTGCACAGAGCTTTATCACTTTGCAAATAGTCGACAGTAAAGACTCGTTTTCAAAGACATATCGACCGATCGCAACTTTAAAGGGCGCAAAGATTTAAGCTAACTTTGTGCTGCATTACACAATCGAGAAGGAGCAACCGGAGTTATAAACGTCAATTTCCGATTTTCGAAGAGATTAACAGTTCTGTGAGAAAGTGTGGGCCAGGTAGCGGCGATAATGCTGATTTATATTAAGGTCGTGCTGGAGCTTGGCTGAAATTAACTGGACTTGGCAATCACAACAGCCCAGGTTTGACCAAGTGCATAAAGGATATAATAGTATGGGCGACGATCACGCTGTGCACTGTCTACACAATACTTAACACATAATTATAAATAACATATAATCATCCACCATATAAATTATGTTTGCAAACATACCATAATTCCAGGTATAATATGGTATCAATATATATAGCGTTACCGTTATGTTCTCTAGTATTCCATCTGAGGCATACAGCGTAAAGCTAAGCACAACAACGACGAACAAAAACCCTATATGATATACGGTGCATGTTCTATTGTTTGATGTGCCGGAAACTCAGATAATCCATGTGAAAACTTAATACTTTGTTCCTCAGAATGTATCTATCAGTTTGCTGGTATGTACAAGCAGCTCGTTATGAACCTCAGTTTGTCTTGCTCCGGGTAGTCGCAAAACACTATGCTATGCGCTTTAATGTTCATTTGGCAAAGTACATGAACCGTAATGCAGTTAGCATTAATGCGCTGTTCCTAATTTAAAGTATCATACCACACAAATGTGCAATTATTTATAAGACAGGAAAAGTATAATTAATTAGCAAAACATTGGCTTGTAGTTGGTCATGGGTGCACATAAGGTTTGACACCTTTAAAATGTACTACCAGCCCCCTCCACTCCGCCCCGACTACACTCTAACCATGTGTTACTTAGAGATGCCGGTGAAACCATTCTACCCATCTCATCTGCATATCGAGATCACGTGAGAGAGCGCGGCAGAGCCAAGAGATCATTAGCGTGTTTTGCCTCAAGGAGTTTGCACGTGCTCTCATAAGTCTCTGGATTACCCTGTTCTGTAACCATTAGCTTTTGTGTTGTTGCTTGCTTCTTTTGTGCGTTGGTTCTTTGTTTTGTGTACTTTTAGCTGGACTTTGGTGTGGTTTAAACAATGCCGCGTGGATCAAAAAAATTCTCGCATGAATCGGGTGCTGACCTTGTTGGCTGCGTAACGGCGGCCATTACTGCCTCGGATGACCAAGAGTTAGATAACTCTAAGCCCGAACATATTGCAAAGCCAGTGTCTGGCAAGTGCACGGATAAGAGCTCAAAGGCAAACTATGTAGTGTCCGCGGACATTTCTAACATCACGATTGAGCCAGACTCTGCTCGTCAAAAAGCTGTCTCTATAAAGACTAAGAAGCTTTTGACCAAACCGTCCGGTAAGGGCATCGCAACATAATATGGCTTTCATCAGGAGGTCGCTGGCTGCGCTTACTGAGTCAGTTAACGCCCCTTACCCCGTGGCCAGTGGCAGCGTATGACGGCTATCAAGATGACAAAAGCATAGGTCCGTGGAAGACGGTGCGTCCCATGTGTGTGCACAGCAGAAGGGAGGTGAAATTAGCGATGGTGACCAAGAAGGCACCAGCGCCCCACCCACTCAACAAATTTCGCTCATCTTTCTAGATAAGCTGAACAGCTGTGTTAAGTAACAGGATGTAACTGGGCCTCGAATTATCGACCAGTTGGCTACTGTTTTGGATAAACTGCTTACACACGGAATGTCGAAAGAGAATAAATCTCCAAAGCCAATTAACTGTGAGAAATTGAGATTTACAACATCACCAAGAAGGAGTCCCGTCAAGAGGACGCTTTGATTCAGCGTGTCCAGAAACTGGACATAACTGTAGTCGCCGTCCTGAAAGAATTCGTTACAGCAGATAGAGAGAGGGTGGTAATTGTCCCACTCATCAAACCATATCGGGACTATCAGAAGCCATAAGTCTGCTCTGTGATAGTTCTCATGCACTGGATCTAAGACGTAGAGCCGCGTTCCTACCTGAGTTGAAAGAGGACTTCAAATCTTTGTGCAGTGAGTCAGAGTCTGTCACTACCCTGCTTTTCGAAAAAGAGTGGGGAAATACTGTCAAAAGCCTTAGTGAAACCACCAAGGTTCCCGCCAGCTGAATGGATACAACATACATTCACGAGGAAGGGCACGTGATCGCACCTTCACTTCGTTACGCAAACGCTTCCCTTTTTAAGTGTCAAGCCATCGGGGTCAGTGGCGACCTCGACCTTACGACAGCGGTAGCAGCCATACCCAGCTGTCCAGTCGCCCTTATTGAGGGAAGCGCCAACCCACGACCCAGTGGGACAAATCGCAAAAGCACAACAATGGGTAAACACTGTGCTTGCAAAAGCTGAAGTGAGTGAGGAGATTCCTTTGAATATTACGGCAACATTAAAACCCACTTTTATAGCTGGAAGGCTGTGACAAGAGACCCGAACATTTTGAACATTGTATGAGGTCTATCTATTGAATTTGTCTATAAACCAGTGCAAAGGTATCAGCCTCGGCTTTATTGGGTAAAGGTGTCATTGTGAAGTCGATGCATGAGCCCGACGAATTTATTGTTTCTGTTTTTCTGAGACCCAAGAAACAGGGTACTTTCAGAACTTGAGGGAATTAATGACATTTGTTGTTAACTGGCACTTTAAGATGAATACTCTTCAACACTGTCTAAATCTAATGACTCGTGACTGTCATATGGGTTCCCTTGATTTAACGGACGCATATTACTCCGTGCCAGTGGCAGAATGTGAACCAGAAATATCTCAAGTTCCGTGTTGATAGTCTGCTCTACAAATACAGTGTTTTCAAAGCTTATACATTCGGGGTTTATCTCCAGTGGCTACCTTGATGACCCCTATGTACAATCAACGTGTGTTTCTGACTGTGTTGCTAATATACAGGCAAGCAGGAGTCTCATGAGAGATTTGGGGTTTCATTTAAATGACTCTATATCCGTAATAACCCCCACCCAGAAACTGCAGCATTTAGGCTTCATACTCGGTTCAACTAGTATGACAGTGAACATCGGGAACGAAAAGATTGATAAAATCAAATCTATGGGGCAGAGCATCTTGACGGGTACCCATTTTACTATCAGATCAGTGGCGCACCTTATAGGCACATTCATGTCATGTTTCCCGGCGTGGAATATTGGCCTCTATTTTTTAGTGCTTTGGAAAAAGATAAAACTGTTGCATTGAGTAAATGTCGGGGTAACTTTGAGGGCAGTATGAACCTCTCTGTGCATGCGCTGTACGATGTCAGATGGTGGGTCGACAATGCAGGTTGTTGCCCCAAACGTATTTTATATGGTAATGCTGATCTCGTCTTGCAAACTGATTCTTCCATTCACGGTTTTAGTGCTAAGTTAATTAATGTACCCTCCTCTGGGGGAAGTTGGTCGACGGCTGAACAACAAGACCACTCAACGTACTTGAACTTAAATCAGCCTTATTCGGTCTGCAAGCGCTATGTAAGACTACCAATATAACCCACTTGCTTATAGAGATGGACAACATGACAGCTGTATCGTATATTCGAGAGATGGGAAGCAATCACTCGGTACAATGAAACAGCATAGCACATGCCATTTGAACTTGGTGTATATCAAATAAATTGTGGAAAAGTGCTACGCATATCTCTGAGACAGCCAATGTGGAAGCTGACAAAGAAAACTGGCATTTTGACGATAAGACTGAGTGGAAATTAAGCCCTTGTTTTTCCACCTTTAAGCGTCAATCCACGCGTTCTGAGAAAGCTGCAGGACGATGGGGCAAAAGCGATCCTCATTGCTCCTCAATGGCCGACGCAGACCTGGTACCCGATGCTCAGACAGATGACAAAAAGAACACCTCTAATTTTCAAACGCAACAAGACCCTTCTGACATTGCCAGCTGACACGAGCCGTATATTGTATCCCAAGTTAGGCTTGGCAGCTTACCTCCTGTCAGGGAGAGACTGAAGAAAGAAGGCATTCGCAAAGTAACACAAGACATTATAATCACGTCATGGAGACCAGACACAAGAAAGTAATATAGAGTTTACTTCAATAAATGGAACAGATTCGCTGCGGGTCAAAATATAGACCCTCATCACGCAACAGTCTCTTATTTATTATTTCCTCTCTCTTTTAAAAAACACCGGCCTGGAATACAGCGGCATCAATACGGCAAGATCAGCCTTATCATCTATAGTTGAGCTGTCAAACTCAAACCACACCATAGCCTCGCATCCTCTGATAATTTGCTTTCTTAAGGGCGTGTCCCAGCCCTCCGCGATATTCCACAACATGGATTGTTACATTGGCACTGGACTACTTAAAGATCTTACTACCCACCCACTTAAACCAGATATATGGCGTTTCCATTAGCGCAGTCTCTAAATGTATTACCGGCTTATCATGTGTTGTTCTAGGCGATTAAACTGATTTATTAACTTGCCAGACAGTCTACTTTGTTAGACTGTTATTGCTAATCTGTGGCCCATGTACTGCTTCGGCCCAGTAGACAGACGTATAATTATACATGCAACACGTAAGTTACTATGGTCTGTAAAGTGGTAAAGTGAGATGAGTGAAATCGTGACAAGAGTTCCTAGTGCCTTCTATTTGATTTTGTGATTTTAACGGCATTGTTGATATTGTTTTTCGCCCTGCATGAAACATCTTATAACTGGCCTGTTATCATCATGCACTAGCCCTATGCAATCAGTTGTATGTATTTAGTGAGTCGAGCCGAGGCAGATGAAATATGCACACCGTTAATAAACTGATCAGATTAATAGTTTATTGTGCAAAATCACTAAAACATATCAAAGAATCATGAAGTTATATATGTATATAATAAATGGCAGAAGCACTCCCTATTCCAAAGGTTTTGCCCCATCAAATGAAGTTTGAGGATATTGTTGCGCAGTCCGAATTGTTAGAGACAATACTATCATGCGTCTAAATCTTTGATCTAAATGTTGAATTCTATGCCTCACTTGTACTTATTGCAAATCATCTAGTTGGCGGTTTTTTCTTAATAAATTTGGAGTTTAATCACGGAAAACGACTCATTTGAAAGACGTTAGTGAGAATGCAAATGTATCAGTTTGGCAAGTTTATTATGCATATACTTGATTCGTTGAAATTTATTGCTGCCGCATATATGTGCAGTTTTGATTGAAAAGGTATCGAGTTCACATACCGAAGATTGCTTAGCCAGTTAAACGTAATATGACGCTTCAAACACACATGGGATTATCGCTGTGCCATATCTTACCGACCAAGCTGTACAGTATCCAATTGCGGACAAAGTAATTATATGTCCATTTCAATTGATACATTTTATTTGCTTAAATACTTTAGCTTAGCTTGAAGATGAAAACCGCGGTTTCGTAACTGTAATAATTGGGGCCTAGAGTGTGGGCCGTGATGATATTATTTTAGCCAAATGCAAATCCAACAACGTTAACACTGTGTATGATGTACGAGATGATGGCTACATCCACATCACGTCATTAACAGGGTAATATATATTTGACAAGTGACATTGTTCAAGCATATAAGCTTATGTTCTTGTATTTGGTATATTTACAGACACGGCTTACTCTGGAAATAAAATGCAATAACTACATGCATATATAAATTAGAAAGCAGCCATACGAAAATATAGGTG
>CM067356.1:25455387-25532887 GCA_034190875.2 Urechis unicinctus
TCATCTAGTTGGCGGTTTTTTCTTAATAAATATGGAGTTTAATCACGAAAACGACTCATTTGAAAGAAGTTAGTGAGCATGCAAATGTATCAGTTTGGCAAGTTTATTATGCATATACTAGATTCGTTGAAATTTATTGCTGCCGCATATATGTGCAGTTTTGATTGAAAAGGTATCGAGTTCACATACCGAAGATTGCTTAGCCAGTTAAACGTAATATGACGCTTCAAACACACATGGGATTATCGCTGTGCCATATCTTACCGACCAAGCTGTACAGTATCCAATTGCGGACAAAGTAATTATATGTCCATTTCAATTGATACATTTTATTTGCTTAAATACTTTAGCTTAGCTTGAAGATGAAAACCGCGGTTTCGTAACTGTAATAATTGGGGCCTAGAGTGTGTGCCGTGATGATATTATTTTAGCTAAATGCAAATCCAGCAACGGTAACACTGTGTATGAGCTGTTGGTAAAGAAAAAATCATGGCTACCCGTGTGAAAGATACACACACTTACGCAATGAGAATACTTCCACAGCAGAAGAATGTGTTTGAACATAAATCATTCAACTGTAATCGATGAAATGATCAAAACGATTGATAATTCGAAAAATCTGGTATCCTTAGCAACCAATACTCATTCATTCTTAGTCTTGTGTTATCTATTTGATGTACGAGATGATGGCTACATCCACATCACGTCATTAACAGGGTAATATATATTTGATAAGTGACATTGTTCAAGCATATAAGCTTATGTTCTTGTTCTTGGTATATTTACAGACACGGCTTACTCTGGAAATAAAATGCAATAACTACATGCATATATAAATTAGAAAGCAGCCATACGAAAATATAGGTGTTAGTTGTTCTCAACAAAGAATATTTCTCAGAATATAATCAGGCAATATGTGTTCAGCTGCAGAGATGAATCGTTGTTTACCTGTATATATATATATATATATATATATATATATATATATATATATATATATATATATATATATATATATATATATATATATATATATATATATATATATATATATATATATATATATATATATATATATATATACATATATATATATATATATATATATATATATATATATCTCTATATATATATATATATATATATATATATATATATATATGTATCTTAATGTGTGTTGATAAATATTCATTTATTTTTACAAATGTATGTTTATATCCATGTGTAAATACATACATAGATGTAATTTATATATATGTGTATACATTTGTAATCATATACATATATACACATATATATATATATATATATATATATATATATATATATATAAAACAAATATATATATATTAACATATATATGTATGTAATCAAATATAAATATATGTGCATATATGTGCTTACATATATGTACATTTGTATTTATGTATATATGTATATGTAACTGTTTATTTATATATGTATATTAATATATATATATATAAATATAAATTTATATTTTTATATATATAAATATATTTATTGATGTATATATATTTAAATATATATATATATATAAATATATATATAACAGCGCACAGCAAAATTTTTCTCGCGATGGTAAGAGCATTCTCAAAGTAGAGAGCTCAATTCGTTTACTGTTCTTTCAATATTTTGCTATGCGACCGTTGCTCATAATCAAGAGCTTCTGTTGGAGTCATTTGCAAAGCTTGTATTACAGGAAATGCTCCGGTTCGTTTGTGAAATGACTTTTACCCTTACCTAGCGGATCAAAATCGGCATGATGATGAATTGTCGAAAAATGTAACACTAAATGAGATATACAAACGTCATACGACCATCATGTCCGACGTAATGCTTTTTATTCAGATTAACTATCTCACCATGCCAAACCTGAGGTATGTGTTTTTATGTTTTGATATCAGTAAACGTTTCGTACCCGTACCCGCGACAGCTACATACAAAAGAATATGAATAAAAAAGTAAGATTTATGTGGCTAAACGCCATATTTATCCTCTGAACTTTGACATCGAATTGTGGAAATTTTTCTTGCATGATCGAAGCTTATAACTATGCATTTAGCAAACTCGAGGATTAGTTGGTAATTACAAATGGTTGCCCACGGCTGCTCGTTTTTGGCACAAAACATAGCAAGCAGAAAGATTCGAGACAAATGGGCAAAAAGGGTTGCTTATGACCAGTTAATGGAGCGAGTTCAATAAATGAATGAGATATGTGCAGTTTGAAATTATATGTATAAAAAAGGTTACTCGTGGTTCAAATTAAAAGACTAGAACGCGTTCATGAAAATGACGCAGAAAAGAAGTGGGCGTGAAAAGCTCTGGATGTGAAATCTTAGCATATATGGTATATCATGTGCGATTTAAAGGTTAGGTAGAAAGCCCAAGGGCAATTCGTTAGCATTAGTTGACAAGAACAATAAAATATGGCATATGGTAGCGTATATTCCTATTTTGGAGATGATCATATCCATAGTTGTTAATAATGAAAGTTACAGCATGGTATTCTAGTTTTTCCCATGTCACATCTCATCACGAAAATAATGTGCATTGCATGGTGCTTCTTGGAAACATAGGGAACGGAAATAATTCATATACAATGTGCAGTGACATTTTCATGCTCCTAGCTAAAGCTAAAATGACCAAGTACTCATATAACATGGTCGACGCAAGTGAGTAATACATATTCATTTCCATCACTTATTTTGCATAACATGGTACTCGCAACATGAAGGATTTGTAAAAGCCTTCCCGTGGCATTCTGGAAAGTAAGATGACTCTGTCAAATAATTGTTGGTTGGTTTCAATATAGAAGCATTCGGTCATCAAAGGCACGAATGTACTGGATATCATTTGTCTCGGAAACGTGTCGTCCGACAGCGACATTTTCATAAAGAAATGATCTTATTTATTTCACAATAATTCATCGACGGTCAGTTTCATCAATCTCTGAATAAGATTATTGTGGATACAGAGATTAAGATTGCTACCTTTAGAAAATTATCATAAACAATCATTTAGCTGATGATCAATATGCGTTCTTGATCCATTACTCCAAGTGTAATTGTGCTGCATATGGTGATTTAGTTCAAGCCATACTGGCGATGTTCAATGTTTGAACGCATTTGCTTAGTACTTACCACTAATCTGTCCACCTATGATAAGGACTGTAACTCAAGGAAGTCGCATGATTATGTTTGATTGTATTGCAAAGGTGATTCAGACTTGATTGTCGCCATATTGTTTAAGTAAGTTGAATTCGTCAAGGTTTTAAGATGATAATTGTTTTCAGGGCTTTTGCTGCTGACATGTCTAATATGCTGGCTGGTCTCAAAGCAGCAGGAGAAGAGACAACTTGAATAATGCGGGCGGGTTATTTTCCAATTAATTCGTGCAAGAGACGTACATTATTTTCCACAAACCCGATCAGTTAGAACAATTGTACGTGGAAGAAAAATAAAAGGAACATTCTAAAATATATTTATCGCCGCGCCATTTATGCTGTGTTAAGATATACTTGCGGTTAGTAAATGATTTTTCGTAAGCAACTAAAGAACATTACACATATCGCATTGCAATTGTATGTATGATATACTCTAGTGACACTATCTTTGCAAGACTAACCTTTTCTAGGACATGAATACAACACTGCCAATTATGATACACAACATTTTTGTACCTCTAAAGGTCATGTGTTTTCCTTTACATAGCCTATAAGGAAGAAATAGGACTCGGTTACCTTATCATTGCTGCCGTCCACGATTGTAGAGGTGATTCATAGTGCTTCAAATAGATTAGAGTTTTTATCAAAAATGTTGAAAAATTATTTCGCTGCCATTATTAGAAATGAGGTGTTAGGGCAACATTAAGCGCATTCTATGATATTTTTATTAAAAATGGCGATTCAAAAGAAATTCGGGTTATAATAAATTGTGGAAGAGGATCACCATTATACCCACATATATACTACTCTATCCGTTTACCATTCTTCGGCACAGTGTATAGACTCTTTTTTACTTTCTTAATCTTTAGTAGAACAAATGCAGTTTGTGTTACTTTTCGGATTCAAGTATCAGTTTATTGTTGCAATTCAAGTGCCATCAAGTACCAAATAACAACAGAAGATGTTATCGACACGCATGTTAATATTCAACAATGGCCCATGTTTTACTAAAGGGTTTGTATAAGGTTTCGTTAAAAGTCTTCTTGTAGTCCCAAAGAGGCTTACAAGTCTCTCTGCCGAAAGATATTGCAGCGAATTCATTGGCAAGGAGTACCATTTACGATCTACGCAGCTGCCTAATAACAGGCTACAGGCAAAGTTGATTGAAGAAATTACAAAAATGCATTGGTAATATAATATTGATGATGACAGCAATCCGCCGTATGTCAGTAAATAGGGGTATATAATTCAGGTTAATCTGGAAAATATCCGAAAATGAACATGGACATAGTATATATGACGTCCCAATCGAGGGGCAGCGTTGAATTGGGTCACTAATAAGTGGCACACGGTACTCAATGAGGTGTGTGATAATAAGTCGTAAGACGCTTACATCATTTGTGATTGGTTGCCGAAGCAGCTGACGTCTTTCAATTTTTACCAAATACGCTGATAATAATGATTTATTGATTTAAACACGCGATCTGTGACTATTCACATAATAATGGAAATAATGAAAACCCAGAATAATTACATAAAATGGATGGTATAGACGACCCTTGCGCCATTCATTTTCGATTATATCGCCTACCTATAGTAAGCCAGATGTTCTGTTCGGTTTGTGATATCAAAATAGTTATATGAGTTAAAACCCTGTGTACACTATTTGGCAAGATACAATAAAATTTGCACGATGGGTGCCGTGGGTTGAAGATTTGCGCAGTTACTCATGGCAACACTTCGTAAGGCTGTCATTTGTAGCTTACTAGCTTTTATGTAACCACACAGCTAATGGTCACTGTGTCTTGCCTTTGCCATAACATAATGAGCGGTCCCACAAATGATACATTGATGAATGAATCCACAAGAGTGGGCCTTTCTTTCTCATGTGATCCCGTAGACGGACGCTAGCGCGTAATCGGAAAAGAATCCGCAGTTTCACAATCTTATTTGAGATCACTGCACTCATTTAAAATACGCACGAATGTCAGTAACAACAACTACAAGTTGTCCTCAACAACTTTTTCACCGATATTGGACGACAACAACATTGCTAAGCAGTTAGATCTTCAATCTTGTTTCTACAGTCATATGGCGTGTACATTTTATCGGCAATGGCATGGCCAAATTGGAATTTAAGCGTGTCACACATGTCAGATAGATAACACTGCGCATATAAGCTCGGAGTGATTTTGAAGTATTCAATCGAGCTGCATATTAACTACTTGTCCCAGCTAGGTTGGCGTATTCAGCGTTGTCTTCGTAATGGCAAAATGCCGGCAAAATGATGGAATAAACAGCTAGATGATAGATAGTAAGTAAGTTTTACGAAATATATTTAACATGCACTTCATTTTTCCAACAAGAAAAACCCACTTAATTTATTTTGACATTTCGATTGAAAAGCTACAATTTTTTTTTAGTAGGTAAACCGTGGTTCCAAGATTAATTTACCTGCGGCACCAAACCTCTTGTATTCATCACCTGTGACAATAGACTCAATATTGTATTGCTGACTGTAACATCAGCGGTACTAAATTCTAACTGAAGATACGCCTTAATGGTTTGAAAAGAACCTTAATGTGTCGGAAGTGGCAGTGTAGCTTGACAATTAAATGCTGAAACTGCAGAAAGTAAAAGAAAGGCATAACCCTAAATAGAATTTAAGTATGTAAACTCTTAGCCACATCAATCAACCAGGGGTTGTATTCAAGAAGAATGATGGGTCTGAGCGCGGTAAAGCAATTCGTATTCACAAACTTTTTTCGTTGCTCAATGAGGAAGGCGACGGACGACCGAGCTAGAAGAATGAAAGAAATATCGTTTTCATCGCCCAAAATGCATCAAGCAATACCATTTTCTACTTTTGAAATGTTAAGTAGGCGTGGCATTTTTTTCTAAACTGGATTTATTGGTGTCCCGTTTACGCACGACTTTGAGATTTGTTATTTTACTGAGAATGCATAAGTACTTTAAGAATTTGAGATCTATTCAAAATTCCAAAGTTTTTGGGTTATTGTTAACTGTAGATACTCTCAAAAATCTCATGATCGTTGCATTTTTCTTACAATGACATAAAACGTTCATGTTGCATTTTCAGAAAGAAAATATGTAAAGATGCTACTTTAAGGGAAAATATAGGCTAAAATATGAATTTTTGGGATTCAATTGTACGCGATTTTCTATTAACGCGCTAACTGCCGTACTAATTAATCGTTATTTACAGACACTCCTCAACGTTGTTTGATGCATGGTTTCTTGAGAATGTGTAAGTCTGTGGTGGAATATATGGAAAAAGTTTTTAAAGCTATTATCATACCTTGTAGACAATTTATTAAAGTCCTGCACATATAGGTAGTCTACAAAAATTTGTCTCCAGTGATGGAACTCTAGCTACCACTTGTCTGCTTGGGTAAGTGACCAGACTTTGCAGTTGCCCGTTGACAAAGTACACATGGTCGGTCGTGATCTGTGTGGGGCGGTTCAATTTGATAAGGCTGTTCCATAGATCAAACGTATAGACTCGTCCTGCTAATGTAAATGCATGCTTGACTGACAGTAGCTTGCACTTGTCCTGATTTTGGGAATGGTATTTATGAATAATGACTAATGGAGGTAAATGGTTGTAGGTATATAATAGAACATTTTTGTACAGACAGTGCAGTGATTTACTAGAAGATGCCCTATCCAAGACCCCAATCAAAGACCTCATCAAAATATCTTCATTATGTCAGACATCTACCCTTGAGGCTTTACATAGCTTGGTAATCAAATTTGCACCAAAACACACTGATTTCATGAGGCTCTGTCAGTATGCAGGGTGTGTTGGTTTGATATGTAATTATGGCCAACCTTAATATATATTACATTACACCTGTTCACTTGGTTCTAATTTTGTGGTATGCGTCCATTAATGTTTTTAAAGATGGACACATGTGAAACATTTTAACCTGCAAGTCAATCAATCAAATTGTGAATTGCTCTACCAGCTATGTTTTCAAGGTATTGCTGCTTGCTCTGCACTTCAACCACAACAGCAGTAGACTACAGGCTGTGGCCAGAAACGGAAAACCCCGGATCACAGAAGTGAATAGGAACCCGACATTTTAGATACCTGTGAGCAGAATTGAATAAGCATTACTTGTTTTTTTGGTACGCAAATAATATAATGTGCCAGCGAAGTTCAATCTTGATGATTGCTGTGCAATGACGCAGGAAGGATCAAATATCCTGCCGAAAATATTATATGACTGTTTATATGCCGTTATTTTAGTAATATAACATCTTTTGTACATGATACAGGATACAGGAACCTGCGGGTATGTCATGATTTTATCATTTTATGCATATGAAATAATAAATTTGGACAGCAATTACATTAATGAATCTAGTTACTGGTTGTCATCAGTGAATAGTATCATCTATAGGCTATAGCATTTGAGAGCAACAGCTTAATATAAACAAAAGAACAAGACACACATTATGCTTTTTTGTCCCTTTGTTATTTCATTGCTGGCAGTTTGAAACCAATTTAAACATAACTGTCCTTATGGCAAACTTCACAAGCTGGCAAAGGAACTAATCACGCTATCAGGCTGGACGATGACATATGACGTCACAAACACAGGAGCCAATGGCCGTTGTTTTTTGTGCGCATGTGCCAAAACGGTCAAAAAGATAGAGGGAAATATTTTTAAAAACCCACAAAATAACATCAATGGACTAAAATATTGTCCGATACATTCATTCTGAATAATTGTGTGTCTGAATACTTATTTATTATTTATTGTCTGATTGTAACACAACTAACATTTTCTTTCAGAATTGACATGTCTTGTCAAAATATTCGTCGTTTTCAAAGTTCCCAAAAAATTCCACAAGGACATATTTCGTAAAATTTTCGATCGCTTATAAAATGGTAAATATCGGTTCAATAGCCAAAACAATTAGAGGAGTTGTTATCATAGAAATAAATGGATATCAATGACGTCACTTCCGGTTACGAACAAATCAAATTTAATACGGGACGGAAATCTGAAGTTAACGCGTCGAGGTTTTTTTTTATAATCAACGGAAATGAAATAGCACATTAACGTCATCATACCCATATCGAAATCATCGCTTATAAAATAGCTTGCACATAGCGTTTTTCAAAATGAATGCAGTTGCCTTTGATCACACACAACATTATATATACAAGGCCTGAATCTTACTGTAAAGTGATTGCAAAGATGTTATTCAAATTTCGGAATTTCTATTTTTGATCACAAAGTTTGAATCCTTATGTTCACTACATATAAGCAGAGGCTACGGTTTGAATAGCCAGTTGTCAAATGAGAATTTGCAATCTACATATCGCTTAGCACTCAAGCACACGCTATCGCATAACATAACATTGCATCATTAACTTGAAACATGCACCTTCCCATTGAGTATAACGATAAGCCATTTATAGAAATGAATTATATCGAGATGTAAGGCTTCGCGTGACAACGGATGCATATTTAAATGACAATGCACAATGTTTCTATCGGGATGATATCACCAGCATCAGAATAGTACTGAACTTGTATTGATATTTAGTGCATATCAGTTTTCGCATTCTCCGTCATGTGTTGACTAAGCGTTTGTTTTCACTAGTTTGAAATGCGATTTGATCAAGGGGAGCCAAGTCTGAGGCGCGCTTGAGATGAAAATGGCATCTGGCGTCATAACAGTCTTACCATTACTTGAAGAGCTATACTGGCTACATTTATACTAAGTTAAGCCAGCATTTTATGTAGATATAGTTGTACGATACCAACATTAGTGATTGGATTGTCAAATGTCAATCGTATATGAGCGGAGGACTGTGCTGTGAGTATCATCTGTTTTAGGCTATTGCTCGACGAAGCAATTACTAGTTTATCAATCATGCATATTTTACAGACGAAATCATCGAGGCACGAGGGCAACAATATATACAACTCACAAACGCGGCATTCATATATTTTGACACAGTATTTTTTTAGGGTCAAGCATATGCAGGAGCACTATAAATCGACGCACTAAAAGTCCAATGGCAAAAGGCTTTAACCACACACACACACACACACACACACACATACACATATATATATATATATATATATATATATATATAGATATATATAGATATATATATATATATATATATATATATATATATATATATATATATATATATATATATATATAGATATATATATATATGTATATATATATGTATATATATATAATATATATATATATTATAGATATATATATATATATGCATATATATATATATATATATATATCTATATATATATATATATATATATATATATATATATATATATATATATATATATATATATATATATATATATATATATATATATATATCCCATTGGGCTAGTATTCTTCAATATTCTCATATATCTGCCTGTCTTACTGTCTTACTTGCCCCAGGCTGTCATTGTTAATGTCGTAAATTATAACTAAATGACTGTAAGCTTTGTATAAACCGTGTAATATCTTGCTATCTTACATGGGATAACACGAGGCCTGTACACTACAGAAATTGTGAGATTTACTTTATCCGTTGCCTTGCAAGGTATTGCATATTTGGCAGTTACTCGTGTTACATTGCACATCATCATAACTGCGATTGACTCTATGTGTGCCTCGCGTTGGATACTTTGTTCTGCGGCCCCTTTAGAAGAAATTGGAAATAGATGGGGCGAGAATTCGGATTACCCGAGATTGTACATTATTTTTCCTTGGTCTATGAGATGATTTTGAGTGCAATAGGTTTTATCCGTCATATGTAAGTATAGCATCACGTATCTCATGTCATGCTGCTGATGATCGATTAATGTGTCTACATGTATGGTCGGGCCAAAAGAAGTCCGCACATATTTGGAAATATCTAGTTTCAGCTTTTTCATATACATATAATGCGCCCAATCCTTTATGTGCACAATTTGGTTTTAGGACTTCTAACCTGCATAATACAAGCCCGCAATGGAGCCAATCGTAGGCATCAATAATCATCAAGATAATGATCGACCTCGAACAAAATGAGCAGCAGCCAGCGAGTAAGGTAGCATTGGCCTGTCTACATGATGGTACCATAGCCATAGCTGGCGACAAGGTCAAGCAAGCATATAAAAGCGTCATCCGGGGAAACTCACTTTTTGTACATCGTACATTTTAACTAAATGGTTGGAAGCACAAATATAAACTTTGCATGAATCGTTTCACATCGTGCTACATAAATTTCGTACATTACAGAGGCAAGAAGATTGCCATGATGTTATCCGTCGCCATACGAGGTATTGTAAATTTGCCAATTAGTTGTATCACATAGTTTATAACACGGTAGCTCAAGGGGATTTTTAAAGAGCATTGGACACTGAATGCGAGTCTTCGTATTGGTCGAGATAGCACAGCGTGTATGCCTGTTCTATTAAATGATTTTGAGTGCACTACTTTTTATCAATCATATAGCATCACATATGTTATGCTGTTGATAATCGATTGTCAATAATCGGTGAGTTGTGCATACCACCTTATCACAATTATTGACTATATTTGAAATATTTAGTATCTATTGTAATAAAAGTTACATTATATTCATCGGCATATAGTTTGCATATCTTCAACAGATCAATAATTTCAGTGAGAGAAGGACTAATAATGGTAGTAGCATCGGAACCACCTAGAACATGAACATCATTTTGGCTCATATGACAACCCAGGCCGGACCTTATCAACTTATATATAAGCTCATCAATATATACTGTATTACATAGATCCTTGGAAGCTTTATGGTTTTTGAATCATTGCGTCACCAGTATCAGTTTGCTTGTTAGGCATTTCAGTGGGCAATTCATATTCCTCGATGTATACGATGTTCACATAATGAGCTCAATAATGATGTGAAAATAATTTCGTTACCGGACAGTTGCCCACGTTCATAACGCGAAGCGGTTTGCAGTACGTACGTTTCATGGGCGAATTGATAGCATAAACTCTATCGACGCTGCTAGGACAATATGTCCAAAGCAAAGTAGCCAATGTAAGTTGATAAAGGTTCGTGTGCACGGGAAATATTATGCTTTCAACAAACAGCACTCTTTGGACAGGAAGCATGGTTAAAAGTCGACTACTGTAAATTGACTCAGCAATAATTGATAAAAGCACCGCAAGTGTACTTGATACAAAACAAAGACAGCAGATCAGTGGCATATATTTTACTTCCAAAGAATACAGCACTTGCGCCCCGACAATGCTACGCTGGCAAAACACCACTAAAATAGAATCAATTAACTTTTTATGCGTTTGTTAATGGCATAATCACTTGACACGACACACAATATCCTGTGAAATAGCAGGACCTGTACATTTTGTTGATATAAAGAATATGTAAGAGCGATAACCGAGAGTCTAAATGCTTTGCTGAGTGCTAGCGTGCTCATTATACACCAAAATGTTTTCTCCTTGAAATGCATACAATGAAACGATAAATGAGAGGCACAATAGTTAGCTGAGCGCTCGCTTGCAAATTATATACTGAAATATTTTGTCTCCCTCCAAATGCATACAATAAAACGATAAATGAGAGGCGTAATGGTCTGCTGCATGCTCGCTTGTCAATTGTTTTCTACAGTGTGTTGTGTCCCGCGAAATGCATTCAATGGAAAAAGGAAATGAATCGGTCACAAGTAATATGCCAATGCTAACACAAGCTGAAGCAGGAATTATGAATCTAAGAAGACAGCAACTCTGAAGCACCACCTGACGTACAATTAGATTTTGTTCAATCCTGATGGTGTGGCAGTTAGCATTTATCGTTGTTAATATTATTATTTCAGGGAAGCGTAGACAAATTAATCGAGAGGGTGGCAAAAGTATGTACGCTATAATAAACCGATGTTCCAAAGGGCTAGATCAGGTGCTCTGTTAAATGGACTGTAATGCAAGGTTTAGGCCATATGTTATATCACATGAAATAATTCCGCTTTTACTTATTGTGTATGGGCGCCGGGTAGTTTGGTTAGTTCATCTGAGTTTATTATAGACTAGCTCGCAGACTAGTGACTAATAGGTACATTTGCATTCAGATATTGTCTTGCGTATTCTTATGCTTGCACAATGTTGCATATAGCTGTGGACAGAGGGGAACACTGCGAGTAGCTACAGGCTGTAGCCGGTCTGTTGAACTAGCAGCGTACCACCTTTGCACTCAACTAGATTTATACCTTTTTTATCTATTCGTTAAGATTCATCAACATGCAAAAATGCTCAAAATATTCTTTTTTGATGTTATCAAGATCGTTTCCCAATGCTAAATATCTCAGCATCTGTCGGACCACAGTAAGACAATTGGCTAACTGCATTAATGTTATATTTATATGTAAGCAGACCCAAAATTGGAAAGTATCACATATGTCATAAAAATTAATAATATACACGCCGCTTCAGTCATGTGCTCTGAAATCTACATTAGCATAACGGCACATGTTATCCATCTGGAATGCAAGCGATAGCCATTGTTACACCATTGCTAATGAATACAGCCGGCAACTAGTCTTTGTTAAACATGGACGAATCATCGATCTAAAATTTGATTGGCCGAGCAAGAAGCACTAGCCCATCAATAATATTCTTCTTTTAGAGCTAATACTCAGTTGTGCTATATTTTCGGATGTGTCACACTCCGTTTATTACTAAAAACTCAAGGAAATACCCCAAGCAAATCAATCATCACTATGCGCCTCAAAAAGCGACTTGATTAGTGGCGAATACATCGGGAGAGTAAAGGAAGTTCAGAGCCTACGCTTTCGTCAACACAATCGTAAAGTACATATCAAGGACACAAATGACAGAGCCAATTCTAAGAATTGATTTACTAGCGTTGTTTCTCAAGTAGGCCTGCTCCTATGTTTACGTCTCACGCAACGCGTTTCAACAACAGGAAACTTTATTTATGTTTGCTTCGGTGACAACCCAACTAGTGGTCATTTTGATATGTGCAGGGGAAAGGACTCTTGAATAATCGTAAAATGATGTATGAGATACAATCAGCCCAGGAATTATTTGCTCTCTGTCCGTGGGGCATGGTCCATGCATAGAATGCCTCCTCATTTGGTACGCATTGACAGAGAACAAATTTACAAGAACCAGCAAGCTCGACGATGTACATTGCACCGAGGACCGCTGGATGTGGCCTCTGATGTTGAATTTAAGACACAAAGCATATTAATAATTTTTACCAATCTGTAGATCTCGCTTGTTTGCATCAGATATGTAGGATATCTGGTTACACCAGAAGGGAACTGCTGGTTTTTGTTTACTGAGGACTTGAATGCGCTCTAATAAACAAATCGAATTTCGCCACAGTCTCGACTACAGTTACATCGAAATGTACATACATGTATATATATATATATATATATATATATATATATATATATATATATATATATATATATATATATATATATATATATATATATATATATATATACATATAAATATTATATATATATATATATATATATATATATATATATAAATGTACATAAAACTTATTTATATATATACATATTCATAGATATATATTGAGAACACTGTAATACTCTGAAATGGGAGACTGCAGGTAACACTACAGAGTACACCACATCGGTTGATCATCTTAAAGCTGTTTGCATATTCTTTTGTTTACCTAAGAACACCCAATGATAGCCTAGCCTCAAATGACAGTGGGTTATATTCTGGTGTTTGAAAATAACCAACATGCATTCAATAAACAATCGCCTTCAAAACCTTCAAATGATTAGTATCGAGTAATTTTAAACGATGGCTAAGATCGTCTCTGCAATAATTAACGAACATCCATTCTCAAATTCGCAAATTAATTGTGTTAAAATTGCCCTGGATTATTACAGCGTTATCTTTGATATATATCGGGTCTTTCTCAACCAACTGACGGAGTCTGACGCGTATTCATGTGACCCTTCGACACAGACTTCTTACTTAACTTACTGAACAGCATGGTTGCAACAAGCAATCACGCTGCTTATTAAAGCGTGTCTAAGCTCGTGTAGTCCAAATTATCCACAATCCAAGCCATGCGATGATATCTTTTGAGGATCCGTAATACTCCCCGCGTTTTTCTTGTGTCAAAGCTCCGATTGTGCTGTTGGTAATATTGCGCACATAAATATTGGTTTCTTTTGCGACAAATTACGCGCATATCGTTTCTTGCCTTCTGGTGCTCCAGAAAGCAGTATGATAAGACCTTCGCGGGCGATAAAGTAAAACAGCGAATATAGAATCTAACAGAATGTAACACTCACCCCGTAAATTATCTGACATTACTATCATTATGACATATTACCGCAGCAATACCTTTAGTATCATATAGCATTGGTATATAAACGATAGCATTTCAGATTAATTTCATCCTCATATCGGTTTTGGTGACATTGCAATCAAAAAGGTTTGCACACTACTTTAAATAACATGAACGATGTTGATTACAATCAAGCGATTCTTTATCCATATGGCTTGCAGTGAATAAAAAACGTTGTTCATAAACATAACTATTACCAATTTTCATATTTGAATCCGATAAATATTGTACATTTTGCGTTCTTTCTCGGTCCATTCATTCACCACCATCATTGTCCGTACATAATATATTGGCCTACTCATCACGATTCCAGACCATTTATCATTAGTATAACCCATGGAGATGATATTGATTGGGTAATAGAAATTGAGATTTGGGTCGTGTTGGAAAACTTGTGCCTAGGCGCTCCCAAATGATATTCATTATTTTATTACTTAATCATGATGTTATGGAGTCCTATTATATCAGACAAGGTTGCAATGTCGCTAGTGATTGGTCTATAATCGGATGGTCAAACATCATTAACTTGTCTTTGGTGTCTTCCTTGTTGTCATTTTTGGGTCATAGACAATTATTCGTCTTGATGTCTTTACCGAAATGAACTGCAGAGTGTATCGTTCCTCTCCTTTGGCAGATTGACGAAATGCCGTGCTTCCTTAGCTTCTATGCCATATCCTACGTTCTTTGTTTTTCATTCCAGTTGTATTCTCTACCATATTTTACCACTTGGCCCTTTGTTTAGCCTCGTCATCAGCAATGTGCTGACCTGAATAAAGCAGGCCTAGTTTTGAGCATCTTTTGAGCCCGGTTTATTATTATCATTTAGGAGTGATTGGACGTAATTACTGCTGTAGTGGAACAGTATTCACATGATTGGTGCAATTATTTTGGTATATTTGATATAACAGAAATCTCGTCTCATTTCGTGGAATTTATCTGGCTTATTCTTTAAAACCTGGTGATGAATAGCCATAATAGATATAAATGGTTGCAACAAATCACAGCAAGGTGCAAATTTAATAAAGTAAAGCAAGGGAATCCAGATATCTAAGGATTAGTTGATGGAAGCCACTCATATAATTGCGGGTACCGAACACCGATCCATCCATGCGGCTTCCGGTACTATTTGATTAGTTCACATTTTATGAGCCGTGCTTGGGATATAAAACCGACCAATTTCTGACCAACGAGGTCTATTACAAAACTGCACCCCTGTTCGTATTTCACCCGCTACATTGATCTCATTAATGATAGAGCGTAAGGTATGCGGTACGCTGATCAACGCGGGCAAATTATTTTACCATTTTAAACATTGTCTTGGTGTCACTCAGGATAGCATGATCTACTAATATATTACATTATCATTTGCACCATCTACTTATTACATAAAAAGGTTGCTGCATAATTCACGCATTCACGCATGTTACGAAGTGTTTTCAAAAACATCCATAGGCACGCATTCCATGAAAGACATTAAACTTACTGCATTGATATTATTGAATTGTTTCATATAAAAAAGCTAGTCGTAAAAACAGCTTCAAAAACATCCGTATCAGGCACGCATTCCATGAAAAGTTATTAAACCTCTAATTATAGCAGTGTGATGTTCGCTTTCATTGAGCACTCATTTATTATAACACAAATATGTATCCTGAGCAAAAACCGTTTCAAAAGTATTGTTGATCAAAATGTTACTTTAGCTGGTAATGGAATATATGACGTGCAAATCATCCAGAGCGTGGTTAATTGATTTATTCGTCGTGTCTAAATATTTACATTGCCAAACTGAAAAATAATTCTACAATTATGTTAGTAAAGTAAACATTTGAAATATTACTCGCAGTGATGAGTCAACATTAGTTACCGACCAAGCGGGCCTAATATACAAAAATGCATATATATACATTATATAGATAGAGAGGAGATATATATATATAGAGATAGATATATATAAAGATATATATATATATATAGAGAGAGAGATCTATGAGATATAGAGAGAGATCTAGAGAGAGGAGAGAGACATATAGAGAGATGGACAGATAGGTAGAGAGAGATCTATGTCTCTAGAGAAATCTCTCTCTCTCTTTCTCTCTCTCTCTCTTTCTCTCTCTAGATATAGAGAGATAGATAGAGAATGATCTCTCTCCCTTAGAGATCTCTCTTTCTCTTCTCTCTCTATGTAATATATATATGCAATTAATATATCTCTATCTCCCTCTCTGTATATATATATGTATTATATATCTATCTGTCTCTCTCTCCACATATCTCTATCTATATTTATATATTCTCTATGTATTTATATATGTATCTCTCTATGTTTGTATATATATATATATACATATATGTATATATATATATATATAAATATATATATGATATATATATGTATATAAATATATTTATATATATAAATATATATATATATACGCTACGTAACAACAACAACCATGCATTTATATGTTGCCACTTTCAATATACTGATTATTAAGTCATTTATTAAGTGGATCTTTAGAATCTTTGCATGTATTGCATGTTGATATCACGCGTGATGAATTGCAATACTCAAATCTCACATATGCGATCAGCAAAGTGTTTTCCATTTCATCTCTTCCAACCAAGCTAATGCAATTCGCGTGTGGAACGATTCGTAGGCATTCGCATGGGAATCCTCTCTTCGATATGACACGCGGCTATATGTGCGCTGTTATAGATTGTCCTGTTTTAAATTGATTAATGTAGTCACCGTTTGTTTGACTGTGGCTTTGAATGAACTGTAGGGACGTGCTCATGGCGATGGAACATAAACAATGTCAGCTGATTATATCTGTTGACCATTCACTGAGAACGTAAACCTTGTGTCTGTTTTACAAGACAAGAAGCGACATATATTGGCACAGTCATACACGGAAAGGAGTTGAGCATAATCATACCTGTATTCCAAACCAGCATCTGCTTACCTGATGCTAAGTGTAGTTGAGAGGATAGTCATTTTATGCATTCACCGATAAAGTAACATAATTTTATCTTAATTTAATTAAAATGATGCCATCTAAATGAGCATGGTGTACCCCAAAGACCTGCACTGTTGCACCAAGGCGTTTGGCGAGGGCCAGTTGGCATATTTTACGTGTGTATTTGCTGCTCTATTGGTTATCCGCACACATAAAGAACATTAAGTCACCTTGTAGATACAAAATAATATCCGACATTCGTCACAACGGTGATTGGCTGCGAAAGATTAATTCCTTCATCATAATGAATGATATTAATGCCAAATAATATAAATGGGAATTCAAGAAAAAAACCGGAACAGGATAATTGATAGCATGACAAATTAAGATATTCATCAGGCGGTCGTCCATTTTATTAATATCATGGTTTGCACCGAGCCTATATAAATAACAAAATATCAATGCAAGGAGGATGAGATTTATACCTTTAGTCATATCACATTCTACAATGCTGTTTTATTATATTGTGACGACAATTCACGCTTGGTTGTGGCCATATCATGATATCAGGCTCAGTGAGGTTAAGTATGTTAGCTAATCAGCTGCTTATGCGATGTGAGTATATGCAGCAGATAAAATTCTAGTTGATACATTCCCTATGCAGGACTGTCGGCCAGGACTGTCACATAAACTCGTTTTATGGCACCTCAGAGCAATAACAGCGGATGAGTTAAGAGTTATGTATCTCACAGACTAGTACCTAAAACGCGAACATATATTTACATAAGCATTCTGCAACCTCTCAGTTCCGTTAATGCAAAGGACATGACAAACGTGGGCATGTGTCATCGTTTATCCCGATTTAAGACCAAATGGGGTCCTTAATGGTTCACAGAGAAGCCATAGACGTCTCTAATTTACATTAACTTACGATTAATTTGAAAAACGAGAATGCAAAGCTAATCCAATACCAAATCAACCTTTGCCTTGTTTTCAGTTTCATGCTTTTTTTGCCTTGTGGCAGAGGGTTTAAACATGGGCCGTTCTTCTCGGGTTTTGATGGCCCTGTGGCAAAGGGCCTGACAGTAAACATGGGCCATTCGTCTCGGATCGTGATATTTTCGACATAAAAACGCTTATTTATTATATGGGGGAGCGCGTTGTGCCATGTTCCCAGTCTCAATAAAGTTTATCCTAATTGTAGCCATTAAGACATCACCTTATTGTCCTGTATTTGGCCAAGTATCCAGTCAAATAATCGACAGACAGACGAAGTTTACGAAGTATTGTGGGCACCTAAATTTTCTAATTATCGTTTAGGGATATTTCCTGGTGAAGTAAGGTCCACCAAAGAAAGGTAGATGTCTTGGTTTCGCTCTTGTTACGCTGCGGATTCTCTGTCTAATGTGCCATTGCTAGTACGAACCCAACACTAGCTCTCCTGGAGGAGGCCACTCCCCAAGTGTTTGCTGAGACGATTCAAGACGACTCCGGCTGAGATATCCCCAGTAGAGGAAAAATCTACTCGCTGATTGCCAAAGTCACGTGGTCCACATGAATGAAAAGGGGAAGTTCAGATATTGCAAGCAAATGAACTTAACCATAGGTCATCCGTTTGATAGCTTGCTTTATGTCATTTATACTGGAAAGCAGACCTCAAACGTGGAAATCCGTTCTATTGCTACATTGCTAATGAATGATGGTCAAGCTAGAACTATTTTAGTGCCATCTCGGCGGTCGTATGCTTTGGTAGGTTGTCGAAATGACGTGTGATGTCAAATTGTATAACAATTCGTTCAGTAGCCTCGTTCTGTTTGTTTGGTATTCATCCGCTCCAATCGAAAGTGAATCCTCCACCAGATTATATAACTTGATCCTCTTCAGACAGATATTTTCCTTTAAGAATGACTGTTACTACGTTGAATAGATGAGGTCTTTGGACATTTGATTTGGTTGGGATGAAGTTTGGACGAAGTTATGAGCAGCGCGCCAGCTTCACTCGCACGTGGCATCATGACATTTTATTTGATAAGCCAAAATATCCCGCTGCTATATTGCACAAATGTTTTACGTGGTGTTCGGGCTGTAATGGAGAATAATGAATGAGTGTTCTTCGATTACATATTGAACTGATTAATTTTGCATATCAGCGGTTTCACCTACGAGTGTCGTGTTTGGTTTGCAGTTAGGCAATGAGACAGTTACTTCTCCGATTTTGAAGCAGTCTTGGTGGGAAAAGATTGTCCACTTACCAGAACGTTGGGCCCTAATCGATCTAAATACGACGTCGATAAAGTACAATCACATTGTAAACACACACAAAGAAAGACGTTTTGGATTGCTTGAGCAACATGTCCGTGCCCCCTCCAAAATGGCTTGTCTGAGATCAATCGAGCTATAGCCAATGGGAATAAGCGCTGTCCATAGCCTTCACCTGGTGCAGCTGCTCGCATCGGTTTGGGTCTAGTTGGTTCAAGTGCAAATATTCGCTCCAGACATTTATAAAATACCTTTATTTATAGCACGAATAAGCCGAAAATGTGTCCAAAACGTCGATTGGTTGGTTAATCGGAAGTTGTCGGGTCGTTTCGACAAGAATCCACGGCGCGCACAGAGCTCGCTCAGTATTTCCCACCTTCTATTATTATAAAACATGTAACTGTCGCTCGGTGGTAATGACTTGAGTGCTTGTTGCGCGTATGACTCATGTAATTTGCAGCAAAGTACGTGAATCGTGCCACTGTGTGTTGACAAATTGACGCCCAGTGGTTGAAACCGGAAGCATGTAATGTGGCAGCGGGGATGATAACATGCCGTGTTAGTTCTTAGAAAGCGGCGTACTTTGCGGTAGCGAGAATCGTGATGGTGCGTTGTCACGTGCAGGCGCGAAAGCTATAAAGATATTAAGGAACTACTATATATCTTACTGCATATCCGGAGACCACCCCTGGGGCTTAAGAAAGTAACTTTAACTCTTTGAAGCTTGGATATTAGAGGGGGGGGGGGGGTCCCTGTACTGTGCTTATGAATAATCACAATTACCCTGTTTTCGTGTCAAAGAGCTCCAGATTTGCTGGACTCATTCTTGTCGATTGGTCATGCCAAAATAAAAAACCCATAATCACAGTATAGGCAATGACTGTCAAATTAAAATATCGCATATTGCTACATATTTTAGTTTCTTTGGTGCATATTGTAAATATGGCACCGCAATTGTTTACCCACTCTTATGATATTGTCATTTACCTACTCAGCACCCAATATAAAAGTCCTTTATGGTTTAAGCCAACCCGTGAGTATCCTGGAAACAGATGTCTGCCATGGAAGAGCCTCTCAAAATAAGAATTTATATCGCCAGCAAAAATATGTTATCCGAGTAATTAATCAGCACTCACCGATCCCATTACACTAATATGGCCCTAAACTTGAAGAGGAAGCCGACACAATGGACCAAAATTTTCTGATGGCACAGAGATTGTCGTATTTACAACAGTTAGTCTCATTCAATTGCACAGGACATTCTTGATCTGTTGTACAACATCAAGAACTTTAATTGAAGCCAATCAGCCTGACTATATTTACGAATACACATTTAGTCTTTGCATACAGGTTTCCAAGTTTTCTGTAGCGGATATACTGTAAATAAGAGATAGATTGCATTATGCTCAGGCTTACCCGTGACATAAACCATGTAAGATCGTACAAGCAAGCATCGCGTTTATTCAGACCTGGATATATCAGGGTGAATATACATTACCTAGAGTAGAGACATGGCTGAGTTGACATTTCAATAGCAGAGTGACACAGATGACACAGCCTGTGAGAAATCATTTGAGAGGCTATAATGGCAAAATAGCTATGGCTAAACTGTAAAAGACTTCGGTTTTCGGTGCTAAATCCACCTATCTTGCAGTCTCAGTATTGCATCGTCATGACCTTGAAACGCCATTCGGAATTAATTATAACATACGAACTATAATTTAATGCACTTAGCATCTATCTAGACTGTCGCCCGTAGCATGGTGGGATGAAATAACAAGAGAACGATTGCCATTGGATACCAGTGACACCAGGTGGTATGCTTCACAATTCCATCAAATGCCACCCATAAGGGGTAGAAGATAATCTTGAACGTATCCCGCAATGCGCATGTACATGGCATATTTAACATCCAGTTCGATTAACAGCATGAAATGTACACATAAATAAATACTAGCAATATATATATATATATATATATATATATATATATATATATATATATATATATATATATATATATATATATATATATATATAAAACTATATATATATATATATATATATGTAAGTTTATATACAAATATACGAATATATATATATATATATATATATATATATGTGCAAATATATATATATATATTTATGTATATATATATGAATATATGCATATGTATATACATATATATATATATATATATATATATGAATATATATATATATATATATATATATATATATATATAAATATTATATATATATATCTATATATATATATATATATATATATATATATATATATATATATCTATATATATATATATATATATACATATATGTATGTATTTGTTTATATGTACCCTAATTGCAGTTATAAATATATTTTGATCACATATGTGGATTGAGGATCATCGATAATTGTTTTTGGGTTGATCATCCAGTTCATAATTCATTCATAGCACGTATGGCCACTCAAACTGCTTCCTATTAACGCTGCTCTTGTATCTGTGCATGTGTGAGGGTCGATGAATGCAACCGTTGTATGGCGCTGCCTTTTTTTCAAACACACGATTGAGATGAAAGCTCTTTCACGCATTTCGAAGCACATAAACCACTATTGGTGCGAGTTTTTTAAGTATTAGGTTGTATCACTTAAGTCTGCTCACGTACAGCAAATAACATTTATATCAACCGAACCTACTATAACCCAAAATTAGACCAAACGATATCACGCTGCTGGGGATCATCCATCTTCTCCTTAAGCGGCAGTTTACATAATTAGGATGCATATCGCCGAACCTATCAACCCCAAAATACAGGTTTGCGTCACTTAGCCTTGTCAGAGATTACTCATCAAATTCGTTGTGTCAATTAGTTGGTGTTGAACCCGTAGAAACTGACTGTGTATTGCACAACAAATTATAATACGTTGTTATTCTGGCCACCAAAGAGGATATTACGATTGCATACAACTCTTCGTGTTATGTTGGTTCACACAGAATGCGTGATCAACTTGTATGTTTGTCATTGCCACGCCTAAAGCAAGGTCAGCAAGAGGAGATGGATTTAACTGGTAATATATTGCTACCGCATACTGCTCCCTCCTCGTTATATGATGAGTTCCCATATTATAAGAAGCCGTGTTGGCGATAAAGCATGGACTAATTGGGGAACAAAGTCAATTGCTCTAATATTAAATGCGTTTCCCTTTTAGCGGCAGCAGAATAATAACAGAATAAGTTTCACTCACCACATGGTGTCATGCCAGCCTTACATTATGATTTTTTTTGCACCATAGAGGCATAAACCTTGAATGTATCGAATGTCATTCGAGTGCATTCAGTCCATGGTTTTGTTCCAGAGCTGTAAGAAATATACCGTTTGAGCATATTGTGTTTTTTAATTGGTTATCTACAACCAATAGCCGCCGTAAGAAATTAACACAAATACTTTATCCGTGTTTCGTGATGATTTAGCCAGTCTACTCAAATGACAGAATAACTTCCCATTATATAGCTATTGTTCCTTTTTGGCATTTCGTAAAACATGGGAATATTACCATTATATATTTAATTAACTTCATAATACCATGTTGTATCGCATTTCCCATGGAAGCATTAAAGTTTGTTCATGAACTGGCCTTCAGAAGTCATTGTTTGCTTATTGCTATCGCTTACTGATCGGTAGATACCTGCTATTGAGGGTTAGTTGCCTCTTTAATACGTTTTACGTGATCTGTTTGTTAAACATCGTTGCGCTGACTTATCCTACTTACCCAATGTTATACTTTTGTCCACATGTAAAGCTCTTCGAATGACGATATGACCAGACCTGGTAATGAATAGCCGTAATAGTTATTAAATGGTGGCATAAAATCACAGAAAGGTGTACATCATATCAAGTATAGCTAGAGCCCTAGGCTTAAGTTTGTAAGAGCCACACATGGTATTGTATCGCATTGCGTTTGTTGCTCTGTATTGCGTCTATCATGCTGTACATAATTGACAGAGCATAAAGTATGCAGTATGCTAAGTGATACTATTTGCCTCGAGATCAACCGGCTGTATCTGTTGAATTACACACCATTATACATTTCCTGTTGTCATAATGCCACCCAGGGACAGATATGTAGATCTGCGTCCATCGTGTGAAAAGGATGTACATATTAAAGTGCCTATGACACCTAAATTTATGATTTTTGACAGTAAACTGTACGAATCGATGCAGATCAAATGGTGTTGAGATTATTGTCCTCCTACAAATAATAAAAAAGATATTTAACGTTCTTTAGAGCGAAGCGGTATTTTGTGCGCGAACCTTGGTCAACCGGAAATGACGCATATGGATGAACCCAGGTTCAGCCGCCCAAATCAGCTTCCATGGAAACCATGTCGTCATCCGTGTATTTATATCGTGTTTAGTCAGGATCAGTCATGCGGAAGCGCTGTGTGGCCGTGAATTGTTCGAACATTTCTTCAGGAAGCGTTCGATAATTCATTTTATCTCAGGAGGAGTAATTGCGCATGCAAAAGATATCTCAAGTGTGGCGTACAAGGGCAGATTGGCCGATTCCGCCGACCTTCCCGTTTTTGTATAGCGTCTTGTGAGCATTTTGGACTTGAAGGTTTCGACCAGGCACTCACATTGAGAGATGTACTCGGATATAGGTACAATTATTAACGGAATGTTCCCCCCAATGCTAATCCTACCATATTCACGAGAGTTTACACGGACTTGCCACCAGCCAGGAGGTCCAAGCAGTGGAGAAAAGTAAGCACCAAAAAGTGAGCTGACGTAAAATTGTAATGTATTGCAATGAAGTCCCTACCCCAAACCCTAGCATTGAAAATAAGTGGTGTATGTATAAATATTTAGAAATCCATTCCTTTTGAAAGCATCAACAGAATCAATTCATCTAATCTAATCAACTAATCACTGCTAATTTAAGAAATGCAACATAGTATCCAAAGTCTATCAACGAGTATAGGTTCTTGGATTAGTACATTCAAGTTGGATGTTTACTTTTTCACATAATTTTGTTCAATAAACAACAACTCTGTGCTTATTTTCAGGTTGTGGAAACATGGTTGTTTGACTCGCCTCTCCAGGTAAAGGAGAATGACGCTGGTCCTGCTCTGATGTTCCTCAAATATCCTTTATATGGATGCTTGATATTTTTCCTTTAATTTTTAATATGATCTGGCGGATATTCAAGCATTATAAACCATCTGTATAGCAGTGTAGTGCCAAGCCCCCCTAAAAATGGACAGCTGGTGTTGGACAAGTGGCTCTAAATCCTCGACCACAATCGAAATTTTCATTCTGGGTTTTGGATATCTGTTCCAGTCCTGTGTTCATGGGCCTTCGACTGGTCGAGAGAAACGCAAAAGGTGGATCAAGCCAGGTGATACAACATATCATTTTAGAATTAAGACTAAACAGAACAAGACTGCCTTCAATTTTATTGAAACATCAAAAGATCGTATAGTTAAATTGCTCTTTATGTCCTTAGATATGAGTTATGTGATATAATTGGGAAAAGTTATCACCAGCAAGACATTGCGTAGGGAGGTCATGATGCTATGAAGCAATGCCCAGACCTCCTTTCCACAGTTCTCTGATCCTGTTTGCTCCGGAAACCTATGCTTTCAGTTATCCTTGTCTGCTTTGCCGATAAATCTTTCATCAATCCCAGTCTGCTTAGCTTAGTTGACATCTTTGAGATTTTAACTTTCTTCCATATGTGGATTTTTTTTAAGCTTTATGGGACAAGTGTTATATGGTTGGGAAATCATTGACAAAAAAAGTGAAATAAACCAACTGTTTAATTTCATGAGGTATCTTTCCTCATGCCATTCATTCTAGTTATGATTGAAGTTAAGTTACTGCTGGGTCCCACTTGTCATCAAACATCTGACGAATCAAACATGAAAAGCACATACGTATCCTTACTTTTACATTCAAACTGATAGAACGGTTCATAACTGATTTTAGATCAATCATTGCTACTATGCATTTCAACGAAAATGTTTGCCAACAACAAAGAATAACAAGAAGGGAGAGGACATGTATATCCTCCACTACCCCAAACACCATGGAGGAGGTCATGCAATGGGGAAAGTGCTGATTGATTGTTTCTAAAATTCTCTTTCATATGAAAATTATGATTTGTACTTTCCAATCAACAACTTACTCATATCAACAACATAGGCTATGTAGAAGATCTTTTATCAACGACAATCAACTTATGCAAGGCCAGTGATATAAATGATGGGGATATGGAAGCACTGGAATTCCCACCCAATCAGAACTCCATCTTTGATACCACAGAATAGCGCCAAGCTCACGCTCACACTTCTAAGTGTTAGTTTCATATATTCCACATTAATATGTTCCGGATAACTGATGTCACTGAGGATGGTCTGGGGACCCGATTTCTCATTCCAAGATAATGGTAGGACGTTTGGATGAACTGCCTGTATCGAGTGTAAAGTGTCAAGCTGTATATGTATATATATAATGTAAAATCATAAATTTTCAACTTGGTGTTTGTTGTCTGTAAGTACTTATTTTTTTCTCTTGTATGGGCCATGATGCTGCTTGTAGTCATAGCATGCAGTCTCCAATACATCTTAAGACATACAGCATTTAAATTTGGATGCTGTGTCACACATGTATTTTCTGGTAAATTTGCTTTGTTTTACCATCACTTTGTTCTGCTCCACACATCAGACGCACCCTGACGGTTGGCCTGTCTGAGCAGCCTCCACATTGGCACCTGACACCGGGGTTTCAAAACGTATGAAATACATGCCAGACTCTGCTTAAGACTAAGATCTACCAGAGTTGATAACTTAGATGGATCAAACCAGGCCATGCAATCGCCCCTGATGCTTTGATGACCTTCTACAGCGCGGATTTGAGAGATCGAAAGTATTAAACAGCGCAGACGCTGTCATAGGCGAAGTTTCTTTGCTTAGGATCGAACGTGATAGGTCAAAGGTGATTGATTTAGTAAGATCGATGAGAATTGCCAAAAATCCAAAGATACTATAGTTACGTGCAGTGATTACAATTGCAATGGGACTCACCAATCAAGGTTTTGAATACCGTCAATATTCCGATAATCGCTCCTCGGAATCAATCATGACAGATTCGTATGCGCTGTTTTCGGACAGATATCGTTCGAATCTGTACGGCACAATACTAACTACATTCTCTGGTTTGGAATGCTCCAGCATTTGAGACTCCTCAACCCAAAAATTCAACTCAAATACATCGCTCTCCGAAACTTCAACCTTCGTCATTGTTTACGATCAAAACTGCGGACCTGCCAGTGGAAGAGTTCATCAAGTGACGTCACGAGATGCCGGGCCTAAAACTTGGAAAATGGCGGCGGGTGCCGAAAAATCGACTGTATATTTCAATTTACGTTATATTCGGGTGACTTGCTCGAAAATTGAACCACAAAAATTGAAAAAATGCAACTTTATCTTTCATTCGGTTTCATAAAAAAACATGGAAAATTGATGTCATAAGCACTTATCTGTTGATTCAAAGCTCGCGCACATCTTGTCGTAAAACCCTTCCATCTCTTTGTTGAAGCCTGTAGTATTGTCCATCATTTATGAACAGGTTAAAAATAGTGTACGTGACGGCATTAGTTTGATGCGCACCAGGCCTTACACCAATTGCCAGATGGAATTCCGTTTTCTGCAATTTAATGAGTATGGCACACAATATCGTAATTGACTTCAAACATTTATCTACTTGCATTTAATCTTAAAACCATATAACCTCCGACGGGACTCGAACCCGTAATCCCCGGCGTAGGAGGCCGATGCCTTATCCATTAGGCAACGGAGGCTTGACGTTGTTGTTGTTGTTGTTGTTTCCCGGTAAAGCAGTTCGGCAACTATAGGCCACGTACTGCTAAAAAAAAAAAGAAAAAGGAAAAAAATAAGAAAAGAAACATGTATGAACATGCCATCAGAGGGCGCCAAGTAGGGTGGGTTGTACGAGGAGGGAAACAGTTGATCTATATTGTATATCATAATGTAGAAACGATCAATAGAAGTGAGACTAAAATAAAGAGGAGTTTGGTTCTTTACAGGCCCCGTGATTTTGGATTTTTATTGTTAATAATTTTAAGTAAAAAATGAAATTAAAATAATGAAAAATGATATGAGGTGCTCCTAATTAGAGTGCTGAAGGATGCAAAATATAGATGGTTTCTCACACACTGGGGGCCGCTCCAGTGCATTAAAGTAAGAAATAAATTGGCCCTAAAGTACACCATGTCCTTATAAGGACTTGGGGGTTCCTGGATAGAAAATTTTTTTTTAGTGAGGGATAGAAGAAAATAACTAAAAGGTGAACAGAGAATGATTGAAGAGTAAGAGAGTTATGATGGGTTTGATGAAGGGGGGAGGGTCGATACAAAACGTTTGCTATTGTGAATGTATGCGATGATGTATTTTATGATATCTTGTTGGAACAAGTTATGGATGTTTAGTGTGTAATTAAGGGAGTTAAGTTTGTTGATGAGTGGGGTGCGGAGGTTTGAGTAATTGGGGCATTCAAAGAAGAAGTGATGAGAGGTTTCTGGCAAAGGGCAGTAATGACAGATAGGGTTGGGATGTAAGGAGCGATAGTGTTTACTTTTGTAGTATTGTAGAGGGGGGTTGTCTAATGCTATTAATGTTAAGATCTTGTCGGAAAATATGTTATTACTGAAGGTATGGGGTTTATAGTCTATTGTGGATTTAATATGTTTGAAGGTTGAGGAGGAGTTGTTCCACTCTTCTTGCCAGGTTTGTATTAAGTGTTTATTTATGATAGAATAGTGTGTGTTTAGATCTAAGGGTATGGGTTGGATAAAGGGGTTAGAATGAGATTTTTTTTGGCTTCTGAGTCTGCAGTTTCATTTCCCTGGATTCCGCAATGAGCAGGAATCCAGCCTATTAAGGTATAATAGTTGTGATGAGCAAGAAGAGTGGAAAGGTATTTGATTTCATGGATGAAGGGATTTAGAGTTTTGTTTCTGAGTGCAATAACAACTGAGAGGGAGTCTGTGAGGATTATAGGGTTTGGAAGGTTAGTATGAAGAGCTAAATAAAGAGAATTTATGATGGCTAACGCTTCAGCTACAAAGATGGAAAAAAAGGAATGAATACGTGAGGATTTATTATACTTTAGAGAGGGATGGGATAGTTAGGGCGTAGGAGGTACTTGTGTTATTTTTGGGAGCCATCTGTGTAAATATGAGTAGAGTTTGAGGGGAGTTGACTGATGAGCTGAAGAGCTACATTTTTATTGTATGCTGGGTGGTCTTTAATTACTTTGTCAGTTAGTTCAGTGTTTAATAAAGGGTTAATTAGATGCCAGGGTAGAAAGGGGTATGCAGGTAGAGGTGATATGATGGGATGAGATAATGTGAAAGGGAGGGTTGAGCTGCTGGTAAGTTTACGTTTATGTTTAATTTTGTTATGCCAAGATTCTTCAAAAATATGTTGAGTAGGAAGATTATGGGTTTTGGATCTTATTTGATACTTTAGGGTGGATTTTAGAAGCTGTAAAGGGATTGGGGGAAAACCGTTGAAGCCTGGAGAGGAATTATAGGTGTAGATTGGTGTGATTTAGTGATGGCTCTGAGAGTGGCTGATTGAGCAATGTCTAATTTGTGGATGGTAGTTTTACATGCAGTGATGATATAGCTGGGGCACCATAAAGGATGTATTGTAATGAGTGTGATGAATGGATTTTGCATGATGTTGATTTGTTTTGTGTGCCCCAGGAAGTGCCACTGATGTATCTAATGAGGTTGGTGATTTTTTGGCACTTCGATACTGTATATGTGATGTGGTCTCTCCAGGTTAGACCTTTGTCGAGGATGATTCCAAGATATTTTGTAGAGTCGTGTTTAGGGATAGGTTTATAGGTTTATTGTTAAAGTAAAAAGTGGGTAGATGATGTTTTTTGTTAGTTCCAAAGTGGACAGTTTTTGATTTTGAGGGGGAAAAGGAGACGCCCCATTTAGAGGCCCATTTTTGAATATTGAGGAGGTGATTTTGTAAAGATTTGGTGAGTCTGGATGATAGTTTACCAGTAGCCTATATAGTAATGTCATCTGCATAAATAGATGAAGTACTAGGGGTGGGAATGTCATTAATAAATATGTTAAAGAGAGTAGGGGATAGTACACTACCTTGAGGTACTCCATTGTCTGTGGATAGTGAAGAGGAAAGGGTATTGTTAGCTTTAACTTGAATGGTTCTATTAGATAGGAATTTATGAATCCAATTGAGGGCAAGGCCTGTAATTCCTAATGTTTTGGATTTAATTTCTATTGAGGGTCTGTTTACCATGTCAAAAGCTTTAGAGATATCGAGGAAAATAGCATGAGTTTTTTTTATTGTTGAGGAGACCTTTATTAATGGAGTCAGTAAGGAGAAGAATGTTATCGATAGTACTATGGTGGGGTCGAAAAGCTGTGAGATTGGGATGATATAGATTGTTGTGCTCAAGGTGCCAGGAAATTCTGTTATTTAATATGGATTCAAAAATTTCGGAGGCAACAGAGGTGAGGCTGATTGGACGGTAGGAAGAGGGATCGTGCGAATTAAGACTGGGTTTTAGAATGGGTATAATTATAGAAGAATTCCAAGAAGGAGGGGTAGTAGAGGATTGCCATAATTGGTTAAAAATTTGTAGGAGTACCTCAAGGGAATCAGGAGTAAGATGAAGAAAAAAGGGGTATATAAGAAGACCTTTTCCAGCCGATGTATTTTTTGTTTTGTTAACTGCGTTTGTTACTTCTTGAATAGTGAAAGGTTCATTAAGAGGAGAAGTTTCATTGATTTGTTGTTGATTAGTGGTGGTGATGGATTCAGGAGTAAAGTCAGGGGGTAGATTATGATTAGAGCTTGTTTCTACGAAATGAGATGCAAGAACATTAGTGATTTGTTGATTGCTATTTGTATAAAGATTATTATGGGTTGTTAGAAGAGGGGGGATTGGAGAGTGAGAATGATTGCCTTTTAAAATATTAGCTGTGCTCCAAAGTTGTTTGAGATTAGGAGAATTTAAAGATGAACATTTATCTTGCCAGTATTTAGCTTTTGTTTGCTTTAAAGTGTATTTGACTTTAGCAATTGATTTTTTGAGTTGAATTTTGTTATCAAGGGTTTTATTATGATAATATTTATTACGAGCTTTGTTTCTTTCTTTTATTGCATAAGTACAAGCATCACTCCACCAGGGATGGGATTGAGGTTGTTTACTTTTTTGTGGGTTGAAAGGAATGGACAAGTGAGCTATGTCAATTAGTGTTGTAAAAATTTTCATATGAGGTAAGCGGATTTGTTGATAGAATTTCAGGGGTAATTTTTTGGTTACAGAGTTTTTGAAAAAGTGGCCAATTAGCTTTTTCAACGATCCATTTTGGTGATGGAGAGGAGGCGGGGGATGAGATTGAATGGTTATTGGTAATGGAGATGATAGAGTGATCACTTCCCATTGTATTGTGGGTGTTTTTAAAGAAGAATTTATGAGAAATATCTTGAGAAATGAGAATTAGATCAAGGATATTTGAACCGTTATTATGGAAGTGAGTAGGAGAACTATCGTTGAGAAGAGAGTAATATTGTTGTCTTGGATTATTTTAAAAAGGGAATTGCCTTTACTGTTTGGGAGGGGGTGATACCAAAAGGGGTGATGGGCATTAAAAATCACCAACTATTATATTTCGAGGAAGATTGAGAAAATGCTGATATTGATCTGGGTCTAGGGAGTTCAGATTGTCATAAATGTTTGAGATATGATAAATTTGATTTGAAATGTTAAATTGAATGGTTTGATGTTCTATTTCAGAAGTTAAACTAATAATTTTGTATGGAATGTTTTGATTGATTAGAATAGCTAGTCCTCCGTGGTTTGCTGAAGTTCTGTCATTGCGAATGATATCATAATTTGGAATTTTTGGGTTGTGAATAGATTTAAGAAAAGTTTCTTGTAGGCAGATTATTGTTGGCTTGGGATTGGAATTTTGGAGGAAATGAGAAAATTCAGGTTGTTGAGATTGAAGGCCTCTGCAATTCCAAGACCATATTGTGATATTTGATTGATGAGAGGAGTTCAAAGAGTGAGTTGAATTACTTGGGTCATGTGGAGGGGGGAATTTGGAGTTGAGAAGAGTGATGAGAAGTGATAATATCAGAAAGGATGAAAGGATGAGAGAGGCAGGATGATAGATACAATGAGAAGCTTTCATCAGATTTATGAAGGTGGATGATTAAGATAAAGTTGTAGTTGATTGGTAACGATAGAATGTTGGTTTATTGCTTGGATGAGGGTACTGGGGAGGATGTTGACATTGAGTAATTCTTGGGCAAATGCAGAGAGAATATTGGCTTTTGAGTCGGGTGAGAGGTGAGATGAGAGAGATAGCTGTGGAGAGGTAAACGAAGTCAGATAATTTGATAGCTGGGAGAGGGTTGTGTTGACTGAGATGGGGATGGAGTGGGAGTGGGGAGTGGATCGGTAAATTGGAGCAGAGGAAGGAGTTGTAGTTTTGGCAGGTGTTGTAGAAGTAGTAGAGGGTATAGTAGGATGAGGGGGTCGATGATGGTTTGGTTGATTTAGATGAATGAGGTAGGTAGGAGGTTTGAGTTTTGGGGATAGGGGGTGATGTCGAAGTAGGGAGAGAGAAGAATGGGAAGGGGGAGAAACATAAGATGGTTGAGGATGGGGAGTAGGGGGAACAAGGGATGCTGCTTGGGCGTATGAAATGTTTTTGGTGAATTTGATTTGATTGATTGATTGGGCTTTACTGTAAGAGCGACAGCCTTTATAGGCTGCGCTGTGGTTACCACCACAATTGGAACATTTTTTCTCTTTAGTTTGACATTGAGTAAAGGGGTGGTGCTCTCCACAGCTTGGACAAGAGGTGTTATTTGGGCAGAAAGGGGAAGTATGGCCATATCCGTTGCATTTAAAACATCTGGTGGGGTTGGGTATGTAAAGTTTAACGTTGTGAAAGGAGTATCCTATTTGTACTTTGGTGGGGAGGATAGGAGTAGAAAAGGTTAGTTCAACAGATTCTGTAGGTGTGATTTTTCCTAGTCTTCGGATATTGATAACATCAAAAGGTTTGAGTGCCAAAAGGAGATCAGAATCTGGAATGTCAGTAGTAACACCATGAATGATGCCTTTAGTTTCAGGTTTTTTTGGTTGAAGAATTTTAGTGGTGACGGGGATTTTTCCAAGAGATTGGGTGTTTTGCAAAAGGGTGGCTTGTGATTTTGAAACTATAAGCGTAATAGAGGAACCTGTTTTGGTGGTGATGAAATCTGGACCTATGATGTTGATGATCTCTTTTTGAACTATGATGGGGTTTATTTTGACTATGTTGAGTTTGCTGCTAAATATATTGACTTTTACAGTTTGTGGGGGGGTTCATTTGTTGTTGTTTGTGAGGAAGTGAGGGAGATGATTCATGGGGTCGTTTTCTTCGAAGGGGTTGTTGTTCCTCCAAAGACTCGTCCATTGAAATGTTGGGCGAGGACAAGCAAGATGAATAGAGTTTGTGAGGGGAAGTTATAGTTAAGGGGTTTGTCAGAGCGAGGTTCTAGGTTGTTGATGGATAGAGGGCTGTTCATGATTGGGATGTATGAAATGAACACAAAAAATGATAATATGATGCCGTTTAACTAAAATAGGGAAATGGTGCTTTAATCGTAAATGAAATGTGGTGAAAAAAAAAACAGAACAAAAGAAAAAAAAGACTTAACAGTTTGATGAAGGTAATCCCAACACTAATCCGGTGTCCAGCTGGGAGGGGTGGAGTCCACGGGAGGACCAAGTCCTACCCAAAATTTAGGAAAATAATCCTATAATAAGGATTTTTATGTAACAAATGTGATAAGGAAAACAAATAAATGGGTGCCTTCAAGAATAACAAACTCCTCCGAGGTAATAAACTTGAAAAGAGAACGAAGAAAAATTGAAGCGAAAAATTTTGGCGCCAAAGATCCGGAGAAACATACACAACACGTCCGTATACTACGGTGCCCTCCTGCCGTCCGGCTTGACGTCAATTGTTTAATCGCGTATATGTAGATGGATTTCGCATGAACGTACAAATGTGCAAGTATGATGGAATGTGAAAGTGAAAGGGATGTCAGTTAAGAGTTTGGGAGCGAAAGTAAAATTGATAGTGAAGTAGGGGAGGGAAGGTAAAAAGTGAGGGAGAAGAGGGGGAGAGAAATGAAAAGTGAGGGAGAATGTGGGAAAAAACGTAAAAGTGAGGGAGAAGTGGACAGAGATAGCAGACAATGAGGGAGAAGAGAAGGATCGAAAGTGAAGGTAAGGGCGAAATGGGGGAGAGAAAAAGAAAGTGACGGAGAAGTGGATGTGGAGTCTGACTAAGAAGGGCTGATGGGTAAAACGAAAAAAAGGCGGGAAAAATTCTGATTTATTTATCAAAAATCAAATTCGAAATTACATGGCATACACATCACATTGATAAAGCACGATTCCCATTTAATCAGCTATAAACCCTTCTGTAATATTGATGACAGAGTTTAGCCTCGTAAGCTTTGATTATGTCTGTTGAACTATAATATCGTTCTGAGTATATAGACCTGGTTCGGACCATATAGTCCGCACCTCGTTCCAGCCATATAGTCAAACGGACCAGATAGTCCCGACCTCGTTCCGACCATATAGTCCCATCTGGCTCTGATCATACAGTCCCCTTCTCGTCCCGACCATATAGTTCCCTCCTCTATCGAACCATAAAGTTCCCCCCTCGTTCTGACCATAGATTCTGCCTGATTTCGTTTAAATACATGACTGTAATTCATAACACAGGTTGAATGTAATCGTGCTGGATAGCTACTAATTACACAAACCTATTTGCTTAGTTATTGACACATTATTAATATGAAATATACACAGTATTTGGCCGAGGTGATTGCAAATTTAGCATCAAGATACCCTAGTAAGTATCCTTTAACCGTCAGAAATGGCAAGCACACACAACACGTGAAAACATTAAGGTAATTTACTACATTATTACATACAAATAATTACCAAGGACAGTATATTGATGTACCACTGTTCTCTTATATACACAGGCTGTGGAACGACCGCAACACGTGAACTGCGTTACCAATAATTACTTTCATCCGATATATATGGAGCTTTACGTAGATTTGCGAGACAGCAAACGCACTAAAAGGTCCATCCAAGCTTTATTTACAATAAAACGGGTCTTTAACAGATAAGCATATGGACGTATTTCAACATGCTAATACTTGAAGAATGTACGTTCGTTGGTCTGTATTCAGGGGGAAATATGATTTAAACCGTGACAACGAACACTTTGACAGCACAGAACTGTTTGAACATACGTGGTGGATTTATTGTGATATAAATGAATCATTGATGATTGAATTGTAGCTGCTTCGTAGCATGACAGACCACCTGCTATGCTCACAAGATATGAAAGATATTCTAGAAAAATTAGTCTATATAATCCGCCTGATGAATCCTGCTCTGCATGATATCAAATAATAAATTAAGGACCTCGACTTGATGAACGCGCTATAATGCATACTATCCAGACACTAAATAAAGCACATCAGTGTTCGTAAAAGGCAGCAATGCGGTATTTGCCTTATGACAGGAACAGTTTATGTTCGATGGTCTAACTATCGGCGCATAAATTCATTTTAGGATTATTAATACAAAAGTAAGTTGAAGTGGATAATTCACGCTATGGAAAGCGCAATTACAAAGACCTCCATATGATGATCGTTCAGGGTTTTTGCTAGGTCCGTTATTACTTGTTATATGCTAGAATCATGTTCACACTTCAGACAATGCTTCCACAATATTTGCCCTCTCACTGCTCAAATTGCTCAAACAAACGTAAATTTAACCAATATTATTAAACAGTGGTCTGCTTATATATTGATTATGCACGAAACGAATACTAAATAATTCATTGTTGATTCATATCAAACCCAGGGTCATTTATTATCGTTCAGTGGTACAGTTTTCACCGTATGCTATTAAGTAAGAACAAGTTGTTCAATGACACAGCCATGTGCAAAAGTAATGCAAAAGTGGTGGTTGTCAACAATTTTACTAGTTAGATAATGTCCTTGAGAAGTTTTTTCGACTCTCCAAACAAATTACATTAATGCGAAACGATAAGATATACCGTCGTTCATCGTGATTTTCAAATGTCGTCGTTACAATGGATTTATTTATGCAAACGTCTTATTTGTGGCAAACGATTAAGAAAATACCAACTACATCAGATGATTGCTGTGCTGTTGCATGTACCTGCCTGGCATGCTGAAGATAATCAATTTAGCTCACAAGGCATATCACATGCACAGGCATCTTTGAGTCATGAGGTTCCATTCATATCCACTCAACTGCATAAAGAGCTATGACTTAGTTATTCTGCCAGAATGTTAGCCGTAACATCTCAGTACTGTATCCATGTTATAATTTGCTCGTTTTGCTGTTTCTTCCGAACCCAGCCTGTATGCGGGTTTGCATTTGCTTAAAAGCCACCACCATTTTCTCCCTGCTGTTATAATCTTACCTCGTGCAATGTTTATCTACACAATGCTTGCATGTGATGCTTGTCACGCTTAGCATTCTCAAGAGGCCCACACGTTTGTTTATTATTCATAAACCACTCCCCTTTGCGATTGAACAATGGGGCGATTGGGCATTTAGGAATATGAATGCGGTGCAATGGGTCTTAGATGACTACTCTTCGAGTTAAATTACCTCGTTATTCAGGGAGGATTAATAGTGTGCTGGTTCCATGGTTAGTTATTATGTAATACAAAACGAATATTCTCACATCGACTTTGTGTATGTTGTGCAACCGTACTTTACCTGATATATCGAGTAGATTGCTAAAGCTACATATTCTGCTCTGCTTTAATCACGTCGCAGTTATTCAACACGTTCATCATTGTTATTTCTTAAAAGCAAGCGGCATCCAATAACGGGAGCGGTTTATAAACCTGACAAGCTGCCCGACGATACTTAATGGGATGGGGTTGTGATCCTTTGTTAAGCTATTCAATGAAAACATATTATCGTGCCGCTGCAACAATAAGTCACATTTTAACTGTAACAATGGCGTGGCCAAATTCTAAAGCGTCATGCAAGTGGTAGTTATGTAAAAAATGCAAATGGAATATGCAGTTATAATGGCATGATAACCAAAAGGGCACGCTATGTTATTATAGAGACATGACGCAGTTAAAAAAAGTCCAATTGCGAGAAAGCAAACCAACCAGAAGGTCTATCCAGTCTTTATTTGCAATTAAACATCTCAAAGTGCGGCATGCAGATAAGCAGAAGGACTGATTTCATCATATCAATATTTGAAGAATGTACATTGTTGGCTTTGTATTCAGGGGGAAACCGCGACAACGACCAATTCTTTCAATGCCCAAGTCAGTTTCAAAACACCAGTAACATCACGTGCATTTCCGGAGGCGTTCTCAAAGCAATCAGGGAGTGTTTTCGAGTTTTGTCAATAAATGGCACAACTCGTTCATTGTGGCTGATCAATAAGTGTGGCATTTATATTAAATGCCCACTCAGTTGACGTTAACCTTGAAGCACCATGTCGACTGTAAATAATGAGAATCATACTAGTAGATTGACTGTTTGCAATTAACGGATATGAGATAGAAGATGCTTTCTAGATATTGAGCATTGCGCGTAGTTTTACGCTAAATATTTATGACTGTACAAATAATAACTTGTGATGGCTATGGCGATGTTCAGGTGGTGATGATATGTAGCCCCCATCGCCTTAAGAATAGTTTATATGAAAAATCTTCCTTGCATTATCTACACCACTTTAATATAGGATGCACTTGTAATGCCGCTACACGCTGCATTACTCAAGTGCCAATAAGGCAGCATTATTTTTGAACTGCGTGTGGTTAGATATGCTTGCACGACGTGATCAGCTGGGACGGTGGGTTGCATCACTGATTTCATATTTGCTGTGTGACTACCTATCAAAGTTAATCAAAATCACACCTGTAATAGATTAATAGAAGATCGTTGTTTCTGAACCTTTGGTCATTTATTCTGCTGCTGAGCTTTTGTCCTCGTCATAATGATATGTTAAAGCGATAATTTGATATCGTTACCTCACAGCAAACCACAAATTCGCTGATGTCAAGTGATGATTACAGGAGTAATACGCCATGGAGCAAGACTGGTCATGAGTTTGATATGATGAGATTTGGGATGAGACCGCGGTTTTCAAATGAATAATCCAGTACACATTGCGCACCAATAAAGTGCTTCATTGAGTGCATCATAGCTGTAGATCATTCGTTTGTATATATAACAAACTGTCTAAGTAATGGAATAAAGCTGCACAATAAATTTCCTACACTTCACTTCTACTACGGACTGTTAAGTATATATTCGACCTTCATTTTGCATCGTTAGCTTTGGAACGATAGTTTAACTGTGACAAATTGTGAGCGCAATTTACAGAACAACTGCGACACGTGTGTATTGTTAATATGTCCATGTCCTTGCTTATTAAATGGCTCACACTGCATCAAACTGCTGTTATAAGTTATTCGTCGGGTATTTTATCATCTATAAACACCGCATGAATAAGGCTTGCGATTTTCTTGCATACGTCTCTTTACTAAAATGGTTAGCTTTGCATCAACACTATCATGTTTTAGAGCCAAGCTATGAGTTGATTCAATGCCGTCGTTTTGCGTTTGGGTCACTCAAATGTAAACTTTTAACAGAATTCTTGTCCAATCTACCTACCTGCACATCTACCTACTGACATAGCTAGCCCCGCCTTCCAGTCCAGCTACGTACCTAAATACATATCTAGCTATTCACCAACCGACCTACATAACTTTCAACCTACGTACTTTCGTATCCTCTATCTAGACACAGCACTATGAAGATATTTACCTGCTTTAACGACCTATCTACCTGCTTATTACAGGGCTACGAACATACTACTAACTGATCTTTTATTTAATTGTTGAGCCCTATCAAGATTGTTTCTTTACTCAATGGTATATTTTAAGGTTTGTCAATAAAACAAACGATATTTCTTCACTATGAAATATTCATAGTGAAGAAATACCGTACGTCATTTAGCTACTTGAAATGTAGACCTACTCTACGAAGAAAAACTGCAGCGTTCTCTCCTGTAACGGAACTCCCCTTTACCATTTAACAAATCATGTTGATATTACTATACTTTTAGCCTCATGCTATGAACGGTAATTGGGCCTCCATGCAAAACCACGTTTCAACATCGGGCTAACACTTTCTTTGGCATTTGTAGCAGGTAAGATTTTTATCCAATTATATTTTTCAGTCGATATAATAGAAAACAATTAACAATGGGACCATAAGACGTGAATTGTATTAGAGCCTGGGCAAACTAGATACACTTTGCGAATCATTTAATATTGCAAAATGAGCGCTGAATAATTCAGTGGTTAATGTTTGTGTCCAATGAGCAGCATGACTGCGTCATCTGATTGGGCTTGATGGTAAACTTTAATAGCGTTTAACTTTACAGTCTGATATTGAGAATGTGGGGGCAGTTTTAGATGGACGATTTCGCTTTGTTGATCCTGTTTATTGGACCAACCCTTTACATTGCGGCTTGCAAATGCCAACCTATATCATAGCTTCCTCGCAAGAGTATGTAAGGCTGATTGTACTTCATCCGATATATATATATATATATATATATATATATATAGATATATATATATATATATATATATATATATATAGATATATAGAGATATATAGATATCTATATATAGAGAGAGAGATATATATATATATATATATATATATACATATATATATATAGATATATATATATATATATATATATATATATATATATATATATATATATATATATATATATATATATATATATATATACATACATCCATGCGTACAAGCATGCATATTTCTTAATATATATAAACGTTGCAAAGGAGCTTTTATATATATATATATATATATATATATATATATATATATATATATATATATATATATATATATATATATATATATATATATATATATATATATATATATATATATATATATATATATATATACATCCATGCGTACAAGCATGCATATTTCTTAATATATATAAACGTTGCAAAGGAGCTTTTAGTTGTTATCCTTGTGGATTAAGTATGCCGAGCCATTCATACCATCTGCAGTAGAGTCATCTTACTGGTTTAGGGAGTCTCGCGTACTTGTCTTGTTAGATGGATAGCATAGCTGTTGTTTCCTCTCGATGCAGCCATCACATTAGACAAACTTCCTAAGAGCGTACGAACAACAACACCACGGGGTACTGTTATTGCAATGCGTCTATCTTATTGATAGTGACACTATTTGATGGTGGTTAGGATGCATTACATAATTGTAGAGCTTTGGTTAACTGTATGTTCCAACAACTAGGCAGCTTTAACAATTGGCCACTGTGAGATGAATGATGTTTCTCTAGCTGGTCATTCCTTTAGTTTTAAAGCTTTATAGAGCTCGGTGGATAGGTTGTTATTTCATGTGAACGAGGTCTTAAATAGGTAACGGAGCTGTACTCCGAGTCGGTCACTGCAGCGTAGTGATTTATTGCCAAGCCTCTCAAACCACAGGCTGTAGGTTTATTCCCTGTGGCGTTTAAACTGGCTGGTTACTCTTGACTCGGATGATCGCATACAAATGTTGGTCCCATATCTGAGAGAGAATGTAAAATCTCCTCTGAGGACGACGTGCCCATGATAGTGACCACCCTCAGAGTTACATTCACTGCTAGTCGTACAAAGCCTAGTTGCTAAAATTGACTATAATTCGATACACACTAATAAATACACACAGCATATTGTTTTTAGCATAGATTGCACATTCGGATTGTTTATGAATGGTCATCAATCATTGCGGATTATGGAACAGATGTATTATGCATTTGTTTCATATCTTACTTACATTACCTGACATTGTTATCTTCAAAAAGACTTTGTGTTATTTCGTAAGCAAGGCATGGGGACGTATTCAAGGACCAAACTTGTCTGTAGCATCAAGTCCCAGAACGCACAGTCACAGCCGCTAAATAGTGTAATTAAAAAGAGGAAGTATATATACACAGCAGTAGTTTGTTAAACGTACGTCAATGCATTGTAGATTGGAGTTGCGCATAGATCAAAATAGAAACATTCGATTAGGTATTGGGTAACTGCCAGTTATCATAACAGAGCCATACACTTGATAAACGGGAGAGTGTTTATCTGGTCTATAACCACCAGGGTACTTCTCTATACCTCAATGTCACAAACTCCGTCGTAGTCGAGTGTGATGGCACGCTATCGGTTTGTAAATCAACCCAAACGACACACATGTCCGTTTGTGTTTCGAGCACGAGTTTGTTACAAATAATAATAATCTTTATTTCGCGGCGCGGGTGTACAGAAACACTATTATGTGCTACAACAGCAAAAAACCCACACGAGAACGAAAAAGAAAACTGTTACGATAAACACAGTTCGTTTAACAGAGCTTCCGGTTCATGTCGGGTAAGCACTGATAGCGAATCCCTATCTCTAAAAGAAATAAGCACCTTTATGAGCAAGGCAATATTCTCATATTCAGAATTACATGATGGCGTAATCTTAAAGCTGCAGTCTTTAATGCATTCACTATGATGTAATAAACAACAATTATTGATTTTTGGCATTCATTATTGTTCGAACATTATTGCTAACAATTGTTCTGCTGTGAAAACAATATCTACTCACATAGGATATTAAATTATTGGGGCCGTGCAGGCACTTATGAAAAAAATTGACAAAGCGCAACATCAGCTGATTTCTAAGGGGCAATTTTCCCGAAATGAATTGTAATATGCTTTAAACGTGTCCTGGACTCCAATTTCCATACAGTCCACATCGGCGACCCAAAACAACAACTAATAGTACAACAGTGCAAATAGTGAGTTTCTAATGGCAGAGTGGCAGTATCCAAAGCGGGACATAATCAAATCCCTAAATGTACGCTGATTATTTATCAAACTCGCACAGTAACCAAAATCACTTCCCAAGTGAACAGCTTGTTTTTCTTTTACAATTAATTCTTCATTTAGTGTTAAATTTACTGAACTGTCGTAAGCATTGAATGCAAGCAACCGGCTTTTTGCAGAATTAAACTGCACACAGTATTCCTTCGAAAATTTCGCGCATATTCCAAGCATTCTCTTAGCCGCTGTGATTAGGGGTGCAATGAGTGAAACATCATCAGCATTAATCAAATCATCTATATAATGATGATGCCCATGTTACATCCAACAAGAGCTTCACGAGGGCGCCTTAGTAATTTATCGATATATACACAAAATAATAATGGCGAAAGCGCTGCGCCTTGCTTAACACCATTCGTGCAAATATAAGGCTCATAAGGCTCACACGATTAAATGCTTTAGATACGTCCAATAAAATTACAAAACAAGATGCACCCTGAGTTACAAAGTGATCAACAACCTCTTGCATAAAAAACGTGCATTGAGTGGTAGAGTGTGACTGTTTGAAACCGAATTGCAGATCGCTTGTTTTCAGTGCGTCACTCTGGGATGTTAAAATGATATTATCAAGTATTTTTTCTAAAATACTACTGATTGCTATGGACCGGTAATTATCATTGTTATTAAACGATTTCTTTCTATTCTTTGGTATAGGTATCAGCATGAAATGCAACATACCCGGTGGAGCATATGCATGCAAACGCATCGTATTAAACAAAAGTGAGACATGAACAAACAATCCTTGGCAGGCATTCTTAATGTGTTCGGAGATGATTTCAGAATTACCATTTTTGTCTGGTTACAAGTTCTGCGCTGCGTATTCGGCCTGCTTAACGGTTATGACATATTCAGAAGTGCATTTGCCCGTTTTGCAGCATAATGTAGCATCTTTAAATATGGATCTGTAATGATTTTTGATTTCAAGCTTGTTACATAAAACGGAGTTATACAGCCTAGAATATTTATCATTAAAGGTTTCGCATGTATTAACCTCATCATGAGCACCGTCCACAAGGGACGCACGCGCGCTCAATTTCTTACGAGCTTCCTTCCAAAAATTGGGGTTATTTATTGACTCGTTTACGCATGACGTTCCGACATTTCTTTTTGTAGTCCTTTTTAGCCCCTTAAACATTATATCTGTAATTGACCCGGTAGCAGAGCATCCATTCTCTTGCCACAAGCGGCACCAAAAAGTTGATTTATAAATCAGGGATTGGACTTCGTCGGTCCACCCAGCCCGGCATTTCTTTGATCGGTTAGCCGGAATACTATAGAGAGACGATGCCACGCAAGCATGAATTATGTCATCATGAAATTGATCAATTTTCTCAACATGCTCGCCTAAAATTGGGTTCGCGCATGATAAGACTTCGGTTGGAACATCAACATGAGTCAACATTCTACCCAGGGTGTCTTTGTACAAATCCATGTCATAACCCTTTGCGCTCTTCCACTTCCGTTCAATACCCAATGGTAATTTTGCATGTAACATTCTAAAGCACAATTTCAAGATAATCGGACTATGATCTGACATATTTTCACCATCATGAATGTATTCATAGCTTACAGTTGATGACTCTGTATTCGCTGAAATCATGAACGATCAAGCGTCGATCTGGCATGTGACATGTCGCTTTCATAAGTGAAATCGTCATTTGTAAGGGGTTTTATGAGACGTCGGATTAGACTTCTTGTTGACAGAAATTAATTTACGATATAGTATGCCTGGAACTAACCCGTGACAATCTGTGATCAAATCACTACCCCTAATAACGAAATCAGCTTCCGCATGAGATGTAATTACAGCATTTGCTTGATCTAGAAGCTCACTATATACGTAATTAAAATATATGGTGGTACCATGTTCATACAGCCAATTAATAGAGTAATTAAAAAAGGAAGTATTAATACACAGCAATAGTTTGCTATGCATACGTCAATGCATTGAAGATTGGAGTTGCGCATAGATCAAAGTAGAAACCTAGGACTAGGTATTGGGTGACTGCCAGTTAGCATAACAGAGCCGTACACTTGATAACCGGGAGAGTGTTCATCTGGCCTATAACCACCGTGGGTACTTCTATATACCTGGTCAATGTCACAAACCAGTGAAGTGTTGTGGATCGATACATGAACATTGTATGCAGGCAATGCTGATTCTGATAACAAATAATTGGTATTTGTAGTAATACGTTTATAGTAAATATTTCGTTAAAACAAATGTGTGAAGTAAGTAATGATGTTGATAAAAGCCGTCGTATGTTAAGAGATGCAACAGCCTTTTACGTAAATGGTTTATACCTAAAAACCCAAACATATTTTCAGTCCAGTAAATACCTGCGTTCTATTGTGTTGAGTTGATAATTAACACAGAATTTAATACATGCGATAAAAATACATACATACATACATACATAAATGTATACATACATACATACATGCATACATACACATACATACATACATACATACATACACATACATGCATGCATGCATGCATACATGCATACATACATACATACATACATACATACATACACACAGACACACACACAGACACACACACACACACACACACACACATCAGACACACATACACACACAGACACACACACAGACATACAGACAGACATACAGACAGACATACAGACATACAGACATACAGACAGACAGACATACATACATACATACAGACACACAGACACACACACACACACACACAGACATACAGACACACACACACATACACACACACACACATACACACACACACACAGACACACACACACACACAGACAGACAGACACATACATACAGACATACATACAGACATACAGACAGACATACATACATACATACATACATACAGACAGACATACATACATACATACACAGACAGACAGACATACATACATACATACATACAGACATACAGACATACAGACATACATACATACATACATACATACATACAGACATACATACATACATACATACATACATACATACATACATACATACATACATACATACATACATACATACATACATACATACATACATACATACATACATACATACATACATACATACATACATACATACATACATACATACATACATACATACATACATACATACATACATACATACATACATACATACATACATACATACATACATACATACATACATGCAACCAACGTATTTGTTAAGCGCCTGTTTCCAAGAAATATTTATACCAAAAGGCGCCGAAGTTGGCAGTTAATTGTTGTAGTCTTGATTAAAAATAGTTGTTTTCAGATTGGATTTAAATGAATCACGTCTTTTCAAAGTGCGGACGTCGGTAGGTAGAGCGTTCCACAAACTTGTTGTGGAATTTCTAAACACTCTGACACCGTAGGCATTCCGCCACCTAAGAAACACTGCTTCTTGATTAAGCAAAAACAATAGTCCAATAAGGCTTGGCTTCCATCGAAACAAACTTATAACTTGACCGGCTTCGTCTATTCCGGAATGTCGCTATGAATCGACGTAAAACGAACCGGAGGCTTATTAGTTTATATCAATAAATATCAAATAAGCTTCAGAAAAAAGTCGTATCTTGCAAATACTGCTTCATACGGTACACGGATAAAGGTTAATAATATGCATATGCGCATTGTTTGAGCAGTTAGCTCTTCAATCTTAGAACTGTCCGACGGGACTGCTGGTTGCTGCGTCATGCGTCTATCTTTCCCTAGGCTGTATTCGGGGACACCCTAGGCTGAAGTCTGGGACACTTCTGATCTCAGTTTCATGATTAAATATCGCAAACGGTCACATCTGATCAATTTTCGAGCGCAATAAAGAGTTTTTTATACTACAGCCTTTTAGGGTCTTTTCTATATCAGCTATTTGTTCCGTCGATTGACAGTGTGAACATAAAGAAGAAGTGCCTTTGCGCGAACATCGATTGATGCAATAGAAAGAGAGTTGAGTGATCACATACCAGGGGCAATGTGTCGGTTCTTTTGTGCCACTGCAAATCTGGCGGTCATTTTGCGTTTGATATATTCCAGTAGAAAGTTTGATTAAAATTTGTTATAATGAAGCAATTCGGTGGTTCTTTGCGGTGTTATAACATGAGCTTCATCTTGCATATTTTAGGTGAAGCTCACAGACGATAGTTAAGGTCGGCCCGCTATATATGGTCTGATACATTGATGTGACACTAACCACAGTTCGTTTATTTTTATACCTTCTTAATAAGAGATTCGTCAAAGCAGATGGCGATATAAGTTTTTCATGTTCGTCAAAATAATATTCTATTATCTTCGAATGCATTTATTCTTGAAGATTTCATGACGGGATCTCTTTAAACCTACTTTTTTGTTGTCAAGAGGTCATAATAATGCGATATAAATTGATGCAAAAGTCCAATCAAACGAAATTGGAAAGACTAACTTGAACTTGCAGGCAGTATCTGAAACAAAATCACTGTCTTGTGTAGATCTCCATAGAGTCTGATTTGAGTAAAGTAAAATATATAAGACAACCATCATGAAGTTAAGGGATAATATAGGTCAAACCGCGTTTTGTGAGCCAAATAATAGACACAATTACTCACGCAAAAACAGGCGACCACATCGGGCGCAATCATGTGGTTTATTCTAAAATGGAATTGTCATGCTTTCATTATGGCTGATCGATCAGGGCGGTTTCTGCATTGGAAACCCATTGTGATGTCGTCAACCTTGAAAGCACAAACCCGAAGGTAAATAATGATAACATTACTGTTTGCCCTGACAGTGTGCTATAAACCTGTCTCAACAAACAAATAATGGCTCCAATACAGTTCCGGTTTCAAAAGCTTACAGAGCATGCGCTCCAGCCACCTACGCCGAAAGAGTTATTCGTCATGCTAATCAATCTAACACGTCCCAAAACAATGGCAAACGTAACAGGTCAGATTCGCAAAGGATGTTATCGTTGACACATTTAATGCGTGTCATATCCAGATACATGGGTCAAATTTTATCGTTCGAATTACGCATATGTTCTTTGAAGGAAATATTTATACCTAAAGGCGCTGAAGCTGGCAGTTAATTGTTGTAACATTGATTAAAAATAATTGTTTTCGGATTGGATTTAAATGAATCACGTCTTTTCAAAGTGCAGAAGTCGGGAGATAGAGCGTTCCGCAAACTTTTTGTGAAATTTCTGCACACTCTGACACCCGTAGGCATTCGTCCAACTAACAAACACTGCTTCTTGATTAACCAAAAAACAATAGTCCTACGAGGCATGGTATCCATCGAACCACAGCTAGGTTCTTCTAAGGATACACGCAAGGCATACATTTAAGTCACGGCACAATACATACCATTGTGCTGAGTTGCCATGGTTGTCATCATTTAATAAGTCGATAATGTATAAACAGTACACGCGAGGTCATATTCGAACATCTTTATTTTAGGTGCGCGTGGTTAGAAAGCTTTACACTTGAGACCCTATTTTTCATGCTGATTTGTTGCCTCGCATAGATCACTTATTCCATATAAGCCGCTTGATTCCAAACAAATACTTAGATTATTCATTTCATATTTACCTTGACACTTCTAGTAATGCTTATATTACTCGTGTCATTATTGCTTTGTGACTACCTACCTACCTACCTACCTACCTACCTACCTACCTACCTACCTACCTACCTACCTACCTACCTACCTACCTACCTACCTACCTACCTACCTACCTACCTACCTACCTACCTACCTACCTACCTACCTACCTACCTACCTACCTACCTACCTACCTACCTACCTACCTACCTACCTACCTACCTACCTAACTACATACCTACGCACCCATTACCCATCTACCTACCTACCTACCTACCTACCTACCTACCTACCAACCTACCTACCTACCTACCTACCTACCTACCTACCTACCTACTGCCTACCTACCTACCTACCTACCTACCTACTTACCTACCTACCTACCTACCTACCTACCTACCTACCTACCTACCTACCTTCCTACCTACCTACCTACCTTCCTAGCTACCTTTCTAGCTACCTTTCTAGCTACCTTCCTACCCTCCTCTCTGCCTATTTACTTACCATACTTTCAAAGCGGCATCAAAGACCGAACGGATATACAAGGGGTGATATTAGGGCATTCAATGAAAATGTGTTGCTTTAGTTGTGCTGAATATTGAACGACGCTAAGATATGTTGTCGTGTCAGGTTCTTTTCTTACAAATCTGAAACCAGGGTCTGACACCTTCCAGTCACCCACTATGTTATCTATCATCAGCAAGAGTGTATGTCTACAGATGCGCCCGAATCAAGCAGCACACAAGGGGCGATGCCTACATGTCCATTACTGAAGATGCACCCAGGCTACGCATTTAGTATATGTACGATTGCTATTGGAGCGAGGAAGCACGAAGCGACCGTACTCTGCCATAAATCGTATCGCAATACGTATATCATAGCAGAGTGAATTGTCGTCATTTATATTGCCCATCGACGGCATGCTGCTGTTGAGGACTTCACCAAATTTGAAAGTCATTTGTTAAGGGCAGTGCGCAGATATGGTTTAAAATCAATATTTGGATCAGAAGTCTGGAGAAGCTAGACATTAACCTAATTTATGTTAACATTGAATTATATAATTCGACATTTAATCAATTAACGTGCACTGAAGCATAACTCATATATATTTGTGTGGAGTGAGAACACGCGATATATGCAATGGTATGACGATAAATACGAGCTGCCATTTCAGTGTAATCAGTCTACACAACGCATCAAACATCAGGTAAGATAAAATCGCTAGCAAGTTTGCTTATTTTACTATTGATGAAGCTTGTCTCTACATTTATTGAATCAGATCTTGTTTAACTTTTAAACATGATTTGACTGAAACTGTTAGTGATTGTTTGAACTACGCGTTCAGACAACAGTGCATTTTGAACTGTCGGCTCCTTATGGTACATGCCTCGATAAGGTGTGCCTCGGCTGGCACTCAGATCTGGTTTACAAATGTTTATTGCTCATACGTGATCTGCATAAGAGATCCAAAGTGCCTTAAACTATTCTAACACACATTTAATTGAAATAGCACAATGATGTGGCAATTTGCTCTCAATAGCGATGTGATACCGCAGAGTTGCAGGGCACATGCTTCTAATTGCTGGTCATAACCGACCACCTCTTGTAGCCTCTAGCAAGAATGGGACAAATGTAATTAATTTTATAGGTCAACAGTCGCCGTGATGTCAAATAAAACGAAAGCTCGCCGTTGCAGGATACTGCAAACACTAGTATGGCGCACCAATATGTTTATCCAAAAATAGTGCAAAAGGACGACAGGTCGATGGTTTTAATAAGAACAATAAATTCGCATTAGGATAAGTACAACAATAACAGTCACATTAAATAGCTTGTGGTGAGAGTAGCAAAGCATGGATCAATAAAATATGAGCTTTAGTGGCAAATGAATCTACTGTTGCAAACAAAAGGGTTACAAAAACGGCAACTGATAGAATAATGTCGGGGGATGATGCAAATAAGGACAAAGTACAAAATATTACATCTCGGTTCTAATCTTCGACCATCAATGCATAATGTCAATATTTGTATTCAAACATCCAACCGAAAACATCAACAAGATATGCACGAAAATTAATTGCAGTGATTTAGTGGTTGAAATATGAACGATAAATTAAGAAAGTTGAGCATTTACCAGGGTAGTTAATATGACACATTGCTGCACACTAAGCGTAGCACACAGAGTGTTGGTTTTTCCCCAGTTTTTGACAGAGATAACTTGTTGTCACCAAGTGACTTGGAGGTAGTATTAATAAGCAGATAATGGAGGCATATAATCGCCGAACAAATAAACAATTTGCAATAAGGTGCATAGTATAATTAATCGTATTACAGCAACATAATCACCATGTAATACGGGCGTTGCATTCCATCAATATATTGTAATCGACATCCTCGTATTCTGATTGCCTCATAATTGTTTTCATCAACATCATCCTTCACGAAATATAGTCAGAGCACAGGGCAAATGTGTAGTCAAACTTACTTGTTATAGGGAGTACCGAGTTTAATGATACCTTATGTATCAAACGAAATGACGTAAAACAAAAGCATGGGCACTTATTGATAATTTGTTACGGTAAAGTCTCAAGTCTAATAATGAGCCCAGCAAAGTATGACAATCGCGCTTGGGATTTATTGCGAATTGTTTCTCCGATTTCCGCCTATTTACTGTTTATAGATACCTTGTTCAGCATGGATCATGCATGCAGAACTTGATGGTGGTTCTCACTCTAGCGCAGGGAACACGTAGTAATGCACTCGTATCACCCTGTTTGGCAGCGCAAATCCACAACCCTCCGTTCCTAACAGTACAAGTAACCTAGCGGAAAATAAATGCTTTTATTAATATCAAAGTACGAACTGCAACTGAAAAAGTTTCCGGCTTTTCTGAGTAATTCACAGACAGCGGGAAAAAGGGTATATTGATAGCTGTAGACAGAACAAGTAGCAAGAACTCAGCCATCAGGCACTCGACATACTCTGAAACATAACAGGAATCAAGTCACAGCTTCCACACCAGACTGACGCGTAATACCTTATATCCCCATGGTTATTGAATTTGCTGCTGTTTACATTTTATATATAAGTAAAAATATTCACCAAATGTTGCCTTTGTTGCTACTTTAGTAAAAACATGCCCCTGCTTAAACTTGGGGTATTTAAGCTTGAAGACACAACCACTCCTTGCCTTCACGGAATGCATCAGCTATATTAATCTTTAGAATTATCATATTTACATAGATCCATGAATTTGTTGCATTGTCGAAATGTATTGTACCCTCTTTACAAGATAATGGACTATTTTTTCAATACTAATGCAACAAGAAAGTCATCGAGTCTCACCCTCTGCTCCTCTCTCTTGATAAAGGCAGGTCTGCTTTTCTTGGGCTGGGGTGGGAGGGGCTCACTTGTCTCACCATCCTTTCTTGCTTGCTTGGCAGCAGAGGCCTTCACAAAAAGGGTAGGCACAGCAGCTACCTTCAAAACCCGCTTACATCGTGGTATCCAACCAAGCTCTTCTCTGAGTTTCGATGCCTCCTCAAAACATTCCTCGGTGAAATGAACCGAGCACATAAATTGACCGGGCCCGGCCATTTGTCTCGCGATCGTAGTACCTGGCCAAACCATTGTTTTTTTAAATCGTCCCTATGAGGAAACCTGAACAAGCTCACGCCATCCCGACTGGAACGCGAGCAGCCCCCCACACAACAATCATTAACCATCGCGTTCAGGCGGTCACAAGATGGCTAAAAACGATCAAAATCCCCAAAACGAGAGACAAACTCCGACAATGTAAACAACGGGGAACTCCCTGCGTCACTGAGAACTGCCTCTTTTACCTGACGTCACACGCATGGTTGACCTAGATAATGGCTACCGCAGCTTTTTGTCGGGCGCGCTAATTTGAACTGACATTTTATCAAATTTTGGCCTAAAAACTGATCAGATGCGACGGTTATTGGACCGGTTTGAGTTTATTGATCACATTTTGAATTGATTTCAGCGAAGTACTTATAACCGTGCGATAGGCACTTTAAGTCTAAGTTGTCCATCGTTATCCATGAAGTGTCAAGTATTACAATCACCGACAATGTTAACAAGGCCAAACAACCCACAGGGGATGTGTGCGTGTCTAAACTATAATGAGGCAAAACAACATGTTGCAGCAGCAACCATAATGGTTGGTTTCTTGACCAAATAAGATGGCGAACCATGCGAATAGAAGATAACGACCATGCGCAAGATTTGGCCCGAAGTGTGACAAATCCAACTTGGGTATCGCTTCCCATGACAATAAGAAAAGTATGGATTCGGGCCCTGTGAGCGTACAATGTTAACTTGTCGTAGATGTAAAACCTGCCGTAAGCAGTGCTATTAAAGGATAATATCAACAGTCCTACAGGCTCTCACTCGGCTATTATGTGTGGCTAGATACGCTACAGTAAAATGGTGCGGCACTTAATATGTTGGACGTCCATAAGAGCTTTATCTTGTACCAAGTAGTCGTCGTCTTTCCTACAGTGCGCTAAAACGAAGCTAATATGACCCATCTCAATAACGCCAGCATGCATATACGTGACTCATGGTTGGTGTCGTAGTGTATTCAGTCACTTAGAGGGAGACTTCCGATTGTATAAATCATTACCGCTCTCGAACTAAATCGCCAACTACTTGGTGCTGAGTTGGGATGAAGCGGAAAGCATGCATAAAAAGTGCATGTATGAAAACGCAGAAATATAGATCTGTCCTAAAATACATTGATAAGCGGTAGGTTGGCTTATTTAAAGATTGTCTCCTCGAGATTAACATCATTTCTAAATATCTAGAAATAGATATAACTGTAGGTTTTGACAGAATTTCACATAATACTCCTGGAATTAGTTAAGTGCTAGTTTTTCAGCCTGTCCAACCGTACCCCCTTGCTCTACCCCAATCAGCAAGAAGTTATTCTAGTATCCCAACATACATTAATTTTGTATTGTTAAAATGAAGTCTTGTTTAATGACCAGATTGCATATCTTTGTCTTATCGCACACCATCACTTTGGGGTTATTTGCATTAACTTTACGCGTAAATACTACGAATGTACTACTTTTTTTTCGGCGAACATACGGTTATCTGATGGAACCTCATGTTTTTTCGAAAGACAATACTTATGACGCCATGTGTAACATAGGAAGTCAATCTCACAATAATATGATAACAATTATAATACACTTGTGATGGGTTAAATGTGCAGAGCAATGCATAGGAATGATACGTTCTTTCATGGTGGGACGATTTCATCCAGATCCTTATGTTTGGTTACTTTGGACGTGGTTGGCCTGTAATCAATAATGTATGGGCTCTGCAATAATGATGTCGGGATTTGATCTACCAATAGTTGCACAACCAATTACGCAGATAATCGATAACTAATTGATGTAGATACTTTGTGGCCCTTTGAAAGGTGTTAAATTAAGCTCTCAAGGGCGAACACTTTGGCTTTGCTAACGAAACGCAGCACATGCTGGATCACACTCGCAGTTTGTCCTTGTCATGGAAGGTCACTCCATTAAGTACCCAGGATGTACCACATGGTTAATCGTGCAATAGATATGGTGCATAATGGAACACTAGAAAATGAAACGTGCAACTGAGCTGCATAATATATATATATATATATATATATATATATATATATATATATATATATATATATATATATATATATATATATATATATATATATATATATATATAAATGTATACATAAATATATATTTATATGAATATATATATATATATGTGTATATATACATACATATATATGTATGCTAAGTTCTTGCACCAAAATTATCCATACAAGATCACTTCAGTCACGTTTTGGGCCAACGTTAAGCACTGACAGCTACATAAAAACATTGACCGCCGTCATGATGGTACCATTGTGAAAACAGCAACAGAATTGTATGGCTGTCGACCGCGGTAATCCTGTTAAGGAGTTTTGCATACGTGGTTTTCTTACTACATTTCACCTGATTGCATCTACCGTAAACACCCACCGCACCAATGTCCGACCTCCCCACCTCCCCACCGCCCCAACGCCAATGAATCCAGAAAAAAATAAATGCTCGACGTTAACACAGCATTGCTGTTAATCATTGTGGGAATAAAACTTGATATTGTCACAATTTTATGATTGTTATCCTATTACGTCAACATGGAGATTGCACACAGGTACTAACGCGAGACGGCTTTACAAATAAGATTCAAATTATCCGCAGTGAGATAAATAGTGTGATGTTCTTTATTGCCACGCAAACACCAGGGTTAGATACTAAGAAATTCCCATACATTCGTTTTGTGCGTCGCGGTTTTTAGTGATGTCTTCTGCTTGACTTCTATTAGCTTTGACCGCAGCTACATACACAGGTTATACCGCCGTGAAAAATATATAGCATATACAGGAACGAGTTTTGAAATATATCTATTATTAATATTGTTTGGTAAACAAACGATCGATTTTTGCGTCTTTGTCTCGTTTTTCTATTGGTCTACATATATCAGCAAACAAGCGTATATCGACTTTCCATATTGATGTTTAGGGTTAGTTTATTCTGTTTGATAAAACAAACAACCCAAACAACTGCTCCTCGGCAATGAACACTACCCCCCTACATCGACGTTCTAGCTATCCCTTGATACCCGGCTATCACAAATAGACCAGTCTCATAAATCACCGACCACAATATAGTTCCATTGTTTCGGACTGTTTACAAAAAAACTCCTCTGTCCTTGTCTGCTCGTATTGATTCTGTTAATATGGCAGCAATACCAATAACATCAAACCGCAAGTTAAGCATGCATCTGTCGCTTACAGATTTGCAAAAAAATGAGTACATGACGTAATAATCCAGTCGCGCTCTCGTGCCCAGGCGTGCATTATCAATACCACTCACAAGATGTTACGAGAACATTATATCAGATATATTTATGAATAGATCCCAATTGTATAGTAATTACATCGCTTGAATATATGTATATATATATAATATATATATATATATATATATATATATATATATATATATATATAAATGTGTATACATATATATATATATATATTGAACACACATGTATATGCAATTATGTACATGCATATACAAATGCACAACAAATATATTACATAAACATATATACATATTGATATATATACATATGTACGTATATATGGACATTCATATATATGCATATATGAATATATAATTTTTTATGAATTTATATAAATATACCTATATATGCATATATAGATATATATACTTGTTGTGTACGGATGTATTAAACCTGCAGGGTAGATTAATATTTCTTTATATCTAATTATGCGCCAGTAATGAAAATTGATCTAAGGAATTATTGCAATTGACCAGCCAAACAAATTCTCTTAGCAGATAAAAATGTAGCATCCTCGACGACATTCCAGCTGCTGGGAGTTACGATGGGATAACCCAAATGTACCATTTATACCCTGTTATTTGAATGGAAGAATATCCTTTACTACGTTAATAACTTGAAACAAGTGCAAAATGAAAATTTCAATCTCCTCTGTCCCTGTCTGCTCGTATTGATTCTGTTAATATGGCAGCAATACCAATAACATGAAACCGCAAGTAAAGCATGCATCTGTCGCTTATAGATTTGCAAAAAATGAGTACATGACGTAATAATCCAATCGCGCTCTCGACAAATGACGCATGTCCGCTTTGGTTGATGGCTGATTACTTAGTTACTCATATGAAAACACTACGATTCCGAATACCAATGATAGCACATGCGAGGTTTTATTGAGGTGTTATAACTTGCAATCGCATAACTCATAACATTATGAACATCGGATTCACTAAATATAACACCTCGCCATGGCAAATTGATTTTCATACAAACGTTGCACTATTGAGCTATAGACAACAACGGCGGCCACCATACTCGCACCATCATCAAATGCGAATTTCGCCTAGAGCCAACAGCTTACGCTGTACGAGATGTGATCATTTACCGCGGTAATCTGGCCGTCGAATTATCCCCTCGTGATATTTTTGCAGCTATGAACTACCCCCCCCCCCTTCCTACTACTAAATTGAATCTGGATAATGTCCAAATGCGAGGACAGATAGTTGAGGTAGAGCTACACAATGCGACAAGAACATTGTCTGATTTCACCATAATATTGTAGCTCAACTAATTGAACGTCCAACATTAAAAGAGCTACTACACTGGTCTGATCAATAACTTCGAATGTTAGAATACGGTTACACCGAATGAATAGCTAAGACAATTGTAATAAACGCGCGTCCCGTAATAATACAAATGCAAAATCCCGAAAAAATTGAAACAGCTACATGAGCTTAGTAAAATGCTAGCGCAATCTTCAACCTGACCTTTATTTGCTATTTCCGATGCTGCACACAAAGTAATAACATCCATGAAAAAACTCACCATCAAATATATGAGGGTTAGCATGGCAATACGTAATCTAATCTTTGGTTAAATTTCGCTCTATTCACGGCACGAAAACAGCCAATGCTCAGTATGATTCGAAATATCGTATCCTATTCTTTAGAATAACGTGTATTATAAACATGCGCATGTAGATTTTGTCAATTGCTGGTTAGGTTTAGATTATTCTGTTTGACGAAACACTTACCCTCAACGATCTTCATAACCTTGCTTAAATTTGTCTGATGCATCACCGCGCACAATAAAGTAGTCTTCAAACGCTTCCGAGCCCAACAAATGAAAACATTTGTTTATATTGATCATGTTGATTTTTGTTCAAAAACGCCGATTACACACACACACACACACACACACTACACACAACACACACACACACACACACACACACCACACACACACACACACACACACACACACACACACACACACACACACACACACACAAACGCTCACACACACACACACACACACACACTCGCACACACGCACGCACACACGCACACACACACACACACATACTGCTTTACGTACTTTCACACACACACACAGTCTATCATCTAGTGCAGTTTCGCATTTAGTCTATTATCTAGTGCAGTTTTAAGGTATTTATGTCGCTTGCCATTGCGTTGAATTTACTGCGTGAACAATTCAAATGTAGATAGGTACTTTCAATGATGATGATAAAGTATGCAACAAAGGTACAAAAAACGACTATTGGCGTTTTGATAATCACAATGGCACTCCTGGTCTTTAGCAGGATGCGTGGATATATCATACTTGTTTAAAAATTTATCCAAGGATTATTGTTTGATGTGGATAGTAGTTGCATGTTTTTTGGGTGAAATAGTCAACCACGCGAGGTCATCCCTACTAAATTTCAAAGGAGCGCTCAAAGACCTCCAACCGAATGCATTTTTTCTGGCACAGGGGGGTAAATAATTGGAACAGCCTCTTTGATGAAGTCGTGACTGCATCAACATAAACATATTCTAGTATCGAAAATCGAAAATATATATATATATATATATATATATATATATATATATATATATATATATATATATATATATATATATATATATATATATATATATATATATATATATATATATATATATATATATATATATATATATATATATATATATATATATATATAAATATATATATAAAAGACTATGTGTGTTCTGTTGCGCGTTATTTAATGAGCTGAGTGAATGCATTGGGATTAAACTTTGGATTGGGTGAAAATATTGACTGACCACATTTGGTTTAAACATTAGGTGGCGTGTTTTAATTAACTTTTGATGCAAAGGGTCATTTTCAAAGTATTGTATAATATTCAAAATGTCAGTGTGTTTTCTCTTCCAACCTCCACACAATTTAAAATCATTACCAACCGGATAAGAATCCAACTCCTAAAGCACCATTTCCCTCCATGGATCACAAGTTGTTTTATGTTAATACCTTGTCTTATAGCCTTTACCGATGTTATGCAAGTTGATGGCATTCGGTATTTATTTATATGTATTGTTGTCACAATTTGAACTTCAAGGCCGATTAGTCATCCGTTTGTTATTGGGACATAGCAACCCAACCAGTGCCCCTTTTCCATAACCACGGAAGGGGATGATTTTGTAACGACAACAAGGATGGTTTGCATGGTAGCCAATTTAGAAGTTACTTTGGGGAATCTATCGTCTTGGCAGCGAAATCATCCATTCGCAGACAGTGGCAACATTGTGCAAAATATTTCTTTTATTTGGCGTTACATATCATTTCTCACCAGAGTGATTCTGAATCAATCGCGCATTTATGCACCACAGGGAATGGCCTCTGGGGTAGACGAGGGTTTGGTTGGGTGTGGGTTAAAATCAGCGATGGCAGATCATGGTCATAACTGATGCATGACGATATGGATGCATCACGATCAATTATATCATACGGTAGAGTTGATGATGTTGTTGATGCATGTGAAGTGCTATGGTGATGATGTTGATCATCATGATTTTTGTGATGACGATTATGATAGTTTTAGGGGTTGATAGTATATATAGGCTATGAAGATCAATTAATACAATGGCTCTTAATGAGGTTAGGTTATAATGAAGGGAGAATGATTTGTAGTTAGTGATGATGAATTCCATTGCATTTGGATGATGGATATTTATTTTAAAGGCCAGGATGGGTGATAATGATGGTGACAGTAAAGTCGTAAACATGATGGTGAAGTGTGATAAACGACGATTATATGCACGAATAAAGTTGGATGTTTGACCAGATGTCAACTTTCCTTGTCATGAACTTGGTTTGTTTTACTACACAATTGAGCGCCTATCTGCATATAAAAGGGACGGACCTTAGGTACAAGACCGATCTTCCGTCCCGCGGAATGAGTCTTGATATTGATATTTTACCAGTCAAATAGTTAACAATAGTTGGAGGTGGCGTTAAATCGGCCAGATTCTCTAACAAGTATTTAGAGTTTTGGCTAAATGGCTTAGAAAGTTTTTGTAATAATTTAAATCCATAGTAGATGACTTTAGGCAGCAGGACAATAGTACATATATTTCACACACATGCGATGTTTGTGTTTCATATCACATGCAAACTAAGGCCCCAATACGTCTATATAGCACCATATCTAACAGTTGCATATTCAATCAATGATTTGACAGTCATGTTTCGGTAAATGCACTTGTCTTTTCTCCAAACAATAATCATATCAATATATCAGGGAGTATATAAACGGACATGCGAGTAGCAAACGTCATTGTGTCTTTTAATCTAAACCCAGACCAAACGGTCGTCGATATCCGTTGTTGCCACAATCTCATCCTCGAAATATGCGCCACACAGCAATGTACAGTTGGTGAGGGCATGTTCTTTACCTCAAGCAACGAGCTTCTAATGCTCTGTTGATGATCGCCTGAACTTGCACAAAACATTCCGACATTTCGCAGTTTTGTTTACCCTTTCCCTTCGATTTAAACATTTTCTATCATTGTATCATATTCGCGCGCATACTCTGATGTGTAAGTCTATGTTTCATCTGTTGCACAATACAATAGTACCAATGGTTTACAACTGTAAGTGAAGGTGACATATCTGCCTGTATATCAGAGAAGGTCACCGAAAACTGATACGCCTGTATCAAGTGCCGTCTAAGACTGTAACATTACACACTATTCGTGACTGCAATCATTATCGTGGCTTACTCCTAATCAGATCACATGGATAGCTCACAATAAAACTGGGGAAATTCAGCGTTAACTTGGCATTCGCCTAGTTATCTTGGGCAGTCCGGTTTGTGGTTTTGTTGGTATGTTTTTTCCTATCAACAGGCAATTGTTTGGCTACCCTCACACAATCATAACACTTAGATCATCATTATTTTTTTCTTTTCTTATTCAGTCAATTCAGATCACCATTTGTTTAAATAAGGGGCGGCATGCATTTGAGCGATGGTTTTCAGAATGTATGTTAAACGATAGAGCAAAACTCGCGGGCACGTCATCACCATGCAAGGCTACCATATACGGTGGACATAAAATCGGTCAGATGCACGGGTCATCAGGTGTGCTATAATATGACCAGTTAATGAGGTGACCGGGGTGTATAGGCATATAAATGATACAGGCTATTAGAGGGCAAATCAGCGGTCGGAATCTTAATCCGATCCCCGTTGTCCGATAATACTGTTGTGAGTGTGTAGTATACGGGGCTCGCTAATGACCAGTAAAAACATGCTAAGCGCACGGGCTAGAAATAAACCATTTTATTCGGTATATCACCAGTCTATTTGCATTGCAGGTTACTGACTGGGCCTGATCTGACAATAGTGTACGGTTGGACAAAGGAATATAATTGATGCAGAGTTGAATTGACACTGGTGCTTTGTTTGTATTTCATTCGTTTTCTAACATGTGCCGGCCATAGCGTCTGAAAATAAATATAGATAACATCCATTATGTAAGTTTGCAATTTCCTATCTTCTCTAATGATGGCGTTGACATTGTCCATAATGGGAATAATAGCTTTTGAAGCCTACAGTTTTGAACGTGCATTACTGTTAAGAAAATTTGAATTGTTTTGTTATGGTGTTTCCAAATGTGTGCTCGTCCTTTTCTATTTTTGTTTTCTAGATATAGTATTGATAAAAAATGCTTTCATAAAGCTCTCTAATGCTAAATCTTTTTCACTGTCAATTCCACTGTCACTGACATTAAAATTATGCTATCAAGGTTTATGCTATGATGTGTCGAGATCCGGCTTACAGCACCTATCATGCCTTTAAACAGCACATTAATCTTGTATATTTTGTCCTTTAAGAACGTTAGTCCTGTAAACTTGACTATTAAACTCTTTAAACAGCTACATTTTACCCGTTAAAAATGTGGGACCTGCTAGCTGTTGTCACATGATCTTGATTTCTATGATGATGTGGTCAGTGCCCTTCATAAGACAGCCCTCAATGGTTGCAACGCTGCTTTTATTATAATCATAAAGGCCTTTAATCAACTCAGAAACATGCCTGTTTTATCATTTCTATCCGTTTTAAATAAATTTGGTGAATTACCATATGAACTAACGTACCCAATTAACCACACACCTTCCTTACCTCAAGGGTAGTTTATTGAAACAATGCGGTTTGTCGATAGAATAGTAGAATATGATAACAGATCGGATGGCATCAATTTATTGGCACTAGGTCGTCGCAAATCCTGGAGGCCGAATTTAAAGCATCAATACTATTAAGACGACGTCGACATTAATAGGATAAGTATGTTGCCAAATAGATGGCAAATATTTCTGTAGTTCTAGGATTCATGCAGATCTAATAAAAATGCCGCCGGCGTGTCACTAAATACAATGACCTTAATGCTCCTGTTGGTTACTGGGAACGGGAAAATTAGTCTTCTAGGGGAAATCGAATGAACAATCGTATAGGTAAGTGTCACATCACTTTGTTGTATCTTATCTATTTAAAACAGTTTTTTCTAATTGTTTGAATAACTTAATTAGCTGCAGATTGCCCTTCACTGTGCTTAGCGTGTAATGATATCTGAATGTTACTTCTTAGTTTCCTAGCGTACAGGGACTAATTGTCAGTTAATTTACTTTGCTCGGGACAGAACTGATGGGACCGTTGTAATGGTAGTATTGACAGTTGGTAATTAATTGTTCTATCACATTTAGCCGTTATGTTATCATTTTAACCGAATATAGAGGTGTTTTCTAACCGAATGTGGGTACCTCTACACTTTAATAAATGCACCGAACACAATCATACACACTTTGTCGCCTAATGTAGCTGACGTTTTCCCACTATGACTGTCAGCAGAAATACATCAATTTGAATGCTTTGTATATTGTCTTACAATTCGAGATAACAATTTCGCAATACAACTTTTCCCCGACAAATGTATCGATATATTATCCTCACAAGTAATTGCATTTAATATCATGTTGATAAACACATGAGCGAATGGAATTTTCAAAATTTACTTCCGCGGCAGTATCTTTACTGTAGCACAGGGGGATTTTAAAATTAACAAGTGACAACATTTATGATTAAAGCGCTTGGCAATCCAAGTGCTTTCATAGAGCACTTCTGACATTGAGGTCACCTATTTTCAAAACATTGGCTACAGTTGCAAAATATGTAGTATATATGGCGTTACACGAAAGGGCAAACTGGCAACTATAAGGCAAACAATATGCCTCTTCAACGTCGAGAGTTGCAATATTATCGTGACGTTGGTGTATGTCGGCCCTCACGTCTTTCAATTTGTACTCAGCGAATGTAAGCGCCATGAATTAAAGCGCCCCTTATTCAAACTTCACAACAGCAGATGCACATTACAAGATGTAAATTGAATTCCACGTGATTAAGAATGTTTACTTGAATCAGTTATTTCACAAAAATTTGAAAAGAAGCTGAATGCTATGAAAGGATTATAATAAAGCTTTATCTGTAGTTGGGACATGAAGAGATTGCTTCACAATGTTTAACATCATAAATCATGGGTTGATTCTCATATCAAATATCTTGTGATTGAATAAAATTACTTTACATGAGAGCAAAGTTGTGTATTGATCACTAAAGGACCACAAAAACTATTTTATCATTTTATAGCATGGCAGTGACTTATGTTGCAGTGACAAAGTAACGAAATATATTAAAAGATTGTCACCCAATAGCGCTAGATTTGTACCCTGCCAATCCCCAATTCGTACAACTAAGGTGTACTGAAGTGCACTGAGTCTTGAGTTGTCAGGCTGTGCAAGCTGTAAACAACGCGCCTTGCTTCGAGATATGTCAGTCTTAGTCCTGTCTTAGTTTGTGCCTTAAATCAGATCTGTTGCAAGCTTTGTAAACAATTTTTCAACTATGCGCACTTGCTTCGAGATATGAGCATTTTGTGAGCGTCTTAGTTTGGTGCCTTACCAGACACTGTTGCGTTATGATTTAAAGCTTGCCTTATTTTTCAACGCATAGTACATCACCCATTTGGGATTCAGAAGTTGCGTTTGTGAGCGTTAGTCTGGTCACCCCACACTGCGTTCATATGATTTAAACGGCTAAAAAGTTGTCACGCATAGTACAAGCACCCATTTGGTATTCAGAAGTTGCGTTTGTATAACGTTTGGGAAGTACATGTGTGTAGGTTAAGAAACATTTGCCAGCAACTAACACACGCATTTTGTTAGGTTGGATCTATTTGTTGAGCTAGTTTTGGTCCTCAGAGCAATCTTATATATGATAATATAGTCAGACGTATATATATATATATATATATATATATATATATATATATAGAGATATATAGATATATATAGATATAGAGAGATAGATATAGAGATATAGAGAGAGATATAGATCTATATATATAGAGAGAGAGAGAGAGAGAGAGAGATCTATAGAGAGATCTCTCTAGATCTCTCTATATATATCTCTATATATCTAGAGAGATCTCTATCTATCTATATATCTATCGATCCCTCTCTCTCTCTCTCTCTCTCTCTCTCTCTATCTCTATATGAATATCTATCTCTCTCTATATCTCTCTATATCTCTCTCTGTCTCTCTATCTCTTCTCTCTCTCTTCTATATATATCTTTTTCTATATTTCTATCTATATATATATCTCTATATATCTCTCTCTCTATATATATATATATCTCTCTATATATATTTATATATATGCATATTTAGATATATATATATATACTGATAAATGCTTATGGTTTTATTTAAATCACAATTATCTCTTCTTAATCTTGGTTCTTCTTTCTCTGAACTGCGGTCGCTCGAGATGTTCCATATTTGCTGTCCGTCATAGCCTTAGTGGTCATTTGTTTTGAGTTAATGTTTATAATGTGGACTGGCGTATCCAACACGTTCATGCACTGCCATAAACGCGGACGCAAGAGCTTCAGAATTAGTCTCTTGCCCAGTCTTTTATCCATGCGTCGGGGCTTATGCAAGTAGAGACATAAACCCGTGGTGTAAGATCGACCAAGATGAAAACATGAGCTTAATGTTGTTTGTCTGGTTCGTCGCTGTTTATTTTTGCTTTAATCGAACCATTACTTACATATAAAACAACCAAAAGGGTCCCTTAGGAGCATCAAATTACTGGAATATACTAGTCAGAAGAATATCCAATAACACTATCGATTGTCTATTTATTCTGTGCGCTTTCATACTCGCTCGCCGGAAAATAACTTGCCGTTATATCATGCTGAGAGTCGCTGTAGAGTGTACGCTACCTATATCAATGTAATACACAAACGATTACGGGTAGTCACGCGGAAATTATGTCTGTGACAATGCTATGAATGGTGCTGTCCGGGCATAAATAATGGTTGTAATCATTTCATACCATAGCGTTTGCCATTATATTTGCGTATTTTACGGTTTGTGTAAATTGCTCCAGTAACAGCATTCACAGTGTAGAAAAAACAAGTAACCATTATATCATGTAATTAAACGATTCTTTGTTTTGAACATTCTGGCATACCAACGAATTGCATCAGCGGCTACTATACAAACCGCTCCGGACTACATTCACGCATGCAAGCTATGCTCTGTAGGTAGTGCGTTTACGTTCATGAGCCAGTGAGTTAGTAAGTTAGCATGCACATCATTGGAAAGTATCCATAAATCAACTAAGATGCGTGTCATACCAAATCTGTTTTCTTAAGTGAAAACCAGATGTGTATTAAATATTCATAATAGGCTCCTGCACCCGCCTTATGCTCATAGCATCATATGTAGGGAGCAAAGACAATCTCACTTGCGAACGAAGACAGTAATGTAGCCTGTAATAAAAAATAAGCAATAAGCTCCTACTTACATTCATACTGTATTTTCATGACGATGGAGGTTGAAACTAGGCTTAACATAATACGATGGTGAACGATTCGCATCAAACAGAATTCCCATTTGATGCGCTGCTTTTATGTTTTAGCACTTATTGCTCGTTACAATAGCTGATGTGGCATGCATATTGAATCGCATATCAAATGAAAACATATATTCACATAAATAAATGTTTATAAGCGAACGACGGCACTGGGGAACATCACTAAGAGCCTAAGAGTGTTAAACTAAATAGGGATTCGCAGATATCTCTCCTATATTCCTAGCATACAAACATTCTATTGCCCGATTTAATAACTGTGCTTTGCATGGTTATCGGTTTTATGAAAACTTATGTTCCATAAATATTATGGGTAAATTATTATATATCTGTACGCTTTATGTATGTGGCAATCGCATATCATGTACTGTACGAGTACAAATAGATCCTACAAACCAATAAATGTAATTCGGCGTTAAGGACAGACGTTTATGTTGTGTATGGTATGGTTGCAGTTGTTTACTGCACATAGTCATTCACATGATTGAACGATGTGATTATCAACAGAAGGTCGCTGCGGTTTGCCCATATGTTATATGATAACTCCAGCACACGCCTGAAGGTTTTCAAGAGGAAATAAGATTTATAAATTACTGCATAATACACGATCTGGTACAAACAAGGGTAATATCACTACCCGCCCACGGATTAATATGCATTGGCTTATCCCGTCAATTGTATATCTAGCCGAACCCTACGACAATATTTTGCCTTACGTGCGATTTTTCAGGAAACGGACTGCATTTCAGGGCAGCGAGTTAACATATGAATAATGACCACATATTTGTGATTGGTCTAGTGGACACCCAGTCGACTGCCTGGTGTATGCATCACTTTTATACTCGGTTTGAAATGGATATAGCCATCGGTGTTGTAATAGTTAGTTATATGAAGGAATAAGCTGTTTTCCTCAGTAACCGATGCAAATTTATCATGCCATGAAATAAAGAAAGTTCAACAGCCGCAGGCATACTTTATATACAAAGATAATGAGAAAAGCTGTCAACCAATTCCTTTTCGCATAATTCTATATCTATGAAGTAGAAGGTGTTTCTAGATCTTTCGTTTGCATATACCACGGATGTGTTGCTCACAATGCAAGCAAATATCAATGGCCCGTGGCTAAAATAACACAATCCTCATTTCTTTAAGAGGAATACGGATTAAATTTTTCATATGTTCCTACATTTGCAATGCAATTAAACATGGTTAAAGTATCAAACAAACAGGTAGTAAGGGTTAACTTACATCTTTACAAAAAAAGGTGGTATTAATACTGTTGTGCAAGCATGATTAATGAGTTATTGTCGCCATTACCTTATCTTTTATCATGTTCTTACATGTAAGTAACCCTTTTTGTCGCTGCCTGTCTATTTTGCAATCTTTTTAACAGCGCTCGTAATTACTATCGTCATCCTTATGAAATTAAGTCGTCACAGCGTTAGATGAGTCATTCGTTGATATTCTTTTGGACAAACTATCCTCAGTTTGCACCCGTTTGCACGCAGTAGATTGGTTGGTCACTACTATATATATATCATGTAATTGGATATATTTATATCACTTTCATGAACGTTATCCTTGGGTATCAAATGGTTGGACCAACGATCTCTAAAAACAAGCCATTCGTTATGTAACGCATTTATTCCTTAGTATAAACCATTGCATAGAAATGCAATGATATCTCTTGCTTTAAAGTGGAACTCATTAAGTATGATATTATACTACAAATGTATTTTTGTTTGCAAAAAAAAGCATTAGAGGCTGTGTGTTACTGCTTGTTATACATGATCTGGCTAATCGTTTATCTTTCAATCACGAACGGTTTTCAATTATGTATTTAAGATTAAGACTAGACTTGTACTGATTATTTTGTATTTTATCTTCGTATGTGGCTGTTTATATCATCTCATAGAAGAGCACGTTGCTTGACATATGTTATTGAACAAGCTCGTAAGAAGCTTGTATCATATGCAACTGTTTATTGGTTGTGTTGATTAAATGAAAAGCGATCATGCTGGTAATTTCAATGCAAAGTTTCTCAATTAATATAATGATAATAATTCCGGATTTGCTTATATGTAACCATATATTTCCAAAATATGCAATCGACCTATTTACCCACGAAGCTCTGTGATCGTCGATGGCTTGAGTACTACACCTACAAAAATAGCAGTCTCGTTGGGTTCCACTTGGACACATATAATATGATCTGACACTTTTCTGCGTCATATATTGAACTTTTATTCATTGAATACTGCAGCCAATTACGGCGGAATATGTGTATCATTAAACACCCTGAAGCGTGTCTTCTAACTGATGATGAATGCTGGGGCCAGATTATGGACAGTTGGTGTTTAATAGGACCATAACGGTTTGGGAGATGGCCGGCAAATTAAGGGATGCCTCTTTATAAGCATATAATGCCAAATAGGCACAAATATCCGCATGATATCGTGCTTCATGTCAACTGGTAACTGTTATATTCTATAATTTCAATTCGGCCATTGATACGGTGGTAGGGTGATAATTTGGCATAATATGTACGATCATCCGAACTTTGTCAGCACTGTCTGATCTTATCTCAATGACTAGATCAAACATATTAATGGCATATTAACGATAAATAATTTTTTGTCTTCACTGTCTTGTAAGCACCGAGAAATTAATATTATGATCTACCCTGAACCCTACACTGAAGCATGGTTTCTAAATATAATAGACTGGGCTACCCATTACATTACTCGATCGTTGCTAATCGGATTTCTCATCACGAAAAAAATGTCAAAACAAATTAGCACTCCAAAATATTGTTCATTCAACAATCCAGGTAATTAATCGTCAAAGGACATGGCGCATAACAATAAATTGGCACTTCGTCTGCTGATGAGTATCATCATTGGGCCTTAAAATTAGGGACAACATGTGTATTTCGGTTATATCTAACGTATAATGGTACCATAAACAGTGTATCTTTGCTATTATTTGCATTTCTCTTCATAAAACCAATATCACTAGCAGATGAGCAACGACGTTAATTTGTCCCTAAATCTGAATTAATCAGATGCTGGACAGATTTTACATTCAAATAAAACCAACAATATTTCCGAATGAGACGAATTAACAGTTTATCATTATGTTTGGTACGCTGACATGTTCTGATACTCAGTATGTTGACGTGCGTGGTAATATATTTTAAAATTTTTAATTGCCTAAACACACGTACCAGGGTGATACACATATGAAAAATGTGATCCTTAATGATGGCATGCTACAAATATATTGTTTCTCATATGCGGACGAAAATAAATACTTAACGTTATGATTTAAACTAATGCCACTGCATTAAAAAGAATTGTTTACTTTGTTCTTTTCCTCAGTTTTGTGACAAACATCACACTGTAAGACATTACCCGGTTATTTACGAATTGCAATAGTTAAGAGTCAAATGATATGTTAACTTCACCCGTTCACTGATGTAATTATTTTCTGTATGCAACGTCTTTGTTGAGTGCACGCTATGTTTCGTGACAGGAAAGGTGCATCCTCTCTTCCTTTCTCTTTTAGCTAAATACGGCTTCCAGACAATGCCTTAAAAGCAATAGAAATAAGTCACAGTTTATGTTGCAATGTATTTTTTGGGGTCTATCAGTCAATGTAAAACACGCACTAATGTCAAAAGGGACTCGCCTCTGCAGAAGCGACTACATTAAACCCAAACCGGATGTCACAACATTCTGCTTCCGGTTGATATCAAAGAGCCCCCGTAAAGATAGATAGATGCGCTAGCTTGCACTCATGCTGTTGTTACATGTACATAAGTTGTTGTAATGCTTTAGCATCAAGCAATTTACTAGATTAGGTTTATGATTCCTAATGGTCGCATAAAGAAGCATTTGTGCATATTAATGCCTCGTCTTCCATGCATATATTGCCACATGTTTATAAATATCCCGATGAAAATCAGCTGTTTTTGTCGTGCTCTGTGGGGTGAATATAAGGTCTTGTAGAATTTCGTTATAGAGCTCTAGCTGCGCTATGACTGGCAAACTGATGTTTATTATCAAACACAAAGGCAAGTCCAGCTTTAACCATTGGAAATTGAGTTTCGCTGGTGAGCTCAAAAGTAATAGCTAGAGCCAACCCAAATTTGGAAGGAATAAATAATGATTATAATAGCCAAGCTTGCAAGTGGTGTTTTATATATTTGTATGTGGAGTAAAGGACCAAAACACAACGACTAGGTTTACCTTTATGCCATACACTCACGTCAAACAGAATTTGTGCCTTATGATCGATTGAAATAATGATCGTTTCTTACCCGAAATATATGCATCAGATAAGGTGAAGCAAGTGCTCTTGCTCGTAAAGTTTTTTTTAGGTTGCCCGATAAAGTCACTGTTTAATTATCTTATGGTGGTCGAGACGAAATTTGATTTGTTGGACAGCTACGCACTGATTTAGACAAGCATTCACGTATGCAAACATGTCATCTGAGCCGTTAGTCTGTCCTCGGTTATTCTTATTAGTCTAGTTATTAAGCAGGTAATTAATCTTTCGTAAAAGATACTGTTTTTTCAACAACAAAAAAGTATTTGATATGTTACAGAAGTTAAAGCCTTCGTTGTGACATTTATGCTACTGTCTAAAAGCAATTTTTGACGCGTGCCTATGACACATTGTGCTAATGTGCATAACGTTGCGACGATGGGACATATACGGGCAATACGATTTCAATTGTCTCAGCAGAGAGGAATTCAATAAAAGTCTGCTGTTTCTAACTGTACGCATGATAGCGCAATTCCTAACAGCAAAGCCACAATCTGCCTCGTTAAATTGACTGCCGTGTTGTATTGCACCAAGATAATGTGAACAGTGAACGAGTTAATGACGCAAGCAATAGTGAATTAAGCTCGTCCGCAAATAATTGCTTAGAGCGCGGGTATACATGCATGACCAGCCAGTTGTTCTTAAAGTTGTATTAACTGCGGTTTCAGTCCATAGAGCTTAATCATCACGGAATGAGTCGACCATATGCAATTGTTGTTGAATAGAATGCTCAGTGACCAGAAAGAGAAAAACAATATAACATAACAGCGGTTATCTTAAACAATGTTTAAAGTCATGAACCGCAACATCACGAACCATTAATAACATGCGGATCATATATATATATATATATATATATATATATAGATATATATATATAGATATATAGATATATATAGAGATATATATATATATATATATAGGGAGATATAGAGAGATATATATATATATATATATATAGATATATATATATATATATATATATATATATCTATATATATATATATATCTATATATATATATATATATATATATATATATATATATATATATATATATATATATATATATGTATATATATATAATTTCTACATATATATATAGTACACTATATATATATGTGTATATATATAATATATATATATCTATATTCTCATATATATATATTTATATATATATATATATATTTATATATATATATACATATATATATATATATATATATATATATATATATATATATATATATATATATATATATATATATATATATATATATATCTATATATATATATATATATATATATATATATGTAGGCAGGTATTGAGACCAAATTTACTTATTGCGTGTTAAATCCTCGCAGTGTATCTAGTCTTATTGTGGCTTTGGATTTATGTATTAAAACGCCGCTAACACATTCTGAATATGGCACTGCATGCCTTAAATAGTCCGAAACTTTTTACGATACTTTGTGCAAGTTCTTCGATATTGCACTTTCTCATGTATTTGTCAAGCCGTGCGGTGTATAAGTAAAATAGCTCCCGAGCATAATGTGTTTAGCGATCGTGATAAATTATATAGTATTGATCTCGTGCCCAACGTGGAAGGAGTATCATGCCATAACTATTGATCACGACGGTTTGTTATATAAACGCCCGACGCAGATGTATATTCGGCTTACAATACTGGATAAAGTTATGGACTATTAATGCATTTGATGCTGAGCAGCTGATGTTGCACATTGCAGTCGGTTCGATTTGCTATTTTCTTCTGTAAGTCTATGGCTTGTAAAATTCGTATGCAATCTTGCAAAACACATGATTTGAAACGTATTGCTCTCACCGTATTATATAGGTGATAAAGCTTATGATTTGCTTAACCAAAAGACAAAAGAATCACCCCACGCTGTCAGTTATTTTCCTAGTCAGGTCGAGGTGATAGCTGCCGCAGTTAGAAGGGCACGCTTGTTACAAATGTGCCACTGTGGGTGCTAGATTAATTGCTGAATGTTGAAGACCTTATATCGGCGTTTACGTGCGCAGATAATGCAATTCACCCGCAAGATAATTATAGAATGTTACACAATATTTATTTAACACAATTTATGTTTCATTTACCATGCGTTTATTGTATGATAATAATTTTATTTACTATTACCAAAGTGTTTGCCATACACGAAAGAGATACACGCTTGATCGCCAAAATGACTCGATCGTGGAGGCGACAATAATATAAAGTGTAAGCCTCCCAACGCGTCAGGAAGATAAGAAGCGACATTCATGTATGCTGCATTCACAAAGGGTAATCGTCTAATTACCGAGCACCTGACAGGCCGTCAATGTATTGCCTGTTGAATGCAACATTCAAACATTTCAGATTGTTTAGAAAACGCTCTATGTCAATGCAATTTTTAGATATAATAAACCGTAGTACCAAAATGTAGTTTATATCTTTAGTGTTAGTTGCAATCTCCTCATCGGATTTGAATATCGAACAACTTTAGGGAGGCGCATCTCATTATTGAATGACAATGCAAGTATCCATTGATCAAATATGTGCTTTCATTTTGTTCTAATACGAGTGCGTAAGCGGATCTTTCAGCATTGAATTATGACCTTGTATAGCAATAAAATACATTTAAGTTTGCTTTTATGTGATTTGCTCTGTTTTGGTGGCTAATGCTTGTCTAAGTAATACTTTATTGACTTTTGAATTTTATAAGATATGGTCGTACAGGCAAAATTGTGTCACGTCGGTTGAAATATTGAATTTTATAACATAACTATTATGTTATATAGCCATTTACGTTAGTCACAAGGATACTGACGGTTACGGGAAAAAGGTTAAATGAAGACTCTCGTTTACGTCAGGATGAGTATCTCAAATTATACACTGTAGCAAAACACAACAAATTTATTTTACCATGAATATCTTACATAAAACCCCCAATACCCACAAAAATCAATCAAAGCACACGTACACGTGATGTGACGCGTATTTTCCCTCCATACATTTTAGCGGTAGTGTTAGAATCAGCGTTAAACTTGCTGAGAGTGTCTTCGTTTCCCGCACAAAAAAAAAGCTGCTTGCTACGCACGACGCAGAGGATGCATCTGCTGACAAGATACTCGACTTACGTCTTAAAAGATCGACTTTCTTGATTGTCAGCATCCCGTGCCGATTATATAGCCTTGCTTTTAAGCTCATGGATCGGACTGTGTCACAGCATGACGGTCAACTAATTGATTGGAAAGCACAGAGAACGTGCTATCGTGCATGTTTAAAGATGTAATGGAGTATCTTATTTTTGTTTACACACTTAATTACAAATTGAAACGGCCGCAATGACATTCATTGTCGCTAAAAGTCGAAGTAAGTGCAGTTTTTCTCCCGTTCGGCTTATTAATGTGTTATAATACCTATCAGCTGATGCGGGTTCTTTTTCTCGACGTTTGATGCCGCGGTAGGCAAACTTATATATATATGTATATTTGAAATTACATTTGAAAGTGACTTCCGCGGCGGATGCGTGAAATCTGACGCATCCAAAGCTGTATTGGACCAAAACTAGACGAGGCAGTCTGGTTTGCATGAGTCGTAAAAAGTCGATTTTAGTGTAAAATGCCAGTTGACACCAACATTGGAATTCAGAGCAGAGAATGCCTCGGCAAGAGCCAAAATAATCCACCCTCTTATCGTTGTGTCAAATAACCAAGCAATGCTGTGTGAGCTATACACTTGCATGATCATGCTATGTGGGCATTGGGGAATCTACTTTTATTTTGACTCAGAATGGAAGAGCAACAAGGAAATGCATGAGATGGAGCACATATCCCGAATATGAATGACGACCGAAACAAAGTGATTTGGAAGGATAATGAAATCTCGAACAACACAAAGTGGTCAATTTCTTTAAAGGATCACATATGTCTAGTAGACCATGCATTTGCGTGATCAACTCGCGAAGCACTTGGCTTGCCATTATGTATATTCTATTGTGTCATCTAAAACATTATGCGACTATCACTCGTGTCTATATATGCAATCAGCCTCAAACTATACTAAATATTACTATATTCTCGTACACTTAACTTCTAGGCGACCGGATTTCTTTATTTTCTATCTCGATTGATTGACTAGGCGGTATGGCCAGAAGGCGTTAGCACCAAGCGTTTTCAGCGACATAGACCAGCACAGTTGGCTTCGGGAGTCCACGAATGTTCGTCCCTGACCAATGACAGTAGTTTTTACCTAGTCAGAAATGTGTTTGGCCCATTAGTGTCTAAATCACTCTGTATATCCTCGTTATATTTTTGTCCACCTACACTTGAGTAAAAAGCTGCTTTGATATATATTTTTTATCACGTTTAAGGCCTAAATAATAATCTTTTTCTCATATTTATCAAATTATTTTGTTCATACGGCTTTGAAATGAACGAATCAACCACTGAAAACAAATGTCATCAAAACAGGACATCCAAAGGAAACCTGACACACTGTTTGACCGCATGCTCTACCAAAGACAAAAATGCCATTGAAGCATTGTAGCAGTAAGTCAAGCAATGGACAACATTGAACTTATGTGAAAGCCGTGAGAAATTAGTAGGAAAAGTATCAGGTGCGGTCAAAGATTGTACCAATAAATATTTTTTCTCAGAATAGCACTCGTTATGATGCGAAAGACAATGCTTCTAAGGGACATTTTACAGAAATCATACATGTAAACTTCATCATACATCTGATGTTGGTAGTCCACATACAACGTTGCTGAACAGCATAGCCGAAGCAGATTCATGTGCACTTACATCGACGGTGCTATCTAATGCAAGCGATAAGTCATGTTGCAAAGAGTTGTCAATCGCACCTCCAATGAAAAGGCTTGAATGTCGTGCTAAATGCATACATTCTTTGCTTCATTATAAAGTATCTGATGGCTTTATCACCTATGACGATTACATTCGTCGAACCTCTCAAAGTTTCCCCAGCCCGCTAGAAGAACCATTTCCTGATAATGGGTTTCATTGTTTGGCGGAGATTTCCCTTAAGCTTAGGTCATTATATTGACTAAAGAGGGCAATCCAAATGTTGGATTAAAGCATTTATTTTAAACTTACACATGTGCTGCATAAGATTGAATGAGATGCTGTTCATCAGGATATACTTTATTCTTGAATTGTTGAACAGTCAAAAACGTCTCAGAAACACTAATTATAACATTGCTTAAGTGACGATAATTAATTTGACTTGATTGCGTGAACTACTCTCACATTCACTTTATGCTCAAGTAATTGAAATATTAAATTTTGAAAACAGCCCCATGGGGCATGCATGCAATTAACAAGAAGTGCACAAATTCCGATAAGTACGCATATTGCTCATAAAAATTCAGGTAGCCTGTTTCGTGAATATTGCCATCCACATTATGAGGTCCAGTGAAACTGTTTCCATCACTTTCCGTTTTAATCCTAGCCTACATCACACACAAGATAAGTCGCCGACAGTCGAATGATTAAAATCACTGCCTGGCTCCAAAATAATTGACGTGACGATTAACATAGTGCTTGCGTTTGTTGAGTATAGACTGTATGCTTTAAGATGCGTGCTTAGTAAAAAAAGAAGTATTTGTTAATCCCTATATTCATTTATCGCTAGCTCTTTCTAGATTCGTTCGTTCTTGTCATTGATGTGGCATAACACATTTTGTTTATTTTTGTTTGTTTATTTTATTTTAGTTTTTTAAATGAAAAAAGGAGGAAAACGATGCATAGTGATAGCAGTATATTTACTGGCACTCGTGGTAGTGTTGGTGGTGACTGCTGTAGAACTCTTAGCAGATGTATGGGTAACAGTTATAGTATTAGAAGTAGTAGTAGTATTAGTAGTAGTAGTAGTAGTAGTAGTAGTAGTAGTAGTAGTAGTAGTAGTAGTAGTAGTAGTAGTAGTAGTAGTAGTAGAATTTACTGTAGGAATAGTGGAAATAATAGTTTATAATAATGTTAAGCGACTAATATGTCCACAGGTAACATGTTTGTGGCCTGTTCTCCAATAAATACTCAAATACATTGGGTTGAAACATGATCATTCGATTTCTCTCACGGACGTTTTCAGTCGCTCGGGAGCTCGCGAACACTATCATTAGATAGCTCATCCCGCCGTCTAACACACATTTAATTGCAATAACACACTGAGGTGGCATTTCGCTCTCAATAGCGATGTGATACCGCAGAGTTGCAGGGCACATGCTTCGAATTGCCGGTCATAACCGACCACCTCTTGTAGCCTCTAGCAAGAATGGGACAAATGTAAATAATTTCATAGGTCAACAGTCGCCGTGATAAATAAACGAAAGCTCGAAGTTGCAAGATACTGCAAACACTAGGATGGCGCCCTAATATGTTTATCAAAAATAGTGCAAAAAGACGAAAGGTCCATGGTTTTATTAAGAGCAATAAATTAAGTACAACAATAACAAACACATTAAATAGCTTGTGGCGAGAGTAGCAAAACATGGATCAATAAAATATAAGCTTTAGTGGCAAATGAATCTACTGTTGCAAACAAAAGGGTTACTAAAACGGCAACTGATCGAATAATGTCGGGGGATGATAAAAGTCAGGACCAAAGTACACGAGAAATATATCACATCTCGGTTCTTATCTTCGACCATCAATGCATAATGTCAATATTTGTATTTAAACATCCAACCGAAAACATTAACAAGATATGCACCAAAATTAATTGCACGCATTTCTATAAATTAATTGCAGTATTCAGTGGTTAAAATATGAACGATGAATTAAGAAAGTTGAGCATTTACCACGGTAGTTAATATGACACATTGCTGGCTATTAAGTGAGGCACACAGAGTGTTGGTTTTTCCCCAGGTTTTGACAGAGATCACTTGTTGTCACCAAGTGACTTGGAGGTAGTATTAATGAGCAGATAATGGAGGCATATACTCGCCGAAAAAATGAACAAGGTGTAGTGATACTTACTCGTTATAGGGAGTACCTGTTTTAATGATGCGTTATGTATCAAACCGATAACTTGAACAAAATAAATATTGACTAGTACAGGTATGCTTTTATCTCAGTAATCTACATTTCGCACAATTGTTATGATTTCAAAACTGGAAGGACATCATGCAATAACAATATCAAACATTTGCAAGCATGATACAAAGTGATAAGTTTAAAACATGGTAGGGCAGCAAATTCAGCAGAAAAAACCTATTAGAAGGGTTGGGTGAAAAACATTATGGACCACAGTTTAATACCGGAAGTAGTATAACAATTTGTGTATGCAATCCGAGATCAGTTTATATTCAAAGGTGCTGTGTATGCCTGATGTTATTGGATTTACTACGCGACAAGATTATACGGAACAACGATTCGGGCTTATTCCGAAGGTGGAGCATATTTGGCATGTGCATAAGATGCAAATTTCCTACTGTTTAGTTATGCATACCGTAAAACATTCCTATATCTGATCTGTATGTACTGCACAATGTAAATCTGTTCTATAATGCAGACTTCAGAAGTAATCTTCCCTGTCACATCAATCAGTTAAAGTGAGTGCTTTTTCACTAAGTACGAATACAACATAGACATTGCATGTTTCATCTAGCCATCAATTCTCGCATAAATCAGACTGTTGTAAATTTAATTGCCAATCAATTACATGCTCATCGCGTAGTTGCTGTGTCATGACTAGTAATCATAGATGTGATGTAATACCACATAGAGGAATGATTTACGGCCCAAAATGAATAGCAATTATAAAGTTGTGCGTGCAAATCAAAAGAAAATGGATAGGATTGGGGGAAATGAGCTTTATCGTGTTAAGTGTGGCTAGAACAGGTGCTTAATCCGGTGCTTATTTGGTATATGCTTCTAGTGGCATCATGCCGGTCACAAATTCATCAGAGCTATGAAGTGAGCCATCTGCTTTTGAATGGTATGAAATATACCATGATTCAGAAAAATAATGCTATTGGTGGCAAATTTAAAATCGTGAACAACTACATCGCAAGGTCGGCAGGGCAATTTGATATAATTGGTTTATGCTAGAATTTCGTCGCTCAAAGATTTATTGCGAATTGTTTCTCCGATTTCCGCTTATTAACAGTTTATCGATACCTTGTTCAGCATGGACCATGCATGCATAAATTTGTGCTGGCTCTCATTCTAGAGCAGGGAACACATAGTAAAAAGGGTTTTAATGCGCTCATATCAATCTGTTTGGCAGCGCAAATCCACAACCCTCCGTTCATTACAGTACAAGAAACTTAGCTGAAAATGAATGCTTTTTAATCTGAAAAAGTTTGCTGCTATTCTAGTAGTTCACAGACAGCGGGAAAAAAAGGTATATTTGCATAGCCAAACATCTTGTCTAAGAAACCGCAAAAAGGCGCTGTTTTGAGAATCGTCATTTAAAGGCAGAACTGAAAACTTACTAAGAGCTTGACCTGAGTCATTGTAGTGGTTTTGCACAGATAATAAAGCAGGGAGTTTGAGCTCTGTTACCCAACCTTTCAAAGCGAATTCTAGGCTGTGCTGTTAGACATTTTTCTCGAAGGTTGGTAAGCAGAGATGTGACATATGTAATTAGGGGCTGTGATGGTTGTTGCTTCTCATGTGTACTTTGTGATCGTTCTGATGT